>CM022950.1:65568315-66768315 GCA_012931725.1 Litsea cubeba | reverse complement strand
AATCTACATCATCAGGCCCCACTATCATCAATACCACTACAATATATGCCCCAGGTGACAAGTGATTATGCATGGTATCACTCAGCTGAAGTGATATTCACCCTTACATGAAAATTCATCTTCTTCGCAAATTTAAGTTTCATCTTCTTCACAAACGATATCACATTTTATAACCAGCTCAGTTTGACTAGTGCTTGGGCCAGACAATTCTAAGTTGTTCTGATCCGACAAAACTTAAGTAGTTCTAAGCTCTAACCACCTCAGTAATCTGAAATTAATTATATCCACCTCAGTTTTGAGTAGTTCTGACCTAGTTGAGAAACTATTGTGCAAAATCCGAGATATGAGACCGACTCCTAACCAAGGTAGACAGACTGGTGGGCCAAAACTAACCCCATATATTGCTACTGGCCCATTCATCACTGCAAGCTAACTGTAAGTCATCATTTGATTGATCTCCGTGACTTCATATCTCCTATTCTATCTTGGGATGAAGAGTGATTCAATCAATGGAAAACATCACCCCAAGCAATTGATTTCAAGACCAGTGGTAATTTGCAGGGTTATGCGTATATTAAATAATAACAACTATTAAGTACCTTCGTAAACGGCGCTGAAGCTGAAGCAGCTGAAGCTTTTTCAGTTCAATAACACTTCTTGTTCTGGCTGAAATATCTTCAGATGAACTCACGCTTTCCTATATAAACAAACTACTGGTTCATAGAGTTCTAAAGCAATTGTATAACATATCAATTATAATAAGGGGTAAGATGGTAGAACACAAAATAGAAGACTATTTGAGTACAGAGTACTGAAATTGCTAAAACAGCTGGGACAAAGGAACCCTATAATCAACACACAAACAAATCAAACTTCAGATTTTATATCAAGTGACCACAACATTCTTTGCTTAAAAAAAAAAGAGGCCCATCAGGATGTAAAAGAATTTTTTCCCTTTTTGGAAAGAGTTCTAATCAACAAAGTACGTAAGTGTTTCAGTTCAAATATCTGCATAAATTAAAGCATATTAATAATTTTAACATGCTGGGGGGAAGAAAGACTTGAGGATTTTGTGATCAAAGGAACTGATTTAACAAAAGGACTTTATGGTTCAAAGAAAGTAAGACCGGCATTTAATAAAATTAAAAAAAAAATGAACTAACCAAAGAGTACAACAAGTGTTTTTGAGGCTTTTCCTTCTTTTTCATTTTCTTTTTTTTTTTTACATTTTTTGTTAAGCTTTATAATAATAACATGGAAAGCAACCTTATGAAACCATATTCCAGCCCATTTACCAAGACAGCAAAATCAAGAAACAAGAAGTTATTTGCACAATTAATGATGAAAATTAACTGTTTACATCCCCCATAAGCACCTCAAATTTCCTCTTTGCTCAATCATCAAAGGCCAACACTTATATTAGTTGCCAGATAAAGATAAGATGTTCCCAGGAAATATCTAATGCTCCATCTACAAAGTGGTATAAGACCAACCATTTATAATGGCTTCCCAATGACATGTAACTAAATCCAGTTTCATAAAAAAAATCTGAGATGAGTTTCTTCAATAAAATAAAAAATTTGGTTTCTTTCCTCATATGGACATCGGTAATTTGAGCAATATTATTATACTTCTGCTACTAGTTACGTAATTTTCGCGCAATCAAAATACTAGGGGCATTTTCTGCAAACTGTTTCAACTTTCAATTAGAACTTAGACTATTTGGTATGTTTGATTCAATTAGGAAAAGTTGGTAGTCTGATTCAATTAGAAAAAATCAAACTTTTCATACCCTAAAAGTCATATGGGCAAAGTTGTCATATAGTTTGTACATGCAAAGTTATCATAAAGAAAGAATAGTATAGGCAAACTTTTCATATTATTAAAGTTATGAGGGCAAACTGCGCCCCCCCCCCCCCCCCCCCCCCCCCCCCCCCCCCCTATAAAAAAGCAAAAAAAGTATGATTGCTTTAGATATTCGTAACTATTTGAAAAAGTTGCCTCTTTGGTTATTATTGAAAAAGAGGCAAAAGATCTCAAAGCTAATTGAATTAGACATCAAAATAAATTTTGTCAAACAGTCAAGTCTAAAGCACTCAAACATTTGTTTGAATCAGTTTGGACGTGTGAGGGGTGTGGGGGGTAAGGAAGCTAGTCTAAAATAGAAGGCTGAGATTGGGTACTTGGAACATTGGGAGCCTAACTGGGAAACTTATGGAAGTGGTGGATACAATGGAAAGGAGACGAATCGCAATTGCTTGCTTGCAAGAGACAAGATGGGTGGGACACAAAGCTAAAGAGATTGAGAGGACTGGGTATAAATTATGGTATACGGGACTTAATAGATTGAGGAATGGGGTCGGCATAGTGGTAAACAAGGACTTAAAGGAAGATGTAGTTAATGTAAAGCGCTATGGAGATAGGATTATTGCAATTAAGTTAGTGTTAGGAGAAGAGATAGTGAACGTAATCAGTGCTTATGCCCCCCAGGTGGGCTTAGGAGATGGACATAGGAGAAGTTTTGGGAAGACTTGGAAGGAGTGCTACTAGAGATACCCCAAGGGGAGATGGTCTTCATAGAAGGAGATTTGAACGGTCATGTAGGACGCGACGTAGATGGATACATAGGAGTACACGGGGGACATGGGTACGGTAATAGAAATGAAGAAGGGAAGGATATCTTGGAGTTGTCAGTGGCTTATGATCTCATGGTAACTAACACCTTTTTTAGGAAGAGAGGAGCATTTGGTGACTAAGAGTGGCTCATCGAGGACACAAATTGACTTCTTCTTAACTAGGAAAAAAGACTGCTTCACCTCACCATACTTCAATTCACCACACATCCAAACAAGCCCTAAGGGAAAGAGTACTAAAGGAAGACGTTTGGGCGATAGATGAGAGTGCAAGTAATATGTGGGATAAGGTAGCAGAGTGTATTAAGAGGGTAGGGAAAGAAATCTTTGGAGAATCCAAAGGGGGTGCTCCGGTACAGAAAGAGGCATGGTGGTGGAGCGAAGCCATCCAAGGCAAGATAAGAGTTAAAAGAGAGTGCTTTAAAACTTTGCAAAAGGATCGAAATGAAGCGAACTTGGAGAGGTATAAAGAAGCAAAAAGAGAAACCAAAAAGGCAGTTAGTGAGGCCAAGGCAAAGGCATTTGAGGAGCTATATAGGCGACTTGACACTAAGGAATGCGAAAGAGAGATATTCAAACTTGCTAAAACCAGAGATCGGCGGACCAAGGACTTAAACCAAGTTAAATGCATAAAGGATGGGGATGAAAAGGTATAAGTAAAGGAATAGGAGATAAAGGAGCGTTGGAAGAGCTACTTCTACAAGTTATTTAACGAAAGCAGTAGTAGTGACATACAATTGGGGCAGCTTACCATTTCTAGAGAAGAAGCGAATCATATGTTCTATAGGAGAATCAGTAGAGAAGAAGTTAAAGAAGTATTGAAAAGAATAAAGAATGGGAAAGCGGTTGGGCCAGATGGTATCCCTATTAAGGTCTAAAGGTGCTTGGGAGAGGATTGCATTAGTTGGTTGACAAAGCTTTTTAATGTAGTTTAAAGAGCAAGAAGATGCCTAATGCATGGAGGAAAAGTATTCTTATACCCATATACAAGAACAAAGGAGATATTCAGAACTGTGCGAACTACCGCAGGATTAAATTGATGAGCCATACGATGAAATTATGGGAGAGAGTTATTGAGAGAAGACTAAGAAGAACAACAAACATTTGAGAGAATCAATTTGGTTTAATGCCTGGGAGATCAACCATGGAGGCTATCTTTCTCCTGAGGAGATTAATGGAACAGTATAGAGAATGTCAGAGAGATTTACATATGGTGTTCATTGACTTGGAGAAGGCCTATGACTGGGTTTTTAGGGAGATTCTTTGGAGAATTCTGGAAAAGAAAAGAGTGTGTGTCGCATATATTGAGGCGATAAAGGATATGTATGATAGAGTCGTGACATCTATAAGGACGACTGGCGGCGAAACTAAGGAGTTTCATATCACGATTGGTCTACACCAAGGCTCAGCGTTAAACTCGTACTTGTTTGCCCTAGTTATGGATGAGATTACAAGACATATCCAGGATGAGGTGCCGTGGTGTATGCTATTTGCAGATGACATTGTTTTAGTGGATGAGACGAGAGAATGAGTGAATGCTAAACTAGAATTATGGTGGAAAACATTAGAGACAAAAGGGTTTAGGCTAAGTCGATGCAAAACGGAATATATGAAATGCAAGTTTAGTCAAAGTAAGACACCTGGTAGCATAAAAGTAAGTTAGGGCACACAAAAGATTGTAAAGAAAGAAAACTTTAAGTACCTTGGATCTATGGTGCAACAGGATGGAGGGATTGATACTGATGTAAGTCACAGAATTCAGGCTGGGTGGACCAAATGGAGGAGTGCTTCGGGGGTCTTGTGTGATCGGGAAAGTCCCCCTCAAGGTTAAAGGAAAGTATTATAAGGTGGCGGTACGACTAGCGTTGTTATATGGATCAGAGTGTTGGGCAGTAAAGTATAATCATGTCAAGAAGATGGAAATTGCGGAGATGAGAATGCTAAGATGGATGTGCGGGATCACAAGGAGAGATAGGATTAGGAATGGGGAGATGAGGGGCAAAGTAGGAATAGCACCGATTGGAGATAAAATGAGATAAAATCGACCGAGATGGTTCGGCCATGTTAGAAGGCGTCCAACGGAGGCACCTGCTAAAAGGTGTGAAAGCATGGAGATTGCCAAGAGTAGGAGAGGGAAAGGGAGACCCAAGAGAAGTTGGAAAGAAACTATTAAACATGACATTGTCTACATGGATCTAACGGAGGACATGGCCCTAAACAGATTTGATTGGCGTCGTCAAATCCATATAGCCGACCCCACCTAGTGGAAAAATGCTTAGTTTGGTTTAGTTTGGTTTGGTTAGTTTTAAGTCAAATAGACACATAAAATAGACGTGCCATATGAAACCTAGAGGTACCGCAAAGAAAGGAAGGGTGAGCCCCAATCCTCTACAATTATCAAAGGGAGACATCATTAAGCTAAAAAGCGGGATGTTGTCCATCTTTACCCTCAAAAGGAGCATGTTAATATAGAGAACCTCAGATTAAATGGAAAGCAATCTTCCAACTAACAAGAATACAACACGCCACTTGGAACATCTATAGTAAAGAGTGAATAAACAAACCACCTAAAATGCACAACCCACTGCAACACGAATAAATTCCATAACCAAGGAATTTTGCACTCCCACACATAAGAGAACCAGGTCAGTTTCTACATGGCTGTGCATACCAAGAAGCACACTGGTTCAATATCTGACCTACTTCCAAGGTTCCAAGGTGAGGGCTGCCTTTAGATTTTCTTGCCCAAAAAGCGTGGTGGGTAACTCAGCATGTCAGCAGGCCTGCAAGAAACCAAATGGACGGCAACATTCCACATCCGGTATACACGCTGGAGCTACCTAGTAAGTGGACAGTACCAGTCCAAAAACTCGAGTATACTAGCATTGGCCTGGCCATGCCAACTTAACTTGAAGGACACCCATTCAACACAGGTCTGGCTTTCTACCAGAAACTCAGTCACATTAAGTTACTTGACACAATGCCCTTGTTCTCATGCGAGTAAATTTTAGAACCACAGATATGACCATTTCTAGGGGTGTTGGTCCAGACAATGAGTCAAACAATGCATGGCCTGGCCACCACAATAGCCACAGAAATTTTTGCCAAAAGACTAAAGAGTGGCCTGCAATATTAGTAAACCTCCAGAAACATAAAACAACTATGACAAGGAAACCATAAATCATAAATGCATTATAAAGCAGTATGCCAATATGCAATAATGTTAAAGTAACACCTTTAACTTATCGAAACATGCAGCAATTCTTTCATCTGTCTTCCTTTGCTTCGATTCCCAAGTTTGATCACTGAGAAGTTTCCTTTTCTGTTGATCCATTATCCACTTCTCTGATGTGCTGTACTTCGGAGAAGAAAACAGCACGTCATTGGAAATTGACTGGTTCCCTTCTTCCTCTGCAGATTTTTCCTGTACTGTAACTGACTTCCCATATTTTGCAGTATTGCCGATTGTATTAGTGTTGGGACCACCATCAGAAGCACACTGCTTTTGAACATCAGAAAATCTCTGAATATATGGGTCATTACTGGAAACCGCTGGTTGTGAAGAACTCATATTCTTGGTTGTACCCGCATGTGCCTTTAACAAGTTGGCATCCTTCAAATGCTTCGCCATGCGCATCAAGTTGTCTCCCTCAACATCTCTCAAAACAATTGGTGCAACCTCCTCTTTTACCAACACATCAGATGGGCACTTACCAACAAAAGTACTAGATTGCACAATAGGAGACTCTGGCTTGTGGAATTTGTTGACTTTATCATTATCCTTCAAAATAGGAAATGGGTTCAAAGGGCCTGCTTTCTCTGGTTTGGATTCATGACCAATCACAATTGGCACCACTTCCACCACAGAAGCATCGTTAAGAGGATCCTTCTCTTGATGAATCTCAGATGGAATTTCTGCACCATTTGTTAAATAGTCACTCCCCGATGGCTTAGTCATTACTGCATGTGATTCTGCAGTCCCCTGAACCAGCTTTTCAGCTTCAGGTTTTCTACTGACAGCTGAAATATGTTTTACGTCTTCTATCATTACAGACCTGGTAAATGGGGGCACTCTCTTATTTTTACCCTTCTTGGTGATCTCTTCACCTTTTGACAAGGTGTCCATACTCCCCATACACGAAAACCCTGGAGGAACTCCAGTGGATAATGTCTCCCCTTCTGTCTTTCCATCTACACTTGGTTTTCCACACACACCAATTACCTCTTGACTGTTACCAGACTCCTTCAAAGATAACTCTCTTCTAGGATCATTAAGCTTCTTTTGAGATGCACCTATATTTCCACCTACTCATGACAAATGATTTAAATAAAGGGTTGAACATAAGCACTCAAAAAGAAAATTTCATGAGGATAATAACATCAGTAATGAAGAGTGCACTTGCCTTCCTTTTGATAGCTGTCTCCCAGTGCAATTTCAAGATGCAGCTTCCTTGGCACCAAACCATTTCTGCATGTTGAAAAGAATTACAAGTTAGTACCACACCAGATATGAAAATAAGTGCTGCATAATTTTTGTACGAGTCCCATTTGGTACTCTGTCACAGTCCAACAACCAAGATGCATGCCCATTTCCACAGTACACATGAGTCGATCCAAAACAATCCATATTGTGAGCCCTGCAGTGGATGAAGACAACCCCAAATCATGTTGAAAGGATCCCAACTGTCCAATTAATGGCAGCAAATGGCATTTAAATGAACATTAGGGAAGATCCAGAATCAAGAAGTTCATTCGTTGGAGGTTGGAATTGTCCAATCAATCCGATTATGAGGTTCTGCCCTTTAACAAGGAGGCTAAGACTGATGTACATTGTAAGCGACTAAGCGTGTGTGCCATGCACATGCAAATATACCAACACACGCTGGTGCAGTATAAGTGTTCTCTTTCTGCAATTAGCACGACAAGAATGGGTGTATGTGCATTTATGATACAAAGGATGGTACCAGGAATATATGACATGCCTGAAAGCTAGAAAGACAAGACACTGGGCTCTGAGCTGTTTCAGATGATGTTCCTTAAAGGGCTTGCTCAAAGTAGCAGTCAGAGGCGAATTCATTCCCCCGTCACTAGGAGCTGCACGTCTGTCCTTGCTCATTTCCATATTACCACTTGTCTCTTTAGAAAAGAAGTCCTGATTTTCCGAACCAAGCTCCTTGCTAGGTGGTCCCAAAGTTCCACGTCCCTATTTACACAGACCAATCAGTTTTAGCAAAGGTAACCTAACATGAAAACACAGATATCAATCATAGATTCATAGTAACTTCCAATTTATACTGAACAATAATCTATAAGAAATCACTGCATATCTGACCTTTTTTTTTTTTTTTTTTTGGTTTTGGGGGGTGGGGGTGGTCACTGCATACCAGAAATGGACATGCCATGACCATTACAACAGAAGGAAATGCCGCCCGCATGAGATATGCTAACATATACTTTAACTTGGTTTATATGTTCTACCAAAAAAAAAAATTTTGGCATATATGGTTTGCCCAAAGAAATTTCTTTGTTTGTGGAAAACATATACAACATGAAAATGTTTGGCAATAGTAAGCATCCACAAAAGTTGATGGACAAAAGAAATGAAAAAAAAAAAAAAAGAATATAGAAAGAAAAAAACAATTATAATATATTAAAGCCGAGGGATTTAGATTCAATTTTGACCAGATTCCTTTCAATTTTGACTTTTTTTTATCGTCCCTTGGTAAAAGGCTAAAAATATATAGGTTATGAAGATTTGAACTCACGACGTATTATCTTTTTAAACAACTAACCTAACCACTAGACCACACAATACTTATATGTAATTATTTATCAAAAAATGTTCAAATTAATTAGATGGAGAGGGAACCCTAGCCACATGGGTTATGCTTGTGCGTAGCACGGGTTATTGTGTTAGTTTAGATCATTTAAGCACCTCATAAAACAATATTTGAAAGTTCCTTTAAACTAATCCATATGTATGGAACCCAAAGCTTCCCTCCTTTTTTTCTTTGGTTTAGACTTTAGAGAGAGAGAGAGATTCAAAGAAAAAAAATTACGATGCAAGAGGATCCTAATTATTCCAAATGTATGGAACCCATTGACAACAATCATCATAAAATGATCACAGATGACAGAAGAGATAAGTACCTGAGCCAAGTATGCATGTGAGATGCCTCCCCCATGTTCTAGGACATTGCCAGTAGACAGCAGGGAAGCTTCGACCTTTGAAACTTGTGGCACCTGAGCTCTCATAAAGACAGGCTTCCACTGTTCAGAATCAGCTGTGACTTTAGCATTACCAAGTTCAACTGAAGAAGGTTTTTTCTCTTTTCTCTCTGCCAATTCAGGGCAAGAAGAATCTTCCACCTTCACATGCACATTTGAAGCAGAGTTGTCAGCGTCAACTGAGGAACTATTAAAATGTGCCGGAGCAGACAAACCCGTTTTTGCTATCACATTCGACAAAATTTTAGACTCAAAAGAACTTTCTGGTGCCAGTCCCATTTTATTTTGATTCCAGAAGCCCCGAGAACTCATAATATCATGTCTGGATTGTAAAGAGGCTCCTTTCTGTAGCCCGCTATGTTCAATTGGATTTTCTTGAACATGTTCGCTTCCTTTGAGAGCAGAACCTTGCACATCATCACCTCTGTTTACCTTCCCCCTCTTTGAATTAGATCTGGTACGAGCAACTTGCTGGTGGTTTTCAGGATGTTCATCCACATCTGTTGGTAAATCCACCTTCTTCCTCTTAGTACTGACTTTTTTACTATCCCTCTTTTGTACCTGTTTATTATCAAGTTTGGAGGCATCATTAATTTCCTGTGAATTCACAGATCTGGAGCCCTCCATTCCCAAGCTGGCTGGACTTCCACGCTCAAATGATTTGGCTCTTTGAGACGCAGATCCTTGCTGAATATCACGTGATTCACGTCCCAAACTTTCCATCCTGCTAAGCCCAACAGGTTGCCTGCTTGAAACAACTGCCTCATGCTTGGCCATTTCATTCCCAGTAAAAGATGCTTTGGTATCTTCCAGCACTCCAAATGGGGCCGAAATTCCAAAATCTTCTTTCCCCTTACTCGATGCAGCATGCCATGCTCCAACGGGCCCACTTTTATGAGACATGTCAATACTGCCCCTAGGTGATAAATTTTCAGCAACATCCTTGTCCTTTGATCTTACTTGCCCAGGATCCTCTTGCTGATTCTGAGTTACACCACCAAATGGAAGACGAGATGACTGCAATGCACCAATATCCAGACCATGCTGACTGATAACTGTTTCCATGGCCCTGACAAAGACAAAAGCATGCTAAGATGAACAGTTATAGTTGCGGCAAATAATAGCAATCTTCTTCCTTTTAAAGATAAAATTCAAGAATGGCAACTTTCTCTAGATATTTTATACTAAAAACACACTAAGCAGTTTGGCAAGCAGCAGAGATGACTCGATTTGGCCAATGTTATTCTCTGCACAGTCTCAACTAAGAACTTTAACAAATTATCCTTCTCTAACTCATCAAAGTCAAACTTGGAATTTGGAAACTTAACCGATCTCACATTCCCCTTAATCAATACACTGCCAAATTCAATGCAGCTCAGCTGAGCCACACTAGGACTCAACCAAGCCACATGAGGACTCGGACAAGTCATATGCCACTTGGTACCAAATATGATGCAACTGAGCCAAGTGAACTCGGGCCCCCAAAATATCAAGCCCTAATTTGGGAGCTCCTTGTCACATCAGCTAAGAAAATTCTCTCAACTTTTTGGGTTCCAGTAAAAATCCAAAATCGGGGGAGAAAAGAGTTCAACTCCCAAAAGAACCAAAATGCGGGCTTAAAGAATAATGTCAACAATGAAATTCTACACTACGACGACTAGATCTCGCAAGGACACGCCATAGACATGGCAAGGACACGCCATAGACATGGCAAGGACACGCCATAGACATGGCAAGGACACAGATTTTACACATATAAGTGAAGTATCCAAAACGATAAGACATGATGTGTTGCCTATTTTGAAGCAACCAGGTATCATAGATTCTACAACATAAGAATTTTATTTCATTTTTTTGCCTTCTACAAATTAGAGCATATGCCTGTAAGCAGCAATAAAAGTTGCATTCAGTAACAACCATAATTAAGAGGCACCAGAAATACCACGGCTACTAAGAGTAAAGAAATGAAAATACTGTCTTGTCCAAAGCAGGTCATTAGGAGTGTTAAAATATCAAAAAGTGCAAATGGATCCCCACGCATTGTCACAAATACAGGCAATATTTTGAAAATATCGAGATATTATTGTGATATAAAACTGAAATGGGATTTTCACACATCACGATATTTGTAAAAAATACAATAAAATGAAAATATCATGAGAAAAATCAAAATAATAAATAGAAAAAATAATTAATCTAAAACAAATATTTTTAACAGTATTTTATATTTATCTTGCATTTATTTGTTATTTTAATTACTTACAAAATTAAAATTATTTTCCACAACATTTTCCAGATAATGCCCCTAGAAAACACCAAATTTGGCCATTAAAAAAAAACTACATGATGTACAAATTCCGTACGTATATTCGATTATCTCATGCGGGTAAGATCTTAAATGGAATTAAACTTCCCCATCGTTTATGGGAGAAACTAAAACAAGCAGATGAAATAAAGGCTTTAAATTCCAAGGGCTCAAAACGAAAATGATGGTAAGCATCTTATGGAGGCATAGCAACTTTTGTTAGCAAAGAAAAATATAGGATATGGAAGAAGGATTCACCCATCGTAGTATAAATGGTGTAATACAATTACCTTATGTATATTCAATTATATAAGGTAGATAAAATCTTAAATGGAATTAAATTTATCCACTATCTTACAGTAAAAATCCAAATCCATCAATTAAGTTACGGCTCTGAACAAGTGCTCACCATAGAATGATGATATCCATATATTACAATCATCTTATGGAAAAAGCATGGCAATCTTTGTTAGCAAAGATTAAGATATAGGATATAAAATGCATCCAGTAGTTTGCATGAATGCATCTAATAACGATATTAAATGTCATCAAACCTTCTGTATGAGTTTATAGAATATTATACTGGACACTGGGGTTTTACTTGCAAGGCACTCTTGTAATGGACACATCAAACAAGGGACCTGCCCTGTAGTTCAAAAGCATGGCCCAGGACCAAGATACAGAAGAAACAAAAATGAAGAATGCAGAAGGCATCATAAGTACATAATCCAATGGCATTGTATGATTATCAAGCCAAAGATATACACAGTGTCCTAAGAGGCAAGGAACTTGAGCATGCACAAGTAAGTCCACAATTCAATGACCGAAGTTATTGATCTAATAGGACCTGATAGAGATTAGGCCATTCTGCGAGTATCTCCTTGGTAAGAATCAGTTCAAAAGGGAGAAAATTATTAGTTTATTACCAGTTAGGCCTATCAGATCAATGGCACAGATGACTGAACAATGGTACCCACATTCAGATATTTAGCCCAATGCATCCCTGGTAGCGGATCATACAGTTTCATTTTAAACTGAGTAGCTATTGATTTGATGACTATGTACCACTTTAAAAAAATGGAAATTTTATAATGGAGGAGAAGCGCCTCACCTGGATATTACTTGATAAGGCAAGGATTGCTCTTTCCCACTCATTTTCATGTGTTGCAATATCTGCATGCTCCAAAAGGATGAAGAATTAGCCAGATTATCTATATGATCATCTTTAATTACTAAGACAAGCAAGCCCTACACACCACGAAAAGTTTAGTTGCTAGTTTGGCAGGCTCGTCCGTTGAGTCTTGGATTAGTTTGTGCAAAAATTTGGCCGCTTCCATTTCGACATGATGAGAAGATGCCATCTTATGAAGCCAACTGCACAGAGAAATTTCAGGCTTCTTCAAAAATAAAAATGTCAGTCATAATCAAATGGACGAAATCTTTTCAATCCAATGCCAAACTCATTCTCCACAGGAAGCAACAAGTGTACTTATTTAAATGAAAAAAAAAATAGTTATGTCAAATTTATGCAGCCAGGACGTATCGATGAGGCACTCAAATCCCTCCGCACAGTCGTTCCTGTCCAGTGCAATTTAGACCATGAAAATTTTCCAGGATATCACAGAGACCCTGACTCACCCAGATTACTAAACCAAATTAACTTCCTAATTCTCAGGAATCTTAAATACAAATAGAAATCAAACAATAAGCACCCAAAATTTCTTTATGACCTAAATTAGATATATTCATCGATCTATCATTTATATCGCATGACACCGATCTTATACATCTAATTGGCTACATCGCCCTTCAACTACGTTGCATTTTGATATCATTTTTCCAATCATGTCCATATCAATATGTTTTTACCCAGTGTGTTGACAGCAGATCCAATCTCTATAACACGATCAATCCCTTCCGTCGTTTCCAGTGTTTTTAACAGCTTCAACTTTAGTCCATAGGGAACGCCATGTTGAAGGGAAAGAAGGCAACCCCACCATTTCGGCTGATCACTTTCACAGTGGTAATCATCCCAATCAGGTTTTCATTCTTGTGATGATATATTGATATCATCTTTTTTTATTATATATGGGTATAAATTAATAAGTAATTGGATAATATATGGGTATGGCTAAAAGAAACGCGGAAGGAAATTGAATCATCAATTTCTGAACTTTTTATGATCTGTTTACGCTATATATGTAATATAAACAAAAGATACTTAAAAATACTTCCATCTAAAAAACATACCAGTGAGTCCATACACACAACAACAAGAATACCGACCAAACAGAAAATAAAATAAAATAAAATAAAAATCAGCAAAACAAACCAACAAAAGGGAACTCACAAAAAGACAACAACAGTAGCCCTCTACCTTAAGGCAGACCCGCGCAATAAGAAATCAAAACAAGCTTGATCAGGCACTTTTCACGTCAGGGGCGTAGGTCCTACACCTGCAACAATACATCAATGAGGAATCGTGGAATTTGGAGACAGGCAAATTATTTGAAAATAAGCACACTCATCCCACATAGGAGAAAAAACCAATAAGCTCAAGCGCAACCCAAAAAAAATTTAGTAGAAGGCCGGAAAAGTGCGCACCAAAAAGCCACTTTCGGCTTTCTTCCAGCTTTGGGGAAAAAAAAAATCAAAACCCCAAACATAAAAAAAAAGGCCAAAGCAATACATGTTCATGCAACCGTGGACTTCTGAATAAAAAAAAGGTGAAATCTTTTCAAGTCCGCTACATGGGGGAGACAAACCCAATTCCCAATGTTTCAAAACCTAATTCAGGTCGAGAAAGAAAGAAAGACCTTCATAATTCTTTCAAGAACACAAGAAAGCCAACACTAACAGCAGATTCAAATTCCATACAATTCAATCACACCTTTTAAGGAAAACACCAGCTCAAAAACACGGATACCACTACTTACACCCCCAAAACACTATAAATGTAAGCGCTCTCCAAAGGTTGAAAACAAACTTCCACGCAAACCTTTTTTTCTCCTTCAAAGCAGCAAATGAAAGAGTCTCCGGATTCTTTTACGGAGGAAACGGAGGTGTGGAAGGAAAGGAAAACAAAACCCTAATTCCCATGGCTTCTCTTCTATAGATGTTCGATGTATGCTGGTGTAGAAATCCCCTTCCGTCTGGAAGGATTTATAGGGTTTTCCCTCTGCAACTATTGCAGGAATTCGCTAATTCGAATATGAGGGTCGTGAGATTTGAGAGAGGAAATGGGGGATTTGGGGGTTTTTAGAGTAGAAACCCTCTTTCTCCCACCATGTTAAGCTCTTCTTCTGCTGAATGCTCTCTATCGGGAAAATCTGATTGACTGGACTGTTTGTTGTATTTGCGGGAAATTAGAGAGACTATGTGAGGGTCTTATATTGCTTTTTATAGAGTCCGTGTGGGGCCCGCGTTTTAGTTTCATCCAACGGATGAGATTAACGATTTGAAGTTGCTTTGACTAAATTAGTAAAGAGTACGGGTCATCTGTGGCTCGGATGTAGGGAAATCAGCGGTAACCCGTGCCGTAAATTTTTTTTCGTAAATTAATTTATTTGGATTTGGGATTTACGACTTTATAGGATTTAGTGTTCTTAGAATTTCTGATTTAAATTAATATTTTTTTATTTATATTTAGTATATATGATTTATGCTTTAATGTTTAGGATTTTTAGTATTTTGTTTTATTAACTTTTATAATTTAAGAGTTTACACTCCAAATTTTAAAAAATTATTTTTTTAATGTTCTTAACTTTTAATTTTTTTAACACTATGGCCAACCAAATCGGATCCGGCTCCCCTGCTTTTTTATTTTTCGAATTTTTGTTATCTGAAAAAAACAATGAGATGAATAGTAAAATGGTCCACAAAAAAGTGTGATGGACGGCTGAGATTGAAATTAGTAGGAAAAAATAAACCCATCAGCCCCCCACGCCCCCCTCTCACTCATTTATTTTCTCTCTCCCTCATTCATTTTCTCTCTCTTACTTTCCCCTCTCTCTTCCACGTGCAATCAACTGTCCTCCCTCTCTTTCTTTCTTGATGGCAAAAGTTGTAATTATGGTCAACGTTAGCCATTTTAGCCACAGTGCCACTAGGACATATTTGGAACAGTAAAAGGCTGTCCTGGAATGTATAATAGATTAGGGAAGGATTGATAGTGAGTTCTTCTAGTTGATAAATAAAATATTTAAATCATTTAAAATAAATGTCTAATTTTAAAAGTTATTTCGATTTATAATTTATACGATAATATGTTAAGATTTGAGAAATGTTATTCAGCCTGAATTGGAATGAAAAAAGACATATTTGACCCTTAAATGTCTTTCGCTCAATGTCTTTCTTTAGGTCTTTCAATTCATACAATTTAATTGTGCACGATTTTATATGTGGGACCGGAATTTATCCAAGTCTAATGTGAAAGGAGGAAATTTATTTTGCAAGACTTAGATTTTTAATATATGGGATCCCAATTGGGTTGGCGGTGCACCTTGGAGCCTAATGAGTTTTTCAATTGATCCTTTTGAGAGTGGCATGGGCGAACACCTTTATATCCTATCATGGTTGTGAATGGTCAAGGCTCTTCTTCTTATTCTTATGAATCATTTGAAGGTATTTGTGTGGGGTAAGTATCTTCAATGACTTGATCTTGAAGTATGAGAGGGCTCAAAATATACCGAGACGAGAGAAAGGTCAATAATGATGTTGTGTGATCACAATTAAGTTAGGAAATCAATTTTGGATATCGAGTTTGGGTTTGGCAGGATCATGATTCTCTTTAATTATGTCGTTATTTTTTATTTCCTTTCTTCATCTCTCTCTCAATTGCTTTCATAATTGCCTTTCTTAATTCTCTTTTCTCCTCAAATTCATTTGTTAATGACAGCATCGTTAAATGGAGAATAATGATATAATTTGATTAAGAGTAATACTATCTTAATTCTCTTTAATGTCTTTCAAATTGGGTGGGATGGAATAAAGCAAGCCATAAAGAGGTGGACTTCCATGCTGCTGTTTATTTTCTTTAAATCAAACAAGTAGTGGTGGAAGAAAAAAGTTATGTGAAAAATAACAAGACGAAGATGGTGGGGTGAGGGTCATGAAAGATAAAATAGCCGAAATGGCCGCAATTTACTTTAAAAGCAGCAATTTACTTTTTCCTACACCATATGTTGAGGGTAGAGCTTGGACAACCCTACATGTCAAGCTCCATTAGATCACTAAATATTAAATGTGTTTCTCCATGTGTTTCATTCTAATAAAATGGTTCATCTACATGGGATTTTGCACTTCTCTGTAAATTTAATTTAAATGGGTGTGGAGAAAAGCAATCCCACCTCTTCATAAATAAAGCCTTACCAAATGAATTTGATATTTTATTACTATTATTTTCTTTTTGCTCTAGTGTAAACCGAGACCCACTCACACATTTTACCCAAGACCCCAACCATCAATGTACAACTCTCAATTGGAACCTCTATGAGAATACAATACTTATTACTCAAAAAAACCTGTAAAATAAGGGCTTTCATTTTTCTTGAAATCACAAGAACAGGGGTAAAAAAAATTCTTGTAGTACGACTAACTTGTGGGACAGACTCAGGATTTTCGTTTGAGGGAGGCTTGAAAAATAATATTTTTTATTCAAAACAATAACTTGAAAGATGAGTTTTAGTGACGACAAAACTGATACATGTCGCCTGAGTTTTAAAAGCTATAAAAAATCATACTAGTTTTTATAACAACATGTGAGATAAGTGGACCAACACCATGCCAGGGTCTTTATTCTCACCATTCTATCATTCTAAAAAAAAGCTCTCCTTTTGAGATAAATGAATCCAAAACAACCATTGGCCAGCTCTTCTTAGCCATTGTATATAACTAAATAAAAATAAAGAAAATGACCAAAAGAAAGGTATTAATCAGTAGGGCTGAACTTGAAAATAATGTTGGTTGACCCCATGAGATGAATCACATTCCATTATAAGCCTAGAGATTGAGAAGCAAAGTCGTGTTGGAAATAAAATATTCACCCATCGCTCATCAAGATTTAGGTCTGATTAGTGGGGCCATATGTTTCAAATGTATCAAAAGGTAATCTAATCTAAATGAACACAGTATGATAACCACATCCTGCCTGATGGATATATTTACATTATTTGGATTAGTCGAATAAGATTATAACAGATTGTGGGTTTTGAGCAATTTGTAAAAAATATATATAAAAGGGAGACGGTCCTATAAGGACCGTCCTCACTCTCCATAGTATGGATTCATCTGCACCGTTCGTTTCAGGGATTCATCTAACGATTCTTATCAAGAGCATGTAAGGGACGGGAGGGAAACGAAAAAACAAAAAAAAAGGGGTGATTCTATATGCACCCACTACTATTGCTGTATGCACCCACATTTTGATTTTTTTTTAATCACCAAAATACCCTAATGTCAAATGACCAACTCACCCTTTACCATCAACCTCTTCCTTTCTCCAACGTTTCTTACCCTCCTCTCTACTCATCACTTCTTCTTCTTTTTCTGCTTCTTCTTCTTCTTAATCCTAATTATCAATTACATCCACGGTTCGACCATTTCATCTGCACTCATTCATCCCCATTGATCTTCACCTCCTTCCTCATCATCTTCTCTAACTCTTACAGAGTTTGCTCAAGTCTCATCCATTTGTTTGAAGATATTGGAGGCACTCATCTCCCTTCATCACATTGTCTATTGGAAGTAGGCATTTTCAATATGGACAAGCAACTAACGATCTATCCAGACGAGGTATACATTTTAGTTCGTTTTCATCGTTTTAATTAAAATTCGCGCGTCATGTTCGGTATACCAGAGCCGTGCAAGTGAAATTTGCACGGCGGAATAGCATCAAACATTCTAGTTTTGCACGGAATAATTATTCCGTGCAAAATTATTTTGCACGTCATATTTATTCCGTGCAAAAACATTTAGCACGGCGTATTTATTCCGTGTAAAAATGTTTTGCACAGCATGAGCAAACCGAGCATAGTGTTGTGCATTAATATACTAATATTTAGCAATTATATTTTCAGGAGATTCAGTCAACCGGTGCCAGTGAGTGCTCTATGGATTTTACTAATGTCTTCACCACTGACATGATATTTAGAAGCCGAGAGGACCTAATCCAATGGACAAGGGAAGTTGGAAAGAAACATGGGTTGGTTATTGTAATCAAAACTTCAGATGCTGGTGGAGATGGTAGGAAGCCGAGAATAATGTTATCTTGTGAGAGAAGCGGAAGCTATAAGGGTCAATCGAAGGTCCCTCAAAAGAGAAATCCTAATAAGGCAACGGGAACGAAGAAGTGTAATTGCCCTTTCGCTTTGAAGGGACGAAAGTTGGCAAATGATGATGATTGGATGTTAACAGTGGTTTGTGGGTTGCACAATCATCCAAACGCACAACATCTCGAGGGGCATTCATTTGCTGGAAGGCTATCAGGGGAGGAACTCAATGTTTTGATTGATATGTCGAAGAGTATGGTGAAGCCAATGAACATCCTTCGTACGCTGCAAGAAAGGGACGTGCACAACACTACTTCGATGAAGAGTATTTACAATGCCCGTCAGAAGTGGAGGGTGACTGAGTTGGCCGGTCGATCACAGATGCAACAACTCATGATGCATTTGGAGCAGAACAACTACATTGAGTATCACACTAGCAACCCATCTACAGATGCTACGATGGACCTATTCTGGGCACATCCATCATCTATTCAGTTGTTACGTGCATTTCCAGAAGTTCTGATAATGGATTGTACGTACAAGACTAATAGATATCGACTTCCCTTGCTTGAGATCGTTGGTGTGACATCCACTCAACTGACTTTTTCCGTTGCTTTTGTGTACCTTGAATCAGAGAGGGAGGCCAATTACAGATGGGCTTTGGAGAGGCTTAAGGAATTGATGGATGGATGTATTATGCCCCGTGTCGTTGTAACTGATAGAGAGTTAGCACTCATCAATGCAATACACGTTGTCTTTCCGAATGCAGCAAGCTTATTATGCAGGTGGCATATTTCTAGGAACATATTGGCAAATTGTAAGAAGTATTTTGAGACCAACGACAGATGGGAGGCGTTTATATCTAGTTGGAACATGTTGGTAGTCTCTCCCACTGAAAATGACTACATTCAGTTTTTAAGTGCATTGGACCGGAATTTCTGTGGGTATCCAAACGCCGTTGATTATGTGAAGAAATCATGGTTGAATAACCATAAGGAACAATTTGTAGCTGCTTGGACGGATCAGCATATGCACTTTGGAAACGTGACTACGAATAGGGCTGAGAGTGCACATGCAAAATTGAAGAGACACCTTGGCACATCGAACAGTAGCTTCGATTCGTCCTGGCAGATTATCCATGCATTGCTTGAGTTGCTCTTTACGGAGATAAAGGCTTCATTTGAAAAGAGCTTGAACACCGTGCAACATAAGTTCAAACCTGCACTGTTTCGCGAGTTGAGAGGATTCATATCAAGGAATGCTTTGGATATAATATTGAATGAGTCGATCAGAGCTGGTTATATTGGTCCAGATTCCTTGGCATGTGGGTGCGTAATTCGTCGGACACATGGGTTACCATGTGCACACGAGATTGCCGAATACATAAGGGAAGGCACTCAAATACCACTGAGTTGTGTCCATCAATACTGGAGGAAGCTCAATTTAGAATCCACTATGGAGAATGCAGGCCCCGAATTAACCACCACTTCCGAGTTCGAATTGATCAATACGAGATTTCATAGTACCGATCACGCTGGTAAAATACAAATATTGAAGAAACTAAGAGAGTTGGGGTGTCCGTCATCTACTTCTCTTCTTGAGCCGGATGTTAAATTGAACACCCGGGGTCGTTCATCCTCGAAAAAGAAGAAGTTGGATCGGTCTACGCGTCGGGAACCATCTGCTTTTGAGTATGCACTCTCGATCGAAGCTACCGTTCCATCGAGAACCAACAGTCTAGATTCGAAGAAGGGGAATGACAAATTAAGTGTTCGACGCACTCGTTCAAACACATTCGAGCATCAACTTCCTAAGTCATTAGGACCCTATATCGAGACTATTAAGGATGTCGAGGCGGATGGTAACTGTGGTTTCAGAGCAGTAGCTGGTCTATTGGGAATGAGCGAGGATGGTTGGATGTAGGTTAGACTGGATTTAAGCAATGAACTACAGAAGCATCAAAATTATTATTCATTACTATATGGCGGAGATGATAGGGTTGGGGAACTGTATTATGCATTGGCGTACTACGACAGCCATCCTCCATTTGCTCGTTGGATGACAATGCCAGACATGGGTCATCTGGTAGCTTCATATTATAATGTTGTATTGATCCATCTTTCTTTGCAACAGTGCCTTACTTTCCTGCCTTTGAGATCAACCCCGATTCCATCTTCTGATCGCAAAGTTATCGCGATCGGTTTTGTCAATGGTAACCATTTTGTTCAAGTCTTCATGACACCCGGGGCTCCCATTCCTCCCATTGCGACAAATTGGTATAGACACCACCATCCTAATGCTGACGGATGGCAACTACCATATGCGCAGAACATCGAGCGATTCAAAGAAATAATTGGAGACAGTGTCGCAACACGCGAGTCGGTTAATATTGACAGTGATTAATTTCTTGTACTTTGAACTCGATGTAAACAAATTGTAAGAAATGATGTTGAAATGCAATCAAGTTGTTATGCTTTCCATCATTTATTTTTTGTTTATATTCCATCATAACCCTCCTTAGTTTATTGTGGGTTGGCGAATCTATCATACAATAAATCATCTATTACAAGGCACACAAAGAAAAGGCACACAAAATATATGTGCGAAACCATTCTGCACGGCCAACAGTTGCTGAGCAGAATGGATCTGTTCGGTATATATTAGCCGAGCAGAATGTTTCTGTTCGGTATATATTAGCCGAGCAGAATCGTTCTGCACGACATATGTATACTGAACAGATTGCATTTGCACGGCATATGTTGGCCGTGCATTATTGGTATGTGTGGATTATTCATGCATTAACTTAGACTAGTGAAACTATTTGTATCCAAATTCGAAGAGGGATGTAGATGTTTTAAAAAAAACAATTTGAGATGAACTATATATCACAATTTCACAACCATAATTCCAAAAACAAACAAGTTCTTGTACAAAAATCAATATTCATTGATTGAAATGTGGCAGTTTGTATTACACTGTTTTCTTGTAATTACTTACACATCTGAAAAGAATGATACATTGTCAAAATATCTAAAATATCCTTACATCCCACAAGTCTCTAAAAAAAAAAAAATATCCTTTATACAAAAACAAAAGCATGTTATCAAAAAGTCCTCCGAGCTTCATTGTTGCGCACGCCGACGATACGTCACCGGCAAGCCATCAAGAATCTCGAGGGTAGTCCACAGTGCCCTCTGGTAGAATTCAACTGGCTGGTCACCTCGTTCAAGCGTGGCACGAATATGATCCTTTGCTCGAAGGACCTATAAGAGACAATAGAATGTGTCATATTAAATTTTAAACAATACTTGCTTCAATGTACGAAATAAGATAGTTTACAATGCACTCACCGTTCTCGGAGTCGGGTCCTCTCTACCCTCATTAGGGTCATAGTGGGAATGGCGGGCGGGGTTCTGTACACGAGGGTGAGATATCCTAGTGTACCAATCGAGGTAGTCCCGCGAACACTCCCATGCATGATGTGCACGATGGCCGCGGTGCGCAATAGATAATACATGGTCCTCCCAAGTAATCCAATACTGATCCAGAAACGTATAGGAGACCTTGTATTTACCGGCAGTACTACCCCGAGTGGCACGGATGGGGGCAAGAGGTGCGGGTGGGATGGTCTGTACGTAGCCGAACTGTCGAAGAACCCTGTGTGGGTGGTAGGGTTCAATGACATCTAGGGACCTCAAGCAACCACAGAAGAATGATATCTGCTGTAGTGGATGATGGGCCCTAACACTAGCATACGGATCCCAAGTAATCTGTCACAAGTAAACTAAACAAGTCACTAATATAATAAAACATGCTCCTTCTCAAAAAACGTAAAAGAAAATAATAAAGAAAGTCAGAAATATATAACATAAAACGCTCAAATGGGTGCTCACCTCACTCGGGTGTAAGGCATCCAATCTCTCCCGCATCAGCTGTATGTTTTCAATTGCATTTCCGGAATCCTGTCCAGGATTCCAGCGGCTTGCTAGAGGCATCCCTGCGGTGTATCCCCATTGTGCAGGAGGACGTGCGAATGGGAAGTGCTCGTACACCCAAGACTACAAATGACAACAAATATTAATAATTATATAGTACTTATATCAATTATAATGATAAAGATATATGAATCTATAAAATGTACCGTTCTTACCGTTAGCAGTGTCAAATATCCAGCAATCTGCCGCACATCTGCCCTCGTGGCGGTCCCCAACTGGCGATACAGATACGCAAGTGCGGCAGCCCCCCATGCGTATTGACGGACCCGTGGCAGGTCCATCAATAAGGACAAGTAGTAGACAGGAACCCTCGTGGCGGACTTATCAGTGAATAGTGTACAGCCCAACAGGTAAAGAAGATATCCTCTGGCTGCACACTCTACCTCCTCAACCGACGATGCGGGAGTCACTTCGCCGCACACCCGTCGGATCCACCCCATCCTCACTACCCCACCCCGTGCCAGGTTCAACTCGGCTGATGCAGATTCCCTATCCACACCCAGTCCTAGCTCGAGTAGATCTACTTGGTCAGTAAATCCCATAGTAGCAGATACGTGGACAGGAAGTCCAGTGACTGGGATGCCGAGTAGAGAACTCACATCATCTAATGTGATCGTCATCTCACCAAACGGCATGTGGAAGGTATTGGTCTCGGGCTGCCATCTCTCCACAAAGCTCGAGACCAAGGGGCAGGAGATATATTTGTAGCTGAAATGCCTCAGGTCTGCCAATCCAGACTCTTCTATGATAGCGCGAAACATAGGCACCTCACTATCAAGACGATCTCCAGGCCGAGGTATGTACCAGTCCTTCAACTGCCGCCAATGACTGATACATTTGAGAGGGCCACGTTCCTGCACATTACAAGTATAGTATAAATCTTCATTAGCATCTGGTATTATATAAAGAATTAGTTAAAACATATAAAGAATGAACGTGTACCTCCCCGTCCCATATGGATATGGCCACGTGAGTCCTGAAACTCACAAGGACGGACTCGTCCGCCGGACCGCCTGGAATAGGTCCATCCCCTGCTGCCGAGGCATGAGGACTGGGTGGCTGTGCCTGGTCCTCTGAGGAATCATCCTCCCCTACTGGCGCAATCGGAGTACTGGACGGTTGGGGAGGACTAGACGGCCCTGCCTCATCCTCTGAAGAGCTCTCAGGCAGTGGATCCTGCCGTAATTTGCGTCTTCGTTCAGACGCCGTTGGCCGTTGACGGCGATGAGGTCTAGCAACGCCAACCTTCACCCGCACTCTGGGTGGATCGCTAGAAGTACTACCACGTCCACCGGTAGGATGTGAGATGCCACCAATACGGCGAGCTGGTCTCCTAGGCATGTCTTCAAATCTGGATTTAAAATAAAAATCATTAGGAAGATAAAATCATTATACGAAGAAAACTTTTTTTCTTGTACTGCTCGGTTGAATTGTATCGTGCAAAATCGTTCTGCACGGCACAACTTTTCCGTGCAACAATTTTATGCACGGAATATGTTTACCGTGCATATTTGTTTTGCACGGTTTACAGGTTCCGTGCAAAACATTTTATGCATGGTTTCTTTTATCGTGCAGAAAATCCATGCACAGTATACATTTGCCGTGCACAACATTTGGTGCACGGTTCTGCATTGCCGAGCAGATCGCGAAAAATGCCACGATTTTTGGCAAAGTGAAGAGATTCAGTACTTCGAATGCACACGAATTAGCTCGTAATATACTTATCTACTATCTAACAAAGAAATTACGACCTAAAAGGAATGTAAACATGATAAACGTATGAAGAAGAAGAAAAAGGAAAAAGAAGAACTTACCTCACGCGTCCTGTGAAGAAGAAGAAGAAGAAGAAGCAGGAACGATGTGCACTGATGCTCTTTGGAGGGAGAACGACCGAGAAGAGGGAAGGCAAGAGGAGGAGAAGCGATGTCCAATGATGCCTTCGCTCGTTTTTTCGAATAGGGTCGACGAGGGAAATGCAGAGGAGAACGAAGAGGAAATGCAGAGGAGAGCGTGGGCAGTTTGGGAAATTTGGTGGGTGGCTCAGCAAAACGTTTTTAAGAAAATAAAAGGGGGGTGAGTTCAGCAAGTGGGTGCTTACAGCAATAGTAGTGGGTGCATATAGAATCCCCCAAAAAAAAGCCCCAAATCGACCCAAACATATTCCAAACGAGAAAGAGAAATCCAGTCGTCTCCTCTTCATCTCTCTCGATCCGTTGTAGAGTTCTCTTTCCCTGACGATATCGGGCTTTCGGAACGGAGGAAGCCATTCTTCTATCGCGGTCGCCCAAAGGTCGAGAATCATAAGATCGAAAGAAACCCATATCTCGCCCAAATCAAAAGATCGAAAGAAAACCCAGAGCTCCTCCTCATCTCTCTCGCCCGGTCGCAGAGATCTCTTCACAAAGCTTCTGTTTGAAGGAAAGAATAGATCCTTTTTCCACACCGCCCTCCCTCTCTCGATCTCCTTCTGTGCTCAAAGTCTTTTTCCTTTTACTTTCTCACTTTGCCAAACTAGGATTTTGTTTTATTTTATTTGTTAAGGTTTGAAGATTTTGAGTAAAAATGGAGGCAAAGGGTTGGGGATTTTGAGGTTTGGGTAGAAACAGGGAATGTTTACCACCTTGCCAAACGCATATGAGAGAAGGAGCAGCAACGGCAATGCGTGAGTAACAGAGACAATCAGAGGATCCAGACTCCATATGTCGGTGGAAATCATAAGTATTCTTGTAGAAAGAGGGCACAGCCTGTGAAGCCTCACACTGCATGGACACTATTGCAGAGAAGTTATTTTTTTTTATTTATTTTTTAATGTGAATGTTGTAGTTCAAATTGTATGGTTGGAGATGTTATAAGAATTGTATACCATGGTCATGTACTTGGGTTGGAACCGATTATGATCAACAAATTGTAACAAAATTTTTATCCGAATGTCATGTAACGTTGATATTCCATCTCAGCCATCATTGATGTTTATGTTTAGTGTGGATGTTCCATCAAACTGTTCAATTTTTATACATGTTGTTCAAGCTAGGACCGCACAGAACCGGACCGGACCACAAAACCGGACCGAACTGGACCGGATTTGCGGTCTTAGTGGTCCGAATCCGGTCCGGTCTGGACCGGACCGTTTATTTCGGTCCGGTCCGGTCCAGACCTTATGGGGTCCGGTCTGGACCGGACCGGACCGGATTAATTAAAATAAAATATATATATATAATTATATATGGATTTTGCCATTTTGGACATGACATGAGTCATGAGCCCAGGCCCAGCGCACCAATCCGTGGCGTCCATCACTCCAGGCCCGCAGGCCGACAGGCCCCAGCCCAGGAACCCAGCGCCCATTACCATTTCATGCCTGATGCCTTTACTAATTACTTCATGTCATGACTTGTCTTCTGTCTTCATTTGTTATTCAGAGAGTTCTTCAGACTTCAGAGCCCTAAAATGAACGAAAACCCTTGGACTATCCGGCTTCTTCGCAGCTTCAGTAATCAGCAGTAGTCCGGCTGTCCGGCGATCTCAGGGCTCCGCCGCTCCGCCGCTCCGGTGTTCTTTCCTTCTCCCTCTATCATCATTCATCAGGTTTGAGCAATAAACAGTGGTTTTAAATTTCTCATTGCATCAAATCAAATTAGGGATTTGATGGATTTCCATGATGTGATGAAAGAAACAAGGGCTTCCCTTGATTTGATGGATCTCTCATGTCTCATTGTCATTGCATCCCTCGTCTCTGTTTCTCCAAAAATGACGTGGAGAAGTTGCTGAGATATTCGGCCACATTGATGGATCTTTAGTTCTGAAGATTTTTTCATTTTATTTCATTGAGATTTCTTTCTACTTAATTTTGCAATCATGGAGGGAATGAGTTGAATGCATTATATTATGGGTCAATTGCAGATCTCAGTCAATCTTCCTACGGGCTTTGGATTGCTTGATTGGATTCAGATAGCAATTTTATAGGGTTCCAAGTGGATTGTCGTGTCTGTATGTTTTTTTTTTTTTTTTTTTTGTTCTTTTTTGTTGACCTCATTTTTTTTGTCTGTAACTGAATGTAGCTGGAAAAATTGTCATGCTGATCTATCAGAACCCATCCAAACCAATTGTTTGCAGGATCTTTTTTTTTTTTTTTGAATAGTTGTTTGGAGGGCTTTCTTTTCATTGGAATCAAGACTAGACCCAAATTTTTTGTTGAATTTAATTTGTGGGTGATGAATGGCACAAACAATAGCCTGCATAAATTGTTGCTTTTCCCATTTCCATTTCAATGCCAAAACATCTTGTTCACTTGTGCTCTAGGTATTTCCAACCATGTTCTCTATATTACAAAATCGGTCGCTGTTGCACTTCTATCTCCATGCAAGTTTGGGAGTTTCCTGTTTCAATCTTATTTTAAAACTGGGCTTACATGAAAGGCCTTTTTCTCCCGAATGTAGCTTGCATGAAATGCTTAAAAGCTACAAATACATAATTGAGACCCATTGCATGCTTGGGCTGCAGAAGCTTGTGAAAGTTACTATGCTGAATTATACAAATCTTGCGCACATGAAATTCTTAAAGACTATAAATAGTACCTTTCAAAAAATGTGTTAGATAGCATGGTGTTTTTGTAATTACCTTTTGTAGCTCAAAGCTCTAACACAATATGATTTTTCAAAATGAAGCAATGTATAAATGTTGCAATGATAATACATAAAGGTAAACCAGCAAAATATGCAGCTATTCTAGTGGGTTTTTTTTTTTTTTTATAGAGATGTTTGTATGATCCGAATGTCAAGCAGAATTTCAAAAGGCTTGCTCTGTCATTTGACAGATTGATGATGAATTAAATCATTTTATGTTTATGCAACCCCAGCAAGAGCTAGCTCATAGAAATTAATTGTTTGCATTAATTGTAGGCACTATGTCTTGTTCTCATTTGGACCGTACTGTTAATGATGCTAGGGGATTGAGTTTAGAGGATGATGATATGATGGTTGAGGAGGAAGATATTTCAGAAATTCCGCCACCAAGTAGTGAACCACCTAAACCAAAAAGAAAGAATCAATCTGTGGTTTGGTCTTCCTTTACAAAGAAGTATGTTGGTGACCCACCACACCCCAGGGCATTTTGCAACTATTGTGATGCTGATTATGCTGCAGATGGAAATAAGAATGGGACGAAAAATTTGTTGGACCATCTTTCTAAATGTAAGAAAAACCCCAATAAGCTACCCTCAAAACCAGACAAGAAGCAAAAAACTTTAGCATATGAGAAGGGAGTCGAGGGTGATGAGAACCCTAGTAATTTGGTGTTGGCAAAAAAATTTGACCATAATCATGCTATAGCTCTTCGTCAAGCTGTGGCAGAGTTTGTTATTGTTGATGAGCTTCCTTTCAGGATTGTGGAGTCTCCCCAATTTAGAAAGTTATTACGGATGCTAGAGCCTAGATTCCAAGTCCCATCACGCATGACCATTGCTAGGACTTGTATTGACATTTTTAAGGATCAAAAAGCATGGTTGAAGTCTATGATTAAGGCTTGTGATAGTAGAGTTTGTCTCACCACTGATGCTTGGACTTCGATTCAGAATTTGAGCTATATGGTTGTCACTGCCCATTGGATTGACAAGGAGTGGAAATTGCAGAAAAGGGTGATGAGCTTTCGTTTGATTGATAACCACAAAGGAGACACAATTGGGGCGCAAGTGGAGGAGTGTTTACATGATTGGGGAATTGACAAGATTATGACCATCACAGTTGATAACGCGTCTTCAAATGATACAGCTATTGGTTACTTGAAGAGGCATCTACGAAGTAATGTGTTGAATGGTCTTTACATTCACATGAGATGTGCAGCGCATATTATGAATCTTGTGGTTGGTGATGGGTTGAAGATAAATGATGATGCAATTACAAGGGTTCGTGATGCAATTAGGTATGTTTTTTTTTTTTTTTGTCATTTCTTAGTACTATGCATAATTTGTTTCTTAGAAATTTGTTATTTCTTACAGTTATTTTTTGTGAGATGCAATCAGGTATGTGCGGTCCTCCCCTGCAAGGCTTATCAAGTTTAATCAATGTGTTGAGAAGGAGAGGATCGAATGTTCCAAAAGTTTGTGCCTTGATGTCTCAACCCGTTGGAACTCTACTTATTTGATGTTGGATGTTGCTGAGAAGTATGAGTTTGCTTTTGATAGAATGGAGAGTGATGATGTTGATTATCTTCCGCATTTTACTGAAGGTGAGTGTGGGAAGAGGAACTTGGGACCTCCAACAAAAGAGGACTGGACAAAAATAAGAGTATTTTGTAAGTTTCTTGAACTCTTTTATGATGCTACGGTACAATTTTCTGGTTCTTTGTATGTTACTTCGAATTCCTACAATTCTCTATGCTTTACTTATATTTATTTGTTTTTAACATTTATTGACATTTAAACTTGCAGAAATGGCAAGCAATAGCACAGCAGTAAGTGAACTTGGGACATCAGCCACCAGCAAGACTTGAGGAGGAGACTCATTTGGGACATTTGCAAGTTTTTTAGTTTATTTATTAATGTATTTGTTTGTGTGTGTTTGAGACATTTGTATTTTGACTTATGGTGCTTAATTTTTTTGGGACATTTGTAACTAATTTTCTCTATGCTTTTTTTTATATGTGAGGTAAAAATGAAAAAAAAAATGAAAAAAAAAAAATGAAAAAAAAAAAAAATGGAAACCGGTCCGGACCACTTTAAGTGGTCCAACCGGACCGGTTTGGACCGGACCGGACCGGACCGGACCACTTATAAGTGGTCCGGTCCGGTCCTTCATTTTGGGCCGGACCGGAAATCCGGTCCGACCGGATTCCGGTCCGAAAACCGGACCGGAAAACCGGTTGTTCAGCCCTAGTTCAAGCCATATTCATTGATGATCATGTTGGTATGTATGATGTTCAATTTCAGGTCATTGTTGAGAAATGGACATCTCCAAAACTTGAATGTTTTTTTAATGTACAAGCAATCAAAGTTTCTCTGTTAATGGGATTGGCTCAACACTCATGTTAACTTGCTGAATCAAAGCTTCTCACTATTAATTTTGGCACCCCCACTGTGATGGGACAATCATAGAATTCAGTTGATGAAAAACACAGAAACTTGTTGAATTTTTAATTTAACCCAGTTATTTGATTCATTAATTCAAATGGCCCCTATGTCAAACAGTTGGTCTACACTCAAGCAGTCTCCACGTTAAACACAGTCCTTGTGTGGTTTATGTGTTAAAACAGTTTTGTACATGTTCATCCCTTAATCCAAATCAGTATTATTTTTCCATAGAAGAGCCTGAGTTTATAGAATCTGGAAGAACATCATTATAAGAAGAGCTAGGCATGATGTCTTCAAAGGAAGAAAGTAACACTCCATAGGAATTCCTCATCATGTATGGGATTCAAATATACCATTATCATAAGAATGGATTTGAATAACAATATCACATAGTATATCTTAGGAGTTA
The DNA here is from genome assembly GCA_012931725.1 of Litsea cubeba. Lineage (NCBI taxonomy): Eukaryota > Viridiplantae > Streptophyta > Magnoliopsida > Laurales > Lauraceae > Litsea > Litsea cubeba. Next base: position 66,738,414 of record CM022950.1, on the reverse strand, counting down.
CATTCATTTGACTGAGAAATAGAAGGAAAAAAATTAAAAGGAAAAGTATATGAACATGGTATACAATAGTTATAACATCTCCAACAAAAAAAAACTTCTCTGCTATGCAGTGTGACAGAGGCTTCCGTTTTGCAAGAATGCTTTTGATTTCCACCGACACATGGAGTCCGGATCCGTTGATTGTCTCTATTACTCACACTGTAGCTATTATTGCTGCTGCTGCTTCTCTCATTCATCAACAGGAGGATGCGTTTGGCAAGGAGGAAACATTTCACAGCCCTCTTTCTGCAATAATGCTTATGATTTCCACCGACATGTGAAGTCCGGATCCTCTGTTTGTCTCTATTACTCACTCTGTAGCTATTGCCTATTATTGCTGTTGCTGCTTCTCTCATTCATCAACAGAAGTATGCGTTGGGCAAGGAGGGAAACAATCCCTGTTTCAACCCAAACCTCAAAATCCGCAACCCCTTGCCTCCATTTTTAATAAAACTCAAAATCTTCAAAATTTAACAAATAAAACAAAACAAAATCCTAGTTTGGCAAAGAGAGAAAGTAAAAGGAAAAGGACTTAGAGCACACAAGGAGATCGAGAGAGGGAGGGTGTGGAAAAAGGGATCTCTTATTTCCTTCAAAGAGAAGCTTTGCAACCGGGCGAGAGACATGAGGAGGAGATGAGGAGAAGCTATGGGTTTTCTGACGATCTTCTGATTTGGGCGAAGAGACGAGGAAGAGATCTGGGTTTCTTTCGATCTTCTGATTCTCGACCTTGGGCGACCGCGATAGAGGAAGGGCTTCCTCCGTTCCGAAAGCCCGATATCGTCAGGCAAAGAGAACTCTGCAACGGATCGAGAGAGATGAGGAGGAGACGATCGAGCTCTGGATTTCTCTTTCTCGTTCCTGAATCTATTTGGGTCAATTTGGGGCTTTTTTTCGTTTCCCTCCAGTCCCTTATATGCTCTTGATAAGAAGCGTCAGATGAGTCCATGAAACGAATGGTGCAGATGAGTCCATACTATGGAGAGTGAGGACGGTCCTTATAGACCGTCTCCCTATATAAAAATCCAACAAATAAATATGTGGCACTATTATATGATCCAAATCATTAACGTTCTCATACTCACGATACTCATTAATACATTCAATTTCATATCTTTTACATTTTAATAGATTTTGAGAATTTTGTGAAATACATTCAAATAATCTAAATACATTTAAACCGCTTAATGTACTTTAATCTTCTGAAAAAGCGAAAATTTTTTTTTTTTTGAGAAACATGATAAAGTGTTGAACGATCCCAAATTCTGAAGTACTATTTTGAAATAAAAAGAAGAAAAGGAAAAAATACACTGATTTGGTTATGTCTTATAGTGAATTAGAGAGATGTCGAAAGAGATCTTTTGTAGATCTTAAAGTGAACCACCTAGTTTGCGCTCATCTGCAACTGTCTGTAATTTGTTTTGTTTTCGAGTATATAAAATTATTTTAAGAAATTATATTTTCTATGCAAATTTTTTTTACACAACCAATGGAAAATAAGCCGCATAGCGAGTGATTTTCCTCATGTTAGGCAAATGTGCCTCCAAAGACTTCACGTCAATATGGTAGCAGGAGATGGTGTTAGACAAAATATGAAAATGCAAAAGACGATTATATTAGAAGTTAAGAAATATCTAGATGTTTGGAAGATAAAAATGATCTAGCAAAAAAAAAAAGAAGCAAAATAACAGTTAGTACACGAAAAGCAGGGAAATTGAACAATATAAGGGTACCTACCCGTAGAGGGGTTTTCGAAAATGAAAGAAAAAATGAAAATAAGTGGCAGCACCACACCGGGAGAAACACCTACCCAAAGAGTGATAACAACAGTATGCCAATGCCAATACATGAGTGTTATTTAGGGGTCTCTTCCAATTTGGGGATTTTGAGAGGGATAAATAGTTAGGGAAAACAGATGGGGACTGGATAAATTTTTTAAGGGGAGGCTGGGCTGGTTGGCTTTAGAGAAATCATGGGAGTTTTTCCAGCCCAAACCCCTTGGACCCGGCTCATCCAAATCCTCCTATTTTTGTTATCTCTATATATATGTGGATTTATTTGAATATGAATGTGAGTTTATCTGAATATGATTTTATGTGATTATTTGTTGCCTTTTTTATCCAGTGATTCTTATGTAATTTGTGTAAATAAGCACAACATGATTCTTATATGCATTTTTTTAATTCATTTTTTCAACGTTTTACATGCACATGGAGTTGTCTATATGGATTTTACATAAGCATATATGTAGGTCTAGTTGAGCATGATGTTTGCTTCTCAGTGGTTATTAAGTTAACGTTTTGCCTCATATTCACATTTAAATCTAATGACCCACCTCTTGGATGGGCCACAACTTGGAAAATAAAGTGCTAGAAAACGCAAAAGTGCACTATAAAAGAAATCATAAGACAATTTTTTTCCCATTCCTCTCTTACATACAATTGATTTGTTTGCTCTGTGTTTAAGTAATGAGACTCCAATCAAATGTATTTTTATCAAGGAAGAGATTTTATACCATTGGCAAATATGGATTGGATGATATAGTAGATCCGTGTTTCGTAGAAATATTGGATCCAAACTCTTTTATGAAGGGCCTAAAGTTTATGAGTTCAAGAATAATTTTAACCAATACTATCAAATAATCTCCATTTCTTCCAACAATAAATGACGATCCAAAAATCATCCAATTGAATAAGATTGCTCAGTAGGTGAGATTTTCATCTGCTGTTGCCCATTCTCAGCAATATGACAGGGCAGGGCCTAGGCTTGGACAACTCGGTCCCGCCCAGCCCGGCTCGGACCTTTTGACATTCTTTCGTACCCGCAACCCATTCTACAACTCGACAGTCGACACCCTTCTGCAACTCCAACTTTCGCAAGCCCTCTCTTTCTCATGCATCATCACAAGCTCTTCTCTAAAACCCATGGGATCCTTCAAATCCTCAGAATCGAATCCAAAACCCCCAAATCTCTCCACCCCATTTCATATTTCCACTATTCCAAGAACACCCAAACCCCCGATTCCAAGCTTACTCTCGCTTTAAAGGAAATCGAAGAGACCCAGTCACTAAAACTCATAGAAGACGAAGGAGAAGAAGAAAAGGAGTCCCAGATTCAAAGAAGGTTCCTTTCACATTCATCGTCGCCAAACGATTCCAAAGTTGAGATTTTTCATCCATGGCCCGAGTGGGTAGAGCTCATGGAAAGCCTCTTGAAGAAAGACTACTTTGTGGGCGGTGCCGAAAACGGGTTCCATTTTTCTCGAGGAGATATGGGTTTGAAGGAGTCAAACCGAATTCGAACTGGGTGCTTGAATTTCGCCCGTGACCGGTTCGATCTCATAAGGTATTGGTCAATAGCTAAAACCCATTTGCTTTTCTATTGGATTGGAGTGTTTTTTTTTTCCTTGGTGTTTTAGAATCTGATAACGTATTCGTGCTGGCTTCTTAGTGTTATCAAAGGGTTTGCTTGTGTTTATGGATGTGATTGTTGAGTCCAATGTAACTTTGCTTATTATGATATATATGTTCACCTTCCAACTTTGCTTCATACTTGCATTTAGGTAGTCTTGACTCTTGAATATTGTCCTTTTAAGTGGATTATTGAATCAAGTTGAGCTTTGGATAATGTTGTCAAATGGGTATTGATTAATTTGACTATGCCTTATTGGGTTTAAAATTTTTGGATTATGGAGTTATGTGTAAGTCTCAGTTGGTATATTCAGATGTACGTGCGAATGAAACGATATTTTGTTTGTGTCTTCAAGTTGGGCTGTAGGACTTTGTAGCATTTCAATTGATACTACGGAACATCTATTAATATATGCAGTGTTTAGGGGTCTCAAGGATTGAATTATTATCAGTATTTGGAGTCGGGGTTTGAAACTTTATGATTTGAATTTTGCGGGCTTCACATTATGATATTCAATTTCAATGTGCATCTCCCCTTTAAAATGAAATTGGCGTGTGCCTGTGATGATTTCTATTACTGCAATGAATCTTTTATGTTAAGGTGATGGCCAAGGCAAAAGTTGTGGAGGAGATAGGCAAAAGTAGTGAAGCTGCTTTGGTTAGGGTTTTGGAAAAGATTAGGGTGGGGATGATAAAAGGATCTTTTAGGAAAAAAGATGAACTATTGGTGGAGCTTCATTTTTGTTATCCCTCTCTCTTTCCTCGAAGTCTTCGAGTTGATCAGCTAGACAGTTACATAAGGTTGCCTAATTGGATCAATTTTTTTCCCATGGGCTGTTCAAGGTATGTCCTGCTGATTGTTTGGTTCATATGTTATTCATGGTCTTGGATCTTGTATAGCTCGACTGATATAGGTATTATATATTGTGATTTTCTTGAATTGTTGTAACAAAGTATTTTGGCCAACGAACTTAAATGTTAATGGTATTTAGACTCTCCCTGGTATGTTTCAGACAAAGATTCAAACTTACAGTGTGGCATAAGTTATACTGGGAAATAATGGTTTCAGTAGGGGTTTAGCCGAAACTGATAGAAAAGGAGTTTTGGTTCACACACACATATATTTGATAGGTAACATTACTAGAACCCGCAACCTCATTGTTGTGACATGAGCAATTGCAAATTATGCTATAGGCTCTAGTAATTTTGATTTTTAGTGCAAAAATGGAGCATAGTTGGGACAAGGCTTTGATGTTAATGAGTGCAAAAATGGAGCAATTGGTAACTTGAGGCATAAAATGCTGAAAACGACAAGCTTGCTTCTGAGTTGATGGAAGCTAAAACTATCATTTCTCCATCATGTTCAACCTCTTGATCATCACCAGTCCACCTGGTAACTTTCATCTGCAAGAATGATTCACGTGGATTTGAGTCAGCTGACTAATAATGCTGTAAATAAGTGCTGGAACATTGCAAATTGATGTAGCTTGATTAAAATGTTAAGTTGAAAGGGCCAGGTATGGACTATCCCTAAAGAAATAATGGCCGGTGAGCTGAGGATCCCTCAATTATCAAATTTAAAAGAATGGATCAATCAAGTTGTTTTGATCTGGACATAGAATAGGGTTGACCCAAGTTTTCTAAATTTCATTGAAAATTATACTTTCGAACTCTATGTAGATATTTTCCTTGAAACGCGTCAGTTTTGTCATAAATCTTTTATGAAAGAATTATCGAAGCTTCCAGATCTGTATGATTCTTCTCATAAATCTTTTCTCTCAATCAGCATGTTTTTTTCAAGTAATTTTGGGTATGTAATAACCCTCTATATGACGATCCTAGCTGTTTGATTGTGGCTTGTGCTTGGATGATTACGAGAGTTATGACCGACCGTGTTGGTGTCTTCTTACCAACGAGGGGGCCTTGAGTCACCAAAAGGGGGCTCTACCATGTAAACAAAAGCTACCAATTGATTGAACATTAGCTGTTCAGAGTAACCTGAATAAAAATATAGTATCCTTTCAAATTTGAGCATCTTTTTTCCTTCTATTATGTCATTTTCGCCCTGTAAGTTATGTAGGTTTCAAGCTGAAGCATCATTTTAGTTTGGTTGTATGGCTGTACGTGTTTGAAAATGTCAATGCTTACACCCATACCATCTCTGCAGATACTTCTCCAGGAAAGACATTCGTGTAATTGTGGGATCTGGATGCCCTAGCTTAGACAGGAAAGTTGTCAATTCTGGGAAGCGTTTGAGAGCTCATGTGGGCATTGATGAAGGAAATGTATGGGCCTCAATCATTTGCATGTCTAATTAACTTCTATGATGTTATAATTGTTATTTCAAACATTTGCCTAGTTACTCTCTCTCTGTCTCTCTCTATATATATATATATCTATATATATATATTCCTTTCGGATAAGGTAGACCATAGATGCTAAGCTTAGGTGTGTCCAACTGTCCATTTCCCAGTATGTACATGTTCAAGATCTGAACTGTCCGTCAGATGGGTGCCGCTGTTTGTATTCCCTGGGCTGAAAAGTTAGGCTTTATCCATCCATCATCAAGTGGGTCTTACATGCATGCTGATTGCTGAAGCCTGAAAGTGTACTGTGGAGCACCTTTTTTATTTATTATTTTTTTTAAATTTTTATAATTAAGCCTTCAATTTGTTTAATATGGCCCACTGGAAGCATGGTACTTGGGCCAGGGGACATGGGCTCATAAACTATGTGACTGATCTAATGGATTGCACAGATGACACACATGTAGGCTTTAGTTGATTGATGAGCCATTTTACCAATATTCCCAAGCATATGTGTAGGTTTGCAGCTCATGTAATTTAAGGGGAAGCTGTGAGCGGGCATATGTGAAGGCACGTGAGGATGAAGGCGGGAGGACTGTTGATGTCATGCGCATTTTGTTGACATATGGGCTTGATCCTATCACTGGCTCGGTAGAGAACGAACCATGCCTAAACAAAACCATTAAAGAATCAGTTAGGAGGCTTTTGAAGGAAATGACAGAATTTAGCACCAGGGAACTTAGCTCCAGTCCTCCAAAGGTGCCCTCAAAAAGGATTCCATTTAAGCCAGAGTACTCAAATCAGCAGCAGCTGCCGAAAGATCAAATTGATGTTCCTATGAAGCAAGGCGACTGGATTTGCCCAAAGTACTTGCATTGCCAACCTTGATCATTTTTATTATTTGATATTAGTGCCAGTCATCACTCTTCTCTAATGGAAGATCATTTCCCTTCTTTTTGTTTTTGCTTATTTTGGTAGGTGCAACTTTGTAAATTTCGCCAGAAACGTCAAATGCTTGCGCTGTGATGGAGTGTCCCGAGAGAGGCTCAAAAACCTTAGGGAGGATCGTGATCATCTTCCAATGAAGAAGGGAGACTGGATATGTGATAAGTAAGATCCTCTCAAATCTTTTAGCGATGCTTATATAATTCCGTCTAGATGAATTATGTGGTCCTAAGTGATCATAGCTGATCGGATGGCCCCAGTGTCTGTAAACACCTTACACTGGAAGATCCTAGCTACCCATAACCTCTGTTCTTTAATTATCTTCTCTGTTGAATGTGGACAAATGCTGTGTTCTTGATTGTCTATTTTTGGGTAATTCATAGCCTGATTCGGACTTTTCAATCTTTCTTAGGCATTTTGGATCAACGGTCTCGTTCACCAAACCTTTTGATCACTTGCAATGACTCCGTGGGCATAGACACTATCTATATCTTGGGGCCAGGATCATTTCATTCTTCACATGTTTATAGACTGTCCTTTGTGACCCAAATTTATTAATTTTACAGATGCAATTTCTTGAACTTTGCCAAGAATACAAGATGCTTGCAGTGTAAAGAGAAGCCTTCGATGCGTCAGATCGGTCCTGGGGAATGGGAATGTGTCTCGTAAGTTTTTCTACTAATACCCACCCTATCAATAGGAGCGTTTGTGTTTGTGTGCGTGCGTATGGGTGGGGGTGTCCGTGGGTGGGTGTGCGTGCATGCATGAAGAAGTCCATTGGGTTGGCCCTTGCGCCCACCTTCAATGGTAAAATCAACATGTACCTGTTGGGGCTTCATATTTGTGTAGGTAATCTCCATATGCTTCTAAAATATTGAAGAACTTGCATAATGCAATCCAAATTGTTTTACAGGTGCAATTACATCAACTTTAGAAGAAACATGGTATGCTTGAAGTGTGATTGGAAACGACCGAAAGCATCAAACAGTACAGACAGTTTTGCTCAATTCCGACATGAAAGTGAAGACCACCATCAGAGCTCCCGGATGACATTTGTAAGAAACAACAATGAAGTAAACAGTAGGCATTTCCTCAGATCAGAGAACCAAAGCCGCGAAGAAGACACTGACTTCTGGAGAGATGATGATTCGAGCTCGCATGGTGATTATTGCGAATTTGAAGATTTTCCTATATTGGGAGGGAAGAGTGCTGTTTCACAAGACCCACATGAGAGGGAAAGATGGAAGGATGAGATGTCAAGGAGGAGCAAAGGTGTTTCAGGGGTGGGAAAAAGAAGTGATGACGGTGATTTGGGTCCTGCCACTTTCCCAAGAAGCTTTCAGTTTGGTGATTCCGATGATGATGACGAGATGGAAGGCTGGTTTCGCTGTGAAACTAAGATTGAAAACAGTGAGTCCTGTGAACGTGTCTGATGTTTTACAAAATTGCACCATTTTTAATAGGTTGGGAGAATGGAAGGAGGGGATTATTTGAAGTGGGGAAGAACAACATTTAGAGTATGATGAAATGATCCTATGGCTAGGGAATGCCACAAAATATCTGGCTGTCCAATGGTTGATCTACGGATAGATTGTTAAAACAAGCAAGATATGGCAACTGTATTGACAGGAGGCCGAGGTGGATGGCTAGGACTCCCCACACCCACACAATCAATGGTCTTGACCACCAATCACATGGCCACACTATGCGCGCTGGAATACTATGAAAGGCTCATCGCATCTGGACTGTACAACCACATGGCCACACTATGCGCGCTGGAATACTATGAAAGGCATTTGTCGAAGTTTTATTCATTTCATTCATGTAAAAGAAAGTGTTTACTTATTGTTTGGACTTTCCTTTGGTGGGCTTCACCAAAGATTACTGGTGCCTTTAGTGAATCACTTCATTCAAAGAAGGATGTATGTTTTAAGTCCTTGCTTTCTTTTTTCATGTATTGATAACACGATTTATGATTATGATGGTCCATTCATTGTGTGGTTCTGTCAAATGTTCGATCTACTGCCACATAAGCCGTACTGTAGTTTCTATTATAACATTTGCTTGCATTTGCCTGGGGCTTAACTTTTCCTGGTGACATGTCCAAAATTTTCAGTTCGTAGCCCTATAGAACATTGGATACTTCTTTTATCCTGCAATCAGTGGTTGATCATGTGGTCACCATGTGATGAAAGCCAAATCAAGTTTCATTGGGAAACTTTCCAAAAGAATCATTCAATATTGGTAGCCATGTAGTTGAACTTCCTCGGATTGATTGCAATTAATTACTTGAATCATGAATGTGCTGCATGGTTGAATCTTGGGATGTTTTTCATAATCCATTTCTGACACATCTGCTTGAACCATTCAAGCAATGGATGATGTGTTTTTGCCATCCTTGGAAGTGCTCGTGATAACATTCCTGCGAGGATGAACTGAAGGGCCAAGGCAAGGATGGATTATTTCTGCTCGTCCTACATGGGGTTGATATTGGCTCTTCTCTAAGCATATTTGCGCGTTCCATCAGTGGTAGTGAATGCAAGCTAACCTGTAAATGCTAGATTTGTGTGATTGAACGTCCAGTGATTACTACACTTCAGATAGAACACTACTTTGCCAAGACACTTCACTTCTCTTAACTAAGGTTCAGAAAATAAGCCATTCCAGTGGATGCTGATTCAAAACTTTTAACAAGAGTTTGATCCTAAATTTAAACTCTCAAATGGATCAAGACCTCCCGTGGAATATGAAGTCTAGATTGAAAGTGGCACTAACATCATATCATATTAAAGTTCACTGTCTTTTTCATCCTCTGTCATCTTCTAAGCCTAATGCCTGATGGCAAACATCATCAAGCGACAGGTCTCTTACAACAAGATGATGGCCCTAACATCATCTCATATTAACTCTCACGTCTAACTAAGCTGTCGATTTGCTTACCAAAAAAACTAAGCCGTCTATTTCATCAGCAGTTATCATGGCAATTGGCAAACATTATCAAGCGACAAGTTCAGTATCTTACAAGTTGTTCGGTGGGGCTGATGTGAGTTCAAAGCTGAAACTCTAGTAGAAGTGTGCATTTGGTGTCTGGCTCCAAATCCAAAAAATGATACTTTTAACATGATATGTTGAGCCATGTTGAGTCAGGGGAGTCTGTACCTTATTTACAAGGCTTGTTACTCCACAGCCGGAACCCACTTATTAAAAATTCAAATCATTGATAACAATTGTTCGGTATCTCCAAATTTACTATAGGGGTTGGTCATTCCATGAGATTGCTTTTTTGATTAAAATCATGATTAACACAATCTTTTAAATCTTTCGTTATTATTTTTTTTTATCAAACCGTCAATATCAGTGGCATCAACTCCCATTGTTGTAAAATTCAAAGATGACCTGATGCACTTGGAGGGTTTAATTTGGAGATAGCTTTGCGTGAGTGTTCGCCTGTCGGATAAGGTGTAGGTTTGCTCTTCATAATGTCTATCCTCTATACTTTTTAAGTTTATCTACTTGTGTGAGTTGGAGCTCATGCATCCACCTTGGGGATTAGTCTGTCTGGTCAAATATCACAAAAATACCTCGTGAGAAAAAGAAATAATAAAAAAAGATTTAATTTTATCCGTAAATATTTAAAAGGTGGACCCTACTGATGAGTTCCACAGTTCCACTACTCTTAAGACTCACACACTCAGTGACTCAATGATCCGGACTCGTGGCTTAGATTTTTAGGAAGGTAGGCCTACACACGTAAGATATCTGCTCACCCTGTGCCGTCTGGTCGGGAGTGGTGATACTTGATAATACTTATAATGGTAGCCGACTAGCACTTGAATCTCCCTCTCCCTCTCCCCTCCTTCCAAACTTCTCCTCTGCAATTGGAGTCGGTTCTCTTCAACAGAAATCAGCTTCGAATCACAGCAACCTCTCCAAGCTCTCTTTCTCTCTCTCTCCAGAAAGGAAGAAACCCTAGCTTTCTCTTCCTGAAATGGGCTCAGAAGGATCGATAGTTGTTGGTAAGTGTCAATTCATTTACTATTTACTCATTGTAATTCCAATCCAGTTCTTTCCTGTTCTGGGGTTTGATTTGCATTGTGAAATGGCCTAGGTTTGGACAGATTTTTTTGGTTCTTCTTTTGTTGATCGCAGATTAGATTCAGAATGATTTGTGATATATTGTGAAATTACCAAATCGTAGTCTTTTTTCGCATTCGGACTATCGGTTTTTGGGTTTTTAATCTCTTGTTGCACATTTGTCTGGTTCGCGAAATTGATTGAATTTGTTGGGATTTCTGCTTTGAGAAATGATGTTGGGAATTATAGCTGACATGAATTGTGAATAGATTTAAGGGAATTGATGGGTCATGGGGAGGAATTCTCCAAAATATTTCCATTTTAGATGGTGTATTTGGGGACTGTTGTGGCGTTTTGTTTTGTTCTTAATTGTATGCTTATAGACTACTTGCTTATTCAGGTGACTTCTAGTGATTATGCTGTACATTTTTTGTCACTAATAACTATAGGTGCATTCCATAAATCTAGGATCCAAGTTGGTTTGAATGTGACATGTATTGGCCCAACCCAAACTGCTCCATCAGATGATTGGAAGTTGAAAATGATACTTATCTGGAAACTCCATCCCCCCTAAAGGTTACCCATCACTTCCTAATTTCTTTTTTTTTTTTTAAATAGCGTTCATCAGGTGTTTGTACTATTTATAAAGAACCGATGAGTGATAGGCTGATAGCCCATGGTTAACTGATTTTGTGAAATTATGTGAGAAAAAGTGTGCAAGTAATATCTGATTTTGCGACTTCTGTATGGTATTTACATTGAAGTGTGAAGCAAGTGCTAGAAATGGGATTTGGAAACCAGCATTTGCGAAGGGAAACATTGTTGTCAGTAGTTGCGAATTAAGTTCAACCACGCAGATCTTTGTTTTTCAAAAAATTCTGGACCGTTTTTTTTTTTTTTTTTTGAAAATGGAAAATTCTGGACCATTGGAAGCGAGATTTTCTTCAAAAGAAACCAAGTAAGGCCTGCAAATTGACATCAATGACATGCTTTGTATCTGGAATTACATGTATTAGTGTATTACATCACATACAAGGAATGACTGTGTAGTAGAAGATGGAATCGATTCAAGGATTGAAATGCAAGCTGAGTTTGATGTTTGGCTCCCAAGATTGAAAGATTAATGAAACCACAAGTAAAAAGGGGAATTTCTGATAACTTTATTGATAATTAAAAGTGTGAATGAAGAGAGAGACTACCCCTTTTATAGAGGGAGGGTTTGGGGACCAGTCCTATTTGGGAAATCTTCTAACCTAAAACATCTTCTAGGGTTTCTATTTTATTCTAACTTCCAAATAGCAATTTGCTACAACTCTTTTCATAAAAGTTAAGTAAAACAAGATATTTACTAAGCTATGCGCCGTTCTTCCTAACAAGTAAAAATCCTAAACTTGCTAAACAAATACAAGTGGACCACCCCTTAATCCCCGTCAAAGTTTTCACATAGGAAAGTAAGCTCCACCTGTGCTAATGATCATGTGGATCTTATGAAGGTTTGTGGGCCTGCTGAGTTTTCTACCTGACATGGTATTTGGGCCCATGCAGCTTATGGGTCTGCTGGGTTTGAGGCCCAGTGACTTGTGGGGCTTGACCCAATGGTGATGTGGGCTCGGCCTGCATCACTTTGCATTTTGTAACTAAAACGTAACATACCTTCCATGTATAAAAATGACTGGGTTTTGTGCTGATTGATTTGCAGTTCCTCGGAACTTCAGATTGCTAGAGGAGCTTGAGAGAGGGGAGAAGGGAATTGGTGATGGAACTGTCAGCTATGGAATGGATGACGCAGATGACATACAGATGCGATCCTGGACTGGAACTATTATCGGTCCCCATAATGTATGTTTTCCTCTGATCCTTCATATTAATTATCACTAAAAAGAGGAATTGGGTCTCTTGCCTCAGCAGATGTACTGTTTTCTATCGTGAGAAAATAATTATACACAGCTTTGTAATATATATCCGTTTTCTATGAATTTATTGCACTGCTGAACAGGCCCTAAGTTGTCCAATTTCTTGCAAGTGGACCTTATGGTTCTGTTATTTACAACATTGATCCAGTGGTCATTCTGTTAATGGAGATGCCCTGATTCTACCAGAATAGATGATGCTCCTATTTTTGGCCTTCTTTATCTTCATTAAATGCAGACAATTGCCGTATTATTTTCTTACCACCTATTTGTAGGCTAAAGATGGTAAGATTATAATCTTCCAGTATGGGACATTTAGGTGGGGAGAATTTGTTTTCCATTCAATCAGGCCTGCATCATTGAGCCTTGGACATCACACATTTAGAATGGAATTCCTCTGTGAACTATGTATATTTGGAAAGATGCAGGACCTAATAAGTAATAACTTATCTGGTCATTAGCTAGGCTTTACATTGTCCTCTTTTGCTTAATCTTGCCATGTTTGTTTCCAGTTTCATTTCATTTTGAAAGAGAGAATATTCATGTCTTGCCATTTCAGACTGTCCACGAGGGCCGCATATATCAGTTGAAACTGTTCTGTGACAAAGATTACCCAGATATCCCACCAACAGTGAAATTTCAGACACGGATAAACATGGCCTGCGTGAATGAGGACACAGCAGTGGTACTACCCAAAATCTAATTATATCTTCTCTTTTTTAGCTTGGGAAAAAAAAATGCATTTTCTAGCTTATGCTGCTATGATTGAGCAGGTTGAACCCGCCCTTTTTCCAATGCTTGCTGATTGGCGAAGAGAGTACACAATGGAGGACGTATTGGTCCAGTTGAAGAAAGAAATGTCATCAACTCAGAACCGGAAGCTGGTCCAGCCTCCTGATGGTAATTTTTCATTTGATTCTTTTTGAGTTTTTATTTTATAGAAAATCCTGTAATGATTTATATAACTGTTCAACCGCGAAATTTACATTTTTCTTACTTTCCAAGCGTCTTCACTATTGACACAAGAAAAGGTTGCCATGGTCCTAGGTTGTTAGTTTAAATTACATTAAACAGCAGACAAGCCTAGATCCAACAAATACACAGGGATTTCCAAGAAAGCTCTTGTATAGGTCCAGTTGGAACACCTGTAAATCACTTATCACAGTATACAAATAGACTATTAGATATTCAACATACCCCATTTATAAATCAGCTCTGAAGCACGTCTGCCCTAACTCACGTACGAAGCTGTTCAGATCGAATAAGGCTAGTTGTCTGAGGATCACTAGGATTTTGGCTTCCTTAAATATATCTTTAAAATCTGCCAACACACTCAATTGTTGAGCGGTGCTGGCACCTTGTATCATGGAAACGCTTGGCATCGATCCCTGGGTCCTCAGTAGTAGCACTCCTATACCAGTAGGCAGTAGCCCAATGTTGCACAAAAATTTAAAAAAAAAAGACAAAAAGAAAAAAAAAATCTTTCCACAATGACAAGTTTAACCAAATATTCATGCATATAAAGCTCATCACTCACAAGTGAGCAGTAGAGGATTAAGCTATAGAATAGGCATAGACAGTTGATTTGGCCCAAACCTGGACTAGAATTGCATGTTCCACAGGGGTGTGGTTTCTACATCCAAACCAAGGAGGAGAAATCTTTAATGTCAATGAAGAAATAATAACCGGGGGAGATCCAGTTTTTATACAAGTCTTTATAATCTTCTCAATTATGAACAACCCCAGGACAATCTATTCCATCAGGCCTCCTTTACATCATTAGAAGGTGTTTGAGACTTTCGATCTTTGGCCTAGACAACCCAAGTACCCAACTACTATGCTGCTGTTTTAAAACTAGAAGCACTGGTTGGTAGGTACTGAAGAAATAGTATTACCCGATTAAAATCCTTTGTGAACATATAATTAAATTGGGTTATTCTTAGAACGCCCAGCCTGGCTTAATGGTGTGATAAAAAAAAGTTGCTTTTATATTCTGTGTGATGAAAAGAAGTGGTAAATCTAATCTAAACCATTCATCCATAAAATTCTAGCATGAGATGTTTTAATCTTAGCACATTTAAAGGAAATAATGATAAAAAAAACCCTTGTGACTTAATGAACCAAGGAACTAAATATCCTAGAAAGGAACTCTTATCTACCCTCTCTTAAAAAGTGGGTCATAACTTTTCTAACACCAGTAACTGTCGAACTAACTTAGGTTATAAAGTTGGACCGGTAGCCAAGTATTCTCATCAAATGCATGCAATTTCCTGCCATTCAGACATTGTTTGGTTATCTGTATGGGACCGAAAATTGAGACGATTGATGTCTCGGATCAGCATGCACAAACCTGAGACCTTAATTGAGAGTTCTCAAAATATTGGCTGCATCAGTTTATCCACACTGGGTCCATCAATTTGATGGAACGGTTTAATGAACTGATGCTCTTGCTTTGTTAGACTCAAGGACTGTGCATACCACTCATCCTTGACCAAGGTCCATCACAATTCACAACACTACTGCAACTTACCTTGACCAAGGTTCATCACAATTCACAACACTACTGCAACTTTCTCCGCAGTGCTGCTCTGTTGAATTGGCAGAACATTTGATCTTAAAATGTTAAACTGTTTGTAATATCCATATGTGGAATTGTTATGGTTTTACAGGAAATGAAGAGCAGCGGGCAGATCAGAAGGCGTTGGTGCTCAGGTGTTGCATTCTTTAACACAGTGTATGACGACGTTGGTGATGCATATAAATAATATAAGGGCATTTGCTGAAGCCCCAACCTTTCTCGAGGGATATGAAGGTCAGCATAAGAAGAGGATGGTCTTAAATCTCTGGGACTTGCACGCTTTACAAGCACCCAGCATCCAGTGTGCTGGCACTCTAATACATGGAGGCAGGGTAAAAGACATCAATCCTCAGTACATAAATTTTACAGACACTAAGTACATAGGAATCTCTCATTTTAATTTTAGCACTGTTGTTAGTATGATTGG
The DNA here is from genome assembly GCA_012931725.1 of Litsea cubeba. NCBI lineage: Eukaryota > Viridiplantae > Streptophyta > Magnoliopsida > Laurales > Lauraceae > Litsea > Litsea cubeba. The sequence goes on along the minus strand of CM022950.1, from coordinate 66,722,725 downwards.
TACATTAATGCTTTTGTATGAACCTCCCACACTAAACTAATTGAGTCTGATGTAAGGTTCCAGCAATTTGATCTGATAATGGTTAAATGGTGTTACCGCCATACAATTATAGACTGCCAAAGCATGAACTGCCAGAATTAAAAAAAAAAAAAATGAGGTCTTTGGGGCTTTGAAAACCTCAAATAGAACTATTAAAATAATCCTGTAACATGGGGACTTGATTCTTGGCTTTGAATGAAATATTGCCTTCTTTTTTCCCCTTTTGGGCTGTATGTTACAAGTGGAGAAAATTAAAAGTAAAAAATGGTATGATTTTTTGTTATACAACAATCGTTGTCTTGAAAATAACATCAATGCAGCCTCGTCAAATCATGGGGCTTTTTTTTTTTTTTTTAAATTGGTTGGACTCCAATTAACCTCATAAACTAGTGAATGGTTAGGTGCTTGATTGGGATTTTTGGAATGTTTGCATCTCTTTTTAGGCTGCCATGCGCACATGCCATGTTATGGTGGATGGGTAAACAACTTTTTTATTATTTTTATTTAACATGTAAGCTGCAACCTCATGGTTACAGCAGGGAGTGAGCATGATATGAATGCTGTAATGATTAATGATAGAATATTAATAAAGTAAGACAATAATCAGTTCAAAGTACAGAATGATGCATGATATGATACAGAGACCGAGAACTTACCATACAGTCTCTATTTTCAGCAGCTTCTTGTTTAAGTGAACCATGGCTCCTTTATATGGAGAAAATGTGGAGAAAAGTTGATACAGTACAAATTCGACTATGAACATGAACAATTTTCTCATTTTCTTGGCTTTTTCTTTTTATATATATATATATATATGTGATTGCGTGATTGGAAGGACATAAATAAGGTCTAAGGGTTCGAGGATTGGTACCAATCCTCTTTTTCATCAAAAACTTGTTTTACAGAAAATGTGTAAAATATAAATAGTCAAATCAAGAGAAAGAAATGAGGATGGAGTTAAGGCAAAAAGTAACTAAAGGAGAAAAGTTACTCTTAAAATATACTAAATGATAAGAAGCTATTACTTAGGGGAGCAAAATTTGTCATAAGTACCTTTTACTTTTAATCTCATTTCTCTTTTCTTTTCACTCCTCTTATTCAAACATAGCCTGGATGTAAATTTTACTCTTGAAGCAAAATGACAATTGTGAGTGTTATAGTCAAGAGCTTGCATCCGGAATCACTAGAAATTTGTGAGGTGCTTCAATAGTGCCCGCCTCTTAAAATGTGCATGAATTAAATTAGATGCCTTTTTGTATGGAACTCGGCTAAATTTCACTTCGATAAGAGTTAAAGACTCATTCAAAGTCTATTTAGATTATTATAATATTTTTTAAATATTAATTAGTGATCAATATAAAGGTAAGGTCAGCTCAGAGTGAAAATTTGCCAATGCCCATATATGAGAGGGCATTTGTTTAAATAATTTAGATCTTGAATTAATAAGGATAAATCTAAAAATGTGTACCATGCCAATTTCACACATGATAGATTAGAATAGCAAACTATAATTCATGTATTCGACTCAGTAGAGTTGGATCAAAATTTTAATGATGATAATGATGAGATTTTATAAAGTAAACTCAACTAAACAGCCTCTTTAAGCCTTGTGGGATTTGTACTCTATAACGTGAAATGCGAGCTACAACATGACCCCAGCAAATTGGTGGTGATGGTGTGGTCAGTGGTCACATCAAGATGCCATTTTGATCTAATATGCTATTTTGATTATCATGCTTTGTTTGTTCTTGTCAAGGGTGGGCCCTTTTCTTTTTTGTACTTTTTAACATGCTTCCGAAAGCTTTATTTATTGAGGAAACGTGCCCCCCCCCCCCCCCCCCCCCCCCCATCTCATTCCTTTTCATGTGGGCCATTTCTTTCTCCAATATGAATGGAATCAGTGGATGGAGCCTGCAATCTCTTTCCATCAATAAAGTGAACCTTTGAATCTCTTATCTCATGATCTCCTTTATATAATTAATAATTACTAAAATGACAGACAGGAAGGTTGGAATTTTCAGACATTGAGAACCTTCTCATCATCTCTATTAGTTTTGAGCTGAGTCTAATTGGCTCTAACTATTTTTGGGTCTCGATCCTACTTATACATGTACAAATGTGAAGACTCAAATTACCTAGATCCCACTCAATCCAAGTGATATTCTTTTTTCCCTTCTGTATCAAGAAGGCCTTATGTTATTCTATATATGTTTAATTCCGTCAATGTGAGTAACATGCTCAGACACTTCAGTTTCTTGTTTCTTAAGAAAAATGCTTGATGCTTCATGTGGATCTTTTTCCTTTTCTTTTCCAACATCTAGGATTAAATTTTATACTCAAAGCATTAGAGCCTCATTGCATTGATTCACTCTCAAACTAAAACTGGCATTGGGTTTAAATTATACTCTCTCTCTCTCTCTCATAAAATTTTCGTCACAGCTCCGTACTCTTGAGACACCAACATTAAGTGCAACCTATTCGTTGGCCTGGGATACAATTCATGTAGCTGATCAAATAAAAGTTGTCCCTCAAAAGGCCATCCAGAAATGATACACACTCATGATTGTCCTTAATGAAGTCCTGACCACTCGCCCAACATAGCCAAAAAAAAAAAAAAGGAGCCTGTTTACATCCTCCTCGCAGAGAGAAGAAATTTGGGTTTAACCTTACAGAAGAATGGTTTGAAAACGTAATGGTGACAGTTATTTAATTTGCATAAAACAGCATCTATTCAAGCTGCCGTGAATTTCACCCTTCAATACAACAGGATTAGAATTTAAAAGATATGGCGTATAAGTAGAGACAACAATCAGCGTAAAGCAATCAGCTAGCAATCAACAATCAGCAATTACCCTTAGCTTTCATGTATAGACTTTTGAAATTCAAAAGTAATTGGGTTAAGAATCTCAAATTCTAACATGGGTTTAAAAAATATGGGGTTCTAGCTCCGTTTAAAATGAGTATTTGTTACAACTGTATTGAGTTTTTTGAGAGATTACCTAATATCTTACAGTTTGTGGAGAATCTGTTACAACTCTGTAAGATCCACATGTTCTATTATGCTGAGTTTGACTATTTCTTCTTTGTTAATTGGAAGAGAAATATTTGCATATAGTTTTACGTAAAGATTGGAGAAGATCCGTTAGGTATTAACTCCATCTTGAAGACAAGATCATGAAAGCAACAACTTTTTTTCAAAATTTTCTTTTAACTTTCAGTGCTGTATGAGATAAGTCCATGATAGAAAGAGGCATTGCTCTATTTTTTTTTCTGGGACTCTCTTTTGGAGTTATTCGATGCAACATTTTTTACATGATGAAAGAAAAAAATGAACTAAATTTCTTTATATAGAGGATTGCAATTTCAATCCAAGTGGGGAAATCAATAACAAATCACTAGCTCATCCAAGATTACACCAAAACATAGAAAATTGGTCAAGTTGCTATTTTAAGAAAGTTCATAGCCATCATAAAATTTACAATTCACATGTATGTTCAGAATCAACTATATAATAAGCCCAATATCACCAAAAGATTAATGTGGTAGATATTTTCCGTTTGTTTGTGTTTCTAGGTCGGATGATCGATCCAACAGCTTGAGCTATTTTAACTTTTTGTCAAATAAGGGCTTTAATCTAGCTTGAAAGGAATTGATCTTGCTCTTGTCAAGGAAGAAACTCTTCATTGTCAACATCCGTGGCAGCACATTTACACATAGCAACAGGGATAAATTTTGGAGGACATGGCTACGTGCCCAAGAATCAAATGAGATCATTGCTTTCTAAGATGGGCAAAAGCTGTGATTTCCATAGTAGATTTTGTTCTGACAAAGTATAGCACTGACTAGATGGCATGTGTTAGGAACAAAGTATAAAGATGAAGTAGCTGATGTGAGAAGCTTGAAGAAGAAAGATTAAAGAAGTTAAAAAGTTCGAGATTAGGGTTACCCTTAGACCCTTTAGTGGACCAATCAGATAATCGATTTACATGGCCTGAAGGGTGAATGCTCGTAGAAAAGAACCCAATCATGAATCTGAATCGATCCGCCTGAGTCTCTCCCGCACACTGTGTGTGGGGTGGGATGTGTGGGATTCCATTACGAGGCCCACCTATTGATAATTCAAATTGTTCAAAATTAATGTTATTCTGTTGAATGATATATTCTCAAATTTTAATTCAATAAAAGTTGGTTCCACAATAGTATTGAGCTCATAATTGATCATATAATTAATGTATGTGATTAGTCACTCAGGATTTGAACTCCCATTCACCTGTACATGTGCATATGAAAGTATGCCTCTTTTATTTTTTATTCCCTACTCTTGACTCCTACTCTACAGATTTTCCTCTTAAGCCTCTTATGTTTTGTTCCCTTCTCTTGACTCCTACTCCACACATTATCCGCTTAACTAGTGCATGAAAACTTCCTCCCCACCTTAACTAAGTGTATGTAAACTCCACACGTCCCCCCCGCCCTCCCACTCTCTCTCACATTTTCACGTTCCACCCCCCGCCCCCCCCCCCCCCCCCCCCCCCCCCCCCACTACTCTCAACATGTCTTCAGCTCTTGATGGCGAACTCCACACCCAAATTCAAAACAATGGCATGCCTCTAACCCTTCAAAATAAACCCTTACTTGAATTGAATGGTTTGGTATCTATTGCTTCACAGAGTTTTGAATTGAATGGTCTCTCTTTCTTGTATTTTTTTTCTGTATATGCATGTAGGAAATAGCAGAGAGGAAGAGATCACTGGCGAATTGAACGTGTTACAAAAGCACGTGGCCTATTTTGACAAGAACCATGACGGGATCATATATCCATGGGAGACATACACAGGTTCTCTTTTTTCTTTTTACATTATTTTACTATCAATTTATCATTAGCTAGCGATTACTGTAAAAAGTTACACATCCACTTGTAATCTTCTCTGGGTTTTTGATATAAAATTGCTTCTTTTTTCTTTTCTTTTCTTTCAGGATTTCGTGCCATCGGCTGTGGGGTGCTCTTGTCAGCTGCAAGTGCTTTTTTGATCAATTTGGCTCTCAGTCGTCGCACCCTTCCACAGGTCTCTCTCTCTCTCTGTGTATCTCTCTGTGTGTATGTGTGTGTGTTTTTGTTGCAGTGTTTAGGTCTGGTATGATGCTTAGAGTAAAGGGCACGTTTTAGAAAAGTGTGAGCAATTTCTTATGCAAAAGGGTGTTTTTTTTTTTTGTTTGTCTTGGGCATTTCTTACACAACAGAAAAAATGGTCTTGTATATTGGATTAGCATTTTGTACCATGAACTTTTTTTAGGTGAAGGTTTTCTTTTTAGGGGCATTCGGCGATAGGTCCCTCAACATTACACTTTATGGCTTTAGATCCACCAAAAAAAGTCATAGAGCCAAAGGTCCCTCTCACACTTGTTCACACCTAAAATATCTAATTTACCCTTTCTTCAAATCATAACCAATCCCATGATTGGTGGGATATCCCATTAATAATGGCCAACTAACATTTAATTGCCCATGATTAATGGAATTTCCAGATTTTCAAATAAATTCTAAAAACACACAAATAAATTTCAAAATAATGAAAATAAATTTTAAAAAATGAAATAATTTCGAAAAATCCAATAAATTAAAAAAATATATATATAATCAAATAACGCAAATAAATTTAAAAAGATGCAAATAAGTTTCAAAATATCCAAATAAATTTCAAAAGACTCAAATAAATCTCAAAAGATGTAAAGAAAATTTCAAAAAATGCAAATAATTTTAAGATAATGAAAATAAATTTTAAAAAATACAATAATTTCAAAAAAAACACAATAAATTTGAAAATACACAAATAAATTTTCAAAAGACTCAAATAAATTTAAAAAGCGCATATAGATTTCAAAAAACGTAAATAAATTTGCTAAAAAACTCAAATAAAATTTTAAAAAATTCAGATAAATTTACCAAAAACACAAAGAAATATGACGGAAAACAGATAAATTTGAACAACACTCAGATAAAATTGACAAAAACTCGGATAAACTTGAACAAAACTGATATAAATTTTTTAAAAACTCAGATAAATTTTGAGAAAAATCAGATAAATTTACCAAAAATACATAGAAATATGACAGAAAATAGATAAATTTGAACAACACTCAAATAAATTTGACAAAGAAACAAAAAAATATGACAGAAAACAGATAAATTTGAACAAAACTCAGATAAATTTGACAACAATTCAGATAAATTTGAGAAAAAATAGATAAATTTCCTTCTCAGCAGAAAAAACAACGTGGTTTCTGAAACGAGTCAGGTCGAACCTGACCTGGAACCAACTCGGAGCTGCTGCAGAACCCAAACCCACATCTTCTTCTTCTCCCATTCTGGTTCTGCAACAAGAACCAGAAGACACTGCTCCCAGTGGTATTCGTCCTCTCCGATCAAGGCACGACATTAGTGGCGGCGACCCTCCTTCTCCGTCGGAGATCTGTGGTGGGCCATCTGATTTACAGAGGTTTTGGTTTCTACAGTGCTTGTGGAATTGCAGAGATCAGACTCTAGAAGGCAACATTATAAAAGCCTCCAATCTCATATTAACAGCATTCTCAATCTACAACTCCGACCTCGAAGTCTTCTCATCATGCATGAAAGACATAACATACCCATCATCTTCTCCAAGTCAGAAACCCAAGTGGGTCCTTTCCATTTCACCAAAAAAGCCCCAAAATCGATCCTTTTTTTTCCATTTCCGAAGTAAAAGGTGTAAACAGTAAAGGGATGAATGGGTTCTGTACCTTTTTTCCCTTTCTTCTTTTGTATTTTTAATCTTTTCCAAAGTGGAAAAAACCGAACAATAAGTGCCTGGTAAACATCCACCATGTGCTTCTCTTTCGCTGGAAAGAAAGAAAAAGAATGGAAAGTGTGCGTACGAAACCCGATGCAAATGAGAAGATAAGACAAGTGCTTTTGGAAAGAAAGAACACGTGAGTCTCCTTGCTTGGTTTTATTAACTTATGATGCACGAATCCCGAGGCAACACAATTGCAACTTCATCTTCATCTTCCCACTTGTTGCAGAAAACAAACGAAAGAGCCTGATGAAAGCCTTAGATCTATTATGATATAAACCTAAGCTCGTTGTAGAAGAAGAGGGATAATACAAAATTTGAAATTTGAAATTTCAAAATTTTATGCCTAAAATGGTTGGAAGGGCAATTTAGTCCTGAAAAATGAAAACGTGTGGGCTTAAGGACCTATGGCTGCAAACAGTCTACCTGAATGGACTATAGGCCTTAAAGAGTTTTTCCTTGGACTGGAGGCTGGACACATTCACTTATAGGGACCTTTCGCTAATTTTGCCTTCTTTTTAAGTTCTGTAGAAAAAAAAATTGAGACCCAAGAGGTAGAGAAGCCAATTAATTCTTCATTTTTATAGAAGAGATGAAAACACATTTAATTGTGGAAAATGTTTTGCCTCATCAAACACTAAAAGTTAATAGCATGGAAAATGTAGTCTTCAGCATTCATTTAATTTAGAAAATAAAATAAATGCTGCCAGAAGCTGTCGAGAGCAGAGATTGATTGAGAGAGTGAAAGGCCAAAGGTGGAGTTGAAGGGTGGACTGGAGCCAAGGGTGGGGTCATCAAATTAAATTCTAAGATTCATGTAGATCACTGGAGGGGAGGATGATCATTTTATATCCAAAGGGATAATCTCATCTTCTGTACATCTCAACTCTTGATCTTACATTCCTAATTAACCCCTTTGATCATAACTAATTTTTTTTTTTTAAAAGGAACTTCTAAGAATTCATTAGACGTTTTGCTAAACATGCTTTGCCATGCTTTACATAACTTCATCATTCCTAAAACCCCCCAAAATACCATGATGATTTGAGCAATCATACGGCATATGATGCCCAAATGCAACATGGATACAGCATAAGTACATTTTGAATATTGATAAGACACATGTCTTATTCATAAAAAGAATAGTATTGGATGTGACACGATATATTATCTATATTTTCAAATATTTGGATATTATGGTATACAAACTTTATCCTACCCATTTATTAGCCTGTTGGGTTAGATGAATTGTGAGAATTCTTATACGAAGGAATTTTGAGAATTCCAAATGCTGCCCCCCCTCCCAAAAAAAAATAAAAAAATCAAGGAATTGTGAGCGTAATGACCATTTTTTAGTTGTTTTCCTTTAAAATACCAATACCACCCCCCCCCCCCCCCCCTAATTTGGGTTTAATTGAATGCACAACAATAAAGAGAGAAATAACGACTGATAGATTCGGGCATGAATTAGGAGGGAGATTAAATTTTAATAGTGATTTCATTCTAACTCTTAATTTTAACCCTCAAAAGTTAAAATTCTAATCCATCGGACGAAATCTATTATAATGAAGTTCTAAACAGTCATCCATGTGATTGTAGGTGAGTGGATTTGATTGTTCATAGATATATCTTCACATGAACATTAATAAAATAACCCTCTAGCAATGCATGTCTGAACTGTATAATAATAAAGAAAAAGGTAAACATTGTCATACACTGGTGTTCTGGAATAAAAAACAAAGCCTAATTTACTTCAGACATCTGTCATGATTCCTTTTCTGCATGAAAAGATACCACTCAACATGTTATCCAGGTAAAAAGGAATGTCATAATAAACTTATAATGATCTCTAGGTATGGTTGGAGCCACACATATATATATATATATATATATATATTGCTTTTAAAAGGGTTTCGTTTATTGAAAGCTGGTAGAAAGATGCAGATTAGGACAAAGTCTTAGATTACATGTGAATAAAAGAAGTAAAAGACAAACCATAAGTAACTGCAGTAGCTATTCATAAGCTAGCCAAAACCAAAATTCTTTCAAGAATTGCAGGAGTAGGAGATTGTCCTTTGCCTTTCATTCTGTATTAGTTACAGTGAATGCGGTCTCCGAGATACTGCCAGTCGAAGTCTTCCCTGGCAGTATGGCTTGGGCAGCAGAGGACGAAGGGTTGCCATACAAAAGTCTCCAAGCCCTCTCTCTTTAGCAAGAATTCTTGATAGGAGTTTGTAATGCCGGGAGTTTTGTAGATATTGATGTGATGGGAGGGGTGGTCCAGGTGCAGGTCTTTTGGGCAGAAGCCTCCACCAAATTTGAAAAAGTTAACATTTAAAAAGAAAAAAAAAACATGCAGATTCAGAGAATTATTATATAATTTTCTTTTACATTTGTCCCCCTTTTTAATATTTCTTTTACATAAAGACCCCTCAAGTTGAATTTCTTGGGTCCACCCTTAGACCGATGGCTACCTTTAAATTTCTATATTTTATATTTCATTATTAAAATTTTAGATTCTAACCACTTAGAAATGCACTTTTTATCTTTTAGAAATACTAAATCCCAACCCCTTTAATTTATTTCTTAAAAAGAATTTTGAGAATTCTTATTTAAAAAAATTATAAATTCTCCAAATGCCACTCATCCACATGAAATTCCAAAATTCCCAGTGGCAAAAGAGGCATTTGTAATTATTGATGAAGTTAGAATTTAAAGAATTGAAAATGATATTTATCACTTTTCATGTGGTTAAAACATAGCATTAGTTTTAGATCCCAAAAAGACAATGGTACCATTTTAGTGTCATAATTTACTACCATCGTAACTTGGGTGATTAATTCCCCATGGGCCCATGCTACCGAATTATACAACTCATCTAATCGAGTAGGACAGGGTCATATGGTTTTTACCGTGGGCTGAGTCACCCGACACACATTGATTGATTGAAAATGATAAGAGAAACAGAAGGGCAAAGGCTGGCCCATAAAACACTGTACAATGTGGGTCCGGGTGCTTTACAGGCCACTAGGTCTTAAAAAAATGGGAACCGGATCCCCCTCATCCGCCCCCTGCGTGTCCTCATCAGTTTGGACCAAACAGGGAATCAGTTACCTAAAAAATCAGGTGGATGTTGTCATCTATCAGACTATAAAATAAATTGGGTAGCAATTAGAAAGGCAAAGTTTCAATTCTAAACAATTAATTTTGTGGACTAGATTGGAAGTTAACATTGACTGGCGAATCTTTTTTTTTTTTTTTTTTAACTGAAAATATAGGCATATGATTGTAGGTGCTATTAATATTCTTTGGTGTTTGGGTTTCAACTTTCAATGCAACAATTAGTGGAGTGTTGTCAATTAGTGGACTGTCTCTTTTCATTTACCCAAAAACAGAAAAGAAATAAAGAGGGAGTGGAGTGGGTTGGGGCAGACTTGATCATATGTCTACGCACATATATACTTGATCATATGTCTACGCACATATATTCTCATCATATACTGGCATATGGGGTCCATTTAGAGTCATGCCAATTATATATGGGGTAATAAGAGATTTAAAATTTTTTTATGGACATGTAAAATATTAACTTCATTAGATATCTTAGCCTCTTAATCTATGACCCTCAAGTTTAATGATTTCGAAAAAAAAAGGAATCCTTTTTTTGAATTTCAATTCGATGATAAGTAACGGATTGATGAGCGTTAAATTTTTGATTTAGCATCTCATGAGTGATAGTGTGAGGAGAGAAGTTGATTATAAGTGGGTACTTGGTTACCCAAGAGACGTGAAATTGTACATAGGAACTATGCTATGTTTTTTTACCCTTGCCCCTAAAGAGCCCACACAATAGTATATCCATGGATTGATCTTTGGGCAGCTGTGTGACAGTCGGCTTTGCCAAACAAATGAGCAACCCCTTGTTGATAACTTAATGTGTGTGTGTATATATATATATTATCGGACTTAGATGAATGCTAAATATATAGTTACTATAGAATTCCCTATAAAAAGGGATTGAATTTTGAAAAATATTTTTGCATTTGGCTTAGCAGTGACTGATGATTGATCGACTGATTGGTGTAGGGAAAATTCCCTTCTCTCCTTCTCCCAATCTACGTCGAAAACATACACAAGGCCAAACATGGGAGTGACTCTGGAGTATATGATTCGGATGGAAGGTAAATCTCATCCCCTTACCATTAAGTATGCAAATGGGTCGGATTTTGGATAGAACTGTGATGGATTTTATTCCAGATCTGTCTTTATAGATTCGGATCCGAAATATAATTAACCTGTGTTGTATCCATATCCTACATCAATTGAAAAAAATGGATTCAATTTCAAACTTGAATCCTAGTATGTTTTTAAATACGAAAGTCGGGCTTATAAATGATATATGATTAAAGTTAGTAGACTCTCAAATATGGATATAACTCACGTTGTACGCCTTGAAACCTATATGTGTATTTAAGTATGTGAATGTAATCATCTTGGATCTAGATCATCTGATTGGAACATTCAAGGATTCGGGGCTGGGCAAATATATATATATATATATATAAAAGATTCGTGGCTAGAACCGAATATTCAGGATCCTATATATTTCTCCTGAATGGCTGAATCCAAAAATGGTTATACATCCACTTTATTAGGAACTAGAGACTTTAGATATTCGAATAATCGAATCTTCATTTCCCTACTATATACATCAAGATTATTCAATTGATGCGTTCCAAAATCATATGGGACGATCCAATACTTTCCCTTCTTGTTCTTTCTTCCAACACTGAATATGGAGTGATGCTTTTGTTTTGCAAGGCCCACCTCCTGATCATTTCCGTTCTGATTTTCAACAACAGATTTGTGCCTTCAAAATTCGAAGACATCTTTCGGAAGAATGCACGTTCCAACCAAAACGCTCTCAACTCCCAGGAACTCATGGATATGCTGAAGGCCAACAGGGAGCCTAAAGACTACAAGGGATGGTGGGTGGGCCTACCCTTCTGATTACTTACAAGCAACAAGTGTGTAAATGGGCCTGTTGCAGACATGGTCCAGATGAGTCCGGTTTAACTTGACTAATAGCGTCCGAAATCTGGGCCTCATTTTGTGACATTAGCATATACCAAGACCCAACCCCAACATGTCTAAATCTGGGTTCTACGGTCCAGATCCGACACGCGGGCCTAAAACTGAATCAAACATGGCCCATGTAAGGTCTGGGCTGATGGGCCAAAGTCGCTAGCCCTTCTCAACCTGATTAATGGAGTAAGTTCATCATACTGGAGCACGGACGCCACATGTGCAGCGTTGAGAGGGCAGAGGTGTATTCAAGTTAGAGAAGGGATGCAACCATTTTGATCAGAGGCTTCTGCAAGCATTGATCATGAACCAAAGACATGTATTCAAGTCGAGCTGTGGACCATTTCTTTTCGCCATATAAATTTTCTAACTAATGATCCGACTAGCTCATTACTGATTATTATGTTTGGGCAATTAATTGGTTGTGAATTGTGATCCATATATATTAACTCAGTGCAGGACCAACCTGGATAAATTTGGGCCTGCATTGGGTCCAAGGCTTACAAACCTATCAAGTATAACCCCAAGTCGGATACAAATAGTATATAAACAAATGTCATAATAATTTACTATTACTCTAGACCGATACCAGTCACACTGGATCTAAACTTGAACTCAGACCCAATATTTCTAGGTTGGTTCCAGTCAGGTCCAAGCCATTTGCAACTCCAACCATTGGTATTATATTTGAATGGACTATCCCTAGATTAATTGGATAAGGCTAAGATGATGACGGTGATATTGATGTTGGATTTAAATAAAGTCTGTATGGCATATGCCAGACCCATACCAGACAGATTAGTTCCAAACTTGAACTGAGACCCAATATTTTTTTGGGTGGGTCAAGTTGGTTCGACCCATTGGTATTATTGAACACATTGTACTATCATGCAGGTTAGCAAGCTGGACAGAATGGAAGATCCTATTTTTCCTGTGCAAGGACAAGGATGGGTTGCTGCACAAGGAGACCATCAGAGCTGTTTATGATGGAAGCCTCTTCGAACTGATGGAGAAGGAGATCGAGAGAGCATCAAAACAGAAAACGTCGTGATGGTTTTAACTGTTTTCTGTGCTTCCTCGTACTCAGTTTCAGTGTGCATCATTTGAGCCTTATGTGATGATGAAATAAATAATAAAAGAAGAAGAAGAAGAAGAAGAAGTCTTGATGGAATTGCATGCATTGTATTACCGATAAAAAAAAAAAAAAAAACATGAATTGTATTTGTGCTGTGGATGCATTTGCTGTACATGTACTTGTAGCATAGCAGTGCTTGTAAAATATCATTCCTCCTTTATGTATGCATAGATTAGTATTGGGTTTTGGAGGATCACTATGTTGATGGACTATTTCAGCCGTTACATACAAGTTGCTTCTCTATGGTTAGAAGATCAAAACCATTCGACATCCATGCATTTTTATTATACTAGCAAAACCCCGTGGATAACCACGAAACCACCAAATGCACATACTGATATGAATTATTTTTAATAAATTTATTAATTAGTAAACTTGTGAGTCCTTTTTTTTGTTGCTAATTTGATCTTTATGTTTTTTTTCCAAATGTTTTATTCTTTATGTGATGCATGAATTGATTAAGAAAGATCAAATGATCATAGACCTAGCAAATTGACCTGCTATATTTAAGTGGGACCAAGATGAATGGGGTCCATTATCTCTATTCTAACCGTTCATAAAATCATATGATGCGGGCTGGGATCCATTAATTGATTGATAAAGATCAAATGATCAAATAATCATAGACCTCTCAAATTGACCAAACCTAACCTATTTAAGTGGGACCCCCAAGATAAATGGGGTCCACCATCTATATTCTAACCGTCCATAAAACCATATTATGCGGGATGGGACCTATGAATTGATTAAGAAAGATCAAATGATCAAATGATCGTAGACTTAACAAATTGACCTAATATATTTAAGTGGGACCCAGATGAATGGGGTCCACCATATTTAATCTAACTGTCCATAAAATCAAATGATGCGGGCTGGGACCCATTAATTGATTGATAATGATCAAATGATCATAGACCTCTCAAATTGACCAAACCTAGCCTATTTAAGTGGGATCCCCAAGATGAATGGGGTCCACCATCTATATTCTAACCGTTCATAAAATCATATGATGCGGGCTGGGATCCATGAATTGCTTGATAAAGATCAAATGATCATAGACCTCACAAATTGACCAAACCTAACCTATTTAAGTGGAACCCTCCAAATGAATGGGGTCCACCATCTCTATTCTAACCGTCCATAAAATCATATTATGCGGGATGAGACCCATGAACTGATTTAGAAAGATCAAAGGATCAAATGATCGTAGACCTAATAAATTGACCAAATATTTTTAAGTGGGACCCAGATGAATGGGGTCCACTATCTTTATTCTAACCGTCCATAAAATCAAATGATGCGGGCCGGGACCCATGAATTGATTAATAAAGATCAAATGATCATAGACCTCTCAAATTGATCAAACCTGACCTATTTAAGTGGGACCTCCAAGATGAATGGGGTCCACCATCTATATTCTAACCATCCATGAAACAATATGATGCGGGATGGACCCATGAATTGCTTGATAAAGATCAAATGATCAAATGATCATAGACCTCACAAATTGACCAAACCTAACCTATTTAAGTGGAACCCCCCCAAATGAATGGGGTCCACCATCTCTATTCTAACCGTCCATAAAACCATATTATGCGGGATGGGACCCATGAATTGATTTAAAAAGATTAAAGGATCAAATGATCGTAGACCTAACAAATTAACAGAATATTTTTAAGTGAGACCCAGATGAATGGGGTCCACCATCTTTATTCTAGCCGTCCATAAAATCAAATGATGCGGGCCGGGACCCATGAATTGATTGATAAAGATCAAATGATCAAATGAACATAGACCTCTCAAATTGACCAAACCTAACATATTTAAGTGGGACTCCCAAGATGAATGCGGTCCACCATCTATATTCTAACCGTCCATGAAATAATCTGATGCAGACTGGGATCCATGAATTGCTTGATAATGATCAAAGTATTAAATAATCATAGACCTCACAAATTGACCAAACCAAACCTATTTAAGTGGAACCCCTTAGATGAATGGGGTCCACCATCTTTATTCTAACCGTCCATAAAATCATATTATGCGGGATGGGACCCATGAATTGATTTAAAAAGATTAAAGGATCAAATGATTGTAGACCTAACAAATTGATCAAATATGTTTAAGTGAGACCCAGATGAATGTGGTCCACCATCTCTATTCTAACCGTCCATAAAACCATATGATGCGGGCCGGGACCCATGAATTGATTGATAAAGTTCAAATGATCATAGACCTCATAAATTGACCAAACCTAATTTATTTAAGTGGGACCCCAAAGATGAATGGAGTCCACCATCTACATTCTAACCCTTCATAAAATCATATGATGCGGGCTGTGACCCATGAATTGCTTGATAAAGGTCAAAGGATCAAATGATTATAGACCTCACAAATTGACCAAACCAAACCTATTTAAGTGAAACCCCCCAAATGAATGGAGTCCATCATCTCTATTCTAACCATCTCTATTCTAACCGTCCATAAAATCATATTATGCGGGATGGGACCCATGAATTGATTAAGAAAGATCAAATGATTAAATGATCATAGAACTAACAAATTGACCAAATATTTTTAAGTGGGACCCAGATGAATGGGGTCCACCATCTTTATTCTAACCGTCCATAAAATCAAATGATGCGGGTCGGGACCCATGAATTGATTGATATAAATTTAGCACATCTAGTGTGTTGGTTTATTTAGGGATCTCATGGAGAGATTTTAGACTTTTGAGTGGAAGATGATTATTGATGGAGAGAATTTAGGTCTTTAGAGTGTGTAATAGATATAGAGATTTTAGGGATAAGGGCAACTCCGGAAATGGCATTGCAAAAAGCTTGAGGTTACGCCAGGTGTTTTTATGTGAGGAAGAATACATCCCTTTAGTGGTCGCTAATCCACATCACCACCTTTCTATCAACAACATCACCTTGCTGTCAATTTATCCACAAGAAATCCTCAAGTGATGTCCTTTCTTTTTAAGCACACGGGACCTCTTATAATCAATCCCTCCCCCCCCCCCCCCCCCCCCCCCCCCCCCCCCTACTCTCTCTACCACCTGAATTAGCTCAAGTCCAAATTTGGCATTCATCCAACTATTATTTTGTTGGATTGGAATCATAAAAAATAATGCATTCTAAAACCATTAAGTTTTGGGGTCTTGGATATATCAAGATGGCGTTGAAATTTTGCACACATGAAGGTCTCATTGAGATCTTTCAGTTCCCGACCTCCCTCTCATAAATTGGCATGGCACCAAGTGGCTGGGCCCCTCAAGGCTCATGATAGGTGCCCATGGATGGTGCTTGGGTGAGAATCATCATTTATTTATTTACTTTTTTTTATCCAATATAGGCCCCAACAACATGCATGCCATTGTTAGTGTGACTTGGGAAGTAACTGTTGTGGCCTGTTTGTTTGCATTAAATTACATGGGAATTCATGATGCAAGAACCCTCACTTGTCTGAAGGATGGCTAGTAGTTAGGCTAGCCCACTTGTCTGAACTTCAGATTTACTAAAGAATATGTAGGTAGTATGCAGCATATCCTACATATTAGGAATTAGGCTGTGGTTGTTTACATGATATTTGGGATATTAAAATAAATCTGAATTTGTGATTACATCTCTAAGATCCGTTTCTCTATCAAGATTCACGAGAATGGACCAAGTTAAATCAGTGGGCCATCAAGCTGAGTGCTTGATGGGAAATAAAAGCCTTAAGATCAGGTAGGGGGTGCTCATGGGCCGGGCCAGCCGCCTTGGGCCGGGCTTGGATATGTAATTAGGGCCCGTTTAAAATTGGATTGGGCTTTGATTAAGTGAGAGAAAGCCCAAAGCCCGGTCCATCCCAATCCGTATAAGGAATGGATGTAATTTAATCTAATTAGTCCAAACATTGCTCGAATGCTCACAAAATTGATAAAAGAGATCTGTTCGGCCTGGCCTGATTAATTAAATGGGTGGGCTCGAGCCTGACTTTTAAGGCTGGGCCGGTCCTGGGCTAGTGTTTCTAAAGTCGAGCCCAGCAGCTTATTCCTTAGGGCCAGGCCAATGGACACCTCTCTTAAGAGGCTTTGCTGATTTGAGTTGACTGAATTTTATACATAATCAGTCACCAAAAAGAGCCTTGCTTTCAATCATATCTACAAGTAGACACTTATCAAGTCTCAATAGCGACACAACCATCATGTTTTCGATGAATTAAAGGTGATGATGATGCACTGATACATGATAATCATTCGATTTCACCAATATTGCTCAAGTTATCAAAGGATGTTGTGGAATGAGAAAAGCTCAGGGCATGACTGGAAACTGTTTAGCGTCGCAACCTGACTACTTGTTCAAAACTTAATTTAGCCATCAATTTTGGATTTAGGATCTGACTCGTTCAATCTGGGCTACCACACTTGTTGAAGGATAGGTGCTCTAGTTAGGCTAGCTCACTTGTCCGAACTTCAGAGTTAACAAAGAATATATAGGTGATAAAACCTCTTGTTTAGATGTCGTTTATGATATTAAAGTAGGGTTATGTTCTATAAAGAGGTACCTCTCCCAAATTATGTGAAATGAGAGTAGCTTTATGACAAAACCATCTTAATAGATCCCCTATGAATTAGCGTTCATCCTAATTTAATACTAATTTGAATTATACTCATCTTTGGATCTTTGGATTAAATTTCATAAAAAAAAAAATGAAACTTAAGAAATCGTTAATATCTAAGGAATCTAAGTCGGTGGTTTTGATGATTTGATTGAGATGATTTTTGCCTAAAATCTTTATCAATACTATCCTCCTATGATTAGCATGTATACAAATGAGTCTCACAAGAGACTTAGAGTTTTACCCCTCACGTAATCCGTGAGAGATACCTCTTAGGAAAATGTAATCCTATAAAAATAAATTAGAACTTCTGATAACATCTCTTAAGATCTATCATATTGGTATCAATATGCACGAGGGTGTGTCACGTCCCCAAAATACAACCAGGGAAAAACATGAAAAATAAGAGTAAATATTCAATTTCTTGTGTTTAATGCAACACAAGCTCCCAAATATAGACCCACAAAAATTCGAAACATGGTGAGTCATAATAAAACATTTGCGGAAGCATTAAATCAATTGGTATCAATATTAAAAATCAAACCAACACATAACTAACTGAATATTTAAGGTTAAAGTTTCCAAAATAACCTAAACAAAATAACTAAATAAAATTAGGTTCATTATGAATAAAATTTCCAAAATAACCTAAATAAAATAACTAAATAAAATTAGGTTCATTATGAATAATTTGCCACTAAAATAGTCTCTATGATAAAAGTCACTCCGGCGCAGATTCAGACGGCTCTGTAGCCATCATCGGCTCTCCACTCAGGTTCATCAACTGGCTCAAACGCTTGAAACGTTTGACCCTCCACCGTCTCCTTAGCTGGGTAGGGATCGGTATCTATGTACCAATAAATAAAGTAAACAATAAGCACGAAAGCATAATTCATAAATAAAACACAAGATCAATGTGAGTAATGACAAGTAATGATCATAAGAGAATAACAATGTGACAATAACGAAAAGAGCATATAATCTAAATCCAATCTGCACAATAGAGCAATATAATAATCACACAGAAGCAATGCCGCTGCTTTGGGCGGTCAGCCCTAACTATAAAGCGGGAAAACCCGTTCGAAGGCCGGCGGTCATGAACCGGTTCGTAATCGTAGGCCGGATAAACCAATTCGAAATTCGGATATTACAGTGTCCGTACACATCGGTGATCAGCCGTCCAATTACAACTGCAGTCGTTCGAATATGACCAAATCGGAATACATATATATATATATCATAGTAGAATAGACCTAATGATCTTGTAAAGCTCTGACACAGAAACCTAAATCAAAGTGAAGGGCTGGCTGCACAATAATCCACAATCGAATACCAATCAAATAATTCGAATAAAGCTCTACAATATCTCAATAAATAGCCAAACTGTATCACGGTCCATATCCAATCAATGTAGGGTATGCAGCTAATAAATCAATATCAATCACAGTCATATATGCAAACCCGAAGGTCAAAGAATAATTACAAATAAATCCTAAGGTCAAACATAAGGTATCGTACCCAACAACCACATGAATATCTAAATAGATAAAAGATCAACACATCCCTTCTCAATCAATGGTGCATAGACCCAATTAAGGATTTTCCAATAAAGATGGGTTGAGCTCGAATCCACTAGGATTTCCCCAAGGTCATACGAAGTACTAAACCCCACGTTAGTAATATACCGTTTGTCCGGACGGTATTTACTCTGTCCAAAGATCTAATTAATAAAGTAAAAGACTATAATTTTAACACATTGAAAACCAAAGATATTATTTAATATTAATTTGCAAATAACAACCTTAATGTATAATTTTAGAAAACCTAAGGATTCCATATATAATATTTTCCAAACTCAAGTCTTAATAAAATAGGCCCAAGGGTCTAATTTGAGTTTATAAAACAATCAACGCTCTTTTCCTAATTTTAGAAACATAGGTGTAGACACCTCATCTTGGCACCCTATGAGGGGTAATTCGGTCTACCCTATTTAACAATATCCTGATTAGGTCCCGAGTCAAAGATCCCCTAGTTAAGTTAAATCCAAGTAGAAAATCCCCTAGTTAGGCCCTTCTAGCCCCAATTATTAAAATAAAAAAAAAACCATAAAACCAACAAATCAAACCCAAAAGTATTTTCTTCTCTTTTTCTCCACCTCTGGTGCCAAATATTAATTTGAACTCAAATATTAAAGGGAATGAAGGCTGATTCCGAAAATCTGAGTTAATGAGAATAACGAGATGAGACGAGTGATTTCACACACCCCAATATCAGTTTATTTGCTTTTGGCCCATCATTAGCCTCTTTTAATCAATCTCGGCCCATTATCGGCCACTTTTAGTTTACCTCGGCCCATTATTGGCCGCTCACTTTTATCACTTGTGTATCGCACACAAACCCACAGAAATCACAACTCAAAATCTTGCTTGCATCGTTCTTTCGATTCGAAGAATTAGCCTTTCAAACCCTAGGTTGTCAAAGGACACCGAGGGGGGTACCCGAGAATGGGGCTGATCCCCTTCTAAATATTTGGCACCTTCCCCCCCTTATTTTCCTGATTTATTTTATTTATTTTTAGAATACTTGGATTTAATTTCAATTAGCCCGTATGCCATAAATGTTGATTTCCCCTGCCTAGCTCACATGACCCCATTATTCGACCCAAATTCGACCCAAATTGAAAGACCCAAATTAAGTGACAGGACAACCGTCATGTGTTGCCGGCAGCACATTAGACGAGAGGAAGAACCCATCCCATTTTCTCCCGCTTTCTTTCGGCTTTCGTCGAAGGACGGTGTTACGGCCGTATCCGTAGCTGGCGATCGTGATCCATCGATTTTGAAGGTAGTCGGAATCCTCATTTTCGATGTAAACGTTTTAATATCTCATATAGTTGAATGACGATTTCCCTCCCGCGAGTGGGGGGGGGGGGAATCAAAATTCACATCCGACAATAGGGGACAAGGTACACAATTTAAAAGGACTCCAAAAGTTCTGTAATAAAAATGATAGTCACCTATTCCCATACACTACCAGTCCACCAAATTCCTCCCTCCATTCATACCATCAAGTCTGTACTAATGTCACATGTGAGTGACATGGGATGACATCATCGTCATCTCCATTCTCTTCATCTTATGTCAGGTCCAAGTCTTCCATTCATATTCAACACAGAAGCCTGTTCTAGAATGAAGCTCATCGTCAGCAAGGCTGGGACACTCGGATAGTGCCCCCCCCCCCCCCCCCCACATCAAAACCCAAGATCAGCCCCCATCATCAAGGTCGCCTAAGGCCCTACTATAAGATCTATGGCCCCGATTGATCATCAGGTCTCATCCCTTGGCCCCACTATCAGATCTAATAAGGAAACAATTTCAAAAGTGTCTCACGCCCCAACTGTGTAAACCCTCAGATGGTGAGCCAAGAGGGGTCCACCCCACACAGGTCCACATCTCTAAGGTCGCCCCGCGGTGTCCGGCCCTTTGATCGGACCAGATCTGTGATCAGATCAAACAATGGGTTCCACTACATGATTCAACACACAAAGGAATCTCAACGAAGACTCACGCTCTCCAACAGGCGTCCATCAGGGCTGGTTCATCGGGGACGTCTGAACAGTGGGTCGACAGTGATAAGTAAAATAAGAAAATCAATTCAATCATCCCCAATCTCTGATTTTATCACAAAAACAATTAACATCATCAAAAGGGCATCAAAGGGTTTCTATATGTACCAACACAAAAATCAAGGAGGAACACAAGTATTAAATCTACAAATTATGGTTAAGTACTTGCCTGAGGTCCGCGGTTGAACGAGACGGTCTAGAATTCCTATTGCCAAAAGCCCAATGTGCTATCCTAGGGAAAAGTTGAAACAGAAAGAATTATGTGTAAAAATAAAAGAGTGTGGTGTATAAATAGGGAATAAGAATAGGAATTGTAATCTGACTTAAAGTCTAAAAATAATAGAGTTTGTGTTCTAAAAAGATAAGAGTTTGTATTAGAAAAGAATTATACCACTAAATTGGACCTGGGTTAACTATGGATTAGGACACCTATCCAATAACCCTAACTCACCAAACCTAAGCCTAACGTGGTCTCCACTTAGACTAATCGCGTATTTAATTAATATACAATCAATAAAATAAAATAATATAATATATATAATATCAAAACGTCACAAGGTGGACCAAGTTGAATCAATGGACCATCAAACTGAGGGCTCATGAGAAATTAATGCCTTTAAAAGGCTTTGCTGATTTGAGTGACCTGGTCAAAGCTGAGTCTAAAAAGAGACTTGCTTTCAATCACATCTATAAGTAGACACTTTCAAGTCTCAATAGTGACACTCTTTTTTCAGGAATAAAGGAGATATTGAAACGATGATAATCGTCTAGTTTCACCATATTGGGCAGTTCATCAAAGAATGTTTATCTGCATTTGCAGTAATCATTCCAATGAGATGAGCTTGTGGCATAATTGGAAGGTTTAGTGTCACCTCCTCACTGCTTTTTTTACTATTGAAACAAAAAGGAGAGAGAAAAGAAGGAAAGAGTAAACAATATTCCAAAGCCTCTATGTCTCTGACTCTTACAATATTTAGCTGGGGTCGATGGTATAAATAATACTAGCAAAAAAAAATACCCGTGCTAAGCCCGGGTCTAAAAATATTACTAAAACTTAACTAAAAATTATAATAATAAATTTTAATGAAGAGAATTTATTTGCTAGTTATTGGGAAAAGAAGAAACACCTGGGCATTAAATGTTTAAGAAAATGTGAGAATGGGATATTAAATGTTTAAGGAAAATACTGCCAAGTGTCAAAATAATACTGTCAAGTGTAAAAATATAAAAAATTTAGATTGTTGACACATTGCAGGACTTTCCATCCATGATTTTTGTCTTATAATATAGATAGATTATTTGTTAATTCTTGAGACTTTGGAGAGAGACAGTAGCTTGCAAGTTGCAAGACCAAGAAATAGTATAGAATTTGACTTGGAAAGTTCAAGGGAAATAATATGACTTCATTGTTTTTGAACGTATAGATTCGGAAGACAAGGCAGGAAAGAGAGTCAAGAGACTGGCTATCACAATCAGGAGACTGGCTATCACAATCGGATCATTGGCTGGCGTTGCTTTGATAATCCTTTTCCTCAGAAAAGTCTTCGAACCAGAAAAAGTTGCAGTGAAGCAGAAAAAGTTCACATCCCAAAACCAGAAAATTAAAGGTCACACTTGGTTTATATGTACATTTCTTATTATTTGGATGTTTTTGCTGATAAGCTGCTGTGTAATGTTATTGGTAGAGTTCAGCAACCCCCAAAACTAATTCCTTAATGTTACTCTAGTTAGATCAAAACTTGGATCAAGTACCAAACTACCAATGGGCTAGCTATATTTATTAGGGGGCTTCGCTGGGAGGTCCCTAAAAGTATGACTTTGTTGCAAACAGTCCACAAATAAAAGTTATAGAGCCAAATGTCCCTCCCACACTTTTTCATACCTGAAATGTCTAATTTACCCTTACTTCAAATCATAACCCATGATTGGTGGGATATCCCATTAATAATGGTCAATTAACATTTAATTGCCCACGATTAATGGAATCCCCAGATTTTCAAAAAATTTCTAAAAACACACAAATAAATTTCAAAATAACGAAAATAAATTTTAAAAAATAAAATAATTCCAAAAAATGCAATTCAATAAGTTAAAAAAAGCAATATATAATCAAATAACACAAATAAATTTAAAAAGATGCAAATAAGTTTCAAAATATCCAAATAAATTTTAAAACACTCAAATAAATCTCAAAAGATCTAAAGAAAATTTCAAAAAATGCAAATAAATTTAAAATAACGAAAATAAATTTTAAAAAAATGCAATAATTAAAAAAAAAGCAATAAATTTGAAAAGATACAAATAAATTTCAAAAGACGCAAATAAATTTAAAAAACGCATATAGATTTAAAAAAATATAAATAAATTTACTAAAAAACCCAGATAAATTTAGAAAAAAACTCAGATAAATTTACCAAAAACACAAAGAAATATGACAGAAAACAGATAAATTTGAACAACACTCAGATAAATTTGAAAAAAATTCGGATAAATTTGAACAAAACTCAAATAAATTTACCAAAAACACAAAGAAATATGACAGAAAATAGATAAATTTGAACAATACTCAGACAAATTTGACAAAAACTCAGATAAATTTGAAGAAAACTCAGATAATTTTACCAAAAATACAAATAAATATGACAGAAAATAGATAAATTTGAACAGCACTCAGATAAATTTGACAAAAACTCATATAAATTTGAACAAAACTCAGATAAATTTACCAAATATACAAATAAATATGACAGAAAACAGATAAATTTGAACAACACTCAGATAAATTTGATAAAAACTCGGATAAATTTGAATAAAATTCAGATAAATTCGACAAAAGAGATAAACAGAGCAAAAAACGATCACAGGGGAGATGTCAGTCCTCCTCGGAATTTGACAAAAGACAAAAACAGAGTAAAAAACGACGAACACAGATCCTCTATTCGGTCTGCAATCAGGAATCCTTGCGAGATCGATCTACCTTCCCTTTTATCCCGAGACGAAGATTTCGTTCCCCGCATCTTCGAATCAGTCTTTGATCTCGGAGCGCTTCAGATTATTGGCCACGGGATCTCGGAGCACAGAGGATGTATTTGAAGAAAACAAAGAGTCTGAACTCCAGATCCAGTCACCATCGCAGCAGAAGATAGGAGACAGAGATCGGACCAGATCACAGGTGGGCCATAGGAGTGGTCAGTTTAGGTACTGTTCCAGACATCAGAGCAAAATTGGAAGGTTGTCGCCGACTGTTCGCAGGTGATCCCCATTTGATGTGATCCAGAAACAGAGGATTCAGATTTGCCCAAACAGATCAAAGACGAGACTTCATCTCGGAAGGTGGTGTTGTTGTAGCGGGACGGTGATGGCACGGCAGTAGGACTCGTTCCTCGATTCCGGCGATGGCACGGTAGCAGCGGGACGGTGGCTCGTCGGTCTGCAAATAGAGAAGACAACCCAAACCGCCCCCCTTCCTACTGTCTTCTTCCACTCTAGCCACGCACGATGCTTCTCTAGTGAGATTATCGTACTCCGACAAAGAGCAGCGGTGTCGTTTCTTTTCCGGCAATCTTCTATAACTAGGGAAAAGATCGATCAGTAGGGATCCGGGCCGTCTTCTGCGATGAACCAGAAAGCTTTCTTTGCTAGACTACCTTCAGCTTCGGCGAGATCAGATCACCAGATCTTCTTCGGCGACGTCCGGGAAACGGTACCCTGTCACCTCTTCTTCCTCATTCGGTTTCAGAGAATGAAACAACGCAATGCAACTTTGCAAGCACTGGATCCGTTTCCAGCGCCTCCTCTGATTCTTCAATCTGTGTGGCCCACCAAGAGATTGATCTTCTGCGACCCTGGATCAGTTCTCTTCAACGAACTGATTTTGGAATCCTTCTTCTTCGATCTCTCTTTTCTGCAAGGAATAACAATGCGTCGGGATTGCCCAAGCCCAACGAGGGAGAATATAAATTTTGAAATTTCAAAATTTCATTCCTAAAACGGTTGAAAGGGCAATTTAGTCCTAAAAAATGAGTTCATGTGGATGCAGGGACCTAAGGCTGGAAAAAGTCTAGCTGAGTGAACCATAGGCCTTAAAAAGTTTTTCCTTGGACTTAAGGCTGGAAACATTGACTTATAGGGACCTTTCGCTAATTTTGCCTATTTAATATAGCAGCAGAACCCTTTGTCTGTATCTCTAGACCTTATGTCATGAGTCCTCTAGGTCTTTGACCTTAAATCCACCACATTTGAAAATAAAAACTTACAGGAGTGTAACAGAAAAAAAAAAAAAAACTAGACTCAGTTGCCATGAAATGGAAGGCCAAGTTGCCAAGAAGACAACTCACACATATTATTCAACAAAGAAATTAGGCATGTTGCCACTGAAAGCTGAGAAGTCACATCCCAAAACAAGTAATAAATAACCCAAGAACACTCCTAGAAATTCCACACCAACACCAGTGGATAAGATTAAGATCCCCTCAGGGTGGGCCCCACATTTTCTCCCTCCGCCCATGCCAATGGAGTTCATTGCACTTGAGTAAGTTTTGCTTCTAGTCCAATGCTATACCTTTTGGCTTATTGTTCTTGTGGGTTGTCTTTTCTTAGAACTAAATGCGCCATATTTATAATTTAGCTCATATGGATGCACTCTGAAAAAAGTAATAGTTGGTCTATCTTGCATTGCTGAGACAAAATTGTAGCTCTTATCAACTACAATAAATTTTATATAATCATGAATAATTTAAACTAATGTGTGCTGGTGACCTCTTTTTAAAAGAAACCGTGTGGTTGGAAGTGTTGGTTGTGTTAGGATAGTGGATATGATATGATATTGTCTACTTTGGGCCTAAGCCCTCAAGGATTTGTTCTTGGGTTCTACCCAAAAGGCCTCATACCAATGGAGTACTTAGTCCAACTTATATGCCTATTATCTTTCCCAATTCTAGCCGATGTGGGATTTTGGTTGCCCATTATCTTTTCCAATTCTAGCCGATGTGGGACTTTTGGTTGCACATCCCCAACAATCCTCCCCTCAAACAAAGGACCATATCTCTTTGGATATTTTTACCGGGCCTCCCCTCAAACGATCATCCATCCGTCCGCTCCATCGAGGAGAGCCAACTCGAGAGCCTCACTACGGATCCACCAATCGTGAGTACCGCACTTTCCTTTGCGCATCACTGGGGCCCACCACCTTTTATTCGGCAATCTGAGAATTCTCCGGGCTAAGTCTGGGCTTGGACTTTGATACCACTTGTAAGTACAGCGGACCACCACAAACTCCACATTGATATGATATTGAGGTCAGATCGGAGATCCGTTTCTTCCAGCGTACTCGTGGTGACGAGATCTATAGATTGGTGCAGCAATTGAGGTTAGTGACAGTTGTTTATATTTTTTTTATTATTCAATTAAGATAGAGAACAACACTGTAAACACTATCATGATCAAACTCAACCATACCAATTGGTTGATTTGGAAACCTAAGATGGAGGATATACTCTATTAGAAATACCATTGGTCATATCAGACAGTGGGTGGATAACAGCATATTTCATCATGTGTCTAATGAAACCAATGCGAGAACCCTTTGGATGAAGTTAGAAGAAAGATATGAGAAGAAAACCGTCGTAAACAAAACTTTTCTGATTAGAATGCATTGTAAATGAGCTGGCTACAATGAAGATGGTCCTTGATGATGAGATGCAAGCTTTATTTCTTCTAAGTTCTTTGCCAGATACATGGGAGACATTGGTTGTTTCTGTGAGCAACTCTACTCCAGATGGTGTGTTATCAATGAGTCAGGTTACTAGCAGCTTGTTAAATGAAGAAATAAGAAGGAAAACTACAGGGACAGATAATGCACAGGCCTTTGTTACTGATAATAGGGGGGGGGGGGTAAGAGTAGGGGACCAAAGGGGGGTCGTGGCAAGTCCAGAGGTGGCAAGGAATCATAGACTAAGAAAAAGTCTGGAAAATGCTTTCATTGTGGCAAGGAGGGACACATTAAGAAGAATTGCTTTGCCTTAAAAGAAAAGAAAGAAACCAACAATGAGCAGAAGAATGACACTAACACTACTGCTACTTTGGATAATGAAGTAGTGATTCTGACTAGTGAAGTTGAAGAGTGTTTGAGTGTTGCAGATGATCAGGTTGAGTGGGTTGTTGACATAGCAGCATCCTACCATGCTACTCCTTTTAAGGAGATGTTCACGACGTACAAAGCATGGGACTTTGGCACTGTGAAGATGGGCAACACAAGTCATTCGAATATTGTTGGGATCAGTGATGTCTGCATTCAAACCGATATTGGTTGCACAATGACGCTAAAAGATGTGCGACATATTCCTGATCTGCGGTTGAATCTGATTTCCAGGACTTCATTGGACCGTGCAGGTTATGAAAGTTACTTTGAAAATGGCAGGTGGAAACTCACTAAAGGGTCTCTTATTTTTGCGAGAGGGAAGGCGTGTAATACGCTGTACAAGACACATGTGAAGCTATGCAAAGGTGTGTTGAATGCTGTTGAAGACAGATCCTCTCCAAATCCGTGGCATAAGAGACTTGGACATATAAGTAAGAAAGGACTGCAGTTATTGGCAAAGAAAGATCTGATTAATTACTCCAAAGGTACATCCCTTGACCCCTGTGATTATTGCTTGTTTGGTAAACAACATAGGGTTTCTTTCTCTAAAACATCAACGATAAAATCTAATGTGTTGGATTTGGTATATTCTGATGTTTGTGGTCCTATGGAGGTGGAGTCATTGGGTGGCAATAAGTTTTTTGTCACATTTATTGATGATGCATCCAGGAAAATCTGGGTTTATGCGTTGAAATCGAAGGATCAGGTGTTCCAGGTATTTCAGCAGTTTATGTCATGGTTGAAAGAGAAACATGGAAGCTCTTGAAACGTCTCCGCACAGATAATGGTGGTGAGTGCACATCCAACCAGTTTAAAGGCTATTGCTCGGAGCATGGTATTCGACATGAAAGAACAGTTCCTGGTACTCCACATCACAATGGTGTAGCAGAGAGAATGAATCGCACTATTCTTGAAAGGATGAGATGCATAATTAGAGTGGCACAGCTACCCAAGCCATTTTGGGGTGAAGCTGTACTGATTGCCGTTTACCTGATTAACAGGCCTCCCTCAGTTCCTTTGGATTTTGATCTTCCGGAGAGGGTATGGACAGGAAAAGATGTTTCTTATTCTCATTTGAAGGAATTTGGGTGTAAGACTTTTGCACATGTACTAAAGGAGCAGCGTTCAAAGCTGGATGATAAGGCAGTGTGTTGCATTTTTCTTGGCTATGGTGGAGCCGAGTTTGGCTACAGGTTATGGAATCCAGAGAAAAGAAAAATTATCAGAAGTAGGGATGTGGTGTTTCATAAGACCAGTTCTTTGGAGATATTGAAAAGACTGAAAAGTCTAATGAAGTTGTTGATGAAGTTGTTGATCTCACACCGACTCCTTCTACAGTGCAGACTACAGCTGGAGAAGGTGGACAAAACGATCCAGATCGTGATGAGGCGCATGGGTTGCCAGATGAACAGGGTGTTGTGCAAGGGGAGCAGTCTCCTCAGTCAGAAACCACAGAACCTCAGGTTAGGAGGTTTACTCGAGAGCGTCAACCATCAACAAGATATCCTGCAACAGATTATATTTTGCTTACTGATGAGGGGGAGCCAGAGAGCTACCCAGAATCAAAAACTCATGCAGACAAAGATGAGTGGATGGAGGCTATGCAGGATGAGATGAGTTCTTTGAAAAAGAACAATACTTATGAGCTGGTGGAACTCCCAAAAGGCAAGAAGGTTCAGAAGAACAAATGGGTGTTCAAGCTTAAGAGAGATGACAGTGAAAAACTGATAAAGCACAAAGCACGGCTAGTGGTTAAAGGCTTTGCGTAGACGAAGGGTCTTGACTTCGATAAAATATTCTATCCAGTTGTGAAGATGACTTCTATCAGATTTGTCTTGGGTCTAGTTGCCAGCATGGGCCTTGAACTTGAACACATGGATGTGAAGACTGCATTTCTTCACGGTGATCTGAAAGAAGAGATCTACATTACTCAACCGGAGGGGTTTGAGGTAGAATGAAAAGAACAGTTGGTTTGCAGGTTGAAAAAGAGTCTATACGGACTGAAACAAGCGCCGAGACAATGGTACAAAAAGTTAATTCATTCATGGTGAGTCATGGTTACCGGAAGACAGCTGCAGATCACTGCGTTTATGTTCGTAAGTTTGGTAATGGCAAATTTATTATCCTTCTTTTATATGTAGATGATATGTTGATAGTTGGACAGGATAGTAAGATGATTGGCTAGTTGAAGAGGGACATGTCAAAGACTTTTGACATGAAAGACTTGGGTCCCTCACGACAGATTTTGGGAACGCAAATACGTCGTGACAGGAATGCCAAGAAGCTGTGGTTGTCACAGGAGAAATATGTTGAACGGGTGCTAGCGAGATTCAACATGATAGATGCTAAACTAGTTAGCATGCTTTTAGCCAGTCACTTCAAGCTCAGTAAGAGATTATGTCCTACTACAGATGAAGGAACGGAACGGATGATGTCTGTTCCATACTCCTCAGCAGCTGGGAGTCTTATGTATGCCATGGTGTGTACACGGCCAGACATTGCTCATGCAGTGGGTGTAGTGAGTAGATTTCTTTCTAACCCTGGGAAAGAGCATTGGGAAGCAGTGAAGTGGATCTTTAGATATTTGAGAGGTACATCAGATTTTTACTTGTGTTTCGGAGGCTTAAAACCAGTACTTAAAGGCTTTACGGATGCTGATTTTGCAGGCGATCTTGATCGTCGGTTGTCTACTTCTGGATACTTATTTACTTTTGCAGGGGGAGTTATTTTCAAGCAGTCTAAGTTGTAGAAGTGTACAGCATTGTCTACAACCGAAGCAGAATACATAGCTGCTAATGAAGCAGGGAATGAGATGATTTGGTTGAGGAATTTTTTTCGAGAACTGGATTTGAAGCAAGGAGAGTATGTAGTCTACTGTGATAGTCAGAGTGCTATGGATCTTAGCAAGAATGCTACATACCATGCCCGCATAAAGCACGTTGATGTGAGATATCATTGGATTCGTGAGGTTATCGAGAAGAATCTCATGAAGCTGGAAAAGATTCACACTGACAAGAATCCCTCCGACATGATGACTAAGGTCGTGTCTAAGGGAAAGCTGGAGCTGTGTTCAGAGTTGGTAGGACTGGACTCCTAGTAAGGGGTTCAGAGGCGTCTTCCCCATGGTCTGGAGGGGGAGATTGTTGGGCTTAGTAGGTCCAGACCAAGTAGGTTCATGGTCATGGGTATTATGGTAATTGTACCGGGACTTTCTTATTGACTAAGATAGGGTTTCTTTGGGGGTAAGAAAGAGAGCATTATATATTCATGTAATGTGTAACCCATGAGATACACACACAGACAGACAGAAGTGTGAACCTAAAGGAGAGTCGAGTTTCTTTCCTCTTGACGTAGGCAAGATTGCCGAACCACGTAATTCTCTTGTGTGTGATTGCTTGTTCTTGTGTGGTTGATTGTCTGTTCCATCGCGGATTCACGTTTCCGCATACACGCGCACAACAGGTTGTACTTGTACCTTACGAGGTGGAAAAATGAACAATCAAAGAAAATTCATTGGTTACATCCACATCATGAAGGAAGGATCGTCAGTCATCAAGGATTTTCATTGTGATAGAGTTTGGGTTGATGAGACAGTCATTGTAACAGAGGTGCCTCAGTTGGTTAGAGCTTCTGATGAACACATGATTCAAAACTGGGAGTATTTAATTACTTTTAGGATGTGTATCGAAATGTAATAGTATGAAATGGGATGCCCATATCACTTGTTTCAAGGGTGCCTCAAATCACTTGTTTCTCATGTACTTGTATCCTATAAATAAAAGCTGGTGTTCCTAGTTATTCCATCACTTGAGCCTCAATTTTACAGTCAAGATTGGATAGCTATTTCTCTCTTTCTCTCTCAAATAAAAGCTGGAGTTCCTAGTTATTCCATCACTTGAGCCTCAATTTTACAGTTAAGATTGGATAGCTACTTCTCTCTTTCTCTCTCACGCCATCGTAATTACATGTTATATATGTTTTGATGTTTTTGTACCATGTATTTTTTCTCTATCTAATTAAAAAGGAGTAAATATTAGGGGTTAGCAATTGGTGAGGTTGGGCTTTATAGATTTAGCTAAGCATTGTGATAGCATTTATGGGCTTAACCTGTAAATGCAAAATTAAAAGGTTCAACCCAGCATCTTTTGTGACAGTTGGGTTGTTTTGTATATTGGGTTTGAGTATTTTAATTGATTGCAGAAAGTAAAGATCATATTTTATTTTAATCACTTGTAGAAAATTAATATTCAGCGTAATTATAAATTTGTTTCATATATACTCAAAGAAACCACCCCTGTAATAACAAATGTGCGTAAGATCTTTTTTTAATTAATGACAGAAACTACCCATTTTAAAAAGAGCGGAAATCTCTAATAAGAGGCAGAAAGAGGAAGTACCAAACGGTCTATTTAAAATAGAGCCTTGTAATACCAAACACTTTCTTTTATTTTAGCTCTATTTTTTGTCACTTTCTTTTATTTTAGCTCTATTTTTTGTGGCTCTATTTTAGATAGCTCTATCAAAATAAGAGTAGAGATACCAAACAAGGCCTAAAGAAAAAAGTAAACATTGTCATACACTGGTGTTCTGGAATAATAAAAAAAAAGAAGCTTAATTAACTTCAGACATCTGTCTTGATTCTTTCTCCTCATGAAAAGATACCACTCAACATTTTATCCATGTAAAAAGGAATGTCATAATAAACTTATAATGGTCTCTAGGTATGGTTGGAGCCATATATTTCTTTAGGCCCCTCTCTTTAGCAAGAATTCTTGACATAGAGTATGTAATACTGGGAGTTTTATAGATAATGATGTGATGGGAGGGGTGGACCTAGGTGTTGGTTTCTGGGGCTGAAGCCCCCACCAAATCTGAAAAAATCAATATTAAAAAAAAAACGATGGAGATTCTGAGAATTATTATACAGTTTTCTTTTATATTAGTCTGTTTTTTTAATATTTCTTTGACATAATTCTTTTATATTAGTCTTTTTTTTAATATTTTTTTGACATAAAGTCCCCCCCAATTGAATTTCCAGAGTCCACCCTCGGCCTGATGGCTACCTTCAAATTTCAATATTCTATGTTTCATTATTAAAACTTTAGATTCTAACCACTTAGAAATGCACTTTTATCTTTTAGAAATACTAAATCCCAACCCCTTTAATTTATTTCTTAAGAAGAATTTTGAGAATCTTTATTTAGAAAACTTACAAATTCACCAAATGAAAATCTAAAATTCTCGTGGCTAAAGATGCATTTGTAATTGTTGATGACGTTAGGATTTAAAGAATTCAAAATGACATTTACAACTTTTCATGTGGTTGAAACATAGCATTTTTAGATGCCAAAAAGACAATCGTACCATTAGTGTCATAATTTCCTACCATTAGAACTTGGGTGATTCTCACCCTACTTACTATCTGGCCCCAGTCTATATGAAGCCTGCTTAATCTAAGTGAAGGCCCTTTTCATAATTAGCCGTTGTCTTGTCATGAATGCATATACTGCAAACACATGAATGCATGTTGGCAGTATAGTACTAGGCATGTGTGTTTTTATTGGTAGTATTCATGAGTTTGGAGTATACATGTCAAACGGCCTGCCGGCACGCTAAAAATTAATTCCGCCAGTCCCCGGCTCGGCCCGTCAGGAAAAACCCCTGGCACGGCCCACACTGGGGCGGACTGGAACGGGCCAGTTTTTTTTTTTTTTTAATTTTTTTTCTGATAGACTGATATAGTTACTGTAAGCGTAAGTCCGTAACGAAATGGGTTTGAATTTGATTTTTGATCAATAGACATATTAATTTTTCAATAGTTACTTTTCTAAACATTTAAACTTATACAAACATTTGACAAATAATTGAGTGGTTCAAATTAATTTATAGATATTTACTCACATATTACTTAAGTACTATATATGAATTTTCTTTTTCTTATCAGTATTAAAAATAAAAATTAGAACACAAGTAGGGAGAATGACAAAGATATTTAAGTAGTTCGGTCAAACTCGACCTACTCCACTGAGAAGAGAGAACCATTTGGATCTTAACTTCTTGAAGGTTTCTAAATATGATTACCTTCAAAACCTTATAATCTTTTTAGAAAATAAAAATAAAAAAAGAATGAACAACTTATAAATTACAATGAAGAAAAAAGTAAAAAATCAGATTTGTAGTCCACTAATGTATTCTGCTGGATCAAAATCTTCCATTAATGATGTTAACTCTTGCTTCCTCTTATCTGCCAAGTACCAGTCTCGTATGCAAACACAACACTCCACCGTTTCTTCAGTGAGATTTGTTCTTTTGTCATCTACTACACGTCCACCTGCAGTAAAAGCCTGTTCTGATGCTATAGAAGACATAGGAATAGTCAATAGATCACGAGCCATAGCTGCCAACACCGGATAAATGCTTTCTTGTTGCTTCCACCAGGCTAAAAAGTCAAAACTAGATGCATCCTGCATCCTAATTACACTTACGTCAAGATACGATGATAACTCCGTCACAGTGTTGTGACTTGAGCTTGAGCTGGATGCCATGCCCGTGGACAGGGAAGAAGACCACACATCCCACTCACCAACACCTGTCTGCTGAACTTCTGAATAGCCCATACTAAGCCCAGCTGTACCCATTTCCTCACAATAAAATTGAAAAAGTGCTTGTAAATTGGCCCTTATATTTGAAAAAATATTTAAATCTATATAATTCATATTTTTATTTATTTCATCAATAAAAAACTGTATACCACTTAATTTTAACCTAGGATCAAATACAGCAGCTAAAGAAAATGTCATTGGAGCCGCTTTCCAATATTTATTAAATTTTCTTCCATGTCTCTAATAGTGCTACAAAGTAAAAAATGATCTCCAAATCTACTGAATTGTAAAGTAATTTTAAAAAGTTTCATTAAATCTTCATTAGATGTGGGATAATGTATCCCGAAAAAAAATAATGTTGAAGTATAAAAAGGTTCTAATAAATCTCTTATATGGGCACATAACTCCCAATGTTCATCACTAATCATTAATTCTTGTGCATGAAAAGCATAAAATTCATTCAAAACAGTTTTTCTAGAAAGTGCATTGTTTAACAAATCATACATAGAATTCCATCTATGTTCTACTTCTTTAGGCATTTTAATAGCTGATACGCCTTGCCTCGCACATATTTGGGCATACAATTATCTTCTTTGTGCGGAGCAAAAAATAAATCTAGCAATATCTTTAATAGCATCTGTATAACTTACAATATGCTTTAAACCAACCTTTGCAATAAGATTTAAGATGTGACATACACATCTATTTTGAAAGATAGAACTATCTATCAAAGTTGCAAGTGGCATCTGCATTCTCATTAATTCAATAGCCATTGTATTATTACTAGCATTATCTAAAGTTACAGATAAAACTTTTTCCTTAATATTATATTCATCTAGTTTTTCCAAAATTAATGTACTTATCCTAGTTCCATTGTATGGCCATTCAAGAGTGCTAAAACTAAGTATACGTTTATTCATAATCAATTTGCATATATATTATGTGCAGTAATACAAAGATAACTATCACCCCCTTTAGAAGTCCACATATCTGTGGTTATGGATATTCTTCCAGGAATTTCTGCAAAATAATTTTTTATATTTATTTTCTCTTCCTGCCAGAGTCTAATAGCATCATTTCTGACTGTATTTCTTGAAATATTGTGAAATTGTGGTTGACAGTATTGCTGGACCCATTGTTCAAAAAACTCATTTTCAACAAAAAGCAAATGGTAATTCGGATAAAACAATCATTTTAACAAGACCTTGTCTACTACTTTGTGCATTAAAAGAAAAAAAAACCCAAACTGCTACTACTACCACCACCACCGGTAGTAGAAATTTGGGTCTGTGAACCAGGCCCTCCTGTCCCTGCATTCTCTGGCTTATGCTTTTGTAAACATGTTTTCCTATGTCTTGACAAATGGCCGGTACCCCCTTTTGACTGGGCACTATAAATCTTACCACACAATTTGCATTTTGCCTTTTCAACATTCTTTCCATTTTCAATAACATCATACCTTGTATATATATCCCAAACTGCTGAAGTTCTACTCCTCTTGTTTGGTTTATGGGAACTCTGAGAAAAGGGGGGTGGTAAATCACCTACTTCATCTTGTAATTCAATAAAATCTTCTTCTACCTCTAAATTAACGGAATAAGCTTATATGGGAAATCTTCTAGCCATATTTCAAAAGAAAAAATTTATAAATAATAACAGTAATATGCTAATAGCCTTCTTTTGTGATAATTTATTATAAGAAAGGGGAGAAAATGAGAGTTAATATAATATAATATAAACTTATATATATGGAATCTCAAATCTAAATATTATAAATACCTCTAAATCTTTGAAGGCCCCTTTAATCTTGTCTCTTGATGACTTGATCTTTGGTCCTCCAAAAACTTCTTAGAGAGAGTGAAAGAGTTGAATGCTTTGAGAGAGAGTTAGAGAATGAGAGAGTTGTGTAAATTGGTGAGAAATGAGTGTGTAATTGGTGAGGAATGAGAATGAGAATGGGAGGGTTAGGGTACTTATAGACTTAGTATAATGAAAAATGACACAAAATACCCCTTATATGACTGTTTTATAGCTGTTTGGGGGGAGGGGGTAAAATGGTATTTTTTTTTAAAAATAGCCGTTTTTTGGCTGGCGGGCCGTGCCAAATGGGCCAGCGGGCCTGCGCAGCTCGGCTCAGCACGGCCCGCGTCATGGGCCGTGCCGTGCCGGGCCACGGCCAGTTGACTGGCGGGCCGGGCCGTGCCGGCCCACTTGACATCTCTAGTTTGGAGTATATGCATGACAAGACCAGACCGGTTTCATTTTCTTTTTATTTTATTTTATTTTCACTTTATATCTAAAAAGTGGGCAAATGTCAAATGAATGAATGATGGGTTTTACAAATGGGTGCTGGGCTCATGCCTCATGGGCTCATTAATATGATTTTTTTTTATTTTAATAAATCTGGTCCGGTCCGGTCCAGACCGGACCATAAAAGGCCTGGACCGGACCGAATTTGGACCACTAAGACCGCAAATCCGGTTCGATCCGGTCTAGTTTTGTGGTCCGGTTCGATCTGCGTTCCGATTCTGTGCAGCCCTAGTTAAAAGCACAATAACTACCTTGGGTTTGAAGCCCACTTAAAAAAACCAACAATATGCCTAACTAACTAGCCGTTGTAAGTAAATCACATGACATTTGTTTATCATTGATGGTCATGGATGTATGAATTGTGATGTGTGGGTGGGCCTCACCCACCATCTCTAAACAGGAATTAGCCGGTTGTGATGTGAATTATGGATTGTGATTGTGATTAGAAATTTGTGTGACGGATGGATGGATGCAGGTGGGGCATGTCGGTATGGATCTCTGGTGGATGTGAGACCATTGAGGGCACGTGTGGGGGCAGTGAGCCCCGTGCTGTCTAAGAATGGAGAAGGGCGCGGGGCCTGCTTCAAGGTGAGGTGCTTGGACAAGGCCATCTGTTATACTGCGTTCGTCCCATGCAATTCCGCCGCCTACTCCGCCGCCCACCCTTCTCTGACCTATAGTCCTGAGTTTGAGTCTTGGCACATACCATGATTAATTTTTACTACGTCATTAAAATTATACGGGCCAGGTTGGGTAAAAAAAGTGTGCTTTATATCTGGCCCGACCTAATTTACCCCGACCTGACCCGTTTGCTAGGGTGAAACTAAATAAAATTGGATGAGTCAAAATTAATTGGAGCGAATTGGAATTGATTTCAATTTGAAACCACTTTGCTTCATATATAAATAATTGCTTATGTTATTGAGTTGATTATGGATTTTCATTTTTATGTTTTATTTCTATGTGTTTTCAAATTACATTAGATTTTATTCATAGTTTATATTGTTTGTTTGTTTTGATTTTATTTTTTTGTTTTCTTGATCATTAATCTTCAATTTTCATAGGCTTGTGTTTATTTTAAAATTATATTGTATTAGGTTTTGAGTTCTAATGGACTTCTTTTTCTTTCCACTCTCTCAGACTAAAACCTTTTGCATTTAATTTTAAAGAAATTGATCATAAAGTTTTTTTTATTAATTTTAATATTTGATTATTTCAACACAATTACAATAAACAACCACTGGTGTGGACCAACCATCTTGTGGGTCTCAATTTTGCTTTTATGTTTCTATAAACCGTGTCTTTGATTCCCTTCCACACACACATACAAAATTAAAATGAACATGAACTACTTTGACTGCTGTATGTTTGGTGTGGAACTTGAATGTCATATTTTTTTGTTCTTGTTTGGTTGCACAGTTGTTGAATTTCTTACTTTGACCTTTTGTATGTGGGGAAATTATATTGGTGAAGTATCCTCATGACTTTGAGCATGTTCAAGTGGGGCTATAATTTCGTCATGGAGTGCTGATGAGATGACAGAGTTGTGGAAAGATCATATCCAAAGAAATCCCCCCGTTAAAAATATCAGCCTTTGCAAGATCTTGCAACGCTGATTTGGAAGACATAATTACTACTGAATTGGAAAAGAGGTTCAGATACCATTGACTATTAAAGGAGAAAAATCATAATTTTTTCTGAACCGGTGGATCGTCTTCCTTTTGTTGCTACTGCGTAGATCTGCTCGCAAGGATTCCACAGAACCAAACTGTTCGTCGATCGGAGTCCGGATGCTCAAGATATCGTAGTGCAAAGGTTTGACGGTCGAAAAATCTCCCTGCCTGCATCAGCAGTCTGTTGAAGTCTTACCTGCCGGTCGCCTGCGTCAGCACGTGTACCAGTAACTGCTGGTGTGGGCCGGGTTAATCTGGGCCGAGTTAGGTCTTGATCTGACCCAACCTGTAAAGAAATGATGACCAAGGTGATTGACTCTCTTTTCCTGCACACATCCCGAGGAGAAGATGATGATGAAACCAACAACTGCACATGCAAGCCTTCCACTAAGTCTTGCTCAAAATACTCCTATAAATGTGCCACGTACAGAGTAATTTCTTAACATCGGGAAATACCTGGGCAGACGCATTCATCAAAGCTAACTCTCTGTCCGTGACAATAACTCGTGGACCGGTGCACTCATCCATTGTTGACTGCAGACACCTTAAAGTCCAAGTATAATTGAACATTTTTTCTGAGTGCATGAACACAAATGCTATGCAAAATGTCATATTAGTTGCAATCACGCCGACAATCTCAAGGAGAGGCATCCTGTACCTGTTTGTTTAGGACACAGATATGTTAAAACTTCTAGATTTTTTAATGTTGCTAAATCAATCTGGTTTGTGTTGGCTCGGTCAACTTTGTATCATTCTAGAAAGCAGCTTTAAAATAATAAGCAAATAAAAATAATGTTTTATCCTGTACCTATTTGTTTTATATTTTGCTTCCATAAATAACACGTGCGGGAATGCACGCCATCGCTCTAATGATCCTGGATGTGCAAAGAATAAATCTTCAAGCTCATTGGTTACAGCATTTATTCGACTCTAAAAAATGTATCATTCACGTTGTAGGGATGACATGGCAACTTGCATCTGGGTTTTATTGGTTTTCTCTGCAGTCCGAGATTTCTGGCGTGCATTGTATATGGTCGTAATGGTAGATACGTTGTCCGGATTCTGTTTCTTCAACGATGTCAAGATATCTTGTGGCTTCACATTTTTCATAGACACATGTTCCATCAACTGGATTTCGGATTCAGAGAGCCGACCAGGGTATGGATGTCCCTCCATATATGATGCATGTTCCACATACCACCATTGTCATCCAGTCATCACCTGTTCACATTTTCACCCCTTTCACTCTGAAAGGACAATCAATTTTTTTGGTGCCTGTAACCTTCGTGGAAGTTTTCTTGCTTCTATAAGTGCCATCGTGATCACATTGGAACAATAGTTTAGGACCCTTCCCGATTTTGCTAGTCCCTGACCTTTTAATGACAATGATATATCGTAAATTGCGTCCAGTATTTTGAATTCAATCAATTAGAAATTGACGCGAATTGAATACCTGAAAATGTATTAATTCGTTAGAAATTAACAACTTTTTATTAAAAATTGACAAAATAAAACATAATTGGAATTGAGTTAATATCATACCATGTCGGTGGAAAATTCGTTTGTAACATTTTCATCCACATTTTCGTCTTCTTGTATTATTTCGTTTCTGAGAATATCTTCCTGACAATAATATACATTCACTTGAGCATCTGCAATTAATAAAAAATATTTCTTGAAATAATTAAAGAATTGTATATTTACCTGATCACTTGAAGCACTTGACAATCGCAGATCATTGGCCCAAATCCTCAGTTGATCCAAATTCATATCTTTGATCAAAATTAGGGTGCCGTGGAATGCGGTCACCACTCAAATCCACAGCTCGCCATGGATGATGGAACAACAATAACCATTAACCAAGTGCTCAAATCCCACATAGCCACCTCCTATCATATTTTATCACAATTCACAGACCATTTTCTATCTGGCATAAATGCAACTATTACAGTTATAAGAGAGGAAATAGATGAAATGCAGAAGAAAAGAGGCAAATAGACAAATCCCCTCTTTCGAATCTCTTTCCTTGAAGAAAAAAGCGTGCCTGACTACTATCCCCAAGGGTTATGGACTTATGGTGACTTAGGGTCGAGACATTTTCTCAAACAGATCACGCACCGTTTACTTTTAGTTTTAACAGCTGAAGATGAGAGATTAAAGGAGAAAAGAGAAGAAAAATAAAATGAAGAAAAACTGGAAGTCTGGAAATATTTTCAGAAAAAGAGGCATTCTAAAGTGGGTAAAGGTGATAGATATTGGCACTTCCCCCCTCCTTTTGATGCAGGCACTCCCAATATCAATTTCCTTAAGAAAAAGAGGTGTTCTAAAGTTGGTTGGAGGGAGGGGGGTTCTGAATGAGATTCATTCGGTCGCGAGAGCAATAAAGTTAGACAGATCACAGGAAATATAGCAAATAGGTCAGAGAGTTCTTATCATACTCAGATCTCTATGTAGTCAGAAGTCACGAATGACCGTGAGAGACGAGGCAAGGACGTATTTACTGTAGAGCTGGAATAGGACATTGAGGCCTGCTTCACGTGCGTACGGTTCCAAAGAGAGACTGATATCTTTTCAATAATGTATAAATGATGGTACTGTATTGGTTTCTTTTGGGATTGAGCCATCATAAAGATGGAGGAAAAAACAAACAGTAGGCCGTGCACCCACCCTTGGTAGGTGGGTGCATATAGCAACAACCCTTATAACTTTGGTGATTAATACCCCATGGGCCCATGCTACCGAATTGGACATCTCATCTAATCGAGTAGGACCGGGTCAAGTGGTTTTTCACGTGGGCCGTCACCCGACACACATTGATTGAAAAAGATCGAGAAACAGACAGTGCAGAATGTGGGTCCATCCGGATCCTGTTTCGTCCAAACAGGTCCGCGTGTCGCTCCCTCATTGCTCTCCGGGCCACTATGCCTTCAAAAATCAGGTGGATGTTAGGTGATGCTATTTACACACCCAATCTATATCCCTATCTAATCTAATTAACTGTCCTGGGAAGAAAAGTTACAAGTGTCCTTTCAATTCCAGGCAACAATACTTACGTAGGGTGTTAATTTATGCAACCACTCAATGAATAGAGTGGGTGTACGGCCTTTAGTAGCATCCAAATCAAATACTTTAAGATATATTTGGCAATTAACTAATAAAAAGGGAGTAACGTGAATCCAAAAAAGATAAAAAAATGACAAGGGTCATATCAAAAGTACATAATTTTAAAATTTTCTTTTAATTTTTCAAAAAAAGTAAAAAAAGCAACCTCCTTTCT
The DNA here is from genome assembly GCA_012931725.1 of Litsea cubeba. Taxonomy (NCBI): domain Eukaryota; kingdom Viridiplantae; phylum Streptophyta; class Magnoliopsida; order Laurales; family Lauraceae; genus Litsea; species Litsea cubeba. The sequence continues at coordinate 66,681,405 of CM022950.1, read as the reverse complement.
CCACTAAAAGACAAAAAAATACCACTTTTCTATACAAAAAGTCAAAAAGATTCTATACCAAACAACTAAAAATAAAACACCATCATAAAATCTAATATTTTATTCTCTCTTGATTTTACTTCACCTCACCATACTTCAATTCACCATATATCCAAACAGGCCCTTATACTAAAAGGGAACGTATTGTCGTGCCTGCTTGTTTGGATGATTTTATCTCCACACCTGTGGAGCCCACTAGCTGTTTTGTTTAGGCCTCAACTGAAGGACACCTCTCTGCTCTTCGACACCTCCTCTCTACACTTCAATTGCTGGCTGCTTCTTGCTTTACATAATGAAGAGGTAGTTTGATGAGATGGGTTGATATGTTTTGGAGTCTAGGCCAGTAACTTATAATCTGACTAGGACCATTTCCACTATTACTATGCAGAAGCTGTTTGATGAAATGCCTAAGTAAATTTTTTTTAAAGAGCTTGTGCAATAATCACGATAAAAAGGTTGTTTGTTGAAATGCTTAGCTCAAATCTTCATTAAAAGTGCTGTGAAATTTTTTATGAAGAAAGGTGCTGTGAAAATTTTTATTGCAAGAGAGCTTGTGAAATAATTTCTTGATTTACATAATGAAGAGGTAGTTTGATGAGATGGGTTGATATGTTTTGGAGTCTAGGCTAGTTACTTATAATCTGACTAGGACCATTTCCACTATTACCAATTTTAATGTTAATAGTTTGAAGCAAAACCGTGGCTTTAACAGTGGGGTAAGTCTAAAAACTCCACAAGTTAAGAGTACTTTTGTGAAACTGGTAGCTGCCAACCTGCCACACTATTGCACTTGTTTATGGCTTATGACATCATTTTATTAAGTTTTTTCTGGGACATGTCTGATAAAGTTGATTGCATTTTGCCTTTATAAAAATAGCCAAACCAAGAACCTTTTGTATGAGAGAAGAAATGATGCTGCGGTGATGTCCACTTGCTATGTATACTGTAGGGAGAAGAATGTCTGATAAAGTAGATTGCAATTTTCCTTGATAAAAATATATTTAAGGGGGTGTTTGGAAACAAGATATTTCAAGAGATTTTGTCATATTATATGCTAGTTTAGAATATAATCTATGCACCAAAAAAGGAGGTATTTGGATAACTTAGAAAGTATATTACAATATCTCTCTTTCTTCTAAAAACCCTCATATTACATTATTCAAGGATATGCTGTATAAGATAATCTTTTGTTATAAAATCTTTTTTATTTAGAAAGAACTCATGGGCAACTATTAATTATAGTGGCTCACTATAAGTTTTAACCTTTAATGATCCTCATTGCAACTATGAATCCTAATATTACATTGGCCCCACAATGCTTACAAATTTAATGTGGGGTCCTATAACCATATCACAATTACATGGCCATTTTTAATTATCAATATTATGAGGGTCTTATTAATGTCACACTAGAGACCCTTCATCATAATTACCAACATTAGGTAGGTCCCATACTATCAAAATTAGCTGGGTTTCTAATTAATTACCAAAATTAAATTGTGTGATTGTAGTTAGAAGTTTGTCATCATTAAATTGGTCCCACTATTTGATAGCTCCCCTTATGTTAGTATGACTACAAATATCAAATGGGTCTCATAGATAGATTCATCAATGATGCTTGACATTAGATAAGGTTTTACCAAAAAAATAAAATAAAATAGATAGGCTCATTTGTGATAATCACCATTAGATGTATTACACTATGGCTATCAACATTTGGCGGACCTACCTTAATCAAACAGTATTGCTTGGATCTCACGGTTTTAACATTTAATCATGTGATTTTTTAACAATCGTGGGTCCTACCATGATTATTAACACATGTGATTACTAATTAGTGGGTCCTGCATTGGGTCAATTGATTACTCTCATTCCGTTTTTTATTTAGTATATATCATCTTGTGAGTTTTTTTTTTTTTTTTTTATAAATTGCCAAACACTTCAAAGGCATATTGAAATTTGTAAAAATTTCCAAACACCACAAGTGACACTATATAATAATATGACACTATTTTATTCTATGATAATGAAATCTTACAATATTTAAACTTGTTGATATTATATTATGTAGTTATCCAAACACCCCCTAAAACTTAATTCCTTAATCCCACATTATATCCTTCAGCAATCACTTTTTAAGACATTCTTTGTTGGAGTGAACCTAATTTATCATGAATTCTCATATATTCAATTCCATATAAATAAATAGGCCTTGGCAAGTTTTCAAAAATGCAGAACTCATACCTGTATTGAGACCAGCACATCAATGTGGGGCAGATTTTTCTCATTCTTTATCTTACCATCCCTTAATCCAAGCTCATGTCAAATAATTTTCAGTAATTTGAGTACAACCTGATTACTAAAATATCAGGTTCAAACCAAGCTGAAAGTAGGCTAGACCTGAACTTGAAATTGATTAGTGAGAAGAAGCCAAAACAAAGTCAAAAGATTTTATTTAGAAGACTTATCAAGCCAAGTTTAGATTATGCCTTTTTTTTGTTGGATTCGGGTTGTTTGGTTGGGTGGGTTAATGTTGCTTGTTTTTTTATCTTAAAATTTTAAATACCCTGCAGGCTTTCAATTTTAGGGAATTGGAGACGGCTTATTTGAGGCAATATTGCAGGTGTATTAAACTTGTAAGTAGTGCTATGAAATAGTTTTTTCTTTTACATGTTCCAATCATTGTGTTGAATGAATACTTTTTAATTTCTTATGATTTGCCCACTGAGCTCATTATTGAATTGTAGAATGTTAAATCTTTCATGGTGCTATTTATATACAATTTCCAATTTTTTCCATTTACTTATGCCCTGTTATAATTTGGGAAGCAAAAAAAGAATGTAAGCTTTCATTCGATATACTGTGGTTTTGGAATTGTTGGAGAATAAAGTGGCTTTTAATTTTTAGCATTTGTCTATGGGTTGATTTGCCTTTCCCTCTTTCTTCTCCTTTGGTAAGACCAAGAACCTTTTGTATGAGAGAAGAAATAATGCTGTGGTGATGTCCACTTGCTAGGGATACTGTATGGAAAAGAATGTAAGATAAAGTAGATTGCAATTTGCCTTGATAAAAGTAGATTTAAAATTTAATTCCTCAAGATCTTCCAAGCCAACCCATACGTGCCATCCTCTTTCCATTTTCCCATGCATATCCAATTGAGATTTGTTGCATATGATTTCTGCTGTGATGGATGTCGGATCTCTTTCCATGTTTACTTCATTAATCAAGTGACATGAGATTACCATGTATGTTGGGAATCTGATGTGCTGCTAGGTTGGAATGAATAATGCCAAATCCCTCGCAAGTATCTACCACAATTTTTCCAATTTCATAACAACAAATTTGAACATATGTAGTCACTGAAATCTAAAGAGTTATAATGAAGGAATATGATCATTTCATTCGATTGATATTGAGGTTAATGCATATTTTCCTTGATCACCATTCATCCAAGAGAGCCCACAAGAAGAGAAGAATTCATTCTCCACATCTTTAGTGTAAATGTGAAATGCATCTTCATTAATTGATTCACCACAATCTGATGTTACAGTTTAACATGTCAAAACATCAATCTCCATGGCTTGAAATTATTTCCAATATTTGTCACACCCCGAGCCCGAGATTTCACACATCTCGAGGCGCGACACACGCCCGCGTGGAAATTCGAGTCAAACTCATTGACTCTAGGTCCCCACGTACGGAATTTACCCACAGGATATCACGTGTGAGGTTTATATTTCTCAATATACCTGTATAAATCTGTCAAATAGATATCCAATTAACATACCACAATCATCAAGATATAGAGCATAAGGGTCCATGAGCATAGATTTAAGATTCAAGTTTAAGAGATATAAAGAGAAGAAGTAAGTTAGTTAAGTTTACAATCCAAAAGCTAACAAGTTTATAAACTACTACAAAATATGTGGCAATCCTAGCCACGGTCAGTGGGTCATTTAAACGTCCATTTCTCATCGAGTGGATGTCTAGAAGACATCATCAGGAGTCCACTCTGCTACGTTGTGTGGAGGTTCCTCTTCCTCAAGGATCTCCGGGGCAATGGCGTCAATGTATTCACCTGTAACGCCAAGTGTAGCACCATTAGACTAAGCTAAGCAAGACAAACATATACAGTCCATATAACATGTATCAAATGAATAGTCAGACAGGTATAAATCATAAGAGATCAAGAAATAATCACTAGGCATATCAGTGCATGAATTAGCATGAGACATACGAGTCATAGATAACAGATAAACATATTAACAGTACTAGTTGGCACAACCACATAAGCTATGTTCTCTCAAGTTAATCATATAACATGAAATAAAATGAGAGCAGAATATCAGGACAAAACAGGGCGGTGCTACTAGGAGACAGAGGTACCCAGAATTCTCCATCGTAGACCTAGGGTGCCGGTAAACCCTCAGAATATATTCCCATCTGCAGAGGGCCAGAAGTATACTAAACCCACACTTAGCCGGGTCCGACTTAGATAGGGTCGAAGCTAAGTGGTGCCGACTCATAGTGTGCAATATACAGACAACAGAGCAGGTGCAGGACAGTGTAAATCAGATACAGGACACATACAGGACAGGACATATAAATAACAAATCGGAACTTACTGAAATATACTGAACAAGCCATAAATAAAGGTAATATAACAGATGTGTAACAGAAAATACATAGCCAAACAGAAGCATGATCAAGTCATACTAGAATATTGAAAACGGAATGCAATGCATGTACATACAGATCATATACGGAGTCAAGACAGAAATCAAGCCAAGCCTACGGTCTTGGGAACACATGTGGTCTTCACTGTCCAACTCAGGGTAGTATTAAGAGTTCGACATTATCGGGCTACGAGGACCCCTTGGCGTTACATAATTTGGATGTCGAATCCCTTAATAGAACACATTTGGCACGGTTACGATCCGAAGAACACAATGCCCCTTTTGTGGGTACGGGTGCTCAATCCATATCCACAATTAAACAAACCATCGGTCATGATAAAAGTTTAGGGTGCACATCCTACAGGTCCATCTATCAGGCCAATCAATTAGAACAAGCTACGGTCCAATGTCCGGCTCATGGGAACGTCCATTTGTCACAATTATGTAAAATCCAACATATAATCTTTTCCAAGGCTCAACGTCCATTTGTCATAATCTTTTGTTGGGTTCTACACATCATGAGCTTTCCAACGGTATGTAGATCTCCAAAAACGGACTTACGGTTGAAAAGTTATGGTCATTGGAAAATCTGCATACTGCAAGTATCAGGTTCGCTCGAGCGTTCAGATGTTCGCTCGAGCGGACCCCAGACAGAGAGCTGTTCGCTCGACCGGACCAAGAGTTCGCTCGAGCGAACTCTCCCAGAAAGCCCTTCGCTCGAGCGTTCACTCACGCTCGCTCGAGCGAACTGTCAAATCCTGGGTTCCGAAAATCTGAAACTTCTTGATTTCTCTCAGGCCATTCAAGGCATTCATTCCAGGTTTGAACCACTACCAATGGGTATCCTTGAGCTTCCAAAATGCTCATCAAAACCATCAATAACCCATATACATTAACAAAAGGAATCACCCACAAAAATCCATTTTTGAGCAAGAAGAAGGGTATCTAAGCAAGATTGCATATATTCATGAATCAAACAAGAAATCATGCATACAAATGTATAAGTTTAACTTGCCTTGGTGCTTTGAGCTAACTCTCACACTCCAAATCTTTTCTAATCAAGAATCCCCAAAATGCAACCTCAAATGCCCTAAAATGGTGAAAATGAAAATGAATGAAATGAATGGGGAAGAAGATAATGTATGCACGAATTTAGGACATTCTTACACTAATATGAAGCAAGAGAAAGGAAATGGAAGATGAGACTTACCAATGGAGGAAATGAAGCACTTTAGAGAGAATGGAAGCTTGGAGAAGATAAATAGAAAGATGAAGATGCCTCCACCAAGACTCACATGCAAGGATCCTTGGATTGTTGCTTGAGATGAGGAAGAAAGAAATGAAGAAGAAGAGAAGAGGAAGGGAAAAGCTCCCAGCTGGAATGAAGAAGGAATAAGAGGAGAAGAAAGGAAAATGGCTGGGGTTAAGGCTTTAAGCCCAATTTTTCCCTGCATTGCATATAAGTCCACAAAATGGACTGAATTTGCAAGAAAGGGCTTGGAGCTAATGAATGGGCTGGGAATGGGCCTAAATGGATCCGAATTAATTGGGTCAAAGCACGAAAGTGAAGGTGCTCTATGCAATGCATTAAAAACCCAAAAATTTCTAAGTACACACAAAGACCCAAAATACACCAAAAGTCATAATCTACCTAGTAAATGGTCAAACCCCACTAATTCTACCTAATCAAGTCCAATCACAACCAAAACATCCATTAAGCAATTAATCTAAATTAATTAACTCTAAAACGAGATTAAGGCGGGTCGGGGTGTTACAATATTCACTTCCATTTTCATCGACCACTGCGTAGTCTTGAGATTCAACATTAAAAAAGGATCACATGAAGTGATTAACTAAAGAAGGGAATCTCTTGATTGATTCCAACACCTGATAATGTCAGACCAGTGCCAAACTCAGAACAGTGTTATAATTTGCAGAGGCAACTATTTGTGAATGAAATAACTTGATGATATATGGAATCCTCTATGAAAGTAACAAATTGAGCATACAGTTGGTGGCTAGGGGTGGAAGTACGGTTTTCGGTTCGGTTTTAGACCGAAACCGAAAAAAACCAAAAATCGAAATGTCAAAATATTACAAACCGAACCGGACCGAATAAGATGTAAAACCGAACCGAACCGAAAATAATTAAACGGTTTGGTTTTCAGTTTTTCGATTTAAACCAAAATTTTCAATTAAACGTTTGGTTTTTCGATTTTTCCTTTCCCATTTGGTCTTTTACTCTTTAAGTCTTTAGATTATAGTCTATGTCTATGTAAATTATAGTAATAGTCTGTCTAATACTGACATATATATTTAATTTAAAACATGAAATATAGTTCGATTTTTCGGTTTAAACCGAAATTATTTTCTAAAAACCGAAACCGAACCGAAAACCGAACTTGCCAAAAACTCAAAACCGAAACCGAACCAAAAACCGATAAACCGAACCGAACTTAATTTTACAGTTCGGTTTACAGTCCAGAGTTCGGTTCGGTTCGGTTTCTTCCGCCCCTAATGGTGGCCATTTTGAAGGATCTGTCATGAATAGAAGACTTTCTTCAATACCCTTCCAAAAAAAATCCCTTAGTTCCTGCACCTGCTCCTCTTCTTGTCAAAATCCTCTGTTCACCCAATTCCCCAAGACGTGATATCCTTAAAACATTAAATCAACCACTGAATCACAAAATTCAATCCCTCCATATCATTATTCTAAGATCAGCCACTCCAACACATCAAATAACAACAAATCAGACCACAAAACATCAAAACATACATACATAAACTCCAAAATTGAATGGAGTAAAACTTAAGATCTAGGCCCAACCCAATTACTAAAACACAACACTCAACCTAAATTTTATTTTAAGTAATTTGAGCACAACCTGATTACTAAAACATCAGATTCAAACAAGGCTGAAAGTAAGCTAGACCTGTCGTACACAATCCATATTTTTTTATTCAAATTGCTTGAACTTTTATAACAAAGTTGAAAGACACTGTTATAGTAGAATTCTTGAGTGTGATGCAGTCCAACTTGAAATTGATTAGTGAGAAGAAGCCAAAACAAAGTCAAAAGATTTTATTTAGAAGACTTATCAAGCCAAGTTTAGATTATGCCTTTTTTTGGTTGGATTTGGGTTGTTTGGTTGGGTGGGTTAATGTTGATCGCTTTTTTATCTTAAATTTTTAAATACCCTGCACACTATCAATTTTAGGGAATTGGAGATGGCTTATTTGAGGCAATATTACAGGTGTTTTAAACTTATAAGTGGTGCTATTAAATAGTTTTTTCTTTTACATGTTCCAATCATTCTGTTGAATGAATACTTTTAAATTTCTTATGATTTGCCCACTGAGCTCATTATTGAATTGTAGAATGATCTATCTTTCATGGCGCTATTTATATACAATTTCCAATTTATTGTAAATGTTAGCTCATATCTAATTGGATAATTCATTGTGCATTGATATTTGGTAATGATAACATATGAGCGTAGGCTCAAGCTTCATTATAGGCCCTGTCGTTGATTCTCTTAATTACATTAATGCCCAATAATGGATCAATCAAAACATACCATTTGCCTTAATGTAGAGAAGAAATTGGGAAGATGTGCTAATACTATGGAATTTTGATTTTAAAACAAAAACCATTTACAAGTCTTGCCTATAAGTAGTATGTTAAGCTTATGACCATTTTCCCTTATTTGTTTGCCTTATTCCCCTTTTTAAAATATTTTTTTAGTATGTTACAATTTAAAATTTTATATTATAATACAATTTAGCACATAATATTGATATTCTTTGAAACAATCATGCTTATTCTGACATAGTATAATATAATTCATTATTGTCTATAGTCATTCTGATTTTCTCCTATACTTTTCTTGCAGCAGACTACGAACTATTGTTTTTCAGGCTTTCACTCTCTTTGCTATTACCACGATACATACAATAGTGGTATGAAAATGATTTATTGTCATTGCAATCATCACATTTCTTAGATATTGTAATTCTAAATAAATGTGATTAATCAAGCATATGCTATTGACAGATATTTAGACTTTTTTTAATTCATATATATGCTCATTTATATGTTATTTTGTGAATGGGTATAACTAACTAGCCATCTGGTAATTGACTGTTATAAATTGTTATTCTCTAATATGGACATGCTGTTATCACCAAAAGATTTATTTGTTATTAACCCCTTTTTAATAGATATAAAAATGGGCCAAAAGAAAGATAGAAGAGAATATTTCAAAAGCTATTATAAAAATCTGAGTGCTGAAAAGAAGGAAGAGCTCCGGAAAAAGAAAAAAGAGGCATACAGAAGGAAGAAATTAGCAAACATTCTTGATGCAGAGGTCTCTTCATCAACCAAGATTACTCTTGGAGGTATAATTATAACAAAATGAAAAGAAATTTGCTAATTTTTAAGACTTGATCAAAATAACTTGATCAAAATAAATAGTATGCTAACATTATTTGGCAAACTTGGTGTAGGATCTATGCCGAGTCACAACCAAACTGAAGATGCAAAAAAAAAAAAAAAATGTAGAGAAACACAATTTTAGAAATCTCATGCTAGATTGAGTGAAGAGAAGAAAGAAAGACCGCGAGAAAAAAAAGGTAACTTTTAAGTGACTAATAATTACTAAAAAATATCAACCATGCAAATCTAAATTTCATCATTTTTCAAAAATTATTACAAATATATTATTTGATAATAAATGTTGTTTCTTTTATAGAGAGAGTAAGATCCAAATCAAAAGAGTCACTGCAAACAGACAATAGACATGCATCCAGAAAGCGAAAACCATTGAATGTGCTAAATAGAAATACAAAATGCACAACTTCTATCCCTACAAAAGAGAAAGGTATTTACTAATTCATCACTATTTTTTTTATTCACAATAAATATATCAATTACTAAAATCTCTGATGAATGACCTAAACCTTTTCCTTTATTTTTGCTATACTCACTCTCATAGTGAATGAAGTTGAACACATTCCATCAAGAATCTCAAACAAGGGAAAGGAGCAAATTGAATTCTATAGTACCTATGAAATTGGTAAGAATAACAATTTTAATCACTGAATACATAAAACAAAGTTATCTGCTAACATTATAGAAAATATTCCAATAGGGTCAACATCAAAGCCAGTTCGTCGTTCCGCTTCATCAAAAAGACAAAATCAAAATTTCAGAGGTGATTGGTCATTTCAGTGATTTATTGATCATCTTTATAATTTCATAATGGTATTCCCTCCATTTTGCCTTCTCTCATAGTTAAACAATAGTTGATATTTGATTTGTTTATCATAGGACAAATCTGTTATAGCTCTACATTCATGAATGTGTTCCTTCAAAATATACGCCAAGAGCCATCTATTTTACCATCTTCTCCAAGATGCCGACACTGTGACGCAAAGCGATTTTATCACGAACCTGTAGGATTCTGTTGCTCTGGTGGACAAATATTATTGATTTCAAATGACGCCCCTAACTCCACATGTTATTCAAATCTAACTCTAAAGAATGTGTTGAATTCAGAAAATATGTTCGTACATACAACAATACTTTTGCATTTACATCTTTTGGCGTCAAATATGATAAAGCGCTTTGCAGAAGAGATAAAGGTATATATACATTCAAGGTACAAGGTCATGTATACCACTATATCGACGACTTGGTACCCACAGATGGACATCCTTCTTACTTGCAACTCTATTTTTATGATACGGACAATGAATTGGAGAGCCGGATGCAAAGATCGTCAAAAATGAATTCAGGGCATCATTCAAAAGCTTATTAACATCTTATCAATTAACCCATATTGCTCATTTTTTCGAAGCATTCAAGATGCACCCGCTTTGGAAAGCCTTCAAATTGTAATCAAGAGCAATGTTGGGTTAGATCAAAGAGTGTATAATGCTCCATCAGAATCACAAATCGCAGCAATATGGATAGAGAATGATGACTCTGGTGCACCTACCGAACGGGATATAATTGTCCAAAGTCATTCAGGCCATAGTCACAGAGTGCAATACTACTTTGGATGTTATGATCCATTGCAATATCCATTACTATTTCCCTATGGTGATACTGGATGGCATCAAGGCATAGAAAGACTAAATCAAAGAAATCCAACAATGTATTGTCAGGGGAAAACATCTCTTGATCCTTCTCAAATCCCTTTAATAGATAAGCTTCTTGAAAAAGAAAAAAAAAGGTATTGATCATATATTACTTATTCAAATGATAAAATCAGTATTAAAAACATATTATTAATATATTTGAATTTTTTTTGCAGTAATGCAAAAGAAAGTTAACAAGAGAAAGGTTGTCTCATGTCGTGAGTATTATTGCTATAAATTACAAATACGGCAAAAGACAACTTCATTGTTATTACACTCAGGCCGTCTGTTACAGCAGTATGTTGTTGATATTTATATCAAGCTAGAAAGCTCTCGATTAGACTACTTTCGTTATCGACAAGATGACATCCGAGTGGATTTATATCAAGGCCTTGTTGATAGCATTGCAGGTGGAGAGACTCGTGCTTCCAAAGTAGGACATAGAATTGTCCTACCAGCATCATTTATAGGAGGGCCAAGAGACATGAGACGCCGTTATATAGATGCAATGGCATTGGTCCAACATTTTGGAAAGCCTGATATATTTTTGACAATGACATGCAATCCTTCTTGGTTTGAAATTAAGGAAGAGTTACAATCATATGAAGAAGCACAAAATAGACCAGATTTGATTGCATGAGTCTTCAGGGCAAAACTAGAAGAACTAAAAGATGACTTATTCAAGAAGCAAATATTTGGACCTGTTGCTGCTTATGTATATGTTATTGAATTTCAAAAGAGAGGGCTTCCACATGCTCATTTCTTACTTATTTTGAAGCCAGGCTATAAAATCATCATGCCAGATGGATATGACACATTTGTTTGCGCTGAATTGCTCGAGAAAGATACAAATCCACACTTATATGCAGCAGTTGTGAAGCATATGATGCATGGTCCTTGTGGTATTTTAAACCCAAAAAATGTATGCATGAAAAAAGATGGACATTGCAAAAACCATTATCCTAAGGAGTTTTGGTCTTTAAGTACTCAAGGAAAAAACTCCTATCCAACATATAGACGGCGTAACACCAATGAAGAAGTCAAAGTACGAGGTGCATATTTAGACAATCGATGGGTTATACCATATAATCCATACTTGCTTGCAAAGTTTGATTGTCATATAAATGTTGAAATTTGCTCGACAATTAAAGCAGTCAGATATCTATATAAGTATATCTACAAGGGCCATGATCGTATTGCTTTCCACATTGTTGCTGACGAAAATTACTCTGATGTTGATGAAATAGAACAATTCCAAACAGCAAGATGGATTTCACCCCCAGAAGCCGCCTGGAGAATTTATAAGTTCTTATTAAATGAAACTTATCCATCTGTTTATAGCTTACAATTGCATCTGGAGGACAAACAATCTGTAGCATTTAAGAAACATGATAGTCTTCTTCATGTAATCTCCAATGATCGCACCTCAAGGACGATGTTGACTGAGTTTTTTCAAATGAATAAAATTAATGCAGAGGCACGAAAATACCTTTACAAAGAATTTCCTGAACACTTTCTATGGTAGATGACCAAAGATACTGGAGTGAAAGAAAGCAAGGAAACACTATTGGAAGAATTGTCACTGCAAATCCAGTTGAAGGAGAAAGATACTATCTGCGCTTATTGTTGAATCATGTTAAAGGCCCAACATCATTTCAAGATTTACAATATCTTAATAGAATTCAAACAACATCATTTCGTGAGGCTGCATTGCTACAAGGCTTACTTGAATCAGACAATAGTTTTGAAGCATGCTTGCAAGAAGCATCTCATTATCAAATGCCACAGAGCTTGCGTCGGCTGTTTGCTACTATTTTGGTCTATTACAATCCTAGCAATCCTAAAATGTTGTGGAAAAAATTTGAAGATGCAATGTGTGAAGATTACAAATGTGTTATATTCTCATGCAGCACAAGGCGGGTTAAAGCACTGGAGAGCATGAATTCTGTTCCTCAGTCAATGGGAAAAAACATTAGTGATTATGGTTTTATTGACATAAATGTTGAAATTGATGTCCAAAAAGCATATTCAAGAGAAGTTGAAGAAGAATTGGATATTCCAGTCTCTGAGCAAGATTTACTCGCAGCACATACACTAAATAAAGAACAAAAGCATGCATATAACACTATATTGCAAAGGATATCCACTAACCAAAATGAAGCCTTTTTCATTGACGGCCCTGGTGGTACTGGAAAAACATACTTGTATCGGGCTCTTTTGAGTAAATTGAGATCAGAAGGCTTTATTGCTCTTGCAACTGCAACTTCTGGAGTAGCTGCATCTATATTGCCCGCCGGTAGAACAACACATTCTCGGTTCAAGATACCACTTAACATTAAAGAAATTAAAACTTGTAATGCAAGCAAACAAGGAAGTGTTGCTCAATTGGTTCAAATGGCAAAGCTCATTATATGGGATGAGGCATCAATGGCAAAGTGAGAAGTAATTAAAGCATTCAATCAGATGTTACAAGATATAACAGATTCTGCATTGCCATTTGGAGGTAAAGTTGTTGTATTTGGAGGAGACTTTCGACAAGTCCTTCCCGTTGTCCCAAGAACAATTAGGTATGAGGCAATCAAAGCAAGTTTAGTTACATCAAAATTGTGGCCAACATTAGAGAAAATCAAATTGACTGAGAATATGAGAGCAAAATTTGATCCAGCATTTAGTCAGTTTCTGCTGCGAGTTAGAAATGGAACAGAAGAAACTGTGAAGAATGATAAAATAAGAATTCCAAATTGCATGCTTCTTCCTTACAAAGATGACATAACGTCAAAGGCTGATTTGATAAAAGCCACATTTCCAGATCTAGAAAAAGAAGCAGGCAATTCATATTTTATGGCAGCCCGTGCAATATTAACTCCAAAAAATGAATTTGTTGATGAGCTCAATGATTTGCTGATAAATCTTTTTCCAGGTGACCCTATCAAATATTACAGCTTCGATTCTGCAATAGATGACACAAAGCAAATTCAGCAAGAAGAGTTTTTGAACAGCTTAACACCAAACGGGCTGCCTCTTCATGAGTTGATACTAAAAGTCAATTCTCCAATAATATTGCTTCGAAATATTGATCCGCCTACAGGATTATGCAATGGGACACGGTTAGTAAGTCAAAGATTTTCAACAAATCTTATCGATACAGAAATAATTGTTGGTCACTATCGTAGAAAAAGAGTTTTCTTGCCAAGAATTCTACTCCAGCCAGCTGAAAATGATAAGTATCCATTCATGTTCAGAAGGAAGCAATTTCCAGTTCGTTTAAGTTTTGCAATGACGATCAACAAAGCACAAGGGCAAACATTGGAACATGTAGGGATATATCTTCCACAGCCAGTCTTTTCACACGGTCAATTATATGTTGCCTTATCCAGAGCAAAAACAGCAGCTACTATAAAAGTTATTCTTAAACGGGACATAGATGACACATCAGAAAATACATGTACTTCAAATGTTGCATACCAAGAAGTACTAACACTTGCCAATTGTCTTTAACAACTAATATTATTACAGGTAATTTTAAATAGCAGCAATTTTGATCAGTATATATGTTTTATTTCCTAATATACACAAATCCCTTATTTTTACATATGCAAAAAGTCTTAATTCATGCTTTATTTCCTAATATACATAAATCCCTTATTTTCACACATGCAAAAAGTGTTAATTCTCTAACAATGTCTAATTAATGTTTCAATTGTTCTCTCTACAGGTTGAATAAAATGCCTAGAGATTGTCAGAAGATTCTAGATATAACAAACCATACAACCATTTGGCAGACAAAAATAAAAGTCAATGAGAAAAGCAATGCTCGTTGGTTACGAAATGGGGCTAAAAGATATCAAAATCTAATATTTAGTGACGCTGAGGTAAATAGGCCATCATATATATATCTTCTATTCCTCCATGATTTTATATATATATATCATGTATTTCTTCTATAAACTACATTAGTTTATAAAAAATATTGCTAAAAGATTGACCAATTTTATCTTACAATTTTTTCTAATATCTTAATCATTTAAAAGTACATAAATTTCAAATATATGCAGGGAAAAAGAGTACGGGCCACAATCTTTGATAATGATATTGATTTCTTTGAAGACACATTCACTGTATTAAAGAGTTACTTTATATCAAATGTGTCTGTCCGCCTAGCTCGTCCAGAATATAAATTTGGAGATACAAAATTTCAATGGTTTATAAATAATCAATCTCATGTTGAAGAGGTCATAGAAGAAGAAGGAGAAGACATCAAAGGAAATACTTACAACTTCATTCCATTATCCGAAATCAGTAATTCTAATTCAGAAGCAGAAACAGGTAAACAAATTTTACACTCAAATATTATTTTTCCTCTATCTTCATCCATACAATAAAAAAATATATCCCAACTTTAGTCATTAAGATCCCATTTGTTATTATAAAACTATTTAACAAATACTTACTTTAAATCATACAATATTGCAGACATAATTGTAGTAGTTTTGGAGATCTTACCCCAAAAGATAGTGAAATCAGAGACACTAACACTTCAACAGTTAGTGCTAGCAGATTCCAAGTATATCATCTACCTTCTCACAAACTTTCTCTACTATATCCTAATAACTTCTTCTATTAATATTTTGCTCATACAATTCTTAGTTTAACGAAGATCATTCTATCAACATGGAACAACACCATGTCAACAGAGATTGAAGCTCGATCAGAAGCACTCAATACAAAACCCATTATTATTGTCACACGGACGAAGTTATCAATTTATAATGGTATGTAAATAACAAATGTATTATAATGATTTTTGTAAATAAATAATTTAATATGCTTATCATTTTCTCCTAGGAATAGCAGGGTTAAATACAAGAGCTTCTTCAACAATTATCATAGACCCGCAAATACCAGAAGCTACTTTATTACGCACATGGTACTCATAAAACATCTCATCATAATAATATAAAATAAGAACTTAATCATTTATTACAATGATTTATTCTTTGCTAGGTGTTCAAATCATGAGGATGACCTTAATCAATTACGAAAAAAATAAGCATCATACTAGCACTGCAAGTACATCAAAAATAGCAACCGTAGATATTCATGAGGTTCTTACGTCAGAAAAATTGGTACTTAATTGACTAGCTTAAGATCCTTTTAAATCAATATTATTTGTTTATCCATATCTCTTATTTTTAACCATGATTTAATAACATAAATCCTTATTTTCAGGATGCTGTTTTTTTAATAAAAGCATCAATTTTGATACATGATCTACAACAAAAGTTTTGGTACATGGGCTGCAGTAACTGTAAGAAGAAAACAGTAGCAAAGCATAACGATGCAATTTCATGTTCATGTCCTAATAAGGACGCTACTGCACAGCCATGGTATGACAATTTCCAATTATATAAAACTATCTTTCATGAATTTTTATTACTAATTACTATCTTCAATTCTCAGGTTTAGAGTTGTAGCAAATCTATCTGACTCTACAGGAACCATCTCAGCCACACTGTTTGGAAATGAATTAAAGAAATTGACTTCATGCACACCAATTCAAATGATGAATCTTTTTGAAGAGGTATAATTCCTATCAATTTCACATTCATATAAGTGCCTGCATATCTTACAAGTAGAAAATAAACTTACACTTTCTTTTAATTCTAGGGTCGCGTCGATGATATTGAAGATGTTGTCAATAAATTCAATGGGCAAAAACATATCTTTCAGTTGAAAGCCTATCAGTATGGCTCAGCAGTTAACTTCACAGTTCTATCAATTGATGACATCCATACAGACAGCCAAATATAGATAGTTTGTCAGAAACTATGTTCTGTAAATATTCACCTTTATTAAAAGTTTCACTACACTTTTGCCTACTAAGTAAAAAAGTAAATTAAGTAATGTAAGTAAGAACTTTATTGTCTAATATGCTAACTCTTGTAAATAAGAAGTCCACTTTCTTTGCTTAGTTTTGCACTTATACTTGAAACTACTATATGTCACAAATATTCATGGGTTTGCTTGTCCTTATATGTTCTCACCTTTTATAAGTTTCATAACTATGAACACAAGGAGCTTGCTGTCAACCCTGAAGAATGACCCATATGCTTTCCGGTCAGCCTTCACTTCTAAACTCTTCTATTTTACAAGTCTAATAGCTGGATTTAGAGCATTTTTCTTACTGATTGTGTGTAAGATTATTAGGTTTTTTTGCGATTTTGATTCTCTGATAGAATTTTAAGTTTGTCTATTTATTGACAATTTTCTGCTATATAAATTTATTTTGAATTGTATTATAGAAGATCTTCTATTTCACTTCTTAAACAGATAAAATATTGTTCTATTTCAATGTAAAATATTGCTTCTTTGACACTAAATTTGTTCCAATGTCAATTTTTCTTTTTGCAGCTCAGTCTGCAACTTAAAAAAAAAAACATATGACTTGGCAAAATAGGTTTTAGGTGGAAATTTAGATGTCACTGTCAACATAAAACAGATTAGCTGCAACAAAACTCTAATTAAACCATCTCAACACAAGGAAAAAAACATGCCTTTGCCGTCATAACATGCCATCTATTCATACTTAAGAGTTAAGAGAAGTACACTTCCATTCCATTTCAACTTCTTATGAAGTACCATGTATCTAGAGCTAAGTAATCATTTTACCCTATTCCCATACCCATACATCCCATAGTTGCATCCACTGATATTACTAAAGCAATAAAGTAAAATGGAAATGAATGAATGCACTGAAATGATTTTTAGTACGACTCTTAAATCTTGCCATCATATCTGATATGCCTGAATCTTGTTTACAGATTTACAAGTTAATCATGGTTTTTACTTGTTTATACTCACTTATCATTCGTTATAGCTAATTATTTTATGGTTCAGTTAATTACAAATATATGAGGTAACTGCGTTGTGAATTGCATTTTTTTCTTCTCATTGTTTGTATGAAACACAACAACTTAAGTCTCAGCCAATAACTCCTGAAACAAGTTCAGATTCATTTATGTTTAACATTTTTCATGCATCATATCCACTTGAGCGTTTATAATCTATTTTAAGGAAACACATTCAGAAGGTAAACTTCTATCTCTTGCATTTCTTCTTATGGATATTCTCCATTTAGATTTGTTTGCATACTTATTATTACATGTGTATTGAACAAGTCAGAAATAATCTGATGTGGATATATAGATGGCGCCATTTCTTTTCTAGGATGTAATCCTTGTGGATATTCACCTTTAATTATACAATTTTATCCACTTTAATAGGAACTCTTTGCTTAGAAATTCTACAGATTTATTATGACTAAACAAATATGGCTTAACTATCTTCAATTTGAAGATTGAGATGCTTTGCTTGACATGTTGCCCTCTATGCTCCAATGTAGCTCTTCCTCCTGCTTCCTACAGCCAAATTCATCATGCATCTTGCTCTTGTTTCAGGCATGACCTTTCAGCTTTACAAGATTCATGTCATGTTTTGCTCATAGATACAAATAAAGTGATACCATGTCAAATTTTTGATTAATTGCAAATGTAAAGTTTTTTTTTTTGAATATACATTTATTTATCTTTGATTTATTTCAGAAACAATATGGCATAGATTGGATACTCATTACATATATCTCGCCAATTCTTATAAAATACATCTTGCTCTTTTGAATTTTTACCCAAATCTTCTAAAGAGAAGCTCTCAAAAAATATGAAATTAGTTGTGTTTGAAATTTTCGTCCCGTTGAGGATGAACCTGACTGTGATTCTGGCCTGTGGATGACCGCTGAACCAGACCTTGCCCCGGACCTTCCCTGGCGGGGGATCGGCGACAACTGCGTTGGTAGCATTGATGGTTCTTTCCCTTTTCCGGTTCTTCGAGGCATGGTATTTGGGAAGATGACTTTTTGATCTTTTCCCATAGACGGCGCCAATTGTAAGTGCAAAAAATATAACTCACAAGATTAGGGGGTGCCTGATAGGACTTATCCAAAGAACTGATGAAGATTAGCTAGCACGGAACCTGAAAGGAGTGAAAGAAACAGAGAGAGGATTAAAGGACCCTGGCTTTTACAGTGCAGGGCTCTCCGATGCCTAAGTTAGTGTGGGAACTAAGCAAAGGATGGAGATTTTTGGAAACAAGATGGGCGTACCAGAGTGTTAATGGCCTCCTCCTCTGTATCTAGAACTGATCCTTATATAGACAGGAGAAGGAAGGAGGAGAGAGAATCTCTTGACATTGGGGTTGTACGTGACAGGGAATGTCCCATCATAGCCCACATTTCTTTAATTATAGTCCCGTCGGACCATGTCTTGGTGCCTTGGGAGCTGTGAACGCCGTTCCTGTGGGCGGCTGGGATGATTCTGTCAGAGGATATGGGCGGTACCCTTTTCTTATCATTCGTCCTGGGAGGACAGCTGGCAGTTTTTTTTCGAGGCACTGCTGGCACTGGCCGAGGTGAAGGACCTGGCTGAGACTGGAGATGGAAGAGGCCGAGACTGAGACTTGCAAGGCTGGTCCTCTCGGTTGGTGCCCTAACATTACTACTGAGGTGCTTAGTGGTCTGGCACTGATGCCGAGCTAGATGAAGCGGGAGCACTTGGCCGAGATAGGGGAGGCCGAGACCAAGTTCTGCCGAGATGGGGAGATGGGCGAGCTCGGTAGGCCGAGACCAAGATACATCAGCTAGTATTTTCTACCGAAGCTGTAATGGACTTGGTGGTGTTGATCCCAAGGTACAGTGGCGGACCCAAGATTTTTATTTGGGTGGGGCTAAACTTTTTCTATTTTTTTTAAACAATAGCAAAAGAGGAAAAAAAAAAAGGAAAAAGACGAAATACGTAGTTAAAGCTCAATTTCTATAAATTTTTTGCTATTTAGTTTTCTTTACAAAAATAATACTAAAGCTCTAACCTCCAAAGAGTTCACTCATGCAAACAATCCACAAGGGCGTTTTAATGGAAAAGAGTTTGATGCCCATTCTTTCTACAATTGATTTATTTGAAATAGAAATCATATTATGGTTTAATAAGAAATTCCAAAAGAGAAGAAGAAAAAGAAACAAGTAGTTAAAATCTAGATGAAAAAGAAATATGTAGTTAAATTCTATCTCCTAATAGTTCATCTTCATCCTCAGCTTTTTCTATAATTTTATTGCTATCAACTTCCCTTTACAAGAAAAATGTTAAAGTTCCAAAGAGCTCACACACACAAACAATCCACAATGGTACTTTCTATAAAAGAGAGAAAAAAAAAAGATTGAAATAACAAACAACTATAGGAACTGGATGAGAGGTGATTCTAACGGAGTTGGCTCGATGTGGAAGGCCGAATGTAGATGGGGTTCCAACGAAGTTGGCACGATGTGGAACTGGAGGGGTGATTCCGAGGACTTCACTGCGGAAAGTGTTTGCTATGAACCGAGAAAATGTATTCATAAGACTGCCGCTGAGGAGAAGCCTGATCCGCGCTTAAGACTGCGAACTACAAATGTTGAAAGGAGAAGTAACTTTTTACCATGAATGCTTCTTCTTCTACATTTTTTTTTTTTTTTTTTTTTGGGGGGGGGGGGGGGGGGGGGGTTTAACTGGTGCTTTTCTTGTTCTTCTTCTTTTCTTTCTTTTAATAAAAAAATAGTGAAGTTTTTGACATATGTGGGGTGATTTTTTTTTTTTCCTTTTAGGTAAAAACATCTGATTCATGCGATGTGGGGCGATTGTTGAGTGATACATGGGGCATGGACATGGCCCCCATTTAAATGTAATATGATTTCTGGTTTTGGTCGCCCCAGGTCCTCACATGGTGGGTCCGCTACTGCCGAGGTAGCTCTGAAATATCTATCCCCACACACACCATATTGGGCAGTTCATCAAAGAATGTTTATCTGCATTTGCAGTAATCATTCCAATGAGATGAGCTTGTGGCATAATTGGTAGGTGTTTAGTGTCACAACCTCACTGCTTTTTTTACTATTGAAACAAAAAGGAGAGAGAAAAGAAGGAAAGAGTAAACAATATTCCAAAGCCTCTACAGAGTACAGACCCACATCATGCACAACCCTACGTATTGACTGGTTGCAATTGCACAATTTTTGGATCTGACACCTATCAAATCCAGACTACTTATCATTTTAGTCAACATAATGTAACCTAGCTGTGCACTTGCAGCCATGCATGGATGGAATTCCTACCATAGTCTGGCTCATCATCAGCAAAATGATGACCTACCAACCCTCTATGATTCAAGCGAAGAGAGCTCCTGAGTTCAGGGTAATCTGCTCATCTGATATGCCGGAATCTAACTATTTTTACTAGAGATCTTGAAATGGGCAGCTAAAATGGAAAAAGGATTAAAAAAAACAACATAGAAGGAAAAATCAAGTGCAAGGTCTCTAGTACAGCAGAAAGATTATAAATCATTCGATTACCAAAAAGAATTTACACCATTTACCTAATCAAAGCTTAATTTTTATCAAATGGAATTACAAAACATATGTAATGGTGGGAGAATTTCACTGTGAAGGAGAAGGCTTTGCAAATGAAAGATGGCATTGAAGATCAAAATAGCAGTCATGAATGATGAAGAGACGTCAAACCGCTTGTACAAAATAAGGAGCACAGGCTGGGTACCAAGACAGTCCATTTGGTTTGGACCTACTAATAGGCATTGAATGGCCATGACCCACTTTTCCTATTAAGCATCCTACCATTCTACGTTAATTCCCCTCAAAGCAACAATCCCTTCCCCTCCTCTGTCAGACCTCTGACCCTCTCCCATCACAGAATCTTCAATTTCCACCCCCTTCAACGGCCTAGATTCCCTTCCTTCCCCATAATTCCCACACACACCTCTCTCTCACCTAGCCCACAGACACAATAGACTCGCCGAAATGCAGCAGAGAACCCATCTTACACTGTCTCTTTTCATTCCTCTCCTCCTCTACACCACCCCATCTTTCTCCTCTATTCCTTCCACAGACACCTTTGTCTATGGCTACTGCTCTCAGCTAAAATACGGCCTTGCCTCACCTTATCAGCTCAATGTCATCTCCCTCCTCACATCTCTCCTCAGCTCCTCCAGCTTCATCACTTACAACAACTCCACCTTCTCCGGCCAGGGCTCCTCCCCACTCTACGGCCTCTACCAGTGCCGCGGCGACGTCTCCACCCCCGACTGCTACAGGTGTTGGTTTTATAATAAATTTAAGAGACTTTTATAGATTACTTCCTCTTAAACTTACTTTTTCACGAGTTAATATTTAACGATAAAACACCAAAAATGTCACTAGAGTACTTTGATAAAAACTTTGTTTTTATTTTCCGGGTCTTATTCATCAACCTATTATATTATGGATTTCATTAGCAATATATAAATATAGTTACTTTGAAGCAGTGAAAAAGATTTATAATTTTTATTTATTACTTATTTACTTCCCCATTAACATAAATTCTTCGAGTTAGTGATAAATGACCAAAAAATATCATCAGAGTTGCTTGACTTCGCTCATTTTATTATTTTTTTTACGGCCATATTTTAATTCTGTGATAATTAGATTTTTGAAAATCAAAATTCACTCTTGGTGACTCCAAACCCGTAACATCGAATGTAATTCAGGTTGATTTAATTTTGTATCAGGTGCGTCCAAACTGCGATATCGCAGATTGGGGTCCTCTGCTTCGGCTCCTGCGGCGGAGCCATCCAGCTCCAAGGCTGCTTCGTCAAGTACGACAACGCCACCTTCTTCGGCACGCCGGACAAGACGATGGTGGCAAACAAATGTGGGCCCGTCACTAGCGGGTCGTTTACGGATCTTCTGAGCCGGAGGGACGAGGTGCTGACGGAGCTGGGAAGCCAGAGCGGGTCTTTTCGTGTCAGCACTGTCGGGTATGTTTCGGGTATGGCTCAGTGCGTGGGGGACTTGAGCGCGGCGGATTGCGCGGATTGTCTGTCGGAGGCAATAGAGCGGGTTCGGGGCGGGTGCGGGGCGAGCGTGTCAGGTGACGTGTATTTGGAGAAGTGCTACGTGAGGTATACGGCCAATGGAGTATATGGGAAAGCCGAGAATGGTAAGTGGGCCACCCCCAACTTTGATGCCCCCTCTATCACCATTGTGTTGCATGAATTTTAGATGATAAAGAGGTAGTTTTTACATGATTGCATAGATTTTTGAGATGGTGAAAAATTGATGTCGAGTTGGGCCACTAGTCTTCACCATTGGTTTTTTTTTTTTAAATGATTGAGCAATCAATATGGGTGTTTACACTTCAACCATCATTATCATTGATAGCTAATAAGTCCGCATTGTAAATTTTATTTGTTTGACTGACTTTTAGGTCATGATCCACTTTTTCCCTCTCTCTTTTTTTTTCACTCTAATAAATACCAATGCAACCACATACAGTACCCTTCACAATATCCCACACCATCAATGTTCCTGCTAGTGATCGATCTATAATTATTTATGTGGAGGGGAGGTGCTAACTTTGAACTCTTCATGTTTTGTTCCCCTTCTCATTAAGCATTTAGCATTTATGATTATAACTTTACTTCTTAGTAACATCTTGTTATCTCAACCTTAGCGAAGTTTTCTTATGTTGGTTTTGATCTCGCTGTTAGGAGGCGGAGGCTTAGTTAAAATAAAAATAACGTGAATCCCTTACTTTAAAGGCGCTCATATCCTGTGGGAGAAAGCTCTCCTCAGCTTTATATTATCAACCGAGTTTGGCTACTCTTATACAAAAGTTTTGTTCTTTTTTACATTAATCACATGTTATTGACTGATGCATTATATGATTTACTTGAATCTTTGATTTGTTTGTGGGTCTCTCATTTGATTGTTTTAGTTTACCTTTATTAATTGTTAGTCTACACATTTATTTTACTTACATGTCTTGTCTCTGACTCTTACAATATTTAGCTGGGGTCGTTGGTATAAATAATATTATTTTGTTAATTCTTGAGACTTTGGAGAGAGACAGTAGCGCAAGTTGCAAGACCAAGAAATAGTATAGAATTTGACTTGGAAAGTTCAAGGGAAATAATATGACTTCATTGTTTTTGAACGTATAGATTCGGAAGACAAGCCAGGAAAGAGAGTCAAGAGACTGGCTATCAAAATCAGGACAGTGGCTATCACAATCGGATCACTGGGAGGCGTTGCTTATTTGATAATTCTTTTCCGCTCTTTCCTCAGAAAAGGTCCAATCAGGAGAGTGGTTGAAGGCGTTGCTTATTTGATAATTCTTTTCCGCTCTTTCCCCAGAAAAGGTGCGCGCGGGTCCATCTTGAGTCTTCTTTTGCATTTTCCACGTGTACTGCATTAATTATCAATAATTCAGTATTCTCCATGGGATTTTAAAACAGGACACTATAGATAGTTTTTGAGGCCCACTGACTAATTAAATACAAAGAATTTTATATATATTAGGTATTGTAAGACCCGTCCCGAATTAATCAAGATTAACTCTGTTTAAATGGAATTAAGGCTAATTAATCATGTTTAATTAGACTAAGAATAGAAATTGATCAAGTGACATTGAATTAGTCTAAAATGAATGAATTAGACTTGATGAAATGATAATGAATGGAATCAAATTAATTGAATAGAGTCTTGAACTCAAATATGGAATTAAAGGACTTTTATGTAAATACGAATTTCCACGTATTTTGTCGAATACAAAAACTCTTGATACCAACACGCGTATCTTGACGAGTATGTTAACTTTCATAAAATGTTTGAACTCGTCCGGCGAGAAACTAGTCAAGTGACCATTCATTTGACTTAAATTGAAATGAATTATGGAGGTGGAAGGCCAAAATGCAAATCTTAACAGATATCAGTTAAGAGATGGTTTGTGAATTGAGTTCAATCAATTTCAAACCCTAGCAACCCCCTTTTTCTCTACCAAATTTAAGCTGATGAGTGCATGTTTGACATCTCTATTTTTACCCTCTATTTGTCTAAACGCTTTAGGCGGACAGAGATTGGGAAATTTAGAGCGTTTGGTAGATGTCTTTATCGTCTTTTTTACTTTAGAGGAGTAGAGGCAAGTCTTCTAAAATTGAAATGCCCACTTACTGGGCATGTGAAATATAGAAGCATGGGCTATAAAAAATGTAGAGGTGGAAGCAACATTTGCGGACGAAAATGCCCATAGACGGTGTTTGATTGACACCGAAAATCCTTTGAACAAAAGGCCCCGTTCATCAGCAGAATCAAGTCTACCAATCCTCCACTTCTGAGGCTATACTTTTCAGCTCTCTCTACTAGGGTTTTAGGAAGATCCAAACCCTTTCGCCCGATTCTCAGCTGCAGGTAACAAAACCCAAATCCCAATACTTCCTCTTTCGAAATGATGGGTGTGGTAGTTTTTTTAATGTTTACATGCCCCAAGCCAAAAGCCATGGGTTTTGATTCCTTCTGCTGTGATTGTTTTATGGGCATGGGTTTGATTGATGAATGGGTGGTGGGGTGGTGCTTGAGTGTTGTTTACATGGTAAAGTTTGATGCTTCTCTTTTTGAATGTTAAGGGTTTGATGCTTTCTTGGTACTGAAGATTGAATCAATTGGGCATCTGTTTGGGTTTTATATTTATGTACGTCTTGGATTTATAGTGCATATACAGGGAATGTGTTGGGTTTTTTGTTGGATGCATATAGATTGCTGAATCTTCTGTTTGTTTATGCAGTGTGCTTGTTTCAGAGCTGTTATCTTTCCATTTCTTTTCATGGAATTTTCTATGTTCTGATTTGCTTTCTGCTTCTGCTTCTCTCTCTCTCTCTTTTTTTTTTTTTTTGCAAATGAGGAAGACTCAGAGATGCCTACGGTTCCGCCCAATGAAGTGAATCAAAAACCTCCAACTCGTATGATTTCTTTTGCCTTCTTTTTTTTTTTTTTTTTGTCTGTGACTTAAATTGCTAACATTTTTCTTGTCAGCTGACTTGCCACATGATTTCGATGACTTTAATGGCTTTTTTTTTTTGGAATGCTCTTCTTCTGTTTTGTTTCTTTTATTTTATTTAGTCCATTTTTTTTCTTGAAAGATAATTCTATTTAGTCCATTCTTGTAGTTTCTGGTGAGGGTATTTGTCTGTTTTCCATCTAAACAACTTTTTTTTATGCTCAAAGGCAAATGGATTGTAAGAAGGAAAATGATTACATTGTACCTGCTCATTAGAGCCAAAAGAAAAGAAGTAGTAAAGGAAAAACAGAGGAATGCTACTGATTTGAAACATAGGCAGGGCCGGCCCAAGGGGCAGGCGAGAGAGGCCGCCGCCTTGGGCCCCCAATAATTACAAAAGTTTTAGGGCCCCATATTATTTTATGTATTTGTATATATGTGTGTAAATATTTAGTCTAAGATGTAAATTGAAAGGCCCAAATTAATAACACATGTGTGTAAATATTTAGCCCAATAAATAAATTAAAAGGCCCAAATTTAAAGCCCACCTTATTTAAAATAACCATTATTTAAAAAGCCAAACTTAAGGTCCACCACCATACCACCATAAGATAAAGACTTTAAAAGTCAAACATGGGCCCACCACCAAAAGATAAGATCACCTAACTTTTCAGCTTTCCTCATTTCTCGTGAGCATCAGAAAAACTTGATTATACAATTGTTTTCGGTAATACTTTTTTATTTTATTTTATTTTTCTTCTAGGTTTATTAGCCTTGTTTTTTGGAAGGGAATGTTGGTGTGTGAATTGTAGGCTTTTGGGCAGGGTGGGTAGTTTAAGAGGACTATATTGTGCATGATCCTTGGGATTAAATATAGCCTCCCTCGGTATGTAGGCAATCCTAAAATTATCCAGATGCAGCACTTTTTTGTAATAAAAAATATCAATTTTTTGTTAGAAAAATATAATGAATTAATTTTTTTAAAAATAATTATATAAAGGCCCCATTTTTTAGAGGTCGCTTTGGGCCCCCTAAACGTCGGGGCCGGCCCTGAACATAGGTAATCTATATGATGAGAAAAACAAAGGAAAGCTACTCTAGTATGGCAGACTACATATATGACAATATAAATAAATAATGCAAAAGTACTACTAGTAGAGATGTGAGAACCCGACCCCTAATTTCCCGGTTTAGCGTTGTTTTAATTGTAGATTTGTTTTCTAAGTGGGATTAGTGGTTGCTTGATCGAATTTCTGAGTTTGACTACCTTTTCTTTGGTTTTGAAAAATTTATGTTTTAATCTTGTTTAACTCATCTTCCTAATCTCTACAACTTTCATGTTGACATCGTTCCCATTTGAGGACTCTAAACCTGACTTTTCTGAATTTGAGGACAAAATGGTCTTTTTACCAAAAATCTGGACACAATTTTCAATGTCATCAAAACCCATGAAACATATACTTTTTGAAAATTAGAAACTTCGTCGATCAACTTTGTCTTCTTTGTCGATATCATTTGAGGCCCGGAAAGACATGTTTTTAGCCCAATAAACATTTTAAGTTGTGGGACCCACCCCCATTCTCTATATAATGAGGAACCCATCTTCATTTCTCTTCCTTCTTGCTCCAAAACGTGGGAGAGATGTGGCTGTGCTGCCCTAGGGTTTTCTCCCCTTCTTCTTCTTGCTTCTTTCTCTTCAATCCATCTCAAACTCTTGCCAATTGAGAAAATGGAATACTCCATCATCTTCTTCTCCACCTTGAAGGCTCTCCATTGACACCATTTTTGAAGAAAACCAAGCTCTCTAAGACTTTCTTTAAGCTCCCCTTGCTTATTTGAAGAACTTCCAAGTATGTAACCTTTCTAAAATTTATCGATTTATGTTTGTATAGCCCTAGAGAAGCTCCATCTCTATTATTGGAAACTCTCTCTTTGTATTACTTGGTTTTGACTTGTTAGGGCTTGTATTTGGGGGTTTTTATATAGATTGTTGTTTTTGGCTTGGAGAGTGATTAGAAGGCTTGATTTGCTTAGCATTGGACCTAAGGCAAGTGGATGAATCGATGTTTTAATTGTTAACATGTTTTTATGAGAAATGTGGTTTTCTTATTACATGCTTTGATGATTTCACATTGTTCCTATTCATGTCTTTCTTTAAAGTTCACATTGTTTTGGAAATGCATAATGTTAAACCTATTTCTCTCTTGTTCATATTGGAAAGATGTCATAGCTTGCTCATCTCCACCACAGTCGGTTCCTGGGATATCGGTGTGCTGCAGGTCGTGTTACGAGGGACATTCGGAGCATGGTATATGCACGCGTTTCGGGTACGAGCGTGGGACGTGCAACTACAAATTCTTCAGCGAAGAAGATTCGTCTTGCAGCATCATGTAATCGTGTGGTCACTTGGTCTCTGTTTTTTTCTTCTTCTTCTTCTTTATTTTTTCTCATGGATTTGGCTGTATGAGATTTCTGTTGATATAATTGAATCGTGGTGTTTGAAATGAATAGAGTTGCCTATGTAATGAATCGATGTTTTAATTGTTAACATGTTTTTATGAGAAATGTGGTTTTCTTATTACATGCTTTGATGATTTCACATTGTTCCTATTCATGTCTTTCTTTAAAGTTCACATTGTTTTGGAAATGCATAATGTTAAACCTATTTCTCTCTTGTACTCATATTGGAAAAATGTCATAGCTTGTTGGTTGAAATTTTGGTTTATATTATGATGGATTCCTTATGATTGAATGTGGTTGGAAGGAGGTGATTTGATCCATTTTGTGGATGACTTGATGGAGGTTTGGATGTGGTTTAGAAGGGATTTGGAGCCCTTAATTAATTGGAGAAATGAGTGCTCAAGATTGTGAAAAAGGAGAAGAAGAAGAAGAGCCCGAACTGTACCCAGAAATCTGTTTCTAGACAGTTCGCTCGAGCGAACCCCTCACAGAGAGCTGTTCGCCCGAACAGTCTGTCAGGCCTGGGTAAACACTTGGAGATTTCAAACATTATTTTTAGGCTTGAGACGGCTTTGTTTTGAGTCCCAATACAATGTAAGGACTTGAAAGGCATTGTATGGAGCCCGGTTGAGGAAGAAAACTCATTATGAAGATTCGTCGAGGATCATTAGACTTGTCAATGTACATAGGGAGCGGAATGTCCTTAATTCTCTTAGAGTACCAAATATATGTCAAATTAGACATACGGGACCCTATTCACATCGATTTAAATTTAGGACCCTCAACGCTTTGCCCGGAAATGTATAGAAATCCATTATGTCATATTTAAACCCGAATTTCACTTGTACATGACTTTAAATCTCATATTTATGACCAGACTTGTCCCGAAAGTATTGAAAATCGTGTTTAGCATATTGTTAGCCCGTTTATTGCCCTACCCGATATGAATGTGTTTTTGTGCCTATGGGCACGCCGTCCCGTTATATTTGTACTTGTTGATTTCTTGTACATGACCCATGAGCCAAAAAGGACTATTATTTTGAGAACAAAACCTTGAGGTAAGATGGGGCTAGAGCTTTGTAGTGCGAGCCCATGAGCCAATAGGATTACTATTTTTGAGGATAAAACACTGAGGCAATATGGGGCCAAAGCTTTGTAGTGCGAGTCCATGAGCCAAAAGAGAATAAGCATACATGTGTTTATCCTGATTTCTTGCATGTGACCTATGAGTCTGCACCACTAAGCTTAGACGACCTTGTCAGTTTGACCTACTGACTTGGAGATCCCCCTCCCGTCCCGCCAGCTGCAGCTTGGATACCGCAGAGTTTATACCCGGTTCGCTACCGTGGTCCAGCAGAGCAGAGTATTTATGTATATTATTATATTTAATCAATGACTCTCCGCACCTTGTGTGACTGAAGTCAATGTTCAGATGATGTGCTCTCATCACTTTAGTGAGAGAGGATTTAGCTTTGTATGGTTGCTATACCCAAGAACACTCCTAGAAATCCCACACCAACACCAGTGGATAAGATTAAGAACCCCTCAGGGTGGGCCCCACACTTTCTCCCTCCACCCATGCCAATGGAGTTCATTGCACTTGGAGTAAATTTTGCTTCTAGTCCAATGCTATACCTTTTGGCTTACCATTCTTGTGGGTTGTCTCTTCTTAAAATTAAATGCGCCATATTTATAATTTAGCTCTTATGGATGCACTCTGAAGAAAGTACTAGTTGGTCTATCTTGCATTGCTGAGACAAAATTGTAGCTCTTATCAACTACAATAAATTCTATATAATCATGAATAATTTAAACTAATGTGTGCTGATGACCCCTTTTTAGGCAAAAGTGAGTGGTCGTAAGTGTTTGTTGTACCTTATGGGTTGGCAAAAAGAACAATCAAGAAAGAAAATTCATTGGTTACATCCACATCTTGAAGGAAGGATCATCGGTCATCGAGGGTTTTTATTGTGATAAAGTTAGGGTTGATGAGATAGTCATTGTAACAAGGGTGCCTCAGATTGGTTAGAGCTTCTGATGAACACATGATTGAAATCTGGGAGTGTTTATGTACTTTTAGGATGTGTATCTGAGTGTAATAGTATGAAATGAGATGCCAATATCACTTGTTTCAAGGGTGCCTCAAATCACTTGTTTCTCATGTACTTGTATCCTATAAATAAAAGCTGGAGTTCCTAGTTATTCCATCACTTGAGCCTCAATTTTACACTTAAGATTGGATAGCTACTTTTCTCTCTCTCTCTCTCTCTCTCTCTCAAGCCATCGTAATTACATGTTCTGTTTTGATGTTTCGGTACCATGTATTTTTTAAGATGAGCTATGTAGGCAATGTCCAACTAAAAAGGAGTAATTATTAGGGGTTTTAGCAATTTGTCAGGTTGGGCTTTACAGATTTAGCTAAGCATTGTGATAGCATTTATGGGCTTAACCTGCAAATGCAAAATTAAAAGGTTCAACCCAACATCTTTTGTGACAGTTGGGTTGGTTTGTGTATTGGGTTTGACTCAGGTTGTAATTTTAATGGATTGTAGAAAGTAAAGATCATATTTTATTTTAATCGCTTGTAGAAAATTAATATTCAGCCTAATTATAAATTTGTTTCATATATACTCAAAGAAACCACGTACCCTTGTAATAGCAAATGTGCATAAGATCTTTTTTTAAATAATGACAGAAACTACCCCTTTTAAAAAGAGGCAGACTCCTCTAATAAGAGGCAGAAAGAGGAAGTACCAAACGGTCTTTTTAAAATAGAGCCTTGCAATACCAAACACTTTATTTATTTTAGCTCTTTTTTAATTTGTGGCTCTTTTTCTCATGGCTCTATTTTAGATAACTCTATCAAAATAAGAGTAGAGATATCAAACAAGGCCTAAAGAAAAAAGTAAACATTGTCATACACTGGTGTTCTGGAACAAAAAAAAGAAGCTTAATTAGCTTCAAACATCTGTCATGATTCTTTCTTTGCATGAAAAGATACCACTCAACATGTTATCCATGTAAAATGGAATGTCATAATAAACTTATAATGGTCTCTAGGTATGGTTGGAGCCATATATTTCTTTAGGCCCCTCTCTTTAGCAAGAATTCTTGACATGGAGTATGTAATACTGGGAGTTTTATAGATAATGATGTGATGGGAGGGGTGGACCCAGGTGCAGGTTTCTGGGCCTGAAGCCCCCACCAAATCTGAGAAAATTGATATTAAAAAAAAAGAACCTGAGAATTATTTTACAGTTTTCTTTTATATTAGTCTCTTTTTTTTAATATTTTCTTGACATAAAGGCCCCCCCTCCCAATGAATTTCCTGAGTCCACCCTTGGACTGATGGGCACCTTCAAATTTCAATATTCTATGTTTCTTTATTAAAACTTTAGATTCTAACCACTTAAAAATGCACTTTTATCTTTTAGAAATATTAAATCCCAACCCTTTTAATTTATTTTTTAAGAAGAATTTTGAGAATTATTATTTAGGAAACTTATAAATTCTCCAAATGCCTTTCATCCATATATGGACATATATATGTCCATAGCCTTGACACTTATAACATTGAATTCCTTTAGAAGATCTCTTCTTCGCAACAAATTTAGAGATTTTGGTTGAAGTGTCTTTGCTGTAGATTTCCATTCCAGCAATATTTGGATCAACACAATAAAATAGTGTAACCTGCTCTGATATCAATTGAAGGTTTTTTTAGGACCCACTATAATAGAAGCTAGTCTAATTAATCAAATCAATGCAGCGGAAGTAACAAATCAAACAAAATAGAACTAGCAAATAAATCTACCAAGCAATCACCACAAGAAGGCATATACAAATTTAACATGGAAACCCTTTCCAGGGAGAAAAACCACGATCTAGAAATCAAGATTTCACGAACAGTTACAAGATATACTCACAGGCTCCTTTACCTCAGTCTGTACCTCGAGTTAAGGACCGTAGTTGTTCTTGCACAGAATCCACTAACACGACTTCCACCGTGCACCGTTCTCCATACTTGATCTCCTCGCACCTTGCCAACCAAGATGGTCAATCTTCCACAAGAGAGTAGAAGCAACCAAAACCTTCTAGAACAGCCTTTCAAAACAATCTCATAATGGCTCTGGAGAAATAAGGAAATCTCTCTTAGGGTATTCTAACATCAGATCAAGAGAGAGAATTAACTTCTTGTCTTATGTCTTTAGGTTGAGAGAATCACCCAATTTATAGGCCCAAATTCGTGCATAAGACTCCTAATTATAATCCCCTCATAATAGCACTCATTCTCAAACTCTTTAAAAGAGTTCGGATCAGACTGGCCTTTCCCGTCTAAGCTAGCTATAGCGAGACATCACTCTATCTTGTACAAAGCTGGCGGTCATATTGACGTTTTGGCCATCCGGTTTTTAGGCCTTTCAACATGTCAACATCAACTTTTGGCCCGACACGTACTGTGTTGGACTTTTTGCCTAACTAGTTCGGATCCGGAATAGAATTAACCTGCGTTGTATCCATATCCTACATCAATTGAAAAAATGGATTCAATTTCAAATCTGAATCCTAGTATGTTTTTAAATTCGAAAGTGAGGCAGTAAAATGATATATGATTAAAGTTAGTAGACTCTCAAATATGAATATAACTCACGTTGTAGGCCTTAAAACCTATATGTGTATTTAAGTATGTGAAAGTAATCGCCCTGGATCTAGATCCTCTGATTGGAACATTCAAGGATTCGAGGCTAGGAATATCAAAAAAAAAAAAAAAAAAGGATTCGGGGCAAGAACCGAATAATCAGGATCTCCTATATATATTTCTCCTGAATCCAAAATTGGTTATATATCCACATTATTAGGAACTAGAGACTTCTCATATATTCGAATAATCGAATTTTCATTTGCAACCCTACTGTATACATCAAGATTATTCAATTGATGCGTTCCAAAACCATATGGGACTTTCCAATACTTCCCTTCTTGTTCTTTCTTTCAACACTGAATATGGAGTGATGCTTGTGTTTTGAAAGGCCCACCTCCTGATCATTTCCGTTCTGATTTTCAACAACAAATTTGTGCCTTCAAAATTCGAAGACATCTTTCGGAAGCATGCACGTTCTAACCAAAACGCTCTCACCTGCCAGGAACTCATGGATATGCTCAAGGCCAACAGGGAGCCTAAAGACTACAAGGGATGGTGGGTGGGCCTACCCTTCTGATTACTTACAAGCAACAAGTGTGTAAATGGGCCTGTTGCAGACATGGTCCAGATGAGTCCGGTCCAACTTGACTAATCGCGTCCGAAATCTGGGCCTCATTTTGTGACATTAGCATATACCAAGACCCAACCCCAACATGTCTAAATCTTGGTTCCACAGTCCAGATCCAACACGCGGGCCTAAAACTGAATCAAACATGGCCCATGGAAGGTCTGGGCTGATGGCCCAAAGTCGCTAGCCCTTCTCAACCTGATTAATGGAGTAAGTTCATCATACTGGAGCACGGACGCCACATGTGCAGCGTTGAGAGGGCTGCAGAGGTGTATTCAAGTTAGAGAAGGCATGCAACCATTTTGATCAGAGGCTTCTGCAAGCATTGATCATGAACCAAAGACATGTATTCAAGTCGAGCTGTGAACCATTTCTTTTCGCCATATAAATTTTCTAACTAATGATCCGACTAGCTCATTACTGATTATAATTATGTTTGGGCTATTGGCTGTGATTCATATATATTAAATCAGTGCAGGGCCAAAGCTGGTTGCAAAACTAGGATTGATGCCTGGATAAATCTGGGCCTGCATTGGGTCCAAGGCTTACAAACCTATAAAATATAACCCCAAGTGAGATACAAATAGTATATAAACAAATGTCATAATAATTTACTATTACTCTAGACCGATACCAGTCACACTGGATCTAAACTTGAACTCAGGCCCAATATTTCTAGGTTGGTTAAGCCATTTGCAACTCCGACCATTGGTATTATATCTGTAGGTGCAGAAAATTACGACCCACAATAAGAGGGTGCCTTACAGGACTTATCCGGGAAGATGATGGTGTCTGGAATGTCTGGATGCCGTCCGAGAGCCTGAAAGGGAGAAACAAACGGTCAGAGGACCCTGGCCTGAGCGGCGCAAGGCTCTCCGATGCCAAAGTCAGTGTATGAACTGGAACGATGGGAGAGAGGGAGAAGAGAGACAGAGTAACGGCTCTGGTATGGAAAAATGGCGTACCTTAGATGGTGGCATGGATCTCTATTTATAGAGTGTGGAACGTATCTTTGGAAGATATTGTGGTGTGGGTCCCACGATTGGACTGGGAAGTCACTATCAGCCCACATTGCATTAATTGTGGTCCAATCCAGCCCACTATGCATTAAATGCCCGTCGGGTCAGCCCACATCGCATTTAATGCACATCTTGTTGGGCCAGATCCTGTTGGGCGCCTTTGGCGGTAGGAGTACCAGCGGATCTGCCCTCGGGCCCTGCCCTGATGTGGCTTCAGCCGCTGGATGGGACTCTGTCAGGGATCTGGCGAAGATCGTGGGCGGCTGGATGTCGCGTCTGTCCCACCAGCGCGTGTCCCTATCCCTCCACGTGCCTGACGACGTGGGGGATGAAGGGTACACGGGAATATTCTCCCTTGCTTCGGCTTCTGTCTCGGCTTCCCTAGCCGAGATGGAGCTTTCTGCCGAGGTGGTACCCGTGGTGGTGCTCCTTGCCGAGATGACGTCCGAAGTGGACCAGTTCGGCGCTAAGGCCCGGAGCTGTCCGACTTCGGCTGGACCTCCTGTCCTGGTAGCCGGGACGAGCCTGGTGTCACGTGGATGACGCGAGGATGGCACGTGAAAATGCTTAACTTGATCTGATGGCTGTGATTAACTTAATCATGTGGTTCGCGAAATCTCCCCACACAATTGCCCCCTAGGTTTTGACCTCTGAAGTGTGCTAGCCTTTAGGGGTTGAAAGCTAGAAGGATCCATCTGGGGATACTGTGATCATTACCTGGTGTCGCTTCAACTCTTCAAAGCAATAAATGTTCTGCCCTGTCCGCCTTTGGAACCGAGCTGACGGCTACACGCGTAGTTTCTGCGCCGACTGCGTCGTCTCATTGATTGACGGGTTGTCTCATTGATTGACGGGCACGGGCTTTGAAGTGTCTCTTCGAATTCGGAGGCGGTACCCAAATGAGGGTTTCCCCTTCTATAAATAGGGCCGTCCCTTTCTTCTTCTTGCTTCTGACTCTTTTCGCCTTCGCTTCTGCTTCTACTTTCAATTTCTGCTCTGATTTCTGGGATCCGTTCGAGGCTCCCGATCTCCGTTCTGGTTCTTGAGATCTGTTCGAGGACGACGACCGTGGAACGCGTCTGGATCTGCTCCTGATCTGCCTCTTCGTCCTCGTAAGTCGCTTTGCTCTTTCGTCTGGTTTCTCTTGGGGTTTTTCGATTTCTAGGGCTTTTCTTCGTCGTTACCCCTTCTAGACATGGGCACCCCTAGATTCAGGGTAGATTCTGATGAGGGCTTGGCCGAGTTTAGGGCTGCCTTCGAAATTCCGGTGGGGGTCCTCCTGAAACCGGCAGACCTTGCCGACGCTGCCCTCTATCGCTGCTACGGCGGCTGGATGCCATTCCCTCTGATCTCTGTGATCGAGGGCGGGGTCAGGTTTCCACTGAACCCCTTGCTTAGGGCTTGCCTTAGCCTTTGGTCCCTCGCCCCGGGCCAGCTGATGCCCAATGGCTACAAGGTCATCATGGGCACAGCGAAGCTGAACGAGATCTTGGGGACCAACCTGGGCCCTCACGATATCGAGGACACTTATGATATCTGCAAGGCTGGGGAGGGAAGATACTATCTCCGTGTGAAGCCGCAGCGAAGGGGCTTCGTCCTAGCCTTGGAGGATTCAAGTAAGAACGCCGAGGAGGATTTCTTCTGCGTCTCGGGGGACTGGGAGTTCGGCCCAGGCGAAGATAGGAGGCTGTCGGTCCCACGTCGCCCTGGGGAAGTCCCAAGTAATCATCGCTGCTTTTCTCCTTTACTGTTTTGCTTATCTTACTGGTGCCGAACTGACATTTTTCTTTGCCTGTCGAGCAGAGGCGGGTGCAAGGAGACGCCGAGCTGCTAGCGAAGGCTGGAGGAGGAATACCGAAGACATCAACAAGGTCGAACGGTACAAGGGGCACGAAACCAGGTCGGCCTGGAAACTGCTTGGGTATACGCCGAGGTATCGCGGCCACTACCACAGGACCGGAGTTCCTGGGGCGGACGAGACACACCCTGACCGTCCGACCGTATCGGTTGCGGTGTTTAGCGGGATCCCCTTGACCGATCCCGTTGCTGACCGGACTGCGTCTGGAGCCGAAGCGTCCACTTCCGATCCGGGGCTGCCGGACTTGTCGCAGATAGTGGAAGCTTATACCTCTGACCGAGAGGAGGACATGGGAGGAAGCTCGAGGGAGGCCGCTGTCAGGGACCTGGCTGCCAAGTTTAGGCAGAGGTCAGCGTCTTCCGGGACTCCGTCGCCTACTGGTACTCATGCTGCTTCGGGTCCGGTGGGTGTGGGCGCTCCCTCTGTTCCTGCTCCTGTCTCGAGTGGGAGAGTCCGGCAACGCTCGCCGGACCGCTCGAAGGAGGGGTCCCCGCCCAGGAAGAAGTCCAAAGCGGGGGAGAAGAGCTCAAGGGCCGATCTGCAGTCGGGCAAAGCTCCTGGGGCCAAAGCTCCTGCTGAGAAGGGAGGCGAGAAGAGCGCGTCGAAGGAAAAGAGTGCGCCGGCCGAAAAGGGTGCGCTGGTCAGCAAGTCGGCTGTCGGTCCAGCGCGCGAGCCTCTAATCTTGGCGGGATAAGGGTCCGGATCGGCTTCCGGGCCCCGAACTGCCCCAGCACCGTGGAAGCCGAAGATGGAAACCTCTGCCGGCGAACCCTTGAGCGTTGAAGACCGGTTGCTGGGAAATGCCGAGGTGATTGGGGCTCTCGCCAAGGCCTGTGCTCTGCCAAGAGATATGGAGACGCACGACAGGTACGAGGATGACAGCCTGATGGTCTCGGCGATCCAGGACAGTATTCGGGTAAGTGTTCGCAACGTCTCTCTTTATTCTTCAAATACCTTGGTCGAATCCTGACTCTCTGTTTCTTTTCGCAGAACGTGCAGAGGCTCTTAACCGTGGTGGGAAGGAGGGATAGGAGCGCTGCAAGAGTGACCCGCCTGGAGTCCGAGCGGGAGAAGTTGAAGAAGGAGCTAGACGAGCAGCGGAAGGGATTTGAGGAGCTCAAGGTAGCCAGTGCTGGAGAATCTGCTCGGCTGGCGTCGGCTCTGGCTGAGGTCGCCGAACTCTCGTCTCGGGCCGACCACCTGAAAGGCGAGCTCTGGGCGAGGAACAAGAAGGCCGCCGAATTGGAGTCCGAGCTGGCCAGGTTGAAGGCTGAGTCCACTGCTGAGGGGACGAGGCTGCGCGCTGAAACGGCGAGGTTGAAGGCTGCGAACGCCGAGCTTGAGAAGGAGGCCCAGTCCGCTTTCCAGGATGGGGTAGATCGAGCCACCGAGCTGTACGAGAAGCAGGTGGAGGAGATCACCGCCATCCTGTTCGAGGAGGGATGCCTGGCCGCACTGAGACGTGCGGGGGTCCCTGAAGACCACCCCGTCTATCAGGACCTGCCGAAGTATTCAGACCTGGATCCCGAGCCGAGCTCCGTACCTACAACTGATAGTGCCCCGGTCGAAGCCCCTGCGGTTGTCGACGCTCCAGCTGCCCCGGTCTTAAGCGATGCCCCAGTCGCCAGCGAGGCTTTAGCCGTGCCTCAGGGTGAGACTTCGGCTCCTGGTTCGGCTGAGGTGCCAGCCGAAGCCCCGTCTGCCAGCGACGCTCCAAGCGAGGTCCCTGTCTTGGTCGAAGCTTCTGGCCCCTTGGAAACGGTGATTGACCTGGTCGAGTCGCCGAGACCGGAGTAGCTCTACCTTGTGGTTCTTTCTGTAATACTTTTGCTTTCAGCCTTGTAATCCTTTCCATTGTTAATGAAAAGACTTCTTCACTTGCGTATTTTTCTCTGCATTTGCTTCCTCTTTTTACCTCTGGACGTGGATTGAATGGTATTGAATGCCTTTGCGGTGTGGCGTGGCCCTTGAGGTAGAAAGAGTCAAACTGTCAGTACTGACACCCCGTATTCTCGAGACCATAAATAGCAACAAACGAGGTGGCGCAGCTGACGAGGGAATCGGACGGATGTCTCCACGTGGCGCCATAGGGATCGCTGGTCAACAGCCGTGCATCCCCAGTGCGCGTGGGAGACTTCGCCCTCATAACTTTCTTCGGAGACCGAGTCCTCCTCCTTCCTATAAATAGGGGTGGCAAGCTCGCCATGGGAGAAGAAATGAACATGGCAGTAGGAATCATGTCCGGGAGGTGTCCGAAGTTTCCTGATCCGGGGGGGAACCCTGCGCCGTTGGACGGCTATCCCCGAGGGGGGATGGCTGTCGTGGTCCGCGCGCTCTCTGAAGGAAATCCCCGTGGACCACGCGCTCTCTGAACGCGGGTCCACGGCCATCCGTCCCTGGCGAGGCAGAGTGAGGATGCGCTGCAGGGGGACGGTGGCGCCTTCTCGTCCGACACGGCCCTGTGCGCCCGTCGTACGGCAGGCGGGATCGGGCCTCGCTGGTCCGGGAGGTTTCTTCAAGCTCTGCCGCTCCCACTGCCCGCCGAGGGTGTTGCAGAGCCCAGCGGGGTCCAGGGCCTCCGACTGGAGGGGCTGTGCGATGCTTTGGTCTGACCAACCAGAGTGCATTACTGCATAGCCCGGTGAAGTTCAGGATCGCTCAGAGCCTCCAGGCAACGATCCGGCCGTCGTGGAGTGAGCGAAGATCGGAGTCTTTCTGTCACTTTATTTTCTGTTTTCAGAGGACTGCGATCCTCCTTCCTGTACTCTTCTTTCTGTTCTGTAGTTGTTGTAACAAAGCAGTTCATAATAAATGAAAAGGAATTTTTTGATTATCCAAACATTGTCCAATGCTTTTGAATTCCTTCTCTTTCTGTGTATTGCCCTGGAATGCTTGCATTGTGTTTGAGCGCTGGCATCGTTCCATTGGTCATGGCTGTTAAAGCGTGAGCTCGGCAATGATCTTTAAGGGGTGTAAAAACCCAGATATTAGGAATCCGGCCGAGTGTCTGAACTCGAGGCCTTCTCTATAGCCCAGGGCTAGGAGCTTTAGGAAGCGACCGAGTCTGGACTCGAGGTCTCTTCCAGGGCGGAGGGCCCAATCTCGGCTGAGTAAGGACTCGAAGCCTTCTCCATAGCCCAAGGCTAGGAGCTTTAGGAAGCGACCGAGTCCGGACTCGAGGTCTCTTCCAGGGCGGAGGGCCCAATCTCGGCTGAGTAAGGACTCGAAGCCTTCTCCATAGCCCAAGGCTAGGAGCTTTAGGAAGCGACCGAGTCCGGACTCGAGGTCTCTTCCAGGGCGGAGGGCCCAATCTCGGCTGAGTAAGGACTCGAAGCCTTCTCCATAGCCCAAGGCTAGGAGCTTTAGGAATCGACCGAGTCTGGACTCGAGGTCTCTTCCAGGGCGGAGGGCCCAATCTCGGCTGAGTAAGGACTCGAAGCCTTCTCCATAGCCCAAGGCTAGGAGCTTTAGGAGTCGACCGAGTCTGGACTCGAGGTCTCTTCCAGGGCGGAGGGCCCAATCTCGGCTGAGTAAGGACTCGAAGCATTCTCCATAGCCCAAGGCTAGGAGCTTTAGGAATCGACCGAGTCTGGACTCGAGGTCTCTTCCAGGGCGGAGGGCCCAATCTCGGCTGAGCAAGGACTCGAAGCCTTCTCCATAGCCCAAGGCTAGGAGCTTTAGGAATCGACCGAGTCTGGACTCGAGGTCTCTTCCAGGGCGGAGGGCCCAATCTCGGCTGAGTAAGGACTCGAAGCCTTCTCCATAGCCCAAGGCTAGGAGCTTTAGGAATCGACCGAGTCTGGACTCGAGGTCTCTTCCAGGGCGGAGGGCCCAATTCGTCGAAATCAGTCAGAGAGATGACAAGTTGATGACAAGGTGAAAGCTGTTTTCATTGATTGAGATTCATTACATCCTTAGAAATAAAATTTCTTCAAGTGGGATGCATTCCACGGTCTCGGCAATGGCTTGCCATCCAAGTCTTCGAGCTTGTAGGCTGACTTTTCTGCCAGTGAAACTACTCTGAACGGGCCGTGCCAGTTCGGGGCAAGCTTCCCCTCATTTGGTTCTCTGTCAGCTGGCAGGGTCTTCTTTAAAACGAGCTCTCCCGTGGTGAACCTTCTTTCCTTGACATTTTGATTGTATGCCCTGGCTAACCGCTGCTGATAGTCGGTTAGTCTCAGGGCTGCAGCTTCTCGTCGTTCGTCCGCTAGCTCCAGCTCCATTGCCAGGTTCGTCTCATTTCGGCCTTGGTCGACCAGCTCTGTCCTCAGGGTAGGAAGGCCGATTTCCAGGGGAATAACCGCCTCCATACCGTAGGCCAGAGAGAATGGTGTCGCCGAAGTGGACCTCCTTGGAGTTGTTCGATAGGCCCACAGCACACTCGGAAGCTCTTCTGTCCATCTGCCCTTTGCCTTGTCCAGTCGCTTCTTCAGGCCGTCCAGGATCACTTTGTTGGAGATTTCTGCCTGGCCATTACTCTGTGGATATGCCGGGGTGGAGTAATGGTTTCTGATGCCATGCTCTTGGCAGAAATCTCTGAAGGATTTGGAATCGAACTGAGTCCCGTTATCTGAAATCAGGGTCCGGGGGATGCCGAACCTCGTGAGGATGTTTTTCCAGACGAAGTTCCTGGAGTCCCTGTCCGTGATGGAAGACAACGGTTCAGCCTCTATCCACTTGGTGAAGTAGTCCGTAGCCACTATCAGCCATCTTTTGTTCCCTGGAGCTCGGTGAAGGGGCCCCACAATGTCCAGGCCCCATTGAGCGAAGGGCCATGGACTGGAGAGGGGGCTCAGATCCTGCGCTGGCTGATGGAGGGAGTGGGAGAACTTTTGGCATTTCTCGCATTTTCTGGCGTAGACCTGGGCGTCCTTCTGCATGTAGGGCCACCAGTAACCCTGGCTGATTGCCCTGTAGGCCAATGAGCGGCCTCCTATATGGCTGCCGCAGATTCCTTCATGGATCTCGTACAGGAAGTCGTCCACCTTGGACGGGTGGACGCATTGGAGGTACGGGCCTGTGAAGGACTTCCTGTAGAGTTTGCCTTCTGGAGAGAGCCAAAAGCGGGCTGCCTTGAGCCTGATCTTGTGGGCTTCAGTCTTGTCCTCGGGGAGCTGGTCATCCTTCAGGTAGGCAATGATTGGATCCATCCAGCTGGGGCCGAGGTCAGCACAGAGGACAAGCCGAGATGACTGGAGTTCTAGACTTGACCTTGATACTGACCCGACCTCGATGGTCCTCTTCTTTCCTGCTTCAACAGCGGAGGCCAGGTTTGCAAGCGCATCTGCGTGCGTGTTGGTATCTCGGGAGATTTGCCTGACCTCGGCTTTCTGGAATTGGGAGAGTAGCTTTTTTGCCAGGGCTAAGTAGGCCGCCATCCTGTCGTCCCTGGCCTGGTAGTCTCCAGCGAGCTGGCTAGTTACCAGTTGAGAATCGCTGAAGATTTCCAGGTGCTGGGCTCCGAGGACTCGGGCGCTGTTCAACCCTGCGATCAGTGCTTCGTACTCTGCCTCATTGTTCGTCGCTTTGAAGTCGAGGGTGAAAGCCTGCTCTATGACCAGTCCCTCTGGCGATTGGAGAACTATGCCGGCGCCAGCTCTCTTGGAGGTGGACGACCCGTCGACGAAGATCCTCCATGCCGAGGTGGGAGACTGCTGGACTTCTGTTTCTGCTGGCTCTTGCCCTGTGCCCCCCAGTGCCGTGCCGAGCTCGGTCTGAGCCTGGTTGGGGCAGGCGAATTCGACTATGAAGTCTGCCAGAATCTGGGCTTTGATTGCAGTTCGGGGACGGTACTGTATGTCATACTGCCCCAATTCAACTGCCCACTTTGATATGCGCCCTGAAAAGTCAGCTTTTTTGAACAAGGAACGGAGTGGGTGCTCCGTGATCACCACAATAGTGTGGGATTGAAAATAATGGGAGAGCTTGCGGGAGGCGGTGACAAGAGCCAACGCAAGCTTCTCCAACAGAAGGTACCTGGTCTCGGCATCGAGCAGGGTCTTGCTCGTGTAATAGATCGGCTTTTGAACTCCCTCGTCCTCCCTGATGAGGACGGAGCTCACTGCGTGATCCGAGACCGCTAGGTATAAATACAGAATCTCCCCCCGAGTCGGGGTGGAGAGTAATGGGGGTGACATCAAATAAGTTTTGAGTGCGGCCAATGCCTGGTCGCACTCGGGGGTCCATTGGAACTTCAAATTTTTCCTCAAAAGCTGGAAAAAGGGCCTGCACTTATCTGATGAGCGGCTGATGAAGCGATTGAGTGCGGCGGCCATTCCCGTAAGCTTTTGAACTTCCTTTGTGGTGGAGGGACTCTGGATGTCCTGGATGGCAGTGATCTGGTCTGGATTGGCCTCTATCCCCCTCCGCGTCACCAAGCTGCCGAGAAACTTGCCAGAGGCTACGCCGAAGGCGCACTTGGAAGCGTTGAGCTTGAGCTTGTAGGCGCGAAGGATGTCAAAGACTTGGCCGAGATCTACCAGGTGGTCGCTGGAGCGCACAGATTTGACGACCATGTCGTCGATATACACCTCCACCGTTTGGCCGAGCTGGGCCTGGAACATCTTCGGGACGAGGCGCTGATAGGTTGCCCCCGCGTTCTTCAGCCCGAAGGGCATTACTTTGTAGCAGTAAGTGCCGCGGGGGGTGATGAATGATGTTTTCTCCTCGTCGGGCCCATAGAGAGGGATCTGATGATAGCCCCGGTAGGCGTCGAGGAAGCTCATTCGGTCATGGCCAGCGGTGGCGTCAATCAGTTGGTCGATCTTCGGGAGGGGGAAACTGTCCTTAGGGCAAGCCCTGTTCAGATCGGTGAAATCTACGCACACCCTCCACTTTCCAGTTTTCTTCTTGACGACCACCGTGTTGGCCAGCCATACCGGGTACTGGACTTCCCGGATGGCCCCTGCTTTTAGCAGGTTGCCGACCTCTTCCACGACCGCATCTGTCTGCTGCAGCCCGGTTCTGCGGGCCTTCTGCACTACTGGCTTGTGGTCGGGGTCGACGTTGAGCTTGTGGCACATGACCTCAGGGTCGACCCCGGGCATCTCACTTGGGTTCCAAGCGAAGACGTCCACATTCTGCATCAAGAACCGAGAGAGTTCGGCCCTTTCTTCGCCCGACAGCTGGGTGCCGATCAGGAAGAAACGGTCTGGGTCTGCCGGGTCTAGCCTGACCTCGGCTAGGTCCTCGATGCTCTTCTTCTCAGGGTCCCTGCCGATCTCATCGAGGCCCTTTTCGAATTCGGCCAGGTTAACGCGCTCTGGCTCCTTTACTGCTGGAACTGCGGCCAACACGCACTGCCTGGCCTGCTGCTGGTCTCCCTTCACTGTGACTACCTCCATCTTGCCTTCCTCGTTCTCATGGACGAACTTCAGCTTTTGGTGGAAGGAAGAAGGAACTGCCTCTAGCTTGTGGAGCCACGTCCTGCCCAGAATGACATTGTAGGGGGAAGGGGCATCCACAACCAGAAAGTCGGCTGTCACGGAGGCTCCGCCAACTTGGGTTTCCAAGGTGATTCTACCCTTGGGGTAGACTGGTGTCGCGGACAACCCTAGCAGAGGTGCACGGACCTCCGTGAGTTCTGCTTCGGAGAGTTTCATCCGTTTGAAGCAGTCGTAGTAGAGGACCTCGGAGGAGCTGCCGGAGTCGACGAGGATCCTCTTCACG
The DNA here is from genome assembly GCA_012931725.1 of Litsea cubeba. Lineage (NCBI taxonomy): Eukaryota > Viridiplantae > Streptophyta > Magnoliopsida > Laurales > Lauraceae > Litsea > Litsea cubeba. Next base: position 66,637,371 of record CM022950.1, on the reverse strand, counting down.
GTGAAGTCTCTCAACTTCATGGTGAGGAGCAGGGGGTCGTTGTGAGGGACCTGGACTCCCTCCAGATCTCGATCCGAGAACGAGATAGCTGGCTTGTCGCGGCGGGCCTTCTTGGATGCCGGGGCGAGGTCGGCTTTCAACACTTCTTTCTCGTGCGAAGCCCGCCTGGCTTCGGCACGGGTCTGAGAGCTTCCCCGGGACGAGGAAGCGGGAGCTGAGGACGCCAGATGGATCACGTTGATGATCTTCTCTGAGTCCTCGCTGTCTGGAGCCTGGGCTGCGTTCTGGTGAACCCGGCCCTCGCTGCCGCCGGCATCACCGGCCTTGACGAACTCTTGGATGTGGCCCTGTTCGGCCAGCTTCTCTAGATACCCCTGCAAGGTCCTGCATTCTCCAGTCCTGTGCCCGTTGCCCTTATGGAAGGCGCAGTAGAGCTTGCTCCGGGAGCCTTCGGTGGGTTCACTCTTCAGGGGCGGAGGGTACTTGAAGAACGGCTCGGACTTGATCTTGGCCAGGATGCGGTAGATCGGCTCCTTGAAGACGACATTGACGCTCTGACCGGCGCTGGATGGAGGTCTGGGCTTCCAATTGCCCCCAGACCTGGACGACGAAGGCTTCGTCGAACTGGAGGCCCAGTCCCGCTTGGGCTCCTGCTTCTGGGAGGGCCTCCCGCCTCTTTGCCGAGGCTGGCTATTCTTCTGTTCGGGCTCCGGATGCCCGTCCTGATCCTTAGCTCGGATCTCATCTTCTTCCCGGGCGATGAAGCGCTTTACCCGGGACATTAACTCTGACATGGACTCTGGGGTGTCCCCGGCCAAGTCCTTCCGCAGGTCGCTGCCGGGGATCAGGGCATGCTGGAATGCGTAGATGGATATCCCCTCCCTTGCGCCCTCAATCTGGCTGTAGATCGCCCAGAATCGGTGGGTGAACTTGGCGAGAGTTTCGCCCTGCTTCATTCTCAGGGCGATGAGGTCCCCTTCCTTCTTGGGGACGACGGTGTATGCTTGGAACTTCTTCAGGAAGGAGAGCTGGAGCTCCTTCCAACTGGGAATCGACTGCTCTGGGAGAGAGCAAAACCACTTCAGGGGGAGGTCGCCCAAACTGGAGGAGAAGATCTTGCAGTTTAGGTGACCCTCATTTCCCCTGATAGACATCTTCTGGGAGAAGTGTCGGAGGTGTGCAGATGGGTCGGACAGTCCGTCGTAGGGGACGAACCGCGGGACGGAGAACTTCCTGGGCAAGGGGGTGCGCTCGATTTCCTTCGTGAAGGGAGAGCCCCCGAGATCGGTGTGACCGCAGAGCTGCTTCTGGTCCCGCATGTCCAGGTTGTGCTGGAGAGCCCGCCTGACACGTTTGTCGAACCACTCCTGCTCGTCGTCCTCCTCTGGAGTCTGAACTCTGGACTTTCGCTTGGGGTGGCTCGGACTGCGATGGCTATGAGTTCGGCCATCGCGACTATGGTGACTCCGGCTGTTGCTCGAGCCTTCGTCACGAATCTGGCTCCGTTTCTGGTCCAGATGATGTCTGAGGTCCTCACGAGGAGGCTGGGCTGCCTTGCTGGGAGCGCCCTTCTTTTTCCCTTGGGGCTCAGAGACCTCCCTCAAGGAGGCAGTTTGCACTGCCCTCAGCTGCTGCTGGAGCTCGCGAATCATCCGCTTTTGCTTCTGGAGTTGCTTCTGGAGGAGGGCAGCCTCGGGAGCCTCTTTGGGGGGTTGAGCGTGGCGCGTTTCTCCCACGGCCACGGCCTTGTCCTTCCGAGGACGCTGATGCTGACGCTCATCGCGTCCGGGTGGCGGGACCTCGTCCGCTGAGAGTGAGGCCTCGATTCCCTCTTGGAAAGGGATCTCGACAAAGAGTTGGGAGCCCAGGCGGCCCTCGCCTGCAGTCGCGCCTTGCACCGCGCGGGACTGCCCCTGAGGAGGGACTTCCGTTGGAGTCGTGCCTTGCACCGCGCGGGACTGCCCCTGAGGAGGGACTTCCGTCGGCGGTGGTGGCAGCGCGAGCGCTGCTCCTGAAGATTCTACGCCCTTCTTAGCTTTCGGAGGCATGGCTTCTGAAAGGATGAGGTTAGGAAGATTGGGAAGGTTTTGAGAGGTTTGGATGGCTGGGATATTTCCTTCCCACAGACGGCGCCAATTGTAGGTGCAGAAAATTACGACCCACAATAAGAGGGTGCCTTACAGGACTTATCCGGGAAGATGATGGTGTCTGGAATGTCTGGATGCCGTCCGAGAGCCTGAAAGGGAGAAACAAACGGTCAGAGGACCCTGGCCTGAGCGGCGCAAGGCTCTCCGATGCCAAAGTCAGTGTATGAACTGGAACGATGGGAGAGAGGGAGAAGAGAGACAGAGTAACGGCTCTGGTATGGAAAAATGGCGTACCTTAGATGGTGGCATGGATCTCTATTTATAGAGTGTGGAACGTATCTTTGGAAGATATTGTGGTGTGGGTCCCACGATTGGACTGGGAAGTCACTATCAGCCCACATTGCATTAATTGTGGTCCAATCCAGCCCACTATGCATTAAATGCCCGTCGGGTCAGCCCACATCGCATTTAATGCACATCTTGTTGGGCCAGATCCTGTTGGGCGCCTTTGGCGGTAGGAGTACCAGCGGATCTGCCCTCGGGCCCTGCCCTGATGTGGCTTCAGCCGCTGGATGGGACTCTGTCAGGGATCTGGCGAAGATCGTGGGCGGCTGGATGTCGCGTCTGTCCCACCAGCGCGTGTCCCTATCCCTCCACGTGCCTGACGACGTGGGGGATGAAGGGTACACGGGAATATTCTCCCTTGCTTCGGCTTCTGTCTCGGCTTCCCTAGCCGAGATGGAGCTTTCTGCCTAGGTGGTACCCGTGGTGGTGCTCCTTGCCGAGATGACGTCCGAAGTGGACCAGTTCGGCGCTAAGGCCCGGAGCTGTCCGACTTCGGCTGGACCTCCTGTCCTGGTAGCCGGGACGAGCCTGGTGTCACGTGGATGACGCGAGGATGGCACGTGAAAATGCTTAACTTGATCTGATGGCTGTGATTAACTTAATCCTGTGGTTCGGGAAATCTCCCCACACAATATCTGAATGGACCATCCCTAGATTAATTGTATAAGGCTTATAAGATGATGATGGTGATATTGATGACAGATTAAAATAAAGACTTTATGGCATATGCCAGACCCATACCAGACACATTAATTCCAAACTTGAACTGAGACCCAATATTTTTTTGGGTGGGTCAAGTTGGTTCGACCCATTGGTATAATTGAACACATTGTACTATCATGCAGGTTAGCAAGCTAGACAGAATTGAAGATCCTGTTCTTCCTGTGCAAGGACAAGGATGGGTTGCTGCACAAGGAGACCATCAGAGCTGTTTAAGATGGAATCCTCTTCGAACTGATGGAGAAGGAGAGAGCATCCAAACAGAAAACGTCGTGATGGTTTTAACTGTTTTCTGTGCTTCCTCGTACTCAGTTTCAGTGTGCATCATTTGAGCCTTATGTGATGATGAAATAAATAATAAAAGAAGAAGAAGAGGAAGAAGAAGAAGAAGTTTTGATGGAATTGCATGCATTGTATTACCGATCCAAAAAGAAAAAAAAAAAAACATGAATTGTATTTGTGCTGTGGATGCATTTGCTGTACATGTACATGTAACATATCAGTGCTTGTAAAATATCATTCCTCCTTTATGCATGCATAGATTAGTATTGGGTTTTGGAGGATCACTATGTTGATGGACTATTTCAGCCGTTCCATACAAGTTGCTTCTCTATGGTTAGAAGATAAAAACCAGTCGACATCTATGCATTTGTATTATATTGACATAAAGATTAGCATCTTTTTCATTGGGATAGTTTTGACAGTTCCATCTTTTTTTTATACATCTAGCTGATTTCATGGGTCGCTAATCCACAACATCACCTTCCTATCAATTTATCCATTGGAAATCCTCAAGTGAGGTCCTTTCTTTTTAAGCACATGGGACCTCTTAAAATCAATCCACCCCCATTACTCTCTCTACCACCTGAATTAGCGCAAGTCCAAATTTGACACTCATCCAACTATTATTTTGTTGCATTGGAATCCTAGAAAATAATTCATTCTAAAACCATTAAGTTTTAGGGTCATGGATATATCAAGATGGCGTTGAAATTTTGCACACATGAAGGTCTCATTGAGATCTTTCAGTTCCCGACCTCCCTCTCATGAATTGGCATGGCACCAAGTGGCTGGCCCCCTCAAGGCTCATGATAGGTGCCCATGGATGGTGCTTGGGTGAGGATCACCATTTATTTATTTATTTACTTTTTTTATCCAATATAGACCCCAACAACATGCCATTGTTAGTGTGACTTGGGAAGTAACTGTTGTGGCTTGTCTGTTTGCATTAAAATACATGGAAATTTGTGGTCAATGAGCTTTCATGAAGGAATTCATGTGAGTGGTGAAGGATGCAAGAACCCTCACTTTTCTAGGGTTTGAATTACTAGGAAAATGACTAGGAATTCATTTCCCATCTTCCTTTGATTTAATTTTCACCACCAAACTCTTTGATGATCATTTTTGTATACTTTAAAATATATAGTATGAATTCCTATGTATTCATTACAAACAAATATATTTGACTATCAATTTAGGCTAGCATACTTGTCTGAAGGATGGCTAGTAGTTAGGCTAGCCCACTTGTCTCAACTTCAGATTTACTAAAGAATATGTAGGTAGCATGCAGCATATCCTACATATTAGGAATTAGGCTGTGGTTGTTTAGATGATATTTGAGATATTAAAATAAATCCGAATTTGTGATTCCATCTCTAAGATCCGTTTCTCTATCAAGATTCACGAGAATGGACCAAGTTAAATCAGTGGGCCGTCAAACTGAGTGCTTGATGGGAAATAAAAGCCATAAGATCAGGTAGGGGGTGCTCATGGGCCGGGCCAGCCCACCTTGAACTGGGCTTGGATATGTAATTAGGGCCCATTTAAAATTGGATTGGGCTTTGATTAAGTAATAGAAACCCCAAAGCCCGTCCCAGCACTATCCGTGTAAGGAATGTATGTAATTTAATCTAATTAGTCCAAACATTGCTCGAATGCTCACAAAATTGATAAAAAGAACGGCTCGGCCTGGCCCGATTAATTAATTGGGCGGGCTTGGGCCGGTCCTGGGCTGGTGTTTCTAAAGTCGAGCCCGGCAGGTTATGCCTTAGCCTGGCCCGGCCAGACCAATGGACACCTCTCTTAAGAGGCTTTGCTGATTTGAGTTGACTGAATTTTATACATAATCAGTCACCAAAAAGACCCTTGCTTTCAATCATATCTACAAGTAAACACTTATCAAGTCTCAATAGTGACACATCCATCATGTTTTCGATGAATTAAGGTGATGATGATGCAATGATACATGATAATCATTCAATTTCACCAATATTGCTCAATTTATCAAAGAATGTTGTGGAATGAGACAAGCTCGGGGCACGACTGGAAACTGTTTAGCGTCGCAACCTGACTACTTGTTCAAAACTTAATTTAGCCATCAATTTTGGATTTAGGATCTGGCTTGTTCAATCTGGGTTAGCACACTTGTTGAAGGATAGGTGCTCTAGTTAGGCTAGCTCACTTGTCCGAACTTCAAATTTAACAAAGAATATAAAGGTTTCTACCAAAAAAAAAAACCTCTTGCTCACAGGGGCGGAACCAGAAAATCTGGCGGGGGCAGGGGGGGTTGGGGGCGTTTTGCACAATGTAAGAATTTTTTTTGGAGGGGCCATTGTTGAAAAATCCCTTTAGAAGTTCTATAACATTTTTAATTTTTTTGGAGGGCTCATGTAAATAAGTGAAGATTTTCAATACCCCAGGGTTTTTTTTTCAAATTTCATGCCCCCCCTGCCCCTATGTGGTTCCACCCCGGCTTGTTTAGATGGAGTTTATGATATTAAAGTAGGGTTATGTTCTACAAAGAGGTACCTCTCCTAGATTATGTGAAGAGAGAGTAGCTTTATGACAAAACCATCTTCTTTACCGTCATAGATCCCCTATGAATTAGCGTTCATCCTAATTTAATACTAATTTGAATTACACTCATCTTTGGATCTTTGGATTAAATTTCATAAAAAAAGTGAAATTTAAGAAATTGTTAATATCTAAGGAATCTAAGTTGGTGGTTTTAATGATTTGATTGAGATGATTTTTGCCCAAGATCTTTATCTTACTATCCTCCAACAATTAGCATGCATATAAGTGAGTCTCACTATAGGCTTTAGCTTAGAGTTTTATCCCTCATGTAATCCGTGACAGATTCCTCTTAGGAGAATGTAATCCTATAAAAATAAATTAGAATTTCTGATAACATCTCTTAAGATCTATCATATTTGTATCAATATGCACGACATCGTCCAAGTTGAATCAATGGGCCATCAAACCGAGGGCTCATGAGAAATTAATGCCTCTAAAAGGCTTTGCTGGATTTGAGTCGACCTTGGTCTAAAAAGAGACTTGCTTTCAATCACATCTATAAGTATACACTTTCAAGTCTCAATAGTGACACTCTTTTTTGAGGAATAAAGGAGATATTGACGCGATGATAATCTTCTAGTTTCACCATATTGGGCAGTTCATCAAAGAATGTTTATCTGCATTTGCAGTAATCATTCCAATGAGATGAGCCTGTGGCTGGAAGGTGTTTAGTGTCACAACCTCACTGCTTTTTTTACTATATATTGAAACAAAAAGGAGAGAGAAAAGAAGGATAGAGTAAACAATATTCCAAAGGCTCTACAGACCCACCCTCAAACCGCCTGTACAAAATAAGGAGCACAGGCTGGGTCCCGAGACAGTCCAATATTTGGACCTACTAATAGACCTTGAATGGCCATGACCCACTTTTCCTATTAAGCATCCTAAGCTCCTACCTATATGTTAAGTGGAGATTACTTTTGGGTGATGGACGTGATGGACCTTCCACTTGGGAACATTTACCCAACATCTTACGTGCACATGTCCGAACAATCAATCCTTTAATTGCTCCTAATCATTTCAACTTTATCCTAAGCATTGTATTTGGATACCTATTCAACTCTATCATACGCACTAGAAGGTTCTTGAACAACAACAATTTTCAAACTACAGATGTGAGTAATCTTTAGATAAAGGCAAAACCCAGACACCCACACGTCCTCCCCTCTGATCAAGTCCATTTTTCTTGTAAATTTGAGCCTTTCACAAAGTTTTACCATACCACTTCTCACTCTCAGATGCCTGCATTTCTTTGTAAACAAACATTTCATCCAAGCGGGACCATCATCTTTCAGTAATCCAAAAAGAATTCTTGTGGTTCATTTCTCTTGTTCAGTACTGCCACACAAGTGCTCTCCCACCAAATCATCCCTAGCCATGTAATAACTTATATTTTCAAATGAGCCAATAATAAGGTGTAGCCAATGGTCCTGACCCCATTTAATGAAGCACTTTCTGGTTCCATTGGCGATCAAAGATGGGCCCCATCAAATTAAACTGCTAAAAGATGGGTCCACCGTCACCTATATATATATATGAAGTAGGAAGTAGGAGCCATTGGTTGGTTCTTATTTCCTCACATCAAAACCTTATCTTTTGTGCAAAATGACAACGTGTTGGGTTTTGAATGAGAAGGGTGAGTGGGGAATGGAGAAGAAAGACAAACCACCATTACTAAAATAAAGACATGATTGAAGTAACTGTGCTCATCCATCTCTTTCCCAGTGTCTTGTGGGAACATGGAGGCATGGTCCCTTGTGGGAAATTGGATTCTATGGCATTGGACAAAACAGAGAAAAGAAGAAAAATTAAGAGACCCATAGCCTGTTCTCCCAACCAAAGGCCATCAAGAAAACACTCCATGTACCTATAACATGGTTTCCTGTTTAAGGTCTACGTCTCCTTAGTTTGATTGTTTTCATGTCTTAAAAAGCAAACTCCCCCATTCATGATTTTGAAGTTCAATCATATTAATGAGGATTTTAAGGAAAGGCTTTCTGTATTATTCTCAGTTAATTTTGATTCAAACTTAGGATGTGAGGTTCTAGGGGCCGCACAATTGCCATTATTTATCGGATGGGCCCCATCGTGGACTGAAGATAAACAGAAGTATCCCATACAAGATCTTAGCTAGCTAGAGAATCTTTGGACATTTCCATGCCATTGTTTTTTTTTTTTTTTTACTAGTTTGTATTCTTATTGTAGGCTAATAATTGAAGAGTTTGGATCATAAAATATTCAAGACATTTTATGGGCATCCCCTATGTGGGGTGGTGTCCATCCGACCCAAGTAGCCCACATGCGTGGACTTGAAGTGAAGGTCATGAGACACTATAATGTTTCTGACTGAACTAACGAGAATATTCTTTATTCTTTTACCAAAAGAAAAGTGTTCTTAATGAAGAGGTTACTAGGCAAATCAAGTCTTGCAACTTTGGTAAGGCAACTGTAGTTGAAACCCAGAAAACCTGACTGAGCTCAATGTCTGCTCCATGTGGTTCGACTTGGGAACAAGTACTCAGAAGACTCAGGGGTTAAACAGAACCTACACTTGGTTATTTTTTATGTTTTTTTGGGTAAAACCTACACTTGGTTTATATGTAAGCTTTTGGATCAAAATCTACAGAGATATATACATATAGATATATGTCTTCAGTTGGCATATATATTTTAAATACCAATAAGACTTGAAGGTGGCTGTACTCACTCAAAATTCAACTGATGGATTACTTCATATATTGAGAATTAACAGGATCGTTTATCTGGGTCAGACAGGATTCAGGTTTAGGATAAGAGGTATTTTGGTATTTGTGCTAAGGGGAGGGCGGAGAATATTATATAAATTGATATAACTTGTAAATTCAGTCCTTTTGCCTAACCATGTAAACTTCTTGTGTTTTTCCTTTTGTGTGTGTTTGATTATATCTACATGCATCGATATCTTATTTGTATGTCAATCACAGGTTTTCATTGCGCCCCGACATCAACCGAGTCGAGTGAACTTGGTACAGGAGAAATGATTATACTGGGCAATAAAAAGAAACAAATGAATTTACATTCACAAGAAAAACAAGTGCCAAATGCTATGAACAAAAACCAAAAGCTCACTTCAACTCAATCCATGCAAAACTGTAACAGAAGTACGACCATTTTTCCTAATAATGCAAGTACGGACATCTGAGAGGATAGATATTGTATGGATTCCAAAAGCTGGAAATAAAAAAAATGGAGAAGCCTTCCCTTCAGGAAACCTTGTGGTCTTCCTGCTTAGGACCGAATGTGACTTAGTGCACGGCTACCATATGTGTGGCCCAAACAAAACGAGAGTTCTGAATATCATCAAGCTGGCAATGTAGCAAACAATTGGATTCTCAAAAAATAAATTGGCACAGACAAAATACCAGCAAACATAGAATTGAAAGTGGGATGGATGAAAGCAGCTTTAGTCTCATCCATTTCATGTGTCTAGGTCCTCTAGGACCCTTTGTGTATTTCCATCCCATGTGCTTTTCACAAAGACATTTTTGGCTGTAATATTTTAAGAGGCCTTTTTCAGTATGCTCTTGAGTTTTTGTTCTAGTTAAACCTTTGATTTTGAAAACCATCCCAAACCCAATAAAGTCATCAGGTTTGGATCTAGATCATGAATTTGTATGGAGGTATGATTATAGTTTGTATTTTTGTGTGTGTGTGTGTGTATACATATATTGGGTTGGGTCCTTGAGTGTGGAACTACATGGACCACCAACAACCGGACTAAAATATCATCAAGTTTAACTAAGTAGAGCCAAACGGAAATCCAAAATCAAATTGGTCCAAAATAAGTGCCGAGACCTTATTTCATGGGTTGGTTCTGAGTCAGGTCTGGGTCAAATGGGTCCTTGAGTGTGGCTGAATTGACTACTAGTGAAGCAACCTGAATAGTACAGACTAAGTAAAGGGCTTGGATCAGGCCCAGTTTCTTACATACCATGTACTTAATAATGTATAATAAATGGTTGCAGCATTTGGGTATCATAGCCTTCAGATTTGGAATCCAAGGTCCCATGTATTCGGGTACCCCTTTCATCTATAGATGAGGATCCAGAATTTGTATAATTTCATTAGCAAGAGGCACTCTGCGGTCTATTGATATCAGCATTTACAGGGTCCAACGACTGTAAGTTTGAGGAATAGCCCTTCGAAAACCTAGACGTATTGGACTTCAGTGGTTGAGTCCACTGCTATAAAATGAAGCTCTTGATAATTGACCACAAATAGTGGATTTGGTTCATCCTCAAAGCCCTCCTTATCTTACAAACTCTGACATGTCTGTGAACAGTGGAGAGTATTCAGAAAATGTCCATTGATAGAACCAATCCAGAAAATGTTCTCCCAAGAGCAGTAGCATGTACATGGCAGCTTTGCAGGGTCCACATTTGATGAGTGCAGGCCCTTTTACACTCCTAAATTATTAAGACTCATGGTTATCTAAAAACCATATAAGCTGGAGGGTATAATTTGAAATTTGGCAGTCTTATATGGTCATCTGTGCGCAATTCTGAATACATTTCCAGCCATGGTGATCCAAAGATCTTACGGCCAAGATCTTTAAAAACAACTCAAAAGAACTCAAGGCCAATTTCGTCCTACCGACAGAGAGTCAGAAATCAAGTTCTCCTACCATTCTACGTTAATTCCCCTCAAAGCAACAATCCCTTCCCCTCCTCTGTCAGACCTCTGACCCTCTCCCATCACAGAATCTTCTATTTCCACCCCCTTCAAAGGCCTAGATTCCCTACCTTCCCCATAACTCCCCTTCTCCTTCCACACACACACACCCCTCTCTCTCACCTAACCCACACACACAATAGACTCGCCGAAATGCAGCAGAGAACCCATCTTACACTGTCTCTTTTCATTCCTCTCCTCCTCTACACCACCCCATCTTTCTCCTCTGTTCCTTCCACAGACACCTTTGTATATGGCGGCTGCTCTCAGCTAAAATACGGCCTTGGCTCATCTTATCAACTCAATGTCAACTCCCTCCTCACATCTCTCCTCAGCTCCTCCAGCTTCATCACTTACAACAACTCCACCTTCTCCGGCCAGGGCTCCTCCCCACTCTACGGCCTCTACCAGTGCCGCGGCGACGTCTCCACCCCCGACTGCTACAGGTGTTGGTTTTATAATAAATTTAAGGGACTTCTATAGATTACTTCCTCTTAAACTTATTTTTTTCACGTGTTAATTAACGACAAAACACCAAAAATATTACTAGAGTACTTTGATAAAAACTTTTTTTTTATTTTTTATTTTCCGGGTCTTACTCACCAACCTATGATATTATGGATTTCATTAGCAATATATAAATATAGTTACTTTGAAGCAGTGAAAAAAACTTACAATTTTTATTTATTACTGATTTACTTCCCCATTAATATAAATTCTTCGAGTTAGTGATAAATGATCAAAAAATATCATCTGAGTTGCGTGACTTTGCTCCTTTTATTATTATTTTTTACTGCCATATTTTTATTCCGTGATAATTAGATTTTTTAAAATAAAAACTCACTCTTGGTGACTCCAAACCCGTAACATCGAATGTAATTGAGGTTGATTTAATTTTGGATCAGGTGCGTCCAGACTGCGATATCGCAAATTGGGGTCCTCTGCTCCAGCTCCTGCGGCGGAGCCATCCAACTCCAAGGCTGTTTCGTCAAGTACGACAACGCCTCCTTCCTCGGCGAGCCGGACAAGACGATGGTGGCAAACAAATGTGGGCCCGTCACTAGCGGGTCGGGTACGGATCTTCTGAGCCGGAGGGACGAGGTGCTGACGGAGCTGGGAAGCCGGAGCGGGTCTTTTCGTGTCAGCACTGTCGGGTATGTTTCGGGTATGGCTCAGTGCGTGGGGGACTTGAGCGTGGCGGAGTGCGCGGATTGTCTGTCGGAGGCAATAGAGCGGGTTCGGGGCGGGTGCGGGGCGAGCGTGTCCGGTGACGTGTATCTGGGGAAGTGCTACGTGAGGTATACGGCCAGTGGAGTGTATGAGAAAGCCGGGAATGGTAAGTGGGCCACCCCCAACTTTGATGCTCCCTCTATCACCATTGTTTTGCATGAATTTTAGATGATAAAGAGGTAGTTTTTACATGATTGCATAGATTTTTGAGATGGTGAAAAATTGATGTCGAGTTAGGCCACTAGTCTTCACCATTGGTTGTTTTAAAAATGATTGAGCAATCACTATGGGTGTTTACATGACTTCAACCATCATCATCATTGATAGCTAAGTCTGCATTGTAAGTTTTATTTGTTTGACTGTCTTTTAGGTCATGATCCACTTTTTCCCTCTTTCTTTTTTTCACTCTAATAAATACCAATGCAACCACATACAGTACCCTTCACAATATTCAACACCATTCACAACATTCAACACCATCAATGTTACTGCTAGTGCTCGCTTTATGATTATTTCTGTGGAGAGGAGGTGCTTTCTCTTCTCATTTAGCATTTATGATACAAGGAAGCACTTTACTTCTTAGTAATATCTTGTTATCTCAGCCTTAGCAAAGTTTACTTATGTTGGTTTTGATTTCTCTATAAGGACGCGGAAGCTTAGTTAAAATAAGGTGAATTCCTTGCATTAAAGGCGCTCATATCCTGTGGGAGGAATCTCTCCTCAGCTTTATATTATCAATCGAGTTTGGCTACTCATATACCAAAGTTTCGCTCTTTTTTTACATTAATCACTTAGTTTACCTTTATTGTTAGTCTACACATTTATTTTACTTACATGTCATCTCTTGACTCTTACAATATTTAGCTGGGGTCGTTGGTATAAATAATATAATTTTGTTAATTTTGAGACTTTGGAGAGAGACAGTAGCTTGCAAGTTGCAAGACCAAGAAATAGTATAGCAGTGACTTGGAAAGTTCAAGGGAAATAATATGACTTGATTGTTTTTGAACTTATAGATTCAGAAGACGAGGCAGGAAAGACACTGGCTATCATAATCGGATTACTGGCTGGCGTTGCTTTGATAATTCTTTTCGTCTCTTTCCTTAGAAAAGTCTACGAAGCAGGAAAAGGTGCGTGAGGGTCCATCTTGAGTCTTCTTTTGCATTTTCCACATGTACTGCATCATCAATAATTCAGTATTCTCCATGGGATTTTAAAACAGGACACTATAGATAGTTTTTGAGGCCCACTAACTAATTAAATACAAAGAAGGTACCTACCAAACCTAAGCTGATGATAGTCGTTTAGTCTAAATACCATGAAATGTTTAGTTGAAACAAGAATTTCAACTGGTTAGAAACCAATCAAAATTGTTTAAGCCAATAAAAAAATTATAGTTGAACTGATATAAACCAGCGATTCTGACAATTTCTAAGTTATTTCAATTTAAAAGTAATTTGAAAACGAGGGATGGTATAGTTGGTTGGGTATCTAGCTTCTCACTTAATTATTTAGAGTACGATTTTTGGGTTCTTCCTACTGCGTGAGTAGACATCTTTATCCATTGGCTAGGACTTCTCATTCTGCATTAGCAGGCTTCTTTACGGTAAAGTCTCTCATAGATTTCAGCCCCCTTTACATGGCATATATATTATATACTTTGTTTTGTAATTATATCCGATAAGTTTGATAACAACAACTCAAAGAAACATAGTGGTTGATTGAACGGCTTAGATTCTCAAATTTTGTTTATCCGGTGCTATCAATCAAAGTATCATACTTTTGATTGGGCCTACAGTCAATATGCCTAGTTCCAAGTCATTAATTAATTAAACATACCATAATTAGGTCACTCACATGATTCAACAGGGTCCTGATTCAAAGGAACGTGAAATTCACCCATATTGACTCCAGCTCCAATCACGGTTCAAAGGAAAGGATAGTGGTGCCCTTGAACAAAGAAAGTATTTGATTTTTGAATTGCAAAGGCTAAAGGGTAAATGCCGTCCACACAATCTTATGACATTTCAGTCAATGGTGTTTTGGCATGAGTATTTTGAATTTAGCTATTGAACAGTGTTAAAAAAATTTTAGGGGATTTGTCAATGGTAGTTGTGAGAATTGATACTTTTTCTTTGGCTGAGGAACCTTCCTACTTTTGCCAGTAAAAGCATTAAATATATTTTGACTATTTTTGTCTTAAAAGCAGGATAGGATTTTTTTTATTACTTCCACAAGATGGAAAGCCCCTGTATCTTTTGCATCCAAAAAATAAAAATAAAAATGCTTTCAAGGTTAGGGTCAATGCCCCCCCCCCCCCCCCCCCCAAACTTGCCATATGTCTCATTTTTAGAAGGCACGCTTAGGTGCTGAGCTCAAGAGGGATTTATTTGTTTTGAGGTATTTTCTTTTAGAATTACAAGTGTTGGAAACTTCTTAGGATCATGTCTTTTAGAGCATTTTAAGTTCTCTAAAATTTCAAACACCGATATCCTGTTAAGTTAATTTTCGACATCTAAAATCTTCTTCTATGAAAAGGAGCTAAAAGAATTCATAATTCACCTTGACAAGAATTCTCATAATTCCTCTAACCAAGAAGTAGGCCTAGGAAGGCATCTTAATGATAGTATCAAAATATCAAACTTTAAAGTAATTAATAATATTTTTTGTTAATCAATTTAATAATGTATATTAAAGTGGATTTGGTTATAGAGAGGCATGTGGTATGAATGATTAGCATGAAAGTGGTGAAAACTCTCATGCATACTTCACCTTAAAAATCATTTCTTTTCTTCAATCTCACTCTTTCAAATGCATCTATTACTCATTTATATTTAATTACTGATGCAGGTAAATAGATAGTGCAGTCTCAGATTTTCTTTTTCCTGGGTTGGATTTCATTGTTGGGCATCTCTCCCTCCTTGATTTCCATTCTCTCCCCCACCTTTTCCAGCTTTTTATCTCTTCTTTTAACCTTTTGGAGTCCTTTGTTTTATAAATCTCCTAAGAAAGGAGAGTCTTAATAAGGGAGGTAGAAAAGATGTGGAGGCAGGTACCTTGAAAGAAGCGAAGAAGAAAGTTGATCAGGACAGAGATTCCATGCCCCCACCAACGCACCAAAGTGGCTGTCTTTATGTCGAGTAGAAATTAATTCTTTTTAGGCGGATTTATGTGCCCATGATCTTCCTTTCAAGTGGTGTTGATTTGTTGTCTTTAGAAAGTTCGGGCCAGTTTGTTCTGTCCAATAATTAGGATTTTTCTTATTGTGATGTGAACCATATGTTGTAATTTATGATGATTTTTAATAAATGAATCTAACTAGTTTTTGTAACATTTGAATTATGTTATGCAGTAAGGGGGATTTTTTTTTCTTTTTTTGTGTTTGTAAGAAGTAAGTGGTTATTTGAATGTGGATAAAACAGGTGAAGAAAAGTTTAGACTGTAGGCAGCTTTCTCCACTTGTATTTTCTTTTCACTTTTTCCTCATTTAAAGAAGAAAGCAAGTGGAGAAAGTAAATAATAAAGGCCGCCTACATACATATTTATATTGTCAATAGCTATGATGCCAAAATACAATATACATACAGCAACGACACGCTATGAACATGGCAAAGATACATGTTTAAAAAAGTGATATATTAGATATAATACAATATAATATGCGGTCCATTTTGAAGTATCCCTACATCATAGGTAGACAATTTTCTCCACCTCAAAACAGACCTTATAGAGAAATCTTTATCTTTGAGAGGGTGGTGAAAGCTGACATAAGTATCAACCTCGTTCTCCTTTTGGAGTTGTTTTTCCTGAGTTATTTTAAATCAAATGCAAGCAGTTTGAATTATATGTATAAGAAAAATATGATGAATCTTCGCTAACGCTGTCAATGGGTAAATCTGGTTTGGGTCTGACTTACATTCGAGTACATTGAGGCAGGTGGACATGCAATTGGGTCCAACCCAAGTAAGACTTACCACTCGGTTGGACTCTTCTTAGGCTTACAATTGGGTCCATGAGGTGGTTTCTTCACTTCTGTGGTTGATAACCTTAAGAGACTTGAGGAAAATAATTTTCCTCATTACCTGCTAATCCAATCGCGTATATGAGGTGGTTTCTTCTTTTCCAAATGACTTATATATAGAAGAAATAAAGACCATGAATGCTCAACTTCTAATTTCTAACTGGGAGATTTTAGTACATTAAATGTCCATTTAACAATCCATACCATCCACTTTATTTATTGAATAATTCATAGGCCTAGAAGAAAGTCATATTAATCAGATCATCATAGCCCTCTAATCGATGGCCCTTTGATGGTCTGACAACCAATTTGAAGGTGAACTATACAGATACATGTTAATCATCTTATCAAATAGCCAAGACAATATGAAGGGGTTTTAGCCGGGCTGCACCCTGATCCAATATATTCTTCCTCTCTTTATCTGGACTTTGACGTTTTGGTTTTAGACAAATGATCATATCAAGGTGATCAGATGCGACTTTTCCTGCCCATTTCCTACCAGACACCCTCCCATATGAACATCCATCCCTCCCATATGTTCAATATTGCTCTAAGAGTATTATACAGAAAAACAAGTCTTCTCTTTAAAGAGAAATTTGTTGAATGATTCTACTTTCATAATTTGTTGTATATTACTGTGATTTAGATTAAAATTTGGCCTATAACATTAATTCATTATGAGCATGGCCTATACAAATTTGGATCAAGCAAAAATGAACTCCACCCGAAGCCATTCTCCTTGGTTATACTATTTATATAAGGCGTTAACAGAGGAAACTATTTAAGCCCCACGCAGTATTCGGTATTGGCCTCAATTGGACTCTAGATGTGGGCTACTGGTTCTTAATATAAATTGTTTAGATTAAAGAAAGTGAGCTCACATAGTTGGATCAATGATTATAGAAGTTATGTGCAATATTGAATGAGATGGGTCCAGCACCAGAGCCTGACCCTTCCTGGAATCTACAAAGATTTTAGCTCCCTGTAACAAGGGTAATGAGGTTTTACTTTGAGATCAGCTACTTACCTTTTTACTTACTAATGGTCAGTGCTTCAAAGAGGTTGGTGTTAAACTGTGATCGCTCATCTTCAACTTTCAAATTTAGGATGACCATAGATAGGTATGGTCTTCAATGCATTCCGAATAAGTACTTTCGGGTTGCGCAATTGGAAGGGAATCTCAATATCTCATGCAGTTGTTCATACCAGGTTGCATCTCTAAAAATGAGAGAGAAAGAAGCGAACTTAATAACAGTCTCCAATATTGTTTTGAGCGATTCATTTACTGCAATTTTCTCTACATAGCTCTCTCTCTCTCTCGTTTGTTTTCTTTTTTCTTAGTGAAATACATGAAAGGGATAGAGAGGTCATCCAGCCACTGTTCCTATTAATATACCAAGAAAGAAGATCTTGAAAGATACCTGCATACAACTTACCAATGCGCGCAATCCAACCACCAAAGGCTTCTTTAAGCTAAGAATTTATAGACATGGTATACAAATGGAGAGAGAGTACTGGATTTCAAAGCAATTAAGTGTCAAGGCCTTCTAAAAGAATTTGATGGTATGACTCATTTTGTAAGATGACAGTAAATAGGCATGGGTTCTTTGTGGAAAAAAATATTTCTTATGATATAATTAGAGTGGCTTTGGTATGAGTACAACTCTATCTTGCATATTCTTAGTACTCTTGACATTAGAGAAGGCAAATAATTTTTTGTTATCTCTTTGCTACTTTATTTCTTGTTTCCTTTTGATATATTAGAAGCTTGCCCTCATCTTCACCTGTGGATGTAGCCCTCATTGATAGTGAACTATATAAAGCTCATCTCTTGTGTAATAATTGTTTAAAGTCTTTTACCAATTTCTTTCGGTTTGAAATCATGCTCTTTTTTTTTTTTTTCTTTGCTTGTTCACTTCTTCACATCCATCACCACAAATTGAAATCAAACCTATTATTTGTGAAAAATATTTCACGAAATTCGAAAATCGATATCAATTCATACTGTAAATAGTATTACATAGAAATACTTGAGGAAGTGAAGTTCATGAAATTCGACCCACACAATAAATCATGAAATAAGCTATGATAGCAAAGTTGCTCAAGAAAAGTATTATAACCCATTTGATGCTAATGTCATCAAGGTGAACCATGTTGCATATTCTCTTGCCTCCACTTTAACCAATAACTTTAATAGTGGGTTGTGACCAAGGGATATCATTAAAGTTGAGCCAATCCTAAAGTTAAACACAGTTGATAGAATGGATATGGAAAGTGTGCCTTTTGATAAAATGAAAAGTGGGACTAACCTAATCTATTCTTTGGCTCTCACACCTTTTCCTTCTTTTATTCCAATCTTGGTTGCATCTTCCCCTCTATAACATTCCAAGACATTGTATAAGTGGGCCACTTCCATGAAGGCAATGAACAATGCTCAAAGGCAGAGAGAGAGAGAGAGAGAGAGAGAGAGAGAGAGCTTCCATGCACATGAAAGTGATTTGCCATTCCAAAGTCTTTTGTCCGTTTGGTGGAAAAGCAAAAGGAGAAAAAGAAGAAAAGCTTGCATTGATTTGAACTATAGAACTGAGAAAACTATTAGAGAATGAATATTCTAGGTTTGGATATGAAAAAAGATTGGAACAAAGTTTCTGGGGGACCATTGCCTTCCTTCCCCCTAAGTTCCACCCATGTAGCTAGTTTGATTCACATGAAATATCTTATTTTGAGTCATTGTATTCTTATAAATATTCATTGGTTGTTCTTGATAAAAATCATCGGACAAAATGTAGTCCCTAATTTGTCATTGAATGAACTAAAGAAACACCACAATCTCTCCCTTTATCTCATGTGCATAAGTGCTGGGTATTACAAGATACACAAAAAATGAAAGATCCTCCATCCCGTGTAACTACAGCTATTCTGGGTCCACAGGTGCAAATCAAACACTGAATATAGTAGAAAAAAATGGAAAGCTGGGTGGAAACCAGGGATATGCCAACAAAGAAAGAAAACAAAACATCCCATATGATAGTTCTCAAAATGTCACAAAAGAATCTCAAATACTAAATTTCTAATTGTATCAATGTAGGGTTGGAAATCTTTTGTATGCTCCTCAATCATGGTGAAGACAGGCAATGCAATGAGGGGACGGACTTGGATCCTATGGCCAGCCAAAGGAATAAAGTGAACATCCCCTCAAAAGAATAAAATGAAACAATTGGGATTTTAATCAGCACCTTATTACTTAAAGAATGACATGTAGGTGTTCTACAGTCCATTTCAAGGAGTTCTACATTACACATGACACATAACTTTGGTGGTAGAACAATTGATCCTGTGGGTCTCCACATTTGTGGCCACTCTTCAGAAGAAATTCTGTGATTGCCCAAGCAATGTTTATTAAATCATTTTAACCTTTTTAGGAGAATCTGGCTGCTCTGTTTTTTTATTTTTTTGCTCAACTATATTTTACTGAGGATGTACAAGGTCTCCATCTATTGTTTTTCTAGCAAAACTTGCTAACTAACTTCATTGAAGGGGAATGGCCATTTAATTCATAGGTAAATAGCGCAGTTCTCACCTGGCTGGTCAGGGTTCGAATCCTGGGTACGTGGATCTATTTTCACTTGTGTGAGATTTCTTCTCACTTATGCGGGATGTCTTCTCATATGTGTGCGGGCTCTCTCTTAGGTCCAGCACCCGCTGGGTTACCAAGAAAAAAACACGAACTTCATTGAATTCTGCTAATTTATCTCTCTCTTTCTCCTTATGCTTTTGTCTAGTTAATTTCTTATAACCTCACCTCCTTAGTGTGGGCGATTCTTCTAACCCAAATCTGACCCATAAATATCGGGATCTGGTTTGATTCTTCTTTTTATCATATTGGCTTTAGCCTTTAGATAGGCATTCCTGATTAAGTAATGGATCGAGTTCAAACTGAGTCCATTTGCTAATAAATCCATACAGTTCACTCAGATCTGACTCAAACCCAACTAATTGTATTATGATCCGCCAAGCCAACCCGGACTCGACTTTGTAAGCAAGGGTTTGGGTTGATCTTGTTATCTTCCCTTTTGTGTCCGAGTAGACATTTGCAACACAATTACTATAATGGCCGAGTTCAGTTTGAGCCTGTACATGTTACCCATACTCTTTAGCTTGACCTGAAACCAACCTGTCCCAATCCACTGTCACCCTTTCATCTACTTCCATAAAATTTATATAAAAATGCCATTAAGACAATGTTGATATCACACCACCTAATAAAACACTGTGACTGCGACAGATTAATTTTTAATCATGTTGATTAATGCTTCGAGATATCAGACAATCATAATTTATACAACAATCGCATTAAGCATAGGAGTGCTCATGGGCTGGGCTTCGATATGTAATTAAGTCCCGTTTAATAATTGGGCCGGTCTTGGATTAAGTGATAGTATATCCAAGGCCCGGCCTGTGTAAGGAATGCATGTGATTTAATTTAATTAGTCCAAACAATTGCTCAAATGCCCACAAAAGTGATAAAAAGCCCGGTTCGGCCAAGCCCGATTGATTGAATGAGTGGGCTCGGGCCTAGCTTTTACAGCCCGTGTCGGGCTTGTGCCGGGCCTCGGCCAATGTTTCTAAAGCCGGGCCAGACCTAGATATGCCTTAGCCTAGCCCAACCCGACCCATGAACACCCCTAATTAAGCATGTCCCAACAATCCGAATTTCATGAGAATGATCTTTTCCATAAGTAGAAGGTTGAGATGCACTGAACCCTCTTTATTAGCTTAAAATGAGGGTTGATTATTCACTTTATGTATATGATAATGCTTTTGTTAAAGTGGTGAACTATCTCTCATGTTATGAACCAAAAAAGTAGTAGGAATTAATGGGGTTGAATTTGAACTGTAAATGCATATTGTTTTTTAGCAAATGATGGTATAAATATTAGGATATGTTTACAGAAAAGAATATTTCAATTGCCTCAATTATTCAAAATCTTTTAGTTGCTAGACTTTTTTTTGGGTGCTTTATGTGATTTTGAGGGCATGTTTGGCAGTGGAATAAGGTGGTGAAGGTATCAATCAATTTTTCTTCAGATTACTTCATTTGAATATGAGTTGAACTCAGTTATGCTGCTGAGGTAGACGAGTTTCCAACCATTTTTCACCCTTACAAGGTGCAGGTAAATTCACTTTTTGATATGTTTTTCCTTAGTTCATGTTTGCCAACCAAACTCTCTTTCCACAAAGTCTATAAAAGTCTATGCTTGGCTATAGTAAATCCTCTTATCCTCCGAGATTTGGGCTACCTAAGATCCATATATATCTAAGAGCATGTTTGGTAACAAGCGAGGAATTCATAGGTCTGATGATTCTTCACTACCATTAAAACAAGGATTCCTAACAGTGGATTTATATAGTTGATAATTTCACATTGATATTGGTGTGTATCGATGCATGTAGCTGAAAAAAATAGAGTCCGGTGTATAAATCCACTTAAATTAGGATTTGTAAATCTAATGGGGCGGATCTAAAAAATCCTAACAATTGAAGATTTCCATTAGCTCAAATCCTCAGGAATTTACAATTACCAAATATGAATTTATAATATCTTTAGGAAAACCGAAAATCTTTTCCCTGAAGATTAGGTTGCCAAATGTGACCTAAGGGTTTTGAGGTCCAACTCCCATAGGATGTGGAAATCCTAAGTTGAAAAGGGAAGGGTATAAATTCCTGAAATCTGCAAATTGGATCCTCTCTTGTTATCAAACTTAACACTTAACAGCTATGCCTATCCAGATCTTCAATGAGGAAAGCTCTGTTCCAAAGTGGATGAAGAATTCTCATGCATGTGGGGATTCCTCACTTGTTACCAAATTTTCTAAACTCTTTAATCAACTAAACAATTCAAAACTATCCGATTTGGCAAGGAACTGGTTTGAGGATTCAATTCTTTTAGTGAGGCTGTCAGCCGGCTAGACATGGATTGTCTTGGGCCCAGTTTTTAAACTGGCTGCACCGGACCAGACAGAAAAGGCCCATTCGGGAATTTCGCATTTCATAAGCCCAGATACAACATGATAACAATCCTATCATTTAGTTTCATGCTCTATTGATAATATGCTCAGCTTTGTAGATCAGATCATCATCCTATTTAGCTATATCTGGAGCAGATCCATGCCCCTAACTACTAGCCTTTCGTGGTCATTCTAGGCTTCAGTTTTAAGTCAAAATAATATATGGGCTAGGCCTATGCAACCATTTTTTGCTCAATCAATAATGGGGCCACAATGGCCCAGTTGAAAGCAGTTTCTGTAAGCTTATTGCTACCTTCGGTCTCTGATTCCTCAGAATTGTGCAAGCAGTTTCTGTTAGCTTTCTTTCAAGTGAGGCCCATGTTGATCTGATGAGACATTCCCCATGAATAGGGATGCTGAAGAAATTTCCTGAATTAGAAAGTCCTAGTCCTTTCAATCAACAGCTAGAACAGAAGGTTCTGATTTCCCTACTAATGTCTAAACTGAAAAATGGTGGAGTTTTGGGTCATCACTGATCCTTGTGGGCACTGGAATTCGATGCCAACGGTTCTGATTTCCCACTAATGTCTAGTGGGTGATCAAATCAAATGAGTTCTCCTTAAACATGAATCCATCTGGTTTTTCTGGGGTCTGGGAAAAGAGGTGACCGATCAGCGATGTTAAGGCCTTGTTTTTTAGATTGATCTGATCGCTAAAACTCCAATCTGATCTGTCAACGTTCGAGATAACATGGTCAAAGTCTAGAATAAGGAATGGGTATAGGAAGACAATACAACAGCTAGGAAGACTTCAGTATTAAAAGGTTAGTAAGCATAAAACTGCAAATATGACAGATCAACAATTATGGGACATGATTGTGTGGGAAATCATTATTATATTATATATGAAAGAGACTGATTTCAAATTGAAATCAGCTCCAATTGATTTTAACAATCCCCCATAATTGTGACCTACTCATCAATTCCAATTTATAATTATCTTTTAATCTTATTTAACTTAATTCAATTCCAATACCCACTTCTCTCTAATTTTTTTTTTTTAATCTAATTCAATTCAATAAAATGTTATTTATTATTCACTCCCCATCTCTCCCCCTTCCCAAACCCCTTAATCCAATATTTTTTATAGCTCTCTCCCTCTCTCTCTCTGTCTCGGTCCCATCCAAGCTTGGTCTCCCTCGTCACTTTTTTTTCTTTCTTTGTTGTCATGATACAAGTTTTAAAATGACTCGAGTGTGAAGGTGATGCAAAGGAGAACCGCCGGAGCCCAAAAATGTATTACTTGATGCATTACCTCTCTCAGTTAGTGTGAGTGTAAATATGATATTTCATTTTTCTACTAAAATATAATTTTTAAATTTATTATTTACATAGATCTTCAATTTTATGATTTTAAGAAAGCCTATAGATTTTTTGTTTGATAGAAGTACTTCTATTTTTTATTTATCAAAATCAATCAATTTTTTTTATATCATAAAATTAAATGGTATTTTATATATGACTTATATCGCCGGCGCTAAGCACAGGGCAGTTTGCTAGTCAGTAATGATTGAGGGTTTTCAAATAGATTCAAAAGGCTTTTACTTCCATTGCAAGAACTCATAAAATGGTGGAGAGCACAAGATATTTTAAGAGGGAAGAAAATGAGGAGTTACCCAGGGATGTTTTGTGGGGTTCGCAAGGTGGAAATGCCAATCACTCAAGCATCTTCTTTTTTAAAATTCCAACCCCTCCAATCTGTGAGAAATGGACCCCAATTTATAAGAATGGTCGGGTGATTAGCTTAATGTAACCCCTCCATTAATCTATGTTAGGACAGAGATGGCATGAACGAGGGCTAGGATTAGGCACCTCGAATTCTTCCCAGCATTTCCAATCAAGACAAATCTGCACATGGTTCAGAGTCTTTTCTCAACCATCCATATCGTCGTCACCATCAAAGCCTTGAAGTTATCTTTTTCATCATTTCGTCTACTTGATTCCTGAACCAAATCCTCATATAGGTTTCACATCTTCAAATTTATAGTTAGTGTCGGTGGAAAGGCCAAATAAAAGAGGAGGATTGTGTTATATTCACAAATTGATTTGAAACTTTTATTGCATCTACATCATGAATTCTTAACCATTCAAATGATGGTTATTTTGTTCAGCGATGGTTGTCCAAATGATGCGACCTTGGGGGCTTTTATACACCCATTATAGAGCCATCTTTAGTCATTGGCTCAGATAGACCCACCCATCAACAAAATAACGCTCAGATTGAGTTGGGCACGACAAGCTAACTCTCGTTAGCTGGAATGGGTCCATGTTTCCATTTCTGAGGCCAAATTTTATTTCTAGTGATGTATCCATTACCTTTCATTATTTGCACCTGTTAAAGTCAACGTCCACCCTCGCTCCTGAGCAGTCATAATTGTGGTCAAGCCCTGACCCTCATCATTGTTGTGCCGTTTTCATCACCAACTGGTTTTGAGATAAGTGGAAACTCAATGGGAGTGTAAGATCTTAATAAGTGGTATCAGAGCCTGGTAGGCGGGTGTTCAAGTCATGGGCTACGCGTTTTGTAAGTTGCGCATCAGGAGTCGCGGCGGGTGTACCGTTGATAGAGGAATTATTGAGGTCCAATGGAGGACCATCCGGCATATTTAACATAAATGGATCTAAACTTGGCTAAGGGCTCTTTTAAAATTGCTTGATTCGCGCTGACCTCAAGCTCAAGTTAAAAATGGCTGGAATGAGTCTTGCTTGATAACTGCTCCCATTTACAAGTCCATTAATGAGTCTGGTAGTCAAATGGGTGACATCCACATCCACCTCTGTTCAAGTGAAGCCCATTAATAGCCCACCTTGATCTTGAGCCCAGCCCATTGCCACACCAAGCCTGAGCTTAGCTGAATAGTGCTCATCTTGAGCTTCACACATGAGGATATCAGGACAAGTCCAACTGGCCTCCACAAGCTCACGAGCTGAGTCAAGCTAAGCTGGCCCGGCTTCTTGACAGCCCTAATAGGTTTTCAGTTTTTCTTCCAAGTCTGAAATTAACGAGGGCCATACATGATGCATGGAGACAAAGCATTCCCACTTACATATGAGCTGGATGTCATGTAAGCTTTGCGAGTGAAAATAAGGGAAAATCCATTGACAAAGTGGAAAAGTACTTTTGTGTAATCATCTCTCTTTTAACTATCAAAGCAGGAAAGAAAAGATGAAAAGAATAAATTGGATCAGATGAAAAAAACACACACACACCATCCAATTTATTGTTCGACCGTAAAAATGATGGCCTTAGATCAAATGACTATCAATTTTTGATGAATTTGAATAACACAAGTCACAACCCCCTTTATCTGGTGAGGCCAGTGAACCTCACATGCATTCCACCTGCGTCGTTCTTTTTTTGTGCTGAAGAAAAAACTCAGAGGCAGACGGTCACTGAAAATATGCAGCAGAAAATGACATTTTCTTAGTTCTTTAGTGTAACATAACAAGTAATAGTTTTAAATATGACTAATATTGACTGATGCCCAAGTGTTTGAAAGCCGGTATAGAGAACTGACGGTACGCACATCACCAAAATGCTACATGTTGGACTCTAAAAACTGTAGGAGAAACTGCATTTGTCTACATGAAGAGGGTCAGAGTAGCACCTGCATCATTGATCCAAATGCAGTACAAAGGGACTCATGGGGCCTGTTTGCTGGTTCCAAATCGAACTCCTAATAAAAAGGTAAATTTGAAAGGGTAAAGGTGAATATCCACAATGGGCCATCAGGCCATCAATTCACCTCAGTTTTCTAGAAACTTCAGAGTAACTCTACTGATGCAAATGCAGAACTACAGAGGAACTCATAGGGCCTGTTTGCTTGATGGAAATCGAAGGTCCATCGAATCACCTCCTGCTAGTAAATGACTACCCAACAATACCCCAGTAAATCAAATCGCAGGAATGTGAAGCTCCCATCTAGATATCCACTTTATATCATTTATTTCCCACCTCTTTAATGCTCCTGTGTGTGTATGAATTCCTGGGAATTCAATACGAAGCAGGCAAATGAAACAAAATGTATGGAATATGGATGGATATGATTTCAATACAAAAGATCATGATTTCATACCCAGGTCCAAGTATATAAAAGAAAAAGGCTCACTCACTACTACAAATAAGCATGATTTCAGTAAGGCTTGCTTTTTCAGCTCATCATCCCGTGGAGTCATAGGAAACCAGTTGGATTCTGAAACTTTAGGAAAAGGCAAAGCATGTGAATGACACTGCAATAAAAGGACCAAAAACGCCTTTAGCTCTCGAAATCTTACCAAAATGTTGGCCCACCTCTCCATCAAATCACGAAAAAGAAAGGCACCCAAATTCCCTAATTAAGCAGGAACTCACCAAAGACTTACAGTAAAACAATATAATTACAGCAACAACACACCCCAACACCTAAACCAACCCACAATCTTTTCATCCAAACAAACATTAATCAGTCTCCCCATATCAGCAAAAAGACAAAAGACAGAGACAGGTGCTATGAAAAGAGACTGAATATACACAGTTCTCTGAGAGGAAGATCTCTAAGGACCCTGTTTAAACAACAACACCACACAGATTAAATGGCTAAAAATGTTAAGAATGGCCTTTTTCTTATATGCTACCCTAGTGGTAACAGGACTTTTCTAAAGGAGCATAAGAAAAACCTATAAAGGGTTTGAGCATATGCCCCTGCCTCCAAAGAGAAGGTGTCTTTACCCCTGCACCAACTCAGGAAAGACATAGTTCAATCGAACAGCGATGGTGGTGGTGGTTGTGCCGGCCCATCGGTCCGTCGTGATAATCCATCATCCACATCATCAACCGAATGTTGGGTTTGGTCGGATTCTTGTTGAATGCTCAGGCGGCGGAGTTCTTCAATCCGCCGTACCACCTCAGACATCACTGGACGCTTGTCAGGGTACTGGTCCGAGCAATCGACTGCAAGTTGCAAAAGCTGAACCATCTCCTCCTCGACACTCTGGTACCTCAAGAGCTCAAGATCAAACACCTCTGATGTCCACTCCTCACGAACCACTGACTGCACCCACCTTGGAAGATCAATTCCTTCCTCATTCAAGATGGAATGTGCTGGGGCCTTTCCTGTCAGCAACTCCAGCAATAGTACGCCAAAGCTGTAGACATCAGCCTTCTGAGAGACCATGCGGGGATCTATCATCTCAGGTGCACGGTAACCTCCTACACGGTTAGGAGTGGAGCTGGAGCCCACAAGGTGGACTAGGCCAAAGTCCGAGACATGAGCACCATAGGTTTTGGACAGGAGGACGTTGGAGGACTTAATGTTGCCATGGGAGACGTTGGGGCCTTGCCGATGGAGGTACTCAATGCCGCGGGCTGCACCAAGAGCAATGCCAGATCGGGTCTCCCAGTTCAATGGTGTCCTTCCTGCTCCTCTGCTTCCTGTAAAAAGAAAATGACAGAAAGAGGCCGGCCATCAAAATACTATCACTGTTGCATTAAAAAAGGAAATGGGTTTTGCTTTCATTAGAAAGCCACCCACCCACCCAAACCACCCAAAAATCAATGCATCCTAGTAGGAGTTTAAGCAAGAGAAACCTATGATGCCCAAATGCAACATAGATACACAGCAGGGACACGCCACAGATGTTATCAGCACACAAATATTGACATATTAAAATAAAGTATTTAAAATGTTGCCCACCATGAAGTATCTAGGTATCCTAGTGAGAAAATAATATGGGGCAGAGAAGACAATTAAATCCAGCCAAATGCAGCTCCATTTTTATAAACCACTCCCATACTTTTGGCTTGTGCACACCCACCACAGTACATGAAAACCAGTAACTTGGGGTGCATCTATACATACATTTCTCTTCTGATTTTCTTCATTGATAAAAGGATCTTGGTGGTAGCAGTTTGCCACCTTTTGTCTTCGGGTTATTCATTTATAAAACATCTCCGTGATCAGATTGCTTAGCCCCAAGTCTGGCAAGCCAGACAATCAAATTGATTGTTTAACCATTGGATGAACTCTGCATTTTAATAAATGCAACAAGCAGACAATTCTAAACAGTTAACTTGACTGGTCAGCAGACATTATAAAGCAAACAATCAACAAGAAAATACAAACAGATCCAAGAATCAAACAGGCCAGATTATTTGTTTATTGTCATATTAAGGCCAGATCACATCATCAACTGTAGGGTCCAGATGAATGAGCATTCGCACCAAATCAGGTTGTTGAGGTAGTTGACACAGTGATATAATCAATGTAATTTTATGGACACCATCATTTAGGTTTATAGGAGTGACAACTTAAATGATGGAATTAGAGATATATGACAGATAAAGAAAATTGCAGCAATAGGGTACGAGAAAAGTCAAAAGGATCAGGCGTTATCCCTGGTATTATCTACACAGACATTCAATAGACATAAATACCCAAATTGGGGGCTAAGATAATCCGGGCCCACACAATTATGGGCATGACCTTTCAAGGTAAGGCCCAACAGATAAACAGTACACATCTCTAAATTAGGCTCCCACACTACACTATACTGAGACAAAATACCAATAACATAGATGTGATCTTGTAAGCATCTTACACTGGATACCCAAAAGACAAGACAGCCTTGTCAACTAAACTATCCTCTTTGCATCAAAGAAGGACTACATTTCCATGTGCCTGTCTTCAACAGAGTATAAAAAAGAAAAGATGAAAAGTACAAAACCCCA
Source organism: Litsea cubeba (assembly GCA_012931725.1). Taxonomy (NCBI): domain Eukaryota; kingdom Viridiplantae; phylum Streptophyta; class Magnoliopsida; order Laurales; family Lauraceae; genus Litsea; species Litsea cubeba. The sequence continues at coordinate 66,608,629 of CM022950.1, read as the reverse complement.
ACCATCTTCAACAAAGAGGAAAGAAATGCCAACAAAAATAAACACAACATATCCACCATACTACCAAAACGAAAAATGCAAAAGACAAAAAACAACCCTTCTGCCAACATAAAGAAAAAGAAAAATCCCAAATCACTTATAACCAAAAGCAAGAAAAATGCATAGCATTTCCAAAGAAAACCACAAGAAAGCTAGGTTTCCTACAGTAATCAAAACCTCACAAACACACCTCTAGTAATTCCACTTTCAAGGAATTTTTTTTTCTTTTTTAATGATATTTCAAGTTAAACTTTTAGTCAACTAGCAATTCAAAGGAGGAGCACCCATCAAAGAAATTTGGCTTTAATAACTACTGAAAGTTTCCGCAGGCAGTTGGCAATTAGCTTTACTTTACCAAGCGTAATCGGCAAAGATGGCAGAAAACAGATGAACCAACTTTCAGATCACCAACCAAACACATTTGGCCAACAACAGCATGGAATAGCTAACATCAGCTTTGCCCCCATTGCCAAACAAAATCGATCTCGAAAACCAACTCTAGCAAACTGGATTTCTATGCAAAATTAATGGCCTCAAAGAAATTCCAAAGAGAACCCACTACAGAAACTGCATTTTCTTGCAAAAGCATCCTAAGAACAACTCACTTGCTACAGTAATCTAATTTCCATGAGACAATAACCTTTTAGAGAAACTCAATAAAAATCACAAACAGAAGTTGGGAAATTGGGTTACCCTGCAATAAAATCATTCAAAACCCAGATGAAAACAAGGAACAAGTTCTCCAATGAAAATTAAGAAACAAGGGTTTTGCTGTTATACTATCTATACCACAAGATGTCAATCAACAGACAAACAATACTAATTCCAAAACAAACAAAGAGAGAAGAGGAAAATGAAATCTCACCATGTAAAAGAGCAGAGAGACTTCCCATTGCCATGTAATCATAGACCAGAAGCTTCTCATCCTGGCTAAAGTAATAAGCCCTCAACGGCACCAGATTCTCATGGTCCATCGATCCAACGGCCTCAATCTTCTCCCTAAATTCCCTCTCAGAAATGGTCACATCCCTCAATCTCTTCACAGCCACTGCAACACCACTCTCCATAACCGCCTTGTAAGCCGTCCCAAACGTCCCTTTCCCCAAAACCTCTGCAGAAGCTCTCAGCAAATCCTCCAAATCAAACACCTTCCCACCCACATTTCCAAAAAACACCAGCTTTTTCGCCGCATTGGCGGCAGCGGCGGTCGGAACACCGCCAGTTTCTCCATCACCCACCATCCGTTTCTCCCCGGGGACCTCCGTCTCCGACACCGGCGGCCGAACCGACGCAATGTCCACCGATCGAGCCTTCCGCCCGTTGCTCCTCCGGCAGAGAAACAGTAAAATTAGGACAATTGCAAGGAAACCCACCACGGAGCCGATGGCGATGCCGGCGATTGCGCCGCCGGAAAGCTTCTTCTTCTTGTCGTTGTTCATCTTCTTCGTAATATCCGCTCCTGCAGCCGGTGACATCGTCGGAACCGAAGAGGGTCCCGGTATAACTATCTCGCTCGTGCAGGCGGTCAGCGGCTTGCCGCAGAGCGAATTTCCGGCGAATGAGGCAGCCGGGAAGGACCGTAAGCCGGACGGGACGGACCCATTGAGCTGGTTGAAGGAGACATTGAACTGCAGAAGGTTAGGAAGCCGAAGGTCGGGAATCGGACCAGAAAACCGGTTCATCTCGAGGAAGACCACGCGAAGCCGGGTGAGGTTGTTGAACGCCGGCGAGATCCGACCGGTGAAACCATTTCCGGCGAGGTTGAGCCGGACGAGATTCCGCAGCTGGAAGACGGACGGCGGGATCTCTCCGGCGAACCTGTTTCCTTGAAGGAAGAGGTTCCGGAGCTCCGAGCACCGTCCGATGTCGGAGGGGAGGTTCCCGGTGAGGGCATTGAGGCGGAGGCTGAGGACGCGGAGGCGGGTGAGGTTGCCGACGGTGGCCGGCGGGATGGACCCCACCAGGCGGGAGCCAGGGAGGCGGAGAGTGGTGACGCGGCCGGAATCGCAGCCAATGCCGGGCCAAGAGCAGGGAGACTGGGCCGCGGGCCAAGACAAAGAGCCGCCCACGGCCGAACGGAGGGAGAGGAGCGCGGTTTTGTCAGAATCTATATCTGATTTTCCAAGCAAAAAGAGAGAGAGGAAGAAGAATAAAATCAGAGACAGAATCTGCTGCTGATGCTGATGCTGATATGAATCCATAATTGCATTACACACTTACACACAAGATTGTTTTTCCAAAACTAAAATCAGAGTGTGAAGAAAGCTGTATAGCTTGGGGAAATGGTTTCACAGTTTGTGGTATGGAGTAGTAGAAACTAGAAACAGAGAGGAAAAGGAAGTGGATGGGAGTGAGGAAGAAACCCTAGTGACAACATAGAGACTTCTGTTTCTTTTTGGCCTTTTGTCTTGTTTATTTATTTTATTTATTTTATTGCATGCGTGTATTTTTATATGTGGGGGGAAATATCAGTGGGTTTTGGGATAGGATGCAAGCTGGATATGCTTTCTACTACCTGCTATCTTTGTTGCAGCCATGCAGAGGAGCATGCTTTAATTACAGTAATAGGTGCACCTCGGGTGCACGTCAGAGTTGTATCCTTGTCGAATGTGTGTGGTCACTGATCCACCCACTGCTGGTGAGAATGTGAGATAGCTGCAGCCTGCCGCTTGGGATAGTTTGGCATTTTAATTTTCAACACCCTTTATTTTATTTTTTTAAGTAAAAATGCAATTATTATTATTCACTAAAATATAAAAAAATTTACTTTCATATATAAGAAATAAAAAAAATTCATAACAAACAACTAAAAATAAAATATCATCATAACTCACTTATATTTTATTATTTCTTCAAAATCAATTTTACTCCACTTAACTCTATTAGTAGAGTTGCTAAACTAGCCCTATACGGTAACCATCCTCTTTTTTAAACTCCAAATAGAGGGGTTGGACCCATAGGACGAAGACCCAAGATTTTCCTCTAGGTGGTCAAGTGAAGACGTTAAATAATAAAATTAATTTTTTTGTGATAATATTGAAGAGATTTCTAGATCTTAAATGAGATGATAAAACCCTCTGGTGAGAAAAGTGAGGGAAGGTGACCAGAGTTCGAATCCTAAAGCACGTTCAGGTGAAAACCATCACCTTTTACCATTGAGGTAAGCGGCCGTGCATTCTTAACAACTATTTCTTTAAATAAAAGAATTTTTTCCATTAGAATACTCGGTAACCATCTATTTAGATGAAAGATTTTCCACCTATTAGTAGAAAGCATGCTTTGGTTGTGGGGTCCAGCTCATGGGCCTATTTGGATCATCATCATCCAAAGTCTCGTCCCAATTATGTCATGCCAGCTAAACAAATAGATGAAAAGATCTCTCTTATAGATAAGGGGTCGTGAAAAAAATTAGCCCATCAGATTATTCTATTCCTTGACTTGTAACTTAAATTAATTATAATCCTAAAGCACGTTCAGGTGAAAACCATCACCTTTTACCATTGAGGTAAGCCGCCGTGCGTTCTTAACAACTATTTCTTTAAATAAAAGAATTTTTTCCATTAGAATACTCGGTAACCATCTATTTAGATGAAAGATTTTCCACCTATTAGTAGAAAGCATGCTTTGGTTGTGGGGTCCAGCTCATGGGCCTATTTGGATCATCATCATCCAAAGTCTCGTCCCAATTATGTCATGCCAGCTAAACAAATAGATGAAAAGATCTCTCTTATAGATAAGGGGTCGTGAAAAAAATTAGCCCATCAGATTATTCTATTCCTTGACTTGCAACTTAAATTAATTATAATCATCTATCATCTATACATATTTTGTTCAGATTCAAATTAATAATAAGTAAAAGTTTGATGAAAAGAAAGATACCAAATCAAGGGAGGATAAAATTTATAAAAAGAGTTGTGTTGATGAAAGGTAGGCCCAAGTGTGCCCCGACCATATATAATAGGTAAAATTAAGTAAATAGTCATAAAGAAGAGTGAAGGAGAAACCATGTAATGTAACAACCATATATTATTATCTAATCCATAAATAAGAAAGGTGGTTGATTTTTCTTCCATGAACCACCGTATTAAAATACTCATTTGTGACCCACGTACACAAACATATAAAAATTTCACGTGGCTCGGAAGAAGTAGAGAAGATTGTAGGGTCTTCAGTGGGAACTTCATCATAAATCTCAACGAGGGTAGACAGAAATGCATCGTTGTCTACATAGAAGCAAATTTTGATTTTGCAAATTTTGATTGAATGAGCTTTAATACGATTTAACTTCTGACACTATTTTGGCTTAAACAGATTGACTGAGCTTTAATAAGATTTAACTTCTACTCTATTTTGACTTAAACAGATTGGGTAAGCTTTAATAAAATTTAACTTCTACTCTATTTTGAGTTAAACAGATTGAGTGAGCTTGTAATATATAGCTAGCTTTTTATCGTTCCAGGGCCGGCCCCGACGTTTAGGGGGCCCAAGGCGACCTCTAAAAAATGGGGCCCTTATACAATTATTTTTAAAAAAATATTAATTCATTACAATTTTTTAATAAAAAATTAATATTTTTTATTACAAAAAAATGCTACATCCAGATAACTTTAGGATTGCCTATATACCGAGGGAGGCTAAATTTAATCCCAATGATCAAGCACAATGTAGTTCTCTTAAACTACTCACTCTGGCCAAAAGCCTACAATTCACAAACTAACATTCCCTTCCAAAAAACATGGCTAATAAACCTAGAAAAAAAAAATAAAAAAGTATTACTGAAAACAAGATCTTCTCATATTTTTAGCTGCAAAGTCACTAATCAAACTTGTATAATCAAGTTTTTCTGATGCTCACGAGAAATGAGGAAAGGTGAAAAGTTTGGTGGTCTTGGGCCCATGTTTGACTTTTAAAGTCTTATCTTATGGTGGTATGGTGGTGGACCTTAAGTTTGGCTTTTTAAATAATGGTTATTTTAAATAAGGTAGGCTTTAAATTTGGACCTTTTAATTTATTTATTGGGCTAAATATTTACACACATGTGTTATTAATTTGGGCCTTTCAATTTACATATTAGATTAAATATTTACATATATATAAATACATAAAATAATATGGGGCCCTAAAAATTTTATAATTATTGGGGGCCCAAGGCGGCGGCCTCTCCCGCCTGCCCCTTGGGCCGGCCCTGTATCGTTCTCCGCTAAAAGTAACAAGAAGGTAAGTTTTCAAGCAGATATGAATATCTAAATCCATTAAGGCTTTTTTTTTTTTCTTTTTTTCCTTTATTCTTTACAAGCATGCTCATATAATTTTTACTATATAATAAGTTTGGAGTCAGCTCTCCCAAGCTGAAGCTTAGGATAAGGTAAGCTGAAGTAAGCTTCATTGTGTGGTGGGGCCCACCTGGGGACCCACATGGGGGATGGGGTGGGTGGATTTCAAGGACTCCCTGAGACACATTCCTGCAAAAAAAAAAAACAGCCCCAAATGTGGTTTCTATGATCTCCATCTGGACACCAAAAGTATAATGGTCAACGGTCCATTCGGATCGGTATACGGTCGATCCAACGGTCTAGTAAATTTGGATCTGACTAAAATTTGGTGGACATGTGCATTTTACGAGGGTCGTGTGTTTGATCAATTTGGATGGACCAAGGATGGGCTCTAGAAGCGTTAGCTTACGGAATCTTAAACTAAGCCTAAGCTTAGGAGAGCCTCACTCAACAAGTTTATTGGTACATGTTTGGCATCTCAGTTTCCAACATTTATTTGTCTAAATATCTTATTAAAGCATATAGTTATTTGAAAAATAATAGTGTTTGGTACATAATTTACCATCTACCCACTTTAAAAAAGTAGATGCAAATCCTCTTAAAATGAAAAGCTTCAATTATGGACTTTTGAAAATAAGAGCCTTAGGTCCCAAAAGAGTAGAGGCGGATGTCTTTTTTTCTTTTTAAGACTAAACATGTTTTTATTTATTTATTTCATCCTCTTATTTTATGACTTTCTTTTTATGGCTCTATTTTAGATGGTTGTGTTGGAATAAGAGTAAAGATACCAAATGAGGCTTTAGTCTATTTGTAAAATGATCAAATTGAAACAAATTTATTTTAAATAGATCTAATTGAATAATTTTATTTTCTTCATATCAAACTTGCCAAACAATCCAAACAATTGAGCACATATAAAATATATACATGAATATAATATTTTAACAATTCACTTATTTTATACATGATAAATCTAGGGGATTTTACTGGAAAAATCCCAAAATTTAGGCATTTATCCTGCTGGGTCCCAGCCAAATTGTGGACACTAACGAAGTCCGTTAGTGCGTTTTTGTATTTTTTTTTGATATCTGGGGTGAGTGACGCTAGCGTCACTAAGCCCTGATTAAAGTGACGCTAGCGTCGTCCATCGCTATACCTATTTAACCCACCCGTCCCCATTTTCACCATTTTCACCATTTGTAACTTCTGCTCCTTCTTCAGAACGACGACGGCGCTGCTCCATACTTCTTCCTTCTCTATCATCCATCATCCTTGATACATCCACGTGAAGGTATGTATTTTTAGCCCCGTTTCCGCACAATATTTCCGGATCATTAAGTGTATTTCGAGTTCTTGATCCGCTGTGTATGGTATAATCCATCATCCTTTGTTTTTTCAAGAATAATGTTTGTTTGGACTCTCCATTCTTCATTTGTTTTGTTCTTGTAAGCCATCATGTATTTCTGGTTATATCATTTTCTCTTTTTCACATTGTTTGCTCTCACGCACAGTATTTGTTCGATGAAATGGGACAATGTAGGTTTCAACTTATGATTATCTCAAAAGAGATACTACCTTCTACCATTTTCATTAGTTAGGGAATTTACACCTCCTCTACGTTCATTGTGCAAAAAAAGAAAATAAAATGGTATTGGAAGCAATACTAAGACTTGACTTCACCTTCAATAGAGAAGGTTATTTGTTCTATCCTAACATTGGCTTTTATTAATAATTAAAGTAGAGGTTTTTTATTTTTTAGATTCATTTTCATCAACGAGATTTGTAAATAAATAAGATAGTTATCTTAACCATTTTTACTAAACATGGAAGAGAAATGGTTTTAATAGGTAAATGAAGGCTTCCATGAATCATTTGCCCTCACTATATAGACCTAGATGAGATGAGATGGTGGTAGAAGATAAGTTTAGATATTAGGGCAATTTAATAAGATTAAGAAACCACTTAAGAAGAAACCAGTTAAGAACATTGTGGGACTTGATGATAACAATGATAAGCAAAAATGGCCATAACACTATCTATAATGACCCCTGTTTTAGAATTACTCTATTCATAGGTGGTTGGGGGAGGGAACCACAGTGTTGAAACTATTTCACCACAGACATGCTCATTAATATGATAGCATCATTGCCTATTGGTTTATACAGAGGAAATGCTCATGCATCTGGAGTGCATGGCTTACTATGCATACCAGCTGCTTGGCCCCAACCGGACCATGCAGATCATGGGACAGTGGTGGATGGAAATCTCTAAATATGAAGTTTCAGGTCAACCCAATGTTTCTAACCCTTGATGGACAGTGATGGACTGTCTCTTTGTACAGTTCATTGTTGCATTAAAAACATTGTTAATTCTACAAAAAAAAAAAAAAAAAGATACAAAGGGAAAGCCGAAGTGTAACAGGTTGCTAACAAGAACAATCATAAGCAGTATGAGAGCATTTTGATTAATTCGGTAAATGTTGATTGCTCCTGATTTGTGGAAAATACTAATTATATTTTATGAGTTTATGTTGAGTAGAATTATACTACTAATTGTCGTCTTATTTTTCTAATGATCATACAATAACTCTTTAGTATATTTCCGTTTATGAATGTGGCTGATTTTATCCTCTCCTCAATTCATACTTGTATATGCTCACTGTTACATGCCTTTGAACTGAACAGATGGCGAAAGACACGTCTTCTGATGATGAGGGGGAGTTGTTGTATGATCAAGATCAACATGTCTCAAAAGCAATATTAAATGGGGCTGAACCTGGATCTTACAGGTGCATCAATACCAACCCCGACAAGAAGATATGGGTTTTGAATGAAAAACAAAAGGAGCATGTGAGGGATGCTGGTCTATCATATTTGTCAGAGATAGACTATATGAGGATAGACCATGCCCTAATATCCGGGTTAGTTGAAAGATGGAGGCCTGAGACTAATACGTTTCACCTACCAACGGGTGAGGCAACGATCACTTTGGAGGACGTTGCTTATATCTATGGACTCCCTATTGATGGTGAACCGGTAACGGGAAGAACCTTCAATAATGCATTCGTCCCGGAAGTCTGTAAAGAGTTGCTAGGCCTTGCCCCACATCCGGAAAAAGACACGATAGGGCTAACAATAAAATTCAAATGGTTGGAGAAGAATTTCAAGCCCTCCAAGCATAGGAGTGATGTATGCAGGACCAGAGCATATTTATTTTTCCTCGTGTCTGGACAGATCTTTGCTAACTCTTCTGGTGCAAGGGGACCAGCGTGGCAGTTAGAGCTCTTTAGGGAGTTCAAGCCCTATGCATGGGGTCCAGCTTGCCTTGCAAGTTTGTACAGAATGCTTTCAAGGGCTACTAGGCTATTAAGAGGTGAAGAGGAGAGTGAAGAGGGAGGGGAAGTTGAGGAGAAAAAAGAAAGTGGTAAACTTACACTGCTCAAGACCCTAACAGGCCCTCTACAGCTGATACAGGTTATTCTTTTTTAATCTGGTCAACATACTTCTATGTTCATGACTCTCTTGCAATTTTACATGACTTTTTTGGTGTCTTTGTTGTTTCTTACTTGTAGATATGGGCATACTCTAGGATGGCTATTGGGAGGTGCCCTAAGCCTGATCCTAGTTGGCAGGATGATCTTCAATTTCCATTGTTTAAGACATGGGAGAAAAGACTTAAAGATAACAAGAAGTTAACAAACATGAAGGAAATACGCGTTCAAATCAACGGTCTGAAGGAAGAAGGGGTACTCATTTACTATGAGTGTTACTTCGTCATTTGTCTCATAACCTTTAGTTTAATTATAGAGGTTGCTAATGGTTTTATTCTCTGTGTAGTTCTTATGGCAACCATACAAGGAGATGCCAAAAAAACTGCTCCAAAGTGTGCCAAAAGGGGACAAGAAATTGTTTACGTCATGCACAGTCCTCATTCATTATTGGGTGTTCGAGAGGCATAATCCAAATCGTGTGACCAAGCAATTTGGCATGAAACAGTCAGTTCCCCCACCATTCGAGGTGCCATTCAAGCGGAACGAGCGCATAGAGCGATGTGTAATTGATTATAGTCAAAATCATCCAGATGTTTTCAACTTATGGGAATCAAGGCATAATTCTGTACTCTCCGGGAAGAAGGACTCTAGCAAAACACATAGTGATGATTATCTTTTATGGTATGGCTTGAACACTATCATGGAGGTAGTATGTGGTGCCCATGGTGAAGGACGGGGGTCACCGATCAAAGAAACAGCAAGTCCTCAGAAAGTGGTAGAGGAGAAAGTCAGCAAGGGATCAGAGCATTTAAAGGATGATGCTACAAGAAAACATGTGAGCATCCAATCATTATATACGTATTTCAATTTAATTTAAAAACCGTTGCTGTTACAATTTAACAAATTGACATGTCTTCCTTGATGTTTGTATCAGGTGTTTCATTTTTTGGAGTATGTGGAACGGTCATCCTTGCGTGCTGATCGCAAGAAGATTAAATTGGGAGATTTTACAACCCGATTGCGGAAGAAGATCAAAAGCTTTAGAGATGCATTCGCTACCGCTTTCGAAGGGTTTGGAACAGAATCTGCATCTACCTCTCAGTCGGCTGATGATAAGGAGGTGGATGATGATAAGGAGGTAATTGTCCCATGTGCTTTCTTAATTCCACCAAGCTTCTTCTTTGTTTAATTTTTTGGCCTTTTTTTGGTCAATGCAGGGTTCGTCATCATTATCAAGGAAAAGGGCAGTCCCAAAGCGTAGAGAGCGACAAAACTTGTTGCCGACTGCTAGGAGACTACAATATTCGGAAGGGAAAAGAATCGATATTGAGACAATACATGATGATGAGCCAATACATGATAATGAGCCAATACATGATGATGACCCTCCAGCAGCTAGTTTCGCATCGCCCGTCGTGCCACATTTAGACGATGTCTTGACTACTCCAGCTGGTGCAAGTCCCTCTCTGCAAATAGTGATGCACACACCGAAGTCTGATATCAACACATTGATATGGCGTATAAAGAGATTGCATCGTGAGAGGAAGATCCCTCGTTATTTCGAGGATTATGACCATCAGCTGGTGCGGTCGGCATACGCTTTGACGGAGGAAGAGTTGACGCTACTGGAGGGGTTCCTTGGATTCTACAAAGAAAAGTAATATTAATTTGTGATCTTAACGCCATAAATAAACTCAGATACCTTATTAGTCTTCAAGAGTACAATGAAAAGTAACCACGAATTTTGTATGTTCTTATGATATTTGCAGGCGGGATGAGCTTGATATATACTGCACAATGGTTTCCGCTGGATCCTTGAAAAAAGTGCTCGATGATGGCACTTGGCTAGACACAAACATCATGTATTGGTGGTTTGAGGTTCTAAAAGTCCGATATCCGGATGTTTATTTTTACGATCCAAGTATCTGTGTAAGTGCTTCTTGTTGGCGCTGTATTTTCAACCTTCTCTACTACAATGTCTCATTTTCCTCAGTGATCATATGTCTGCATTAATTATATTGTTCTTCGCGTCCACAGAGTTGGTGGCAGTCCAAAAACACAAAGGCATTGCAAGATAACTGTTGGGGTAAAGATGGGATGAGGGTTTGGGAAGAAAAGGAAAAGCGGTTGATGGTGTTCGTATTGTGGCATGAACATCATTTCAGTTTGCTCGTAGGATTTAATGAAGAAAGACGATGGGAGTATTACAATAGCTTGAAGTCTGACAGGACGACTGTTAATGTGGCTAAAGAATTCGTAAGCACAGTACAATAATTAATTTGTGTATGCTGGTTGTTGAAGTGTGGTATATCATCTCGCATTTTCTTTTATTAAATTCATCTAATCAGTTTTGACATCTTCTATGAACAGATTGACTTCCTCGGCAATCAATATGCTAATTATGGTTGGTACGACACTGGCGTGTGGACACTACTTGTGAAAACGAAGATACCTTATCAAGATAATGGCAACGATTGCGGGGTCTTCGCGCTAGCGTACGCAGAACATCTTGCAGCCCGTATACCGATTGCATTCACGTCGACTGATATACCGTATTATAGAAGCAAGATCGTTGTAGACATCTATGGTCGAAGCTGGGAGTTGAATAGCGATCGATTGCCGATTGATCCACTTACTCAATGATTGTCCGAGAACATGGAAATTTTCATCTTTACTTTTTGCAACTGATGTAAATCAGTTTTGATGTCCATAAGTTTCATTTAGGTTAGACGGAGTTGCTTAATGTATTATTTTATAGATGGAGTTCTTTCAGTTTATCATTTTGTTGTGGCAATTTTAACGATTATTTTTAATGGGAATGAATGCTACAGGTTGTCACAATGTGTGTAAGATTTGCAATGAATTTTACAACTATGGTTTCCTTTTTTTTTTTCCACTGTATCAAGTGACGCTAGCGTCACTCATTTGTGGTTCTGTAACATAGTAGTGACGCTAGCGTCAAAAGTTTACATTCTGTTGTCAGTTATAGCCTGACATAAGTGACGCTAGCGTCACAAAGTTTACATTCTGTTGTCAGTTATAGCCTGACATAAGTGACGCTAGCATCAAAAAGTTTACATTCTGTTGTCAATTATAGCCTGACATAAGTGACGCTAGCGTCAAAAAGTTTACATTCTGTTGTCAGTTATAGACTGACATAAGTGACGCTAGCGTCACTTATAATGGCTTTCTGTGCTGACTTCCCTGACATAGGTGACGCTAGCGTCACTAACTCTGTTTTTTGTGTATTTATCATACATGGCAGAAACCATTTACTTTTTTTTTTACGCTACCGTCACTGTTATCTGTAAGAAACCATGTCATACTTGTAATATTTTGACTTCAATATTCCAAAATAATTCTTACAGAAAGTGAAGGCCAAAAAAAGTATGTTCTTTACACATGAACATAAACAAACTCACAGGATTATGGTCCATCATCATGAAAACAAAACAAAAAAGTATGTTCTTTACAAGATGAACATAAATAGTGGCACAGGATTATGGTCCATCATCATGAACACAATTTCTCACAAAAAAACAAAGAGAGTATTGTGTTGGCGACAGTTCACAGAAATAATTGAGACTAAGTCTGTCGATGTTGAGCCGGGGGATTTCGACAGCTCTGACGATTGTGGCCTTTCTCGTTGCAATTGGAGCATGTGAACACCCTTCGTTCCCTGTAACGATCCTCAGTTCGTATTCGATTCTTCTTTGGTCTCCCGGGCTGTTTAGTTGCAAGAGGAGGGATAACTCTTTCGTTCGAAATATGCTCCCATTGTTTGCTATCACGAGTGGCGTGAATCACCTCATTGTACGTGGCATGTAGTGCACTTGTTAGATACCAATTGTCGCAAAATTCATATGGATTATATTTCCTCACTCGCATTGAAGCAATTGCATGTGAGCACGGTATCCCAAGTACTTCCCACTTGCGACACGTGCAAGTTCGACGATCTAGATGAACAATGTCCACATACTGTGCAGACTGAACTTGAAACTCAACGAGTCCGGCAACGCGTACGTGCAACCTTCGGGCTTCTTCTGTTTCATGTCCTAGCAACTTCTCAGCATATGGAGTCAAACGACTGTTAATGCAGCAGTTTTCAGCTTGTCTTTTTTGGAAGAACTCCATCAATCTAGCTCTTATCTCTTCTACTTGCTTGACTATTGGTAAAGCTCGAGTATCTTTCAGCATACTGTTGGTGCACTCAGCGGCATTACTTGTAAGCATGTCATATCGTCGACCTTCGACAAAGGCATTTGCCCAATGCTGCCGGCCAAATCCGTTTATATAATTATATGCATCTTGATTGACAGCCCTGATGTCTTCCATAAACGCCTCATATTCACATGCTCTGTATGCCTTTGCAGCACACCAGAATTTCATCACAATTGCCGGATCTTTGAAGGTTGACTTAATGTTTTCCGCAAGATGACGACAACAGTAAGAATGACGTGCACTTGGAATCACATTTGCCAACGCGGGAACAAGGCCCTTCTGCCGATCGGAGACAATTGTCAAATCTGTAGGTTCTCCCAATGATACAGACAGATTGGCGAGGAACCACTCCCAGCTGTCGCGCCGTTCTGCCTCCGCAAACGCAAAAGCTATTGGGAACAGCTTGTGGTTTCCATCGAGGGTCACGGCAACCATTAGAACTCCTGGGTACTTGCCACGGAGATGTGATCCATCAACAGCAATCATTCGCCTAAGGGATGTTGTGAATGACCGGATGCATGGACCAAATGCCCAAAAAAATCTCCTGAACCTGTCGTCGTCTGACGTATCAATATTGGTGACAGTACCCGGGTTCATCAATTTCAACTCCTCACAATACAAAGGGAGGATCTTAAAAGAATCTTCATATGAGCCCCTAACAATGCGCAGTGCAATTTCCCTTGCCATGTGTGCCTTCCTATAAGAAATTGTGACACCAAACTCCATTTGATAGTCATTCATTATTTCCTTTGGCCTAATGTTGTGATTTAACCGCACTTTTTCCAAGATGTACTCTGCAATAAGTTCTGATGACGCTTGACGATGTGCAGTACCCATGGATGGCTTCGAACATTTATGGATTGGGTTGTAGGTCCTAACCTTGAAGCGTGGTCCACTCTCAATCATGGATGCGTGAATGCGCCATGGACAGTCAGTTTCCTTGCAACGTGCAGTGACTTTGAATTGTTGTGTCTTTAAGTGCTGGAGAGTGAAGTTGTTGTATATTGCAAATTTCGCTATAGTTCTCCTAAAATCATCACGGTTCGGAAATTCGCGCCCAAGCCACATCTCCCGAGATGAATTGTGTTCCAACTCTGTATCAAATTCTTCCGGGACCATGTCATCTTCGAATATAACTTTCCGATTATGGTAGCTTTGTTCTCCAACATTGTACATAGAAGGTCTTTGGCCTCTTGCCTTTGAAAACCCTGCAAGATTGGTTCCCGTGTTCCCAGATTCAACATTGACAAACTCTATTTCATCAGGCATGTTAACTTTCTCAACACGATCAATGAGTACAAAACTACTTTCTTTCGCAAATTCATTACCACCAATGTCTTCGACTGCTGAAAAATGAATGTCATTGTCTTCGCATAGATTGACAGTAGGAACTTCATGACTTTCCCTGGAAGGTACTTTGCGCTTATCATTGTGATTGCTCCCAGAATAATCAATTTGTTTGCCTCGTAAAGAACGCATGTCCATCTCAAATGACCTGCTCAAGGTAAACACATGGAAATATTTACATTAGACTACTAGAAATAGTATTAAGCATTATATATAAAATATATAAAAAAAAGATATTATGTACCTTCTAGGTTCTCTTATCTTATTGGAAGAACCATTCGAACTTCTACTGATGTATAGTAATATCCCATTTGTATTGTGTTGTGAAAGTGTTAACATGCACTTGATGTCGCTATCATCCTCTATGGCAGCCAATGAAAACACGTGCCCATTGTGATGAAGATAACGTATGCTTATGTTCTCACAGGTTTCTTCCCACTGTGTAGTTTGAAGAGCTATGTTCATCAATTCGGAGTATGTTATGTCACTTTGAATGGACCTCATCTTCTGATTTCCGCCTTCGTATACCGGGTGAATCATGTCAAATTTAAATTCTCCGTCATAATGAAAAATCACAATCAACTCACCATCCGACATCCTATTTCAAGACAGAAATAATTATTTAGGCATTATTTTTGTACAAACATGTACGGAAAATAGGGACAACCACCTCATTGACCAAAGTAGTGTGATATTTGCAAAGGGCCAAAGACGTAACACAGTGGAGGGGCATCTATGGCCTAGAACAGCTTACAGTCCACAATTTTTGAAAGTGTCTAGGGTTACAAACAATATAAAAAACATATGCAAGATTACAAACAATACAAACACTCAGTTTCACACTCAAAAACACAACATACAAGTGTGTGTGATAGTCTCTAACTTCATTGATACCAAAAGTAAATGAAAAGGCATCACAAATGATCGTTATATTCAATTTTTCCCCATGTTACTATGCAAAGATAGACATAAATGCACAAACCTTCAATAATGTACATCAACAGCCACAGAAATGTTAAGAAAATGACGGATTACACTTGAATACAAAAAATCAAATAAAACTGTCACACATCAGTTGGAGCCAGAGTAGATTTATTGACTAACATTTGTTCAGAAGAAGAATGTTCACTTTCAAAATACAACATTCACGTGCGTGACAATCTTTAACATCATGGACACCAAGAGTAAAAGGGAAAGCAACAAAAAAAAAATACATTATCTTCATTTCTTTTCATGTTACCATGCAAAGATATACATAAATGTACAAACCTCTTTCATGAAGATCAACAGCCACAAAAATGGAATCAAAGTGACGGATTACACTCGAAAATAGAAGCCCATAGACCAGTCATGCTTCATTTCTAGCCAAACAAGATTTTTTATGATCCATTGGGTAGAACAAGATTGAAACCAGGGGACGACGCGAGTATTTAAAGGTTGCGCAAAGTGACGATATCGTCACTCAATATTATATCAAGTGACGCTATCGTCGCTATGAATATCATATAAAAAAAAAAAAGGAAATTGGCGGGAAGACCCAATTAGTGATGAGAATTGGGCCAGTACTATACCGGGTAAATGCCCATATTTTGGGACTTTTCCGGTAAAAACCCCATAAATCTAATAGTGGCTCAGCTCATGTTGGAGTTAAGTGCATTTATTTTTGCACAGTTTAGATCTTTAACAAGTCAGTTGCAAAAGGAGCCTTGCAAATTGACTTTAAACACATGGCTACTGTGGTGTATAATGGCTTCTTAGAGTTTATCCCCTAAATTTGTTGAAAATTTTCCGAATCAGGGCTTTCTTTATAGAAAATAAAATAAATGTTCAACATAAAAAATCTAAAACAAAAATTTATAAGGTTTTATAAGAATTTTAGTGGTTAAATTTTCTTCCATGATCACTGTATTAAAACAACCATCTTTTATTCACCTATACATCTTAGATTTCATGTGGTGCTCTTTTTTGTTTAAGGGACTAATATATTCATTAAAGAATACTATAGAATTTTTGGTTGAGAGTACCTGTTTCTTTATCAGAATACTCCTAATTCATGTATGGGAAAATTTCAAATTCTTCGAAAGTTGTCCTCTTCAGGTGGAATTCCATATCCCTCCTCTTGGTGGAGCATTTGAAATTCCAACCAAATGCATTGAGGATGAAGTTCTAGGAATTTCAAAAGGTCATTTGAGACCTTTTAGGTGGCTGAAATTTAGAATTTTAGTAAAATAAACACAACATTTCAAATGCTAAAAAAAAAAAAACACCCAACATACCAAATTACCAAATTTTGGTAAAGACAGAGGCCCTTAATGGCACTTTTATGTTGCCTCCTTGAATAAAAAGTAAAGACTTTAATTTTCCATGATTTTTTGTCCACCCAATTAACCCCACTTAGAAACACTATTCCACTAAAAATGTGGAAAAGTGGACTGGTGTTTATGCTTTTCCTCATGGGAAGTTTTTGTAACAAATGATGAAAAGATATTTTCACGAAACAATAGTTACACGGATATGCTTTAAATTTCCTAAATGATCGCCTTAATTTGAATCACAAATGCTCATAGGCCTTTAAGTAATTTAAAAGCTTGATATATGGGAATTTGAAAATTTCCGTAACAAATGATGATGTCAACATATGGCCTCCAAGTTTTCCTTTAAGATCTTCTCTTTAAAAGGTACTTAAGAGGCTAAGCTACTTGGCTACACAGGTAATATACTTGTCTACACGGCCAATTCGAGTGGGCTGAGCTTTACTTTCGTTCCTAGTAAAAATGGGCTTAGATTGTGTTTCACTACAGCTCAACAACAGTTTTGGGTCGGAACAAAACTTGACCCAGATCTAGACCCGTTTCTAAATAACGGTTCCCCTTCCGGTTCCAGTTCTGGCTCGAACCTATTTTGTTGATTCCAAACCAAGTTCAAATGAAAACCCGAATCCGATTTCGGAGCCAGGCCCTCCTAGAGGACCGAATTTAGCTAAAAATCTGTCCTAGTTTCTCTTCACCTCTTTAATTTTTTTCTTTAAACAAGCAAATCATTCAATTTACAGCGATGCATTAAGTCTACAACCTCCAGGACTATAAATAAAGTTGTAAAAAGAAAAAGTTGATTTTGAGCTACAATTTGTAGTATCAATGACTCATTTGCCGTGTCCTAGGCCCACGGGTCGAACCTTAATGGACCCAAAACCGGACCCATTTATCAATCGCAACCTTACAAATTATGTTCCGGAGCCGAACCCGTTCATGAATCGGGACCTTAAATAAGTTTTATTTACTCATTTATGTTTTCAGTTGTATTTAGGTGGGTGTTCTAATGCTAATGCTGGCCATCAGTGTATTAGCTAGGATGGCCCATATTAGCTTTAGGGTTATGTTTTCACATATTGGTCTCTAAAAAAAAAAAAAAGGGCCTAGGTTGGGTTCATTCATGTCCTGGGTGCTTATATAGCTCAGGCAATAATGATGGGGCATGTAGAGTGAGTGAAATAATTGAAGAGTTCAAATTTTTGGAACGAATATTGTAATCATGGGTGGTGGTGAGGAATTGTGTTGGCCCGTTGAACCTTTAAGATAGGTCCATTTTAGGATTGGGCCGGGCATAAAAATTAAGACCTTGTCACCCCGTGGGATAGACTATAGTACGGGCATGCTTACCTTAATTTGAGAGAGCCCATCATGTACCGGGCTTGAGAGAGCCCATTTCGCCCCTACTTATTTCATAACGGAACTCACTTTTCATCTATAAGTATTCGATCCCAAAAACTAAGATGATATTGTCTTTTGACGGTAGGATTTAATCACGAGTGTTGTCCATCCTATTTGTTCCCATTCTCACTCACCAACCGCTTCATATTTCATGAACTTACTTTACCACTCACGGAAAGCGAAGGGTAATTCAAGAAAAAAATAAAAGGAGATGGGTAAAATAAAAAAAATACTAGATTTTGAAAGCCGCCTCTACATTTTAACAAAAAAAAAAAGTTAAAAAGATACTTTCACCATGCCACTGAATGTCAAGAAAAATTTGGGTTGTTCATGGACTAGGGTGGGCTACGCTGAGTAATGTCCAGGGCGGGCCCAACTTCTAAACTAGAACCCTAAGCCTCGCCCAAGCTCTAGTTGGGCCTAAAGTGGCCGGCCTAAGCCTAGCCCGCATGAAAATGATGAAGCTCGATCCCCACCCATGTTCGACTCATAGAACAAAAAAAAAATGAATTTCTTACCATGTCCTATGCCAGCTCAACGGGTCAAGTAATATCACCTGCTATGAGAGGACATGGGCTCGAGTCCCTCCATTACTACTCCCTCCCTTATAATTATATATATAAGTAAAATTGGGCCGGCCGGGGATTCCGGATCTCAACTACTAAGTCCAAATGAGAAGATATAGGCACGGGCTATCTATTATAACATAAACCCTATGCCTGACTCAACGCGGGCCGGCCAGATCTAAGAGTGCCCTTACAAAAAATAATCTTCATTTTAAAATAAATTTTCAAAAAGCTATTATCTCAGCTTTTGATATGACCAAACCTTTAATTTTGTTCTATCTTGCATTAACCATTCATTTCACTTCACCGGTAAACTAAATTTACCAAACAAGTGATATACCGTGTTTTTCATGTGATTTGATATTATTGCATTTAAATAATAATTATACATGCACATCCATTATTGTTTGGACCAAAGCCCCTATCCGGGACCCCACCAAGATGTAAAAGAGGGAAAAGGAGTCGGGTTGCAATGTTATAGTTGCAAGTGCAAGATTTCCTCCTCTGTGAGAGGAGGAAAAGTGGCATTTGCAGCTTTACCTCCATATATAACAGCGGAATAGCTGCAAATTCCACTTTTCCTCCTCTCAGAAAGGAGGAAAACTAGCAAATGTACTTTACCGCCAATGAAAGTAGCGGCAAAGCTGCATCAGCACCCAAATTCATACCGATGATACCTTTTCATTTCCTTCGACATAAAAAATGAAAGAATCAATAGTTTAGTTTAGTTGCATGGAGTTGGCATAGGCCTTGCTCACTATAGCATGAAATTAAGGAATCAAGATATGAGTCATTTCTTTGAATGGAATATAACTAGGTAAACCGCAAGTTTAGGAAGAAGCTCATTCACCATGTAATCAAGATCTCTATTGCATAGAGGTCAAACATGTGTACCAAGTCCCAACTATAAAGTAACTAAACATTATTGGTGATCCTTCTTGTGGGTTAGCTTCTTTAATTTTAGACGATGGTACATCATATTAAATATTAAAAAAAGATAACATAACAACCCACTCATTTTGAGTTGAAGCTTTAGGGCACGTTTGTGTACACACCCTTTCCGCGGAAAGCGAAAACTGCCACGTCAGCAAATTTCATAGAAATGAAAACCTCGGGAAAGGATTTCTGCAGAATTTTGAAATTCATGTTTGGTGCGAATTTCTTTCCTCGTTGAATTGGTGCTAATGTTGTTTGATGTGGCTGTGGATTCCTTATAGAAAATCAAATTTTCTTGTTTGGTGAAACAATTTTCTGAAGAAAAGTCACATAAAATGTATATTATTTATTCAACATCAAATAATAATTTATTTAAAGAAATAAGAAATGAAAGAGTTGTAGGGTTTTGGTTTGAATTGGAAAAGAGTGAGGAGAAGAGGGAGAAGTTTCTTGAGGAAATCCATTTTCCATGCCCTCCCATGGGAAACCCATTTCCGGCATTAAAAAGGAAAATGCCGACGAGGTAGGAAAGCTTTTCCGTCGAATTGTTCTGCGCCAAACGCCAGAAAGATGAATCTTCCGTGGAAAATCGTTCACTTTTTTGAGGAAAAGTGTTTCACAAACATGCCCTTATTAGGATTCATCTGCGGAGGGGATGGGATTCATGTTGAACCGTCTGGACTACGATGTGTAGGCCCAAGGTGGAGTTGGGGAGAATTCTAAAAGCTTGGTGGCCATATGTTGACATCATCATTATCATATCCTCATTCAAACTATGTTGGGTTGGTTTCATTAATTCTTTTTTCTCCATCCCATTCTAGCCTGACTCAAATCCTTGGATAGATTGTACTTCTTCAAATCTATCATTCCTATTTTTATAACTTTGTGAGTTTTTATTCTCGGTCCCAATCTTAGATAAGGTTAAGGTTACGTTAGGTAGGTTTATGGCCAAGGGTATAGTATTGTAACAATCCAAACATGAATTTTGACAAAACAACATTTTAGTATCTTACTCCAAACATACTTTTAGATATACTCAATCATGAGAATCCTTCCAAACTAACAAGTCCCAGGATTGAGAGCATATTGCTTGAAAATTATGAGAGCATTTAATCAAAACAGCGTCTTAACGACTATATGTTCTTAACGAACTCACCTCTTTAATAATATCTTTAATTAGAACTCACTTTTAACATGAATTTCTAGGAACCCAATTCCATGCAAATGAATAGACCCTATAAGTAAGTGTAATTTAAGATTGAAAATGGTGCCTCATAAACAAGGATAGATCAATCCTTGGTGAGGCATCTCCTTTCTACATAAACAATAATATATCAATTCATGGCGAGCAACTTGGGTGCATGTGGAATTGGGTGTGAGGCTGTGATTACTCATGAAATATAAGTATGAGTGAAAACATGGAAACTAGGTAGCGAATTTGTAGACAAGCCACAATCATGGAGATCATACGGACAAATTCTATACAGTAGAGGTCCCACCTCTTCTGAAGGTAAAGAGCACTAGCTAGCTATATCACACACTCGCCCTTAGAGGGAGAAAACCATCAATATAGAATTTCTCACGTTGGTTAAAGAGATGAATTTTTTACTCATACAAGATAACTATCTATGATCAAGAACTCTCCCTCCCTCCCTCTCTCTCTCTCTCTCTCAACCATTGGTAAATTTTCTCATTTGAAGATATGCTTAAACAAACAGGCTTTCTCCAGATCACAAGTCTTTCCAGAAAAAATACAAGTCTTTCCAGAAAAAAAGGAAGAAAATGTGCAAATGGAAAATAATTGACAAGAAAGAGACAAATAAGCTCTTTTTAAATACTTCACCAGATAAAATATTACAACAATATCCGAGCACTAAAAAAAACGACGATATTTTATCTAGAAACTTTCTTATTTCATGAATTTCTCACAATGACAGCTGAGCGGCTGAGGCTTTTTATAAAACTTGTTGCTAATTTGTCACTGTCATTATCTGGATGGTCTGGATCCTCTAAGAGTGAGGAATTATGAGCTGAAGGAGTGGAACTCTACAATGGACTACTTGTTAAAAATATGAGCCCTTCAAAATAAAGCCCCTCTTAATATATATTTGTTCAAATTTTACCTCAAAAGAAATTGGTCCCACCTTAGGTTTCATCGTCCGATAAAAAATGGTTAATGAATAATGGATAAGATCGTGGTATCACATATTTAATCGAACGGTTAATTCTATTGTGGGTTAATTCCTTTTGGAGTAAAATTTTGGAAATACCATATTTAAGTTGAGTGAATGTTCACTTTTAATGATTTAGATTTTTAACATGTGAATTTCACTATAGAGTTTAACTCCTCTACCTTAGAATTTATAAAGTGATGGCTGGCCTCATAGGATCCAAATTCTCTCAATGGATCGCTTCATAAAAGGCAGATTCCACTGCATGGTCATTGGATAGAAAGGGTCAGATCTAACAATTCACCTTTATGAAAGGTTGTCCCCGGAATTGTGTTTTTTTTTTCCTTGACATGTTGAAACACTTTTAGCTTTATATGATAATCCTAATTGTATCCCACACCACTGTACAAATGTCAAATGCATTGCATCCCTTCCCACGAGGAAAAAGTGTTGAGCCAAACAATGGAAGAATGAGGTGCAAGGAAAATCATATCAATCTTCCTGTTTTGTACAATTATACCCTAAGCCAAGCCCAACCAAAAATCAGAAAATTCAACCTGAATTTCACAAATTTGGATTGGGCCATGCGGGTTTGAGCTTAGCCAAGCACAAGTTCCACACCGCTATTTTGGCTACCTTTGATCAGTACAGCCGCTTTGACGCTTTTGTCATCGTCAATTTTACACCCAATGAATCTTCACTCACCCTTTGATTGAATATAAAAAAAAAAAAACCTACAGATAACACACTATTAAATTTTAAAGTTGTTAAATCAAGGCAAGAATAATATTATGAGGCAGATTTTGGCACCCTTGGCCATGCATGGTTATGACTGCTATCTGATCTTAAATGGTCTGTCTCTACAAATCAGGCACTGATTGAATGATCCAAATTGTCCAATTGATGGGGCTTTTACTGTCAGGTGGATGCAAATTGTCAGGAGAGTGGTGGGTTCCAGTCTCTTCTGAAAAAAAAAAAGGAGTAATAATTAAATGCCCCACAAAAATTCACTGGACAATGTTTGGGGTGCTCATGGGTGGGCCGGTTTAAGTCTGGCCTTGGGTCAGCCTGCTTGGTCTGGGTCTGATCTATATGGGTTTTACTAGTGTTCTGGCCTGTTTATCAACTGGGTTGGGTTTGGTCCTATATATGACTAAACGGTCCCTGTCCCACATATTTAACACAAAGGGGTGTATGTATTTTGCAAACTAGCTGTTTTAGGCCGTTCCTGACTTTCAGGTCCGTGGGCTGTACGTAAACCTAATATAGGCATGGATACTAAATGAGCAGGGCTTGGATAATCTTTGACCTGGCCCTTGGACAATAACCCATTTACGTTTTTCTTTTCCCTTTTTTCCTCTGTGGGTGCCTCTGTGTGTGAGATTTTTTTTTTCCCCCTCATTAGACAAGTTCTGAATCTCTTGATTTCAATAATCTTGTGGCTTATCCCTATCCACAGTGGGTCCACATTGCAATCATTTGAATTGTTGCAAAAGTGGGTCATCTGCCTGATGCATGGGTGTTGATGGGCCCACCGGGTCCCATCCAAGCCGTCCCATTTACAGTAGGCCATAAAACTTATGCGCCACCCACCAGATCCATACAGCATAATGTAAATGTTGTCTCATTCAGATTGTAAAAATGGGCTGTGAGATTCCTTCAATTTGAGGAATGAAAGGGGTGGGATAGGTTCACTTTTTCAAATCCAAACTGCTCTTCACATGTCTCAAAAGCAAGTTCTTCACATGTCTTGACAATGGCGCGTAGAATCTCACTCTAACGGAAAATCGATCATGGTTAAATCGATCGACCTTATGTAATTCACATGCTCACCTTCTTTGAATTTTGGAGGTTTGATCACATGCTCTACCCAATATAAGAAATAAAGCCTTTACATAATACATCATATTTGAATATTATAAGATTTCATTATCACATAATAAAATAATGACATATACATTTGAAGTGTTTGATAATTTATAAAACTGGTAATTTATAAAACTTTCACTGGATGATGCACCAAAACAAGAAATAAATAGAAAAATCGGGATGATTGACCCAGTGAGAACCCGCTAATTAGTACTCACACTAGAGTAATTTAATATTGCTAACCATGGTAGGACCCAATTAATTAAAAAAATGGACTAAATGTTAAAAGCCACGAGCAATGTCGTTTTATCAATGTGAGTCCACCAAATGTTAATAACCATAATGTAATGCATCCAATGATGATTATAACGGAGAGCCCTATCAAGTGTTAGACATCATTAAGAAATCCATTTATGAAAAATCAATGTGGGACCCCTTTGATATTAATAGTCACGTTAACCAATCTAATTGTAGCAATCACTAGGGGGCCATTAAACAATGAGGCTCATTTAATGATGGTAAACTAATAATTAGTCACACAATCCAATATTGGTAATTAACACTAGCAAAACATACCCGTGCTTAGCACAGGCAATGTAAATATATGAAAGTTGTGATAAAAATACCAAATTAACAAAAAATTATGATAAAATGGAAGGTTTTCAAATTTAATTTCAAGAACCGTAGGCTATGGAATTCAAAATTCTACCCTTGATCTTCATCGCCATTTTTTTGAGGACGAGGAAGCAAAGAATCAAACCGTTTCATCTTATTTAGAAGAAGACAAGTAAGTTTTAAAATGTAGAGTAGTTATAGAGCAGTTACATTGTTACACAAAAAGATAATATGCAAAAAAAGATAAAATGGGTGGAGTGAAATAAGAACTTGGGAGTTGGGAAGTGAGGAGAAGAAAATGAAAGATTTAAAATAAAGTAGTATAACTCATGATCAAAATAATAACCATAGGTCAAAATTGAAGCCAAATCGCTTGAGCTTAATATAGTATAATGAGACACATCTAATGTTGGTAGTACAGGACCTGCTTGATATTGGTAATCATGGTAGACGTTACCTAATGTGATGTTTGTGGGACCCACTTTACTAATCAACAAAGAAACTATGTGACCCACCTAATATTACTAATCAACAAAGAAACTATATAACTATATATGATAGGGTTAGGGGACCCATATAAAATTTATAAACACAAAAGGGCCAATCTAAAATTGGGAGTTAGTAGGACTTCTATAGAAAAAATCAATGTCAAAGATTATACTAAAATTATAAATGATAAAAAATATAGTGGGCCACCATGCTAGTAATTTCTTATTAACTTTTACTCATGTTTCCAAACTCTCGAACCTTGTTTTGGATAGTTTTCTTAAAGGAAGTTTATTTTATACAACATATCAACATATACTTGAATATTCTAATATGAAGGCTTTTATAAGAAAGTAAGATACTATAGGATATTTTCTAAGTTATCGAAGCACCTATTTTTCAGGTGTATATATTATATTCTAAAGTAAGAGATAACTAATAACAAAGGCCCGTCCTAAGCCCAGGCCCAAAAAATAAAAATATATTAAAATATGAGATTTTATTTAAATTATTAATAGAAAGATAAATTTTACATAAAGAAACATATATTTTATTATTATTAAAAGTCTATATATAAAACTTTACTCAAAAGAAAAAAAAAAGAAAACAATAAACTTACTTAAAATAAGATTCAAATTTCCTTTCATAGATTTTAATATATCTTAATTTTTCATAGATTTTTTTGGAAAACTTAAAATTACTTAAAGTATTTTCTAAATATAGTTGAATCATTTTGGAACTTTTAATCCAATTGAATAAAAATAATTACAATTGAAACTCTCCACCTTAGCACATATGCATACATTAGAATTAGAATTGAAAGATAGAGTATTAACATATTAAATATTTCAATGGATTAGACATATAGTTTACCTATTGCCTTACTTTCGTTTTTAGTTATCATCTTTGATATGATAACCTCACTAAGTGAGAAAATACGAAAAATAATTTAAAAAAAAATTCAATTCAATTACACAAGGGTGAGACCGAGAAAATAATAGAACCGCTGTTTTTTATAGGTGTTTAACCAAATTTACTACATATGAAGAGAATAACAACAAAGATTTATCAGTATTGATTGTTGAAAGGTGGACCCCAAATATTAAAATAGAAACATGATAATTTTGAGAAGATGAAATATATATGATATTGAGATAGAATAACTATAGCAAAATAAAGAGATCTCCGCTGTATTGGTTTTATTAAAGTTGTCCAATGAATCATTAGGGACATGACCAGCTTTAGCCTTTAATAAAATACAATAGGAAAATATGAAAGGGTTATTTTTTCTGATTCCATCAATTAAATAATGAGTCAGTAGTTTGAAGACAAATAGTTCATAGGACCCACTAAAGTAGTTTTTTTTTTTTTTTAATCCAATCAATAAAAGTCCGGGGGGCCATTAATCTCCAGATAATAAGAGATGGCATGCGGGCTAACTACCCTTTTGCCTGTGTCATAAAATAATATATGGTGGTTACTAAATATTCATCTTTTAGATTTGAGGACTTAACTAGACTTTTAAATCCTTTTACACCTGAGATGCATGTTTGTGTCCTTACCTATTTCAACACACTTGTTCTTCACTATGAAGAAGTAAAAATCGTGTGGGCTAGACTTCCGACCGTAAGGTTCACAAAAATATGAAATTAATAAAGATAAAATCCACTAAGATGATGCCCGAAAGGAGCGTTTCGAGGCCTCAATCAGAGATTTTGGGCTTCATGTTGGGGCTTAAGAGGGTGATGTCGGGCTTCAGGTTCCGTGGAGATACTTCTTCAAAAGTTGGGGTGATCACTGATTCACTGTCTTGCATATGTAATTAAGGACCGATTAATAATCGGTCCGGGCTTGGATTAAGTGATGGGAAGCCCATAGCCCGGCCCAGATTGTGTAAGAAATGCATGTAATTTAATTTAATTTAATTAGTGCTCTAATGCCCACAAAAAGCGATGAAAAGCTTGGTTCAGTACGGCCCGATTGATTAAATGGACGGGCTCAGGCCTAACTTTTATGGCCTGTGTCGGGCCTGGGCCAATGTTTCTAAAGCCGGGCCGGGCCTGCAGATGCCTTAGTCGGCCCTGCCCGGCCCAAGAACACCTTTATTTACTGGAAGGTATGTTAGTCCCCTATCCCCGCCTCTTGCAATCTTGAGCCTTATGTCCCATGGTAGGCGGCAAGGAGATGGAGAGCCATCTTTCTTGCACTGACAAAGGGTGAGATTTTTCATGAAACAAATGAAGCCAATGGTTGCACTACCCTTAATGTTGTGGCATAGCGTTTAATTGGTGTGGACTTGAGAAAGTAACTTTATTGACCACTATAGCATAGAGAATTTGGGATTCTTCATGATCATGATGGTTATTATATTCTAGGTCTAGCCAGGCCAAAGATCGTGGGACCACACCCAACCATGGCTCTAAAATCAAGCGAGACGCCTATCTCATTTTCAAATCATACATACTTTTATTCATACTAAATATGCCGGTCAATCTAAGAAGTTAGATTGTGGTTCGGCCTGCGGACCTAAGAGCACAGCCGGATTACAATGTTATTCTCACCGAGGATTTTTCCCATACAATTCCAGGTTTGGCAAACATAGGGAATATGAGGATTTAAATATGCTAAATCCAACGGTCACAAGCTTGCTACCATTTTCTCTCAATCCATAATGAATCAAGCCCTAAAACTTGAGTGCCTAGCCGACTTTAGCCTTCTGGAATTGATGGACAGTTCGGATCTTGAAAATGGGACTCACAAAAATAAGAAAAGATATTTTTTAGGGTGCAGACTTTTTTTAAAAATGTCTCCAAATCTATGAAAATCCAATGGTTGAAAATTAAGGGCACGGTTATTTTGGACTCTATTAATAAGATTGGCGGTTTGGATCTTAAAGATGAGACTCGTAAGGTAGATTTCCACGACAAAAGCCATCACTTTCTTATTACCGCCTCTGTCACTTATTATCGACTCCGTCACTGTTTACCATCCGCATTTGAATATTTTTTCCTAAAGAGGATGTCTAACAAGCAGGGAGCTATTTGCCCATAATGAATTAGGCTGCCAAATTTGGTGCTCTAGCCGTTTTAGGCCTTCAAAGGAGACTGAGCGGTTTGGATTTTGCAAAAGGGGCCACAAAAGTTAGAAATGATGATCCAACGATATGGAATTTTTTTGATTAATATCTCACAATACATGATGAATCAACGGCTCAAATCTGATCACATAGCCGTGTTGGACCTTCATAACAAGATTGACGGTTTAGATCTTAATTGTGGGACCTATGGGGTAGGTTTCCGCAGTAAAAATCGCTAACCCTTATGTTACCGTGAAGATTCTGTAGCTCCGCTTTTTTGTGCTTCTAAGAAGAGATAAAATAGGAGGGGGTGTTGGTATTCATACTTTTAGTGCAATAAACAACTTTTTGGTATTTTAGGATTCTTCTTATACGATTTGACAACTTACTAGCGAGGAAAATCGGAAAGGATGTCGCTTCGATTGTAAGATGTGACCTAAGCATTTTAAAAATCAACATGCACACCCAACATTTGGAGAATTCTTCATGACTTTCTTTACACAAAAATTTTCAAAATTCCTCCAAAACTTGTTTGTTTAACACAAGGTTTCTTTTCCATGGAAAATCAAACTTCGAGGGGATTTCAGTCCGCTAACAAAGAAAACAAAACCATACAAATTCACAAAACAACAAACTACCACACAAAAGCAAAAATAAGAGTTCCACTTTATTAAAAAAAAAAAAAATAGTGGAACTTGCCCCCTCTCTTGAGGAATCATTCCCCTTATCGGAGAATCTTCTGATGGTACATGAAAATTCGACTTTCATGTTACATGAAAACGACCGTCTCAACTCTATCAACTCAAATACAAGGAAATTATAAAGGAGAAACCATGGAAATCTTATGCTCGTTCTTTTATTATCGTCTAATTCCATCTTCTCATCGAAATCGCATCTTTATTCTTCACCATCTATTTTCTATCCTCCAATACAATCCACATTCCAGACAGACACTTAACACACATATACATATTGTTCTCTCATCAGACAAGAAAATGGCCTCCCAGTCAGTGGCCCACCATTTGGACAGTCCAGATTATTCCCACGTGCGATCACTTTACCAGTTGCGACTGACACGCGTGCCGAAAGGCCCGTCACAGACCCGCTCCCGCTCCCTCCTTTTATTTCTGTCATCGTCTCCATCACCTCACTCCATTCCCAATCTCCTCTTGGCTCCGCTTCCCCACAGCAAAATACTTCCTTCGTATAAGCTTTCTATCTCTCGATTTCGATCTCGATTTCGATTTCGATTTCGATCTCTCTCGATCTCTGGAGATGGTGATGTTTAAAGCTTCTCGAAAAGAAACCTGTCCTTTCGATGGCCAGAAACCAGGAACCTCCGGTCTCAGGAAGAAGGTAGATCTCGAAATCTAGGGTTTCTGAATCCGATTTCATTCTCTTTTTCTCTTCTTCTCATTCAAGATCGCATTTTTCTTTTCATTTTAGGACGATTTCCTCTGCCGTTTTGGTTATATTTGAGATTTGATGGAATTATGATTATCGAGAGAGATCTTAGTATCTCTAGCGATCGATTCGTGCCGTTTCGAATTTTGATTCGATGCGTGCGTTTCTTTTGGATGCTCGTCTGATCGTTTTATGCATAGATCTATCGTGATCAGTGTTTGCTTTTACGGATCTGTGATTTGTTTGCGGCTTGTTTCGATTTAGTAGCTGCATTTTCGTTGAGATCTATCCTTTTTTTTTTTTTGGTTGAGGAGCTCGGATTGGTTTTGGTGTTTATGGATCTGTTATTGTGAAATTGAACCGATCTACTTGCTAGTTTTACTGAATGAGTAATCTGTTTGCTGTTTTGGTAGTTGCATCTATTCGTTTTGCTTATAGCGTGAGTGCCTCTTATCAGTTTTCAGTGACAAATTCTAGTAGATCATTTGTGATTACTATTTTGCATTTACATGTCTGTACTTGTGTCTAAATAGATATCTAGCTGTTTCTACTGAGTATCCACCACCTGTGGCTGCGATTGCCCCTGTGTCTAGGGTGGCATCTGAGTATCCAGGTTTGCACCATGAAAGGTGGGATCTGCGGCCAAAAATTTAAATATTTAATTTTAAACAATTCAAAGGTGGTTCCTTTTAACACCCCCACTGCGACAAGTATAACCATTCAATCTTTGTTCTGCAACTACATATATATATATATATATATGGGTGATATTCAGGTAAGATAAATTAGAATACGATGATGGTCCACACTGTATAGGTGAAATGCCAAGGATGGATAAATTTTTAGTGCATTTGCACAAATACAACAGTAGGCTCATCAAATTAATGGTTGGGTCCTTCAAATTTATACCCAAGTCTGGCAACCTCAGGTCTGAAGATACAATAATGTTGCTGGTGGAATCTTATGTATTCATTTTGGCTAATTTTCAATTTGGCTTTGGTGTCTTCCAATATTTTTCATTTTATTTGCTTAAAATTATGATTTGAAAATGCTGCAGGCCAGGAAGTGCTGATGAGCTGCCATCATTTGTGATGTTTTGAGTTTTAGCTTGAAATATTAATATAGTGTTAACGGCTGAGTTGACTCAGCTGAATCACAAGCAATTTGGTCGAGTCGATTAAGTTTCAGTGGCAGTTATGAGTTAGACAACATTAGACAACAAAGCCGGGGAAATTCCTGGCACTGAATATTCTAAATCAATTATGAGTTTTTTTTTTTTTGGTTTTGGAAGAATTTAAGATGCAATACCTGACACAATATAAGTCAGATACCACAATACAATTGTGCATCACTTAGATCCTTCAAATTGTGGCCCCAGCATGCAACATCAGGTCCGAGAATTCAATGAATGTTTTATAGTGGAATATTATGTATTCTTGGTCATTATCCAGTTTTACTTGTGGTGCCTTCCAATAATTTTTAATCACAATTCTGATCTCAACTTGCCTTAATTTTATTTTGAAAATACTGGAGGTTCTGGAAATTCTTCCACTATTTGTTTTGTTCTGATTTGATATTGAAGTATTCTGTTTTATGCGTTGGAATTGAACCTGCAGAGGTGGTGGTTTGATATTTTCATTCTGAGTGCTAGGATTGAGGCTTGGCCCCAGATAAACGATCTTACTATTCTGTTATGGGCATTCTAGATGTGCATACCAACTCCATGTGTTGTTTACTTAATGTTACTTAAAAATTGAGTAAATTTTTTTTATCAAGGAACAAAGAACCAGCCGATATCAGGTTGGCTCTGTGCTAATGCTTAACTAGCTGTACAAGACTTTTCAGCGAACCAATGAATTTGCATTTTACCCAAAGTTTTCATATATATATTATTAACTTTTTTTTTTGAAGAAGGCAAGCAGCTTGACTGAGTCGACAAGCGGTTCGGTTGAGTTGATTTGTTTTTAGTGACTTCCAAGTCAAACACTGAAGCTTTGATAATTTCTTGTGTTTAAGTATTATAAAATAATTATGATATTTTATGACAGAGTATGGATTGTGAAGGATTTAAGGTGTTGTATCTGAGCACAGAACTAGCATCCTAAACCACAACATGCAATCCTAACCATCTGTAGTGGGCTTTACGAAAGGAATAAATACCATTGATTTGTTAGGTCACTGATCAGATGGTGAGGTTTGCCCCCTGGTATGCTTTAAATGGAGGATGATCTGGGTCACCCGACTGTGCAGTCACATGTAAACTGGTGATGGGTGCCTAGGTTTATTTTCTTATGTTATCATCTATTAAACCCTGCAAAACAAAAGCTGAATAATTGCAGAACAGTTCATTGTTAGCAAGTCAACAATTGTGTCTTGTAAATATACAAAAGCTAGCTTGAAAGGTAAATGCTTTGTTATAAAAAAAAAAAAAAAAAAACATGGATTTGCATTCCTCAGTATCCTTCTTTCTTGGTAAAAAGGAACATCATGGCATGCTTTATGATGTTTAACTACTCTGCAATGACATGGGAGCTGCATTTTCAGGTCACAGTGTTCCAGCAACCTAATTATTTGGAGAATTTTGTCCAGTCAACATTCAATGCACTTTCTGCTGACAAAGTGAAAGGTTGGTAACCTGCCTTTTCCATATCATGTGCTTTAAAGCCTCAGCCAGCAAGTTAACCATGTGTTAAGAAGTGTTAATTATCTTGTGAATGACAAACAACAGAGAATTTTCTCCTACACAAATGTCCGCAGGCAGATGTTTCCATCCAATGGATGGGTCTGTGAAAATCAGGGGGGTCCCACTTTTTGGATTCCCCCCCTGCCTCTTTAGCATCTTGATTGGGATGTCTACATGCGGATGTCCTGTAGGAGAATATTTTGCGACAAATAACTATTGCTCTTTCTTAAAGAAGCTTCATGATGCATTAGCAGCTGCTAATACAAAATATTTTTACAGTGGGTTCTTTGTTTTTTAAGTTCCTTTCCTCCTTTTTTTCTTTTTAATGTTTTGTTCCCCAAAGATCTAGATAGATTTTGTGAATATGTGAACAGTTTCATATTATAGTCTCTAACACTTGCTGCATGATGCAGGTGCGACACTTGTTGTTTCTGGTGATGGTCGCTATTTTTCGAAAGATGCCATTCAGGTATTTTTGGCACCATCTACTTGAGTCTTTTTCCTGGATTTGTTTCTTATATGTTGGTGATTGCTTGCTTGTGATGTTTTGCCATAAAACTGGAAATGGTTTTACTTTTACACTTCAGTGTACTTGGAAGAACATTAGAAGCATTAAATCAATAGGCTATATCACCATTGGAAGTTTCAGTTGAGTTTTGCTAGGGATAGACAATGGGAATCATGGCAGCCCCACCCATACAAATGAAGGAATTGTGGTGGGCCCCGCCTACCTAAGCAATGGAATTGTTTTTCACGAGTCCTTATTAGCAACATTCCATTAGAAAAATGCATAAAGAAACACCTTGCAGCAACATTTAGAAAAAAGGAATCATTTGTAACAGATTTCTTCAGTGCCAGAATATTCATGTTTATATTTTTGTGGATCTATGTCAGTCTTAAGTATCTATTGGGTTGCTGATGCATGCATATGTCATGTGATTTGAATGCTCCAAACTTTTTTTTTTCTTTTTTAACTTTCCAGGTTATAATTAAAATGGCAGCTGCAAATGGAGTACGACGTGTTTGGGTAGGACAGAATGGATTAATGTCGACCCCTGCTGTATCGGCTGTAATCCGTGAAAGAGTTGGTGAAGATGTGTGTTCACTCTTTTATTGCCGGTGGTTATATCATTTCCAGTTTGGAGAACTAATATAATAGTGCCTTGTTAATTCCATTCATATCCAATTTCAGGGATCCAAGTCAACAGGAGCTTTTATATTGACAGCAAGTCACAATCCTGGAGGTCCACATGAGGTATTTGCACCACTCTGAGTAAAAGGAAATGAACTTGATTGGTGTAACTGAATGAAAGTGTATGTTCTTTTTGCTTTTATATTTAACAAATTAAGTCTTTCTAAAATTCTGAATACTTGTGCTGAATTTGTCTATTATCGTCTTTTTGTGTATTCGATGCCTTAGAGAAAGTGGAATGATAAGTGGAATTTCGAGCAGGAATTCACCATGGATGGGAATTCCAAATACTTGTTAGACCTTAGCTCATGAATTTCCCTAATTCTCTTTTTGACTGAGAATTCCAACAGCCAGCTACTGTAAAATGGCTAAATACCCTATGAATGCTCCAAATCATGGACTTCTTGATGCTTTTTAGAGATTGGCATTTGAGGAATTCCAAGGGCAGACACTCTGACTAGAATTTGAGGGGGTTCTGGAATTCCCCAGACAGGAACTCCTCAAATTCTTTTTGTTATTATCTTTATGGTCTGAGCAGAATAATTGGAGTCTGATCTTTTGGATTAAGTTAGGTTCAGTGAAGAGAAATGCAATGAACTGGCCTTTATTCAAGGAGTTTGGGAAGTGTTGGCCTCTGATCTTTGGAGATGCTGGCACAAGTACTTTACCATGCGTGGCCCTTCACTTTATCAACCATTAGAATTGTTCCCTCCATTTGTGGTTGTTTGGAAGCTAAACTCGCTAGTACTCTGAGGATTACAGTAGGGCAGGTTTTTGGAGGGGTGATTGTAGACTGGATTTACTTGTACGACTGCTTATCTATTCAACCTTTGTGTCACTTAGACTTTTCTTTCTTTTTTCTTTTTTCTTTTTTCTTTTTTTTAAAGAAAGCCTCCCACTAGGGGAGTAGGTCCTTTGATGGATGCGTTCATGGTGGGTTGTGCTGATTTCATTGTTTCCCTGAATCTTTTGCATTGTGAAAGGAAAGTCCCTGTGCGTTTTCTGTGTAGTTTTATGGGCATCTGAAATCAGCTAGATTTTTTTTTTCCTAAATCTAATATGAAAAAAAAAAAAAAAATTCTATTTCCCTTATGTCTTATGAATTCGCTTATTTTTACAGGATTTTGGAATTAAATACAATATGGAAAATGGAGGACCTGCTCCTGAGGCTATTACTGATAAGATCTATGCCAACACAACATCGATAAATGAATACTTCATAGCAGCAGATCTCCCAGATGTATAATGCATGTCACATATAATTATAATTTCTTTTCCCACAATTGGTCTCAGTGAGTTTTCTTACATCATGTCTATATGCTACTCTATATGTACTGCAGGTGGATATTTCTGTTGTAGGCATAACAACATTTGAGGGGCATGAGGGACAGTTTGATGTGGATGTCTTTGATTCAACTGGTGATTATGTGACATTGATGAAGTAAGCAATCCATGAAGAAATAAATCTTACAGTTTTTCATGGTGCTTAATGTTTTCTTTTTTCTTGACATATACTTCCGATTTTAATATATATATATATATATTTGGTAAGCATGTTATTATATATTCTGATTTTAATATTCTTAAAGCATGTTTTTTTTTTTTTTTACCTTAAATTCAGAAGTTAGAGAACATGTGACAGGAAAGCTTATATTGGTGATGTGCTTACTTTCTATTTTGTGATGTAACAAATACTAGAATGTATATGTCTGCAGTTGAAACGTTGTCACATTGAATCAACATAGTTGGGACAAGGATGACGTGTATACTTATGCACATGCAATGGCATGTTATTTTTAGGCTCCCATTGTATGACTACAATAATTGTTATGAGCCAACTAATTGGCCATGAGAAATAGAGGAGGGGGTTCCAAATTAAATATTGACAAAAAATTCAGCTCATTGTCCATGGCTAGCTATCTGATCCGAGGAGATGATTGTGATGGCTTTGAACTGTAGTGTTGTTCACTGATTTTTAGGTTAACCGTCTACTAAGAGCTTTGGATCTGATGGCAAAGAATATCTATTGGAGCTGATTTTTCATACATAGCTAACTACATGTCCCTCTTCTAATTCATGCGGTCATTGACAAAGTGTGCCCATCAACAAGACCTAGTGTCGCCTGACTGATGTTAGTTGAACATTTTCTGATTGATGTTAGGAGATACTTTTCCCATCTATTAGTGGCAGTAACCATGATCAATATTGCAATATAATCACCTATCCGAAAAATGGTTGCAATATGGTGTCGCCTATTCGAATTGGCTTAGTTTAAGCTGACACTGTACATGACTGTAACAGTATTCACAGTTTAAGCTGACACAGTACATGACTGTTATAGTTTTCAGGTAAACAATGAACATCTTTTTGAGGTGAACTAACGTATAGCATGCTCATGAGTGGAACTTATTGCTGTAGGATACAGATTGGTTACCTCTAAGCAGTGTCCTTCATGTACCCGATATAAAATTGAGTTTGGAGCATCTTTTATCTTTGTCCGGTCTTTTAGCTCTTAAAAACACTGGATTGTAGATAACTCATAGCACAAAATAATTTCTTTGTTTCTCCAATCTTCTTCAAGAAGCTCATATGCATGTTCAACATGAATTACTTTAGCCATTTATATAAAAAAAAACATGAATTACCTGAGCCACTTACTTTTTTCCATGAGGTTTGCTAAGCCCAAGCTTGGCTCTATCCACAGCCATGTGTTGTATCCTAGGATTTTAACAGCTGACTCCCAGAATGTAGATGCTCTGGCTCAGAACTCAGGTAGATCCGCTTTCAAGTTTATCGTGGGAGATTTTCTAAATCCTCCATTTATTTGATACTTGTATGTCACTGGATGCATGGGCCACCCATGCTCTATGCATAGTGGAATCCATCAGATTCACTACTTGAATCTTACTCTAGAATGTGTTGCTCATCCCTGAATGGTAGGAAGTACATCGGCAGTTAAGCCTAGCAAGCCCAATTGTTCTGGAGTTTTTTTATATTATTATTATTCTGATTCTTCTGTTTGTTTCCATTGCCGGACACCATCACTTCAGATACTGAACATAGACTTGTTGTACAAAGAATAACTGATTTTACTCCCTAACTTGTTAATTTGGTTATTTTTCTTGGCCAGGTCAATTTTTGATTTTATGTCCATCCAAAAGCTGTTTGGATCTCCAAACTTTACATTCTGGTATGTAAATGCTATTGAATAGGAGCTGAGATGCAGATCTTACCTATTTGAACCTCATTCATTGACTGGCTGAAGGATGGTTACGAATTTCATGTACTTCATTAATCTTTCAGTTTTGATGCTCTTCATGGAGTTGGTGGAATTTATGCCAAACGTATATTTGTAGAAGAGCTTGGTGCACATGAAGGTTCATTGATAAATTGCACCCCCAAGGTATCTCTTAACTTTCAAGATAAACTCCATGCTTTTAGGAGAATTCTATGTACATTTATTCATATGTTTAGGAGCTGGTATGCGTTTGCTTAGATTTTATATATTTCATTGGGTTAACTTCTATGTTTAGGGGCTGTCGTGCATATGCTACCAATTAGGTAACGGTGTAGGGTGCACTTTGTGGATATATTTTGGTAAACTGTAATGCACTCACGGTTGGTCCTTAACTTTATATGCCTGATCCTGTTTAACAGGAAGACTTTGGAGGAGGGCATCCAGATCCCAACCTAACCTATGCAAAGGAGTTGGTTTCACGTATGGGGCTGGGCAAAGAGAGTTCTCAAGGTGAACCTCCAGAATTTGGAGCTGCTGCTGATGGTGATGCAGATCGCAACATGGTTCTTGGTAAAAGGTAAGTTATATGCACTTGTTTTTTTATTTTATTTATATTAAAGGTCTGCCTTTCCTTTAACTTATAATTGCAGCTTTTCTTGGATATCAGATTTTTTGTGACTCCATCAGATTCTGTTGCCATTATCGCTGCAAATGCAGTTCAATCTATTCCTTATTTCTCTTCGGGTTTGAAGGGAGTTGCCAGGTACCTCTTGTAAACTCCTTAAATGACTAATTTGCAGTACCTGCGGCGGAAGTGAACTGCCTGTTTTTACTTGGGTTTTCCATCGCCAGCTAATTTTGTTATGCATTTCTTAAGTTATATGAAACAATCATGAACTTTTGTGCTGTAAAATGTCATTGATCAAACTGCTGTTGCTGGTTTCAGGAGCATGCCTACCTCAGCTGCCCTTGATGTCGTAGCAAAGCATTTAAATTTGAAGTTTTTTGAGGTATTTATTATAGGAAATTATTGCACTGGAGTAAAAGACTTCATTATCTTTAAATGCTTCATCAAGCTGGGTGTTAGCATTAAATACGTGACGTGATGTCCTCATATATCTTTTTTTTGTTGTGTCAGGTGCCTACAGGGTGGAAATTTTTTGGAAATTTGATGGATGCTGGACTATGTTCAATTTGTGGTGAAGAAAGTTTTGGTACTGGTGGGTATTGTTTTCTCATCACGGGTGATGTTGACTTTCATGTCATGCATTATAAATTAATAATCATGGGTTAGGTTGGACATAGACACACCTATAGCATGGTGTTTGTTTAACCTAATGGCGTGGAAGTTTCCTCTTTCATCAAGTAGAAATAAACTTGCATAGTAAAATGGCTATAAAGAAGAGTCTGTTGCATAGTTGGAAGGTTCTTGCTCTAACAGCCACAAGGTTTTACCCCCCCCCCCCCCAAAAAAAAAAAAAAACCACCACAAGGTTGCGGGCTTGACTTAGCTTACCTTACCAAAAGACAGTGAAACTAGTATGGGGAAAATGTCAGACACTAGGAACTATGTCATTTCACAGCGAAGGGAGGGAAAAAGGAACCCAAATCAGTGTTGACACAATTCATTGCGTATCTCACAAATCCTACTTTCTGGTATAGTCAAGAGAATCCCAATTGATGTCATACATTCAAAGGTCAATGAAACAACACAATCTTCAGTTGGTCTCTGTTGTCAAGTTGGTGTCACCCAAAGATCCTATATCCTTTAGCAGCAGTTGTCCAAAATCATCAAGAAGGAAGGCAATCAAAGCATCCTTGGCTGGGCTCCCACATGCTGCGGTGGCTGCAAAAACCCAGATTGGTGGTTCTCATACATCCAGTGGTTGACTTTCAAGCTGACACCCTTAACAGACCTGAGGAGAACATAAGGCTCCTAGTCCCACAGCTAATGAAGTGAGAGTAAAAATAGAGAAAATAAAGCAAAAGTCTTGTTCAAGTGTTTTCTTCTTTTTAGCAATGGATAACTATTCATTTAAGCTTCTTCATGCGATTTTATTTAATAAAAAAACATTTTTGAACAACAATAATGCTGTGGCTATTGAGAAAAAATAATTGATTATTAACTTGTGCGGAGTGTGTTTATTTTGTTTTTGGATTTGCTTGCAGGGTCGGATCATATACGTGAGAAAGATGGGATCTGGGCAGTTTTAGCCTGGCTTTCTATTCTTGCCTTCAAGAATAAGGACAATCTCAATGGGGGGGAAAAGCTGGTGACGGTGGAGGATATAGTTCGTCAGCACTGGACTACTTATGGTCGCCACTATTATACTCGATATGACTATGAAGTAAGATATGCAAAATCTATAAGTAGCTGACCCGAGTCAACAAATTGATGGATCGTGAATTTAACTAGTTCTTACTGTTTCATGAAGAATGTTGATGCAGGTGCAGCAAAGGAACTCATGTCCTATTTGGTCAAACTACAATCATCCCTCCCTGATGTTAACAAGTATGTCTTGAGCTTCTTGTCTAAAAAATATTCAAGTTTGCTTTAGAAGCTGTTTAAAGAAAAGAAATTTCAGATGACAAGAAGCCTATAGCACGGTTGAAAGGTCTTCATTATTGGAACCGTGAGGTTGTGGGTTCAGGTCTCATTACAAATTTTGAAAGAAAAAAAATCTCATAGTTTTCTTTTAATTAATTTGAAGCTATGATGTGTAAATACAGCGTGGATATGGCTGGAACTTGACATAGATGCTTCCAAGGCACAGATATTAATCATAAAACTGAAATGGCAGACATTGTAGTGTTGGTGAGAGATCTTGCATTTTTGGCCCTTTTCATTTGATTTGGAGAAAGGCCGAATCCTTATGACAATAAACTTGGTCATTGGGTCCTGTACGAGAAGAATACTCTTATTAAAGAGATAAAATGTCTCGTAAATTTCAGCATATTCTCAGGCTTCCATCGTCATTCTCAAGGATTCAGCTGATTCTTGTTGACCGTAAAGGCTGTCAGGGTAGGACGTAGAGGACTTCACTTTTTTTGTGTCAACAGCCCTGTTGATTTTTTTTTTTAAATCCTCTTTGAAAGTCAAAACCCTGTAACTGAAAACCGTGCAACCTAGGTACATTTCTATTTTTGCTGCTGTTTGGCTGATGTTGTTACGTGTTTTTACTGTTTTAAGTTTCAAACATGAAGCTGTTTGGCTGATAGTTGTCAATAGCAGCCCTGAAACTGTAACTCAGACATGAAAACCTGTTTTTAGATAGGGGGTTACAATATGGACACATCCATATTTATGAATTGTGCCACTGACTGAGCCCTCAGCATCACCAGAGAGTCTGGGCGGATGATGTTTATAATCTTGTTATTTAAGTTGTTAAAGAGAATTATCCTACTTAGCTTTAAAAAAAAAAAGAAGGAATTGGTATGGACTTCTGGGGACTACTTTATTTTCTAAAGAGGAGGAATCTAGTAGCTGTTCTAAGAAACCACCTGAATTGACTGGGAAATAGATAAAGGAAAGTTTTATTTTTAGAGGACTATCATAAATAGTTAAAGCAAGCTACATCTCACAAAAACTGCCATAATTAACTGACTCATCTTAACAACTTTTATACATAATCGAATGGAAAAACTCTTTGATTTTCCACCTCTAACAAAAAATTTAAGTCAGGACGCTACAATCTTTATTGTTTATGTGTCAAATAATGGAAGAAGAAAAAAAAAAAAAAGGAAAAACAGGAAGAAAAAAAAAACAGAAACATATCTATTTATCATTCTTTTGCGTTTTATTGATTGATTTTTTTTTTTAAATGAATGGGAATGGTATAAGCAGATTATTGAATAAGTGGTAGTATTATGTAGTTTATCCTTGATGATTAAGTTAAGAATTATATGAAATTTCTGACCCTACACATTACCTAAAAGCTCTGTAATCGACCTGAATCAGATATGATTGTCACATGAGCACCAAATGAGGGTCTATATCTTTTATTTTTCTCCTTTTTTTGACCTTTTCTCACTTGGGTAGTCAGACAAATGGAGAATCTTCTAATGACCATATATGTTTCTTATTACAGGATCATAAATGGAATTAGATCAGATGTGTCAAATGTTGTCGAAGCAGATGAGTTTGAGTATAAAGATCCTGTTGATAGTTCCATTTCGAAGCACCAGGGTGTCCGTTACTTGTTTGAAGATGGGTCACGCTTGGTGAGGACTATATATGTATTTATTCAGATTTTATTGTTTAAATATTTTGTAATCAGTCAATACATTGTATTTGCTTTGTCCTGATTATTCTTCGGAGTGATATATATCCAGGTTTTCCGCCTCTCTGGTACTGGATCAGTGGGTGCAACCATTCGCCTTTACATTGAGCAATATGAAAAGGATCCATCAAAGACGGGGAGGGATTCGCAGGACGCACTTGCTCCTCTTGTAAGAAGCTATGCTCAGTTTTTGTCCTGCAATTTTCTTTTTTGTTGTTCAATAGGTTTCTGATAGGGATTCTTGTTGTTGGGTGGGAGTGGGAGTGGGAGTGCGAGATATAACTTGTGACGTTTGCATGTTGTTGTTCTCAGGTCGAGGTTGCACTGAAGCTTTCTAAGATGCAGGAGTTCACTGGCCGATCTGCTCCCACAGTCATCACATAAGTCAGATATTGATTTTTAATTATTCATCAGTTTTTCTAATGGGGATGTATTGATTTACGGCAGGTCCTTTGAGCACTCGCCAAAACATGATACTCTGTTTTTTTTTTTTGACATTATCCTATGTCCGATACCACCATGCCTTCTGTCATGCTGTGGCACTTACATAATTGCTGATGTAAGGAATTCATACCATAAAATATGAGTTCGCTGATACCCATGCCATCTTTCATTCTTATTGCACTTAATTGCTGATGTATGAAAGGGATTTTATACAATAAAATATAATTTTTTTATGGTAACTTACTCTCATCGGACGGCATGATATCTCAGTTTCTGAAACTATGTTCTTGGTTATCTCAACAGAGAAGAGAAAACATGCATGTTGTTTAGTACACTGTCATTATATGTTTTTTTTTTTGTATTTTATAATCTTTCTTGAAATATCGTTCGGTTACTAAAAAAGAAAACAAGGAGGGACAGATTAACACAAACGTGACCACCCAAGAAGGAACAAGAAGCCTATACGGCTAGACCCATTAAGATAAGATGAGCCCACACAAAATGGATAACCGTATGTCTGCTGTGAATACCGGAGGATACAAAGGCCTGCTTTCATTGAATACAATACTCTCATCAGACGGCATGATATCTCATTTTCTGAAACTATGTTCTTGGTTATCTTAACAGAGAAGAGGAAACATGCATGTTGTTTAGTACACAATCATTATATGGTTTTTTTTTTTAATTTTATAATCTTTCTTGAAATATCGTTCGGTTACTGAAAAAGAAAAAAAGGAGGGACAGATCAACACAAACGTGACCACCCAAGAAGGAACAAGAAGCCTATACGGCTATACCCATTAAGATAAGATGAGCCCACACAAAACGGATAACTGTACGTCTGCTGTGAATATCGTAGGATATAAAGGCCTGCTTTCATTGAATACAATACTCTCATCAGACGGCATGATATCTCAGTATCTGAAACTATATTCTTGATTATCTTAACAAAGAAGAGAAAACATGCATGTTGTTCAGTACACAGTCATTATATGTTTATTTTATTTTATTTTATTTTAGAATCTTTCTTGAAATATCGTTCGGTTACTGAAAAAGAAAACAAGGAGGGACAGATCAACACAAACGTGACCACCCAAGAAGGAACAAGAAGCCTATACGGCTATACCCATTAAGATAAGATGAGCCCACACAAAACGGATAACCGTACGTCTGCTGTGAATACCGGAGGATACAAAGGCCTGCTTTCATTGAATACAATACTCTCATCAGACGGCATGATATCTCAGTTTTTGAAACTATGTTGTTGGTTATCTTAACAGAGAAGAGAAAACATGCATGTTGTTTAGTACACAGTCATTATATGTTTATTTATTTATTTATTTTATAATCTTTCTTGAAATATCGTTCGGTTACTGAAAAAGAAAACAAGGAGGGA
Source organism: Litsea cubeba (assembly GCA_012931725.1). NCBI lineage: Eukaryota > Viridiplantae > Streptophyta > Magnoliopsida > Laurales > Lauraceae > Litsea > Litsea cubeba. The sequence continues at coordinate 66,566,193 of CM022950.1, read as the reverse complement.
CAGATCAACACAAACGTGACCACCTAAGAAGGAACAAGAAGCCTATACGGCTATACCCATTAAGATAAGATGAGCCCACACAAAACGGATAACCGTACGTCTGCTGTGAATACCGGAGGACACAAAGGCCTGTTTTCATTGAATACAATACTCTCATCAGACGGCATGATATCTCAGTTTCTGAAACTATGTTCTTGGTTATCTTAACAGAGAAGAGAAAACATGCATGTTGTTTAGTACACATTATATGTTTTTTTTTTTTTATAATCTTTCTTGAAATATCGTTCGGTTACTGAAAAAGAAAACAAGGAGGGACAGATCAACACAAACGTGACCACCCAAGAAGGAACAAGAAGCCTATACGGCTATACCCATTAAGATAAGATGAGCCCACACAAAACGGATAACCGTACGTCTGTTGTGAATACCGGAGGATACAAAGGCCTGCTTTCATTGAATACAATACTCTCATCAGACGGCATGATATCTCAGTTTCTGAAACTATGTTCTTGGTTATCTTAACAGAGAAGAGAAAACATACATGTTGTTTAGTACACAGTCATTATATGTTTTTTTATTTATTTATTTTATAATCTTTTTTGAAATATCGTTCGGTTACTGAAAAAGAAAACAAGGAGGGACAGATCAACACAAACGTGACCACCCAAGAAGGAACAAGAAGCCTATACGGCTATACCCATTAAGATAAGATGAGCTCACACAAAACGGATAACCGTACGTCTGCTGTGAATACCGGAGGATACAAAGGCCTGCTTTCATTGAATACAATACTCTCATCAGACGGCATGATATCTCAGTTTCTGAAACTATGTTCTTGGTTATCTTAACAGAGAAGAGAAAACATGCATGTTGTTTAGTACACAGTCATTATATGTTTTTTTATTTATTTATTTTATAATCTTTCTTGAAATATCGTTCGGTTACTGAAAAGGAAAAAAAAAGAAAACAAGGAGGGACAGATCAACACAAACGTGACCACCTAAGAAGGAACAAGAAGCCTATACGGCTATACCCATTAAGATAAGATGAGCCCACACAAAACGGATAACCGTACGTCTGTTGTGAATACCGGAGGATACAAAGGCCTGCTTTCATTGAATACAATACTCTCATCAGACGGCATGATATCTCAGTTTTTGAAACTATGTTGTTGGTTATCTTAACAGAGAAGAGAAAACATGCATGTTGTTTAGTACACAGTCATTATATGTTTTTTTTTTGTTTTTTTTATAATCTTTCTTGAAATATCGTTCGGTTACTGAAAAAGAAAACAAGGAGGGACAGATCAACACAAACGTGACCACCCAAGAAGGAACAAGAAGCCTATACGGCTATACCCATTAAGATAAGATGAGCCCACACAAAACGGATAACCGTACATCTGCTGTGAATACCGGAGGACACAAAGGCCTGCTTTCATTGAATACAATACTCTCATCAGACGGCATGATATCTCAGTTTCTGAAACTATGTTCTTTGTTATCTTAACAGAGAAGAGAAAACATGCATGTTGTTTAGTACACATTATATGTTTTTTTTTTAAATAATCTTTCTTGAAATATCGTTCGGTTACTGAAAAAGAAAACAAGGAGGGACTGATCAACACAAACGTGACCACCCAAGAAGGAACAAGAAGCCTATACGGCTATACCCATTAAGATAAGATGAGCCCACACAAAACGGATATCCGTACATCTGCTGTGAATACCGGAGGACACAAAGGCCTGCTTTCATTGAATACAATACTCTCATCAGACGGCATGATATCTCAGTTTCTGAAACTATGTTCTTTGTTATCTTAACAGAGAAGAGAAAACATGCATGTTGTTTAGTACACATTATATGTTTTTTTTTTAAATAATCTTTCTTGAAATATCGTTCGGTTACTGAAAAAGAAAACAAGGAGGGACAGATCAACACAAACGTGACCACCCAAGAAGGAACAAGAAGCCTATACGGCTATACCCATTAAGATAAGATGAGCCCACACAAAACGGATAACCGTACGTCTACTGTGAATACCGGAGGATACAAAGGCCTGCTTTCATTGAATACAATATGAGTTGATGGTATAAATCCTGGTCAGTAGGCCAGCTTAACAACCAATACATAAAAAGGAATTCATGCTCAAATGTGCTCCAACAAAGGATTATTAAATAGGTGATGAGTGGAGAATATAAGGTAGCGATGTAAATAAGGTGTTTACTTGCTTGTTTGTTTATGGTAAAATATATAGGAATTCACGGTGAAGTGAACTCAAAAGGATTATTAGAGAGGTGATAGGCATGCAGAGATGTAGCTATGACATTTACTTTCCTATGTATTACTAGGGTGATGGTTGGGTATTCATTTCCCATCTTTTTTTGATTTTTTTTCCTATAAAAGAAAATGTTATTTAATATTTTTTTCTAGAGCAAGGCTCTCCTAAGCTTAAGCTTATGATATGACTCCGTAAGCTAACGCTTCTGGGGCCATCCTTGATCCATCCAAATGGACCAAACACATGACCCCCTTAAATTGCACAAGCCCACCAACTTTTGGTCAAATCCGAATTTACTAGACTGTTGGATCGACTATGTACCAATCTGAATAGACCGTTGACCATTAAACTTTTGGTGCCCAAATGGAGATGATGGAAACCACGATTGAGACTGATTTTTTTGTAGGAATGAGGGCTCCAGGGAGTCCTTGAAATCCCCCCCACCCCCATCCCCATGTGGGTCCCTAAGTGGGCCCCACTATGTAATTAAGCTTACTTCAGCTTACCTTATCTTAAGCTTCAGCTTAGGAGAGCTGGCCCCTTTTTTCTAATTCACATCTAATCTTCATTTTTAACCACTTCTGACATGAAATCACATTTATTTAAATTAATGCAAGCAAACATGTCCTTACTCACTTTCCATCAGAAGGAAGGTTATTTTTTAATATTCACCATTGATTATTCATTTTTAACTACACATAAAATTACAATTTTAGAAATTGAATTACATGAAATAAATATGACCGATGTCAAGAATCATGGGTTGCTCGGTTGGTTATCAACCACTTGTGTGGGCTTTTCCTTCCCATGTTTGTGGGCTCTCTCCTTCGGCCGGAGTACTAAAAAAAAAAATAACAGAGAGGCCTTATGTCCATTTTTTTTTAAATGTAAGTTCTATTGTAAAAGGTTTGCACTTGAGTTATTCATGACCGATGCAACCTTGACTAGGCTAAAACTAAAATTTACATTGCCAGAGCACAAAGATGATGTTATCATTGGATGATGAAATGGAGCACCAGAATGTATGTTGTTCAAGATACAAATCTTGATACCATGTTATATAAATAGAGAATTATGATTAGAGGAGGACAAGAATTAGAAAGTAGAGCTAAGCATCTTTCATTACCGAGTACGGACAATTGATGGTGAATCTAACAAGTTTTAAAAGAAATGACTTTATTAAGATATAGAGAGTAGAAGAAAAAAAAAATTGATCTCTAAGTCTCCGCCTCAAACAAACATGAATAAGTAAGTTGATTTTATTATGAGTAAATGAGTGGTTAGAATGTTATAAAATCAGTCGGAGGTCTTCGCTTCCAACCGTCTCATACATTTACAAGTGATTTCCCGTAAGGGGGTCGGCGGGTAAGTGTGGTTCTCTCTTACAATTTTACCGTATGTTAAGGCGTCAACACCATTCAATCATGAGCTTGTTGGATAAGAGAAAATATTACGATAAGTTTAGATTTGTAGCCAATCTCAGGAAAATATATATATCCTTACAAAATAGTTTTTAAATAAATAAAAATAAGAAACTGACAGTACATGTTTTCTATCAAAAATATATAATCTTGTGCTTTATCACATTTTATTGTGATATTATTGCAATAATTCATTTTATAATAAGTACTGTAGAAACTAGGCTCTTGGCAAGAGTCCCAATATATATAATAGGAAAATAAATGGTTCGATCAACCATAAAAATGAACACAGGAAGAAATCTCCTCTCACATAAACTTAATACAAATGTCCCATCAAACTCTTTCCACGCGAGCGTCGTAAAAGTCGAATCCATCGTTTCCTAAGCTAAGATTTCTAATCCATCTTCTCTAATATAATAACTATTATTGCAAGAACCGTAAGAACAAAGGCAGTGACATTTTTCTTTCATTTTTGTGGAAGTAAGAACTATAATACAAAGACTTTTTACACATATCAATATAACAAATATGGACTTACATCATAACTGAGCGATGACTACTTCAATGTCAATAACTTCGTTATTAACTGCTTAATACCAAAAAAATTCTTAAACAATCTCCACATCAGTAATTTAATTGCTAACTTACAGTTGACTAAATGAATTGAATTAACCTATCAACTGCTCAACTGATATCTCAAAGTCCTGATGTGTATGGAACACTAGTGGCCGGAATCCATGAACTCCCACCCAAGAAGCTCCCGACGGTGAACTTTCCAGCCTCCGTCGCACTTGTGATTACATGAAATCCAGGCCACTTCACCCGGCTGCTGGTGCCTGCGCCACCGCCTGTGTTCATGTACTCCCCATAGTATAATGTGCTCAATGCAAAGTTGCCGCTCCATTCTAACCATCCTTGTGGGGCTATCAAGGTATCTAGAAATGTCTTCATGAACACTGTCCTTGAGTATTGCTGCCATGGCCTGCCCAGGTACGTCTTGAATGAGCCCTGCACCGCCTTGAGGTCGGAGGCGGCGGTGACCCTGGAGTTGTGGATTGAGATTCCAGTGTTCTCGTTGGGGTCCGACCGACCTTGGGCGGTCACTGTGTTCTGTTGTCCGCTCATGGGCCTCCTCACATATATGTTGCAGTTCTGGAAGACTACAGCTGCATCTCCAAAGATGAAATCTACTGTTCCATAGACGTCACATTCCCTGTAGAATTGTCGTTGGGAATATACGTATAGAGTGTCTTGATAGCCCTTGAAGCTGCATCTGTAGAACACTGAGAGATCGGAGCCGGAGCGGAGCGCCACCGCCTGGTGCTTCTGCGGTCCTGCCGTGTTTTGGAAGGTCATGTCCCGGGCGATAAAACCGTCGCCGGAGATAGCTGCAAGAACAGTCATGTAAGTGATTGTAGAAATTGACATTATTGCACCATGCATATGGTTTGTGATACAATCTTTGCTCTGATGGGTCATTAAAAAAGATGAGGCCCATTCGAATCAATGGTTTCGATCATAATATAATACATCATAATATAATGATAAAATTGGAAGAAGTCATCCAATGATGCTTAAGTTCAATGGTTTTAAAATGCATTTATTTATTTATTTTAATTTCAATCCAATGGTGGGTAATCATAAGTGGGTCAGGTGAGCCTAAAAATAAGGTCGATCACAAAATCTTACCCTACATGGTCCTCACGTGCGCGCGCACAGTCCTCATTTATACTATTGTGGTCTTTCACCTGAACACTGCTTCAAAATCACGCAACAAAAAAAATAGTCTTAAGAATTTGAACAAACTTACCAAAGGTCGCAGAGCGAAAAGTGGTCGATCCATCTTGAACATTTTTGCTGCCTGTCACAATGGTTGAGTCGATTCCATCACCAATGAACATCATATTTTTCATGGACCTCGTAATCTCAACATTCTCACTATAAACACCTGCTTTCACATGGATAACAAATCTCTTAGTCCCACTCCTCATCTTAACAGAGGCGGCCACCGCCTCCGAGATGGTCTTATAATTTCCCGAACCATCTTTCGCCACCACAATATCGGCAGCCACAGTCGAAGACTGAAGAAGCTTACGATCGGCTGCCATAACCCACGTAGGGAATGATTTGTCGGAGAGCAACCGTCGGCCACCGCCTGACTTAGTCGACAGAGTAGCAGCCACCTCCACGGAGGCTGCCTTATTGATAGCGAGCGAGTTGCCAAGCAACTCAGAGAAGTTGCCCCACATAGAAGGCAAGGAGGTGAAATGGGAGGAAGAATTGAGCTCCATGAACCCATTTTGGCATGTAAGGTGGTTAGCCACTGCTGCACTTAACCACGTCTGAGCATCTTCAAAGCTTTCCGGATTGGTCGAGCTAACTGAGCGATTGAGTTTGCTGATGGTGTCGTCAAAGAGCTCAACACAATCGGCCCAAGCCGCCTTGGCTCGCTCATCGAATGAGCTGGGGTCCATGGTCGACACCATGCTATGGGCATGTTCGGCTTGGTCCATGGTGGTCTGGATGGCTAAATGGCGAAACCCAAATTGGGTGTCCCCAAGAGAGGATAGAGTGCTCGTGGAGGTGATCATAGAATTGCAAATTTCAGGGTGTGGGGTTTGGCTGCATGATGATATTATATCACCCTGCACCACCGTAGCAAGTAGGAGGAGGCATGTGAATGTGATGGAGAAAAAGGAAACAAGTTTGGCCATATTGGTGACCCAAATATTGTGTGTTCTATATCAATGATGATTGATATGAAGTTATGAGCGATGAATTGATGATAGTTTGGGGGTGGGGGGTCCTTTTATAGGGCTCCAATTGGCCTGTTCAGGATAAAGATGAGACTTCGAATGAGTTTCCCTTGTTGAAAAATATTAGCCCATGACCAAGAGATGGAGAATATAAAAAAAATCAAATCAAATCAATGGCTGTGTTTGTTTTTGATTTCAACGAAGGCATGAAGGGGCTCCAATAGGCAGTGGGTTGGTCATATAATACCATGCATCTATGCATGTTTGCTTTCTGTAGGACGCGGGGATACTTGAAACGGTATGCGGTCTACGTCCACCGCTTTTAAGGAGTTTGAATTATTCTATAAAAGTGTTATGTAAGTTTGTTTCTCAATTACTATATCAAGAATATATATATATATATATATGGGAAATATGTGTCGAGTTGATCATCGTTCAAGTAATCTAAAGAATGCCCTTAAGATAAAACTTAATTTTGACTTAACTTTTGATTTTGATCGAGAGTTTACAACTTACCCATGTTATATCCCTACTTCAAACATATAAACACTCAAATCATCTTTTCACTCTTATTCAACAACTTTGTTTCCAACCCCAATCTCGTAAGCCCTTTTTTTTTTTAATCTATTTTCTTTAATTCTTTCTACCTAACTTTTTTTTTTACCCTACTTCTCTTAGTCCATTTCTACTCCATATACTCTTAATTTAGGAAAGCGGCATTGTCATAAATTTCTCAACTTTTATTCTCTTTTATGTAAAATCTGTGCTTTATCTGTACCATATCGTTGACAGTAAGTGTAGTAAGATGTCAGGGCCTATTTTCTTTTTTAATACATAAGATCTGGTATAGTCAAATGAACTCCACTGAATTATTAAAAAGAAGAGATGTAAAATAAACGAGGTGAGTGAGGAAGCATACAAGATAAACATGTAGATGCAACCCTCACTTTCTTAAAATTTAAATTATATGGTACGTGTAGGCAGGGGGTATTCATTTCTGATCACTTAAATTATTTTCCATTAGAGTTGAGATAATTTTATAGTTCTTTTGAGAATTTTACATATGTTTCTTCAATCTTAACCATTTTGTATGGTTTCAATTACATGACGCAAAAAGACCCTTCATGTGCATCAGGTATGTGAATGTCCAATTATGTGAACTGCAAGAGAAAGTCTAGTGAGACCCATCAAATTAACATAAAATTCAAAGTATCTAAGATGACAGATGATTTCATCAACGGTCAAAAACTTTGGTCATCAAATTCAGCTATCAACACAACCCGGCCGACTGAGTGTGCGAAACCAAACCCCAGCTAGAGGAGATCAAAGATGGGCCCCCACACCGGCTCTCCTCCATGGACTGTCAACCCAAAACTTCTGGTCTAGAAAAAAAAAAAAAAAAACAGAAACAAATATTCTTCTATGTCCATATATATGTTGTAGGATAAATTAAATTAGCAAATTGTAGCGTTTCTGAACGTAAAGGTGGTATTGAGCACATGGAATCCAATAAGAATGTGGGAATTCCTGCATGGTGGGTCCTTCAAAATGGGCAACCCTTTTTAGTCATTAATGGACATCCTTCAAAAAGAAAACAAAACAGACAAGGCCCACACTTTACAGCCTTCACATAAATAAAGAACTGATAAATATTGATGGCCTAGATCTTCTAACCACCAAAATTGTATCTTTATAGACCTTGTACTCAATCTATCATTGGTGAACCCCACACGTATAAACTCTTTAGGGGCTGTTGATGTAGTCCCCAATACATTAATAACAAACTTGTTGAACTTCTTCTCAGTGAATACAATTTACATCTCCAGTTGGCTATACTAATGAAGATTCTTCATTTCTTTTTGCAGTAAGGACTACGGTTTCAGGTAGTCCCAATCGGCTACCTACCTACCCATTGATTCATGACCGCACCATTGAACCATCCGTGTTACTTTTAAGCGAAACTAAGTACCAAGTGATAAGACCAATGAAATCATAAACCAAACAGGCCGGGGAGGGTTCGCCCTCTTGACCACACCTTTATCCCGATTGACCGGGCAACTTTTCTTGCGGGGCTCCACAGCCAATGAAATTATATTATATAAAGAGAGGTGAATGATGAAAAGATATAGATGAAACCCATTAGTGTTCAAAATTCAAAATTTCAAATCCATTAAATAGTACTAACTCCTTGATCCATATGGCCTTGAAGTGTAATGGTCTTTTTTTTTTTAGAAAACCTTGGGCCTGTGACATTGATGGGGAAGAGACAGGGGCGGATTCAGGAATTCAATAAGGGGGGCTGCACTACGTATATTAAAAAATATTATTTTTCACGATTTTTAAAATTTGGAATGCATAACCCAGTGCCACCGGCAATTCATACGACAATGTCACATTACATTAGGATATATATGTATACTAACATGTTACGTACATGTCGTTATATTCTAGCTTTAAAATTTCAACTTAGTCGTGCTTTTCGTAATTCGGTGACACACATTCTTTTGTCAGTAGTGCTACATGGACAAACTTTTTGGCTAGAATCTTGGACAAACCCTATGATATCCCCTTGAATATCCGGATAATATTCAAGGGGATATCATAGGGTTTGTCCAAGATTCTGGCAAAAAAGTTTGTCCAAGTAGACTTTTTTGTTATTTTGTAAACTACGATATGGAATTTATTTACGATATATAAGCATTTTCTGATATGACTCGTTGAACACTAGCTAGATTTATACTGAATGTGATTTAGTTAGAGGGTGAAATCTATCAAAGACTGTAGGTTAGGTTGTGATTTAGCAACTATGAGTACATGATCGATTACTTTACTGTTCATCAAATAGACAAAGTACCCCTTGGTAAGTTGTAATACTATATATATTTTTATTTTTTATTTTTGGCTAAAAGCTTGGGTGGGCTGCACCCCCCTATATCCGCCCCCGAAGAGAGTCGGATGGACTACATATGGCCCCAAGTGGGCCCACAAGGGAGGCCACATGATTCCTCCTCTCCATCAGCCTGTCCGCATGCAGGAGAGGGCCGGCCAGCAGAGTGATCAGGATGTATAATATACTAAATAGGAATGTGAAGGCTTACGAAATGGGTTCTAATTCTAAAGCATGGGTTGGTTGCTAGGGTTTCGGTCAACAACATCTTTGAAATATTGTTTGTGAAAAGTCTGCCTTTTCTCAAACTTAAGTGGTGCCAAGTGGAACAGATGGGGATGAAGTTCTTGGGCCTTTTGCTTTCATGGTTTCTTCTTTCTTTCATTTTGGCTGTGTTTTCTTCTAACAAGTAGTCAAGTCAACGGCCTTTATCACACATGTTTTCATCTTCACGCAGCCAAACATTGAATATGGGTGACTCTGGCTATTATAACAGTATAACATACTTGGAATAATAGCATATGAAGGTCTGATCAGGTATGTTGTTTGGTCTAGGTCTAGAGTTTAGCTTTGTAAATCAAATTCAATGCATGTAGGCCCATATAAGCCCACATTTTCGTTCCCTCTGATAACTCACATGAGGAATCTGGCATTGTAATTTTTAGTTTTGAGCTCCATATGTCAACGGATTGGTTAAGCTGTCATTTCAAAAGAATTGGATAGAGCTCTAAAGCTATCACAAGCAAGTACAAGCGTTGTCAAACAGGATACATTTAGGTCGGATGGGGATGGATATCTTTTTATTACTGTATTTAATTTTAAATAAAGTGGATATAGAATTTATTTTTAAATTAAATTAAATTAATATTCAAAATAGGATATATATATATATGATTCAGTATTTGATCCTTGTATTGAATCTGAATTCAGAAAGATTACATTCAGTTTAATAGTTTCACCTATACATTTAAAAAAAAAATTTATTTTAATGCTCTTTATTCAATTATATTAATGACGTCCATATCTTATTTCCAATATATTATTGGGAATGGATGCACTTTTTAAGTTGATGCTATATTCGTATACCACACATGTTTTGTATCATATTCAGATCCATATGCAAACCGGATCTATAAAGATAGATCGGGATCCATATCCATCATGGTTCCACCCAAATCCTTCTTGTTTGCATCCCTAACTAGACTTGTATAGGCCTGCATCAAGCTTGAAAAGAATGTGTTATGGCTCAGGCCAATAAAGGTTGAACGTCTTTAAGCATGATTCTGGTTCGTCAAGCCCATTGAGCTTGTAGGAAATTCAAATCTATTGTCACAGAATTCAGGCTTAGGTGGGTCCAGGCTGAAACATAGGTCCATTAATAAACCCACATCTTGAATAATGAAAACTCAAATCAATCTGGACAAGTTGGGTGATCTCGACTGTTGGATATGAATAAGAGAAAAATAAATAAATAAATAAATGAGACTAATGTTGGTAGTTGTGGGCTATTTCTAAGTATCAGCATAGATACGTGAACATTGACCACTGAAATGTAAGAATAGGACAGGGCTCAAATTTCATACTAATCAGGTGGTGATGGCTGGCAGCAAGAAGGTTAGATCGATGAGGATAACCTCAAATATTCCCATATATATATATATATATTTAGGGGGATATAAATATTTCAAAATTGGATGGTCCAATCCACATAGATCAAGCATCTATAATTGGTAGAGTTGGTCATTGTTAGGACGAGGAGTAGCTCTTAAGTCTTCTAGATTGTCCAAATTAACTTCTAATCTCATTTATGAACGTTAGCCAATGTAGTTGTGGTTTATGGTGGGTGGAGTGTATGGGAATATGATATGTGGCGGTTGTTGTTTGGGGACTTCGAGTCTAACAAGGAATAATACACTGGGAGGAAGAAGAGCATTGGAATATTGGAAAAAGATGGCAAGCATATGATATGCATAAATATATGCCAGTCAATGTGTGCAATGCGTTTTCATCATCCTTTTGTATTTGTCAATTTTCTTTAGGACTTTAGAAAGGTTTTGAATGACAATTTTGCTAATTCTAGAATCGTCGGACACTTTTTTTTCTCATGTTTTTTCATCATGCTCGATCACACGAGTGACACACATCTGAGTCCCAATTATTATTAACAATTCATTTGACCATGAATTTTTTTTATTAATTATTTACGTACGCAGGAGTTATACTATCAGCCTATGAAGACCATGAATTCCTATTGTATTCTATGAAAACAGGCCTTTGTGAAGTCGGTCTAAGATGAGCATCCTACGGTATTCACAGCGGATGGGTTCATCTTATCTTTGTGGGTATAGGTTTCTTGTTCTTTCTCCTTGGGTGGTCCAGCTTTTCAGTAACCAAATGATATTTAAGTAAAGATCAAAGACCTTATAATGACAGTGCATGTACTAAACAACATCCATACGCTCTTCTCCATGGACTGTCGACCGGATTAGTGGGTGCAATCATTCACTTTTACGCTGTTGGGTTTATGTATTGTATTCCGGGTTTATTAGATCGGTTAATTGAGCCGGGTTCAAGGTCAAAGTTATTTTGGTCATTATATCGAGTCTTTCTTAAGAGCTATAAGGGATATTATATATATGATATAATCTATAACTTTAGACGGTAAAGAGAGTAAATGTGTGAGTCATTACTCTCTTGCCATATGGGTGCAAGCGGTTTCGCCAAACCAAATAAAATTCTCGCTTCTCTCTTGTGTGACATGTTTGTTCGGTCGTAGGTTTCGTGCTTCTGTATGCACGCGCATAACATGCGTCAAGCAATATGAAAAAGATCCATCAAAGACGCAGGGATTCTCAGGAAGCACTTGGTCCTCTCGTAAGAAACTATGATCAGTTTTTGTCCTGCAATTTTCTTTTTTGTTTCTCAATAGTTTCTGTAGGGATTTTTGTTGTTGGGGTGTGAGATATGACTGGTGTATGCATGTTGTTGTTCTCAGGTGGAGGTTGCGCATCTACTCCCACAGTCATCACATAAGTCATAGATTAACTTTTAATTATTCATTAGTTTTTCTAATGGGGATGTTTTGATTTAGGGCAGGTCTTTTGAGCACCGGCCAAAACAAGATGCTCTATTCTTTTGACATTATCCTATGTTCTATACCACCATGACTTCTGTCATGCTGTGGCACTTATATAATGCTGATGTATTTATGGAATTCATACCATAAAATATGATTCCTTGGTATCATGCTGTCTGTCATACTTATTGCACTTAATTACTGATGTATGGAAGGAATTCTATGCAATAAAATATGATTTTTTATTGGTAACTTGCTCTCAGAAGGCATGATATCTCAGTTTCTAAAACTAAGTTTTTGGTCATCTTAACAGAGGACTGAATGAATGCATGTTGTTTTAAGTAAACTATCATTAATTATAAGGTTCTTGTTATAATGTTTCTTGAAATATCTTTCGGTCACTGCAAAGAAAAACAAGGAGCAGATAAACACAAACGTGTACCACCCAAGGAGAAGGAACAAGAAGAGCCTGTACCCCATTACGACAAGAAGAACCCACACAAAATGATAATTGTACGTCTGCCATGAATAAATAAGAGTTCATGGTGATTTTGTAGTTATATAAAGCTTGTTTTTTAAAACTCACATTTAATCTTCATTATTAACTACTTTTGACGTGAATTCCTACGAATTTTATAAATGCAAGCAAACATATGCCCTTATTCACTTTCCATCAAAAGAAAGGTTATTTTTTGATATTCACCTTTGATTTTTTATTTTTAAATACATATAAAATTACAAATTAAGGAAGTGAATTGCATGAAATAAATAGGCCTTATGTCCAGAAACATGGGTTGCTTGGTTAGTTAGCAACCCCGTATCTCACCTAGTCTCGGATGGTTCGATCCCTCTGGGCGTGTTGCTCTATCCACTTGTTTTGGCTTTTCCTTCATGCCGGCTCTCTTCTCCTGGTTGCTATATGGGTTCTAGCACCCTTGGCTGGGGTACTAAAAATAAATAATAAAAGAGAGGCCTTATGTCCATTTTTTTAAATGTTAGTTCTACTGTAAAAGGTTTGCACTTGCGTTATTCATGACCGATATGCAACCTTGACTTAGGCTAAAACTAGAATTTAACATTGCCAGAGCACAAAGATGATGTTATCATTGGATGATGAAATGGAGCACCAGAATGTTTGTTGTTCAAGATACAAACCTTGATACCATGTTACATAAATAGAGAATTATGATTAGAGGAGGAGAAGGATTAGAAAGTAGAGCTAAGCATCTTTTTTTATTACGTAATAGAGAAATGAAGAAAAAGAAATAATAGAGAATGTGTCGTTCTCTATTACAATTTTGCCGGATACAACTTGTTGTTTTCTTTTCCAGTGCATTTAGTCGGAAATGATGATTTCGAAGACCTAGGGATTAATAGGTAAGTGAGTGATACCAATGTGTTAGCACTACTCAATCATGAATTTGTTAGGGGTAAATATATGATCAAGAAAGGAATTGCAAGTGTCATTATCAGCATAAAATGGGCAAGATAAAATATTACGATAATTTTAAACTTGTAGCTATAAACTGCGTTAATATTGGGAAAATATCCTTAAAAATAGTTTTTAAATAAATAAAAATAATAAACTGACAGTATATATGTTTTCATTCAAAAATATAATATTATCTTGTGGTTTATAACATTTGATTGTGATATTATTGTGATAATTTATTTTATAATAATAGGGAAATAAAAGGTGCGATCATTGTTCCAACCATATATAAAAATGAACACAGGAAGAAATCTCCTCTCTCACGCAACTTAAATACAAATACCCAATCAAACTCGTTGCAGGCCAACGTCGTAATAATCTAATCCATCGTTTTCTAAGCTAAAGATTTATAATCCGTCTTCTGTAATATAAAAACTACTATTGCAAGCACCGTAAGAACAAAGGCAATGGAATTTTTCCTTCACTTTTGTGGAAGTAAAAACAATAATACAATGACTTTTTGACACATCATAACTGATCGAGTGATGACAACTTCAATGTCAATCACTTCATTATTAACTGCTTAATACAAAAAAAAATTCTTAAACAATCTCTACATCATTAATTTAATTGCAAACTTACTGTTGACTAAATGAATTGAATTAACCCATCAACTCCTCAACCAATATCTCAAAGTCCAGATGTGTAAGGAACACTAGTGGCCGGAATCCATGAACTCCCACCCAAGAAGCTCCCGACGGTGAACTTTCCCGCCTCCGCCGCACTTGTGATCACATGAAATCCAGGCCACTTCACCCGGCTACTGGTGCCTGCGCCACCACCGGTGTTCATGTACTCCCCATAGTATAATGTGCTCAATGCAAAGTTGCCGCTCCATTCTAACCATCCTTGTGGGGCTATCAAGGTATCTAGAAATGTCTTCATGAACACTGTCCTTGAGTATTGCTGCCATGGCCTGCCCAGGAACGTCTTGAATGAGCCCTGCACCGCCTTGAGGTCGGAGGCGGCGGTGACCCTGGAGTTGTGGATTGAGATTCCGGTGTTCTCGTTGGGGTCCGACCGACCTTGGGCGGTCACTGTGTTCTGTTGGCCGCTCATGGGCCTCCTCACATATATGTTGCAGTTCTGGAAGACTACAGCTGCATCTCCAAAGATGAAATCTACTGTTCCATAGACGTCACATTCCCTGTAGAATTGGCGTTGGGAGTAAACGTATAGAGTGTCTTGATAGCCTTTGAAGCTGCATCTGTAGAACACTGAGAGATCGGAGCCGGAGCGGAGGGCCACCGCCTGGTGCTTCTGAGGTCCCGCCGTGTTTTGGAAGGTCATGTCCCGGGCGATAAAACCGTCGCCGGAGATAGCTGCAAGAGAATTCAGGTAAGTGAATATTGTAGAAATTGACATTATTGCACCATGCATATGGTTTGTGATGCAATCTTTGATCTGATGGGTCATTATAAATGATGAGGCCCATTCGAATCAATGGTTTCGATCATAGACTTTGGGCCTCACTTGAGCCCGTCTCTGGTGGGCCCCCCCTCCCATGGGCTCCACACAGCAGGAGTGAACTAGAAACATGTTACTTCTAGAGGTTCTTACTGTGATGGAGACAGAAACTTCCTCAGTACTCTTGACCGTACCAACTTCATGTACTTGATCTTTTATGATTAAAAAAATCATCATAATATAATGATAAAATTGGAAGAAGTCTTCCAATGCTGGTTAGGTTCAATGGTTTTAAAATGGATTTATTCTTTTTTAAATTTCAATCCAATGGTAGGTAATCATAAGTGGGTCAGGTGAGCCTAAAACTATGGTCACACGGTCTCACCCTGCATGGTCCTCACGTGACCACAGTTCTCACTTATACTATTGTGGTATTCACATGAACACTACAAAATCACGCAAAAAAAAAAATAGTCTTTTTAGAATTTGAACAAACTTACCAAAAGTCGCAGAGCGAAAAGTGGTCGATCCATCTTGAACATTTTTGCTGCCTGTCACAATGGTTGAGTCGATTCCATCACCAATGAACATTATATTTTTCATGGACCTCGTAATCTCAACATTCTCACTATAAACACCTGCTTTCACATGGATAACAAATCTCTTAGTCCCACTCGTCAGCTTAACAGATGCGGCCACTGCCTCCGAGATGGTCTTATAATTTCCCGAACCATCTTTCGCCACCACAATATCGGCGGCCACAGTTGAGGACTGAAGAAGCTTACGATCGGCTGCCATTACCCATGTAGGGAATGATTTGTCGGAGAGTAACCGTCGGCCACCGCCCGACTTAGTCGACAGACTAGCAGCCACCTCCACAGAGGCTGCCTTATTGATAGCGAGCGAGTTGCCAAGCAACTCAGAGAAGTTGCCCCACATAGAAGGCAAGGAGGTGAAATGGGAGGAAGAATTGAGCTCCATGAACCCATTTTGGCATGTAAGGTGGTTAGCCACTGCTGCACTTAACCACGTCTGAGCGTCTTCAAAGCTTTCCGGATTGGTCGAGCTAACCGAGCGGTTGAGTTTGCCGATGGTGTCGTCGAAGAGCTCAACACAATCGGCCCAAGCCGACTTGGCTCGCTCATCGAATGAGCTGGGGTCCATGGTCGACACGATCTTATGGGCCCGTTCGGCTTGGTCCATGGTGGTCTGGATGGCTAAATGGCGAAACCCAAATTGGGTGTCCCCAAGAGAGGATAGAGTGCTCGTGGAGGTGATCATAGAATTGCAAATTTCAGGGTGTGGGGTTTGGCTGCATGATGGTGTTATATCACCATGCACCACCGTCGCAAGTAGGAGGTAGAATGTGAATGTGGAGGAGAAAAAGGTAACAAATTTGGCCATATTGGTGACCCAAATATTTGGTGTTTTATCGATGTTGATTGATATGAAGTTATGAGATGAATTGATGATGTTTGATGGTCCTTTTATAGGGCTCAAATTGGCTTGCTCAGGATAAAGATATGACTTCGAATGAGCTTCCCTTGTTGAAAATTTTTAGCCCATGACAGGCTTACGTGAAGAAGAGTAGGAAAATATAAAAAAGAAATCAAATCAATGGCAGTGGTTGTCTTTGAATTCCCAAGAAGGGATGAAGGGGCTCCAATAGCCAGTGGGTTGGTCATATAATACCATGCATCTATGCTTGTTTACTTTCTGTAGGTCGCGGGGATACTTGAAACGGTAGGCGGTCTACGTCAGCCGCTTTTAAGGAGTTTGAATTGTTCTACAAAACTTTGTCACGTTGATCATGAAGCAGTCTATACTCTATAGAATGCCCTTAATATGTATACTTAAGAATTATACTGTATTAAAGCTGTAGCATTTAAAAATAATTGTGACTTTAACTTTTGATTTTGACGAGGAGTTATCTCCACACTCTATAACTTATTCACCTTTGTTCTATCTATATTTCAAAGGTATAACTACTTAAGTCATCTTCTCACTTTTCACACTTATGCAACAACTTTGTTTACAACATGACCAATCTCATGCGTCGTCTCCTTATCAATTTTCTTTTGTTCTTTCTGCCCTTTTTCTCCTAGTCCATATCTATTCCATGGACTCTTGATTGAGAATAGAGGCATATTTATATAAAAAAAAATTCTTTTTTTTGTCTTTTTATAAATCTTGCGCTTTAACTACGCTAGATCATTGACAGTGAGTGTAGTACGTAAAAGCTTTAGGGCTTATTTTCGTTTTAATAAATAACGTTGGATGTCATAGTCAAATGAATTACTAAAAGATCGTTAAAGAGGTGAGAGATAAAACATATAAGGTGAGGGAGAAACATATAAGGTAACCATGTAGATTGAACCCTCACTTTCTTAGAATTTGAATTATTTGATGGTGTGAAGGTATTCATTTTCCACCTCACCTTGAATTATTCTCCATTAGAGGTGAGATGGTTTAATGGTTCTTTTCAAAAATTCACATATGTTTTTTCAATTTTAACCATTTTTAAAATTGTTAGTCTTACCATTCGTACGGATTCAATTACATGATACAAGAAGACCCGGTTCTTAAAGTGCATCAGGTATGTGAATGTCCAATTGTGTGAACAGTAGTAGTAAGACCCATCAACTATCAAATTCAAAGAAGCTAATCTAAGATGACAGAGATGTGATTTCATCAATGATAACAAATTTGGTCATCAAATTCAACAACTCACACAATCCGAGTGAGCGTGGGAAACCTACAAGCACGAGCTCTCCTCCATGGCCTGTCAACCCAAAACTGCTGGTCATGTAGAAAAAAATAAAAACAACAAATATTCTTCTATGTCCATATGCTGCAGCATTTCTTCACGTAAAGGTGGTATTGAGCACGTGGAATCCAATGAGAACGTTACGTGAGAGTTCCTGCATGGGGTCCTCCTTCAAAATGGGCAACCCTTTTTAGTCATTAATGGACATCCTTCAAACGAAAGCAAACAAAACAGACACTTTACACTTTACACTTTACACTTTACAGCCTTCACATAGAAAACAGGTAAACATTGATGGCCAGGATCTCCTAACCCTTGTATCTTTTTAGACCTTGTCTATCTATCGTTGGTGGACCCCACACGCATAGTCCCCAATAAATCAATAAAAAAAATTGTTCAACTTCTTCTCAGTAAATGCAATTCTGCTTTTTAGAAATCTCCAGTTGGCTTTACTTGTGAAGATTTGTTTCTCTTGCTGACTGGACTACGGTTTTAGGTAGTTCCAATCGGCTACCTACCCATTGATTTATGACTGCACCGATGACATCCGTGTTCTTTGAAGCCAAACTAGGTACCAAGTGCCCCCAAGTCTTTGCCTTTATTGATTTAACATTAAACCAAACAGGGGTGGGTTAGCCCAATCTTTGTAGAAGCTTCTGCACACCCTTATCCTGAGAGCCCATACGGCCTTTATTAATGTGAGGCTCATCCGAGGTCTACTGAAATTATGGGGAAGTGGGAGATTGAAAAATCTGGATGAGACTCACAGTTTGAGAAATTTTAAGTCCATTGAATAATCTAAACTCCTTGATCCATAGTTTTTAAGTTTAACGATTTTATGAGACACCATTTTTTAGAATTTCAATCTCATGGTCGATACCACTCAAATCACTGTCAAAGACCTTGGGCCCCTGACATTCAGGGGGTGGAGCCGCCATTCCAATGGGGCTTAAATCATGGAAAAGTGGGAGATGGAAAGACCCGGATGGGACTCGCCAATTTAAAATTTTAAAAATTCATTAAATAATTTTAAATCTTTAATACATGGCCCATAACCTCAATTTTTAGAATTCCAATCTAATGGTCGATAACACTCCAAACACCGTCAAAGACCTTGGGCCTGTGACATTCAGGGGGAGCAGAGTTGAATGGACAAGATAAGGGTGGGCACATGGTTCCTCTCCATGAGACTGTCCGCAGAAGAGGGCCGGCCATCATTGAGAGAATGTAATATAGTAATTAGGAATGTGAAGGCCTATAGGTTGTTTTAAGTGCTTACGAAATGGGTTCTAATTCTAAAACATGGGTTGGTTGCTAGGGTTTAGGTAAACAATATCTTTGGAATATTTTGCTTGTGAAAAGTCTGCCTATTCTCAAACTTAGGTGGTGCCAAGTGGCACAGATGGGGAAGTTCTTGGACCTAATTTGGCTTTGATGGTTTCTTCTTTCTTTCATTTTGGCTGTGTTTTCTTCCAACAAGTAGTCAAGTCAACGGCCTTTATCGCACATGTTTTCATCTTCACGCAGCCAAACATTGAATGTAACAAATGAAAATCTGATCTGGTTGTGTTTTGTTGGTCCATCTTAAGGAGCAGAATTGAGAAAAACCAAGAGCTCTAGAGTTCAGCTGGTAAAACAAATTCAATGCATGTCGGCCCATATTAGCCCACATTTTCGTTCCTTTGGATAACTCACTTGTAATTTTGAGTTTTGAGCTCCATATGTCAACGGATTCGTAAAGCTGTCATTTCAAAGGAATTGGATACGGCTCTGTAGCTATCACAAGTACAAGGGTTGTCAAACAGGATATATCTTATTTTCACTTGTATTCAATTACAAATAAAAGAAATTCAAGATCAGGTCCGTATTCATGTATATATAATTCAGAATCTGATCCTTGCATCAATTCCGAATTCAGGAAGATTACATTCAGTTTAATACTTTCACCTATATATTTAAAATTTTTATTTTAAAGCTGTTTATTCAATTATACTGATGCAGTCTATATCTTATTTTAGATGTGTATTCGGAATGGATCCACTTTTTGAATTTGATGTTAGATCTGATACAACACATACGTTCTGTGTTAGATTTAGATCCATATCTGAACCGTATCTATAAAGACAGATGGGGATCAGTAGCTACCATGGTTTCACCTAAATCCTGCTCGTTTGCATCCCAAGCCGGAGTTGTATGTGCCTGCATCAAGCTTGAAAAGAATGTTATATGGCTCACGCCAATAATGGTTGAACGTCTGAGTTTAAGCATGATTCTGGGTCTAGTCCATTGAGCTTGTAGGAAATTCAAATCTATTGTCATTGAATTCAGGCTTAGGTGGGTGGATCCAAGCTGAAACACAAGTCCATTAAGAGTCCTGCTAAACCAACATTTTGAATAATGAAAACTCAAATCAATCTGGACAAGTTGAGTGATCTCAACCGTTGGATATGAACAACAGAAAAATAAATAAATAAATAAATAAATGAGACCAATGTTGGTAGTTGTGGGTCATATCTAAGTATCAGCATAGACACCTGAACGTTGACCACTGAAATGTAAAAATAAGAGTACGTACGGAGCTCAAATTTCATACTAATAAGGTGGTGATGTGACTGGCAGCAAGAAGGTTAGATTAGGATAATCTCAGAAAATATATTTTTTGGGGGGATATTTCAAATAGATCAATAATCTATATATAATTGGTTGAGTTGGTCATTGTTAGGAGGCGGAGGCGGAGCTAGCTCTTTAGTCTTAGGCTGCCCAAACTTCTAATCTCATTTATGAAAGTTAGGCAATATTGAATTTGTAGTTTATGGGACGGTGGCCAGTATGGGAATAGGATCTAGATTCTGGTGGTTGTTGTTTAGGGCCTTTGAGTCTAACAAGGAATAATACACTGAGAGGAAAAAGAGCATTGGAATATTGAAAAAAGATGGCAACTTGAAGGTTAACAAATAGGTAAAGACATATATAGCATATGCATAAATTATATTGCAGTCAATGTGTTCAAATGTTCGTTTTCATCATCCTTTCTTTTGTATTTTTCAATTTTCTTTAGGACTATAGAAAAGTCTTGGATGACAATTTTTCTAATTCTAGAAACATCAGTCACCTTTTTTCATTTTTCTTCATCATGCTTGCACCGTAAATGACCGTAAGAGTATTCATAGTTGTGTGGGGATATTTCATAAGACACCGAGATTGCAATTATCTTCGGGAAATAACACTGCTAATCAAGCCTCAGTCTCGGTCAAGCACAGCTCGGCCGCCCTGGCAGAGCGTCAACCAAGATCAAACTCCCTAGCATCCGTGCTGGGTCGCCAACCAGGTCAAAGTCTCTCACGACTTCTATCGGTCCCGACCCCGGCTCCGCTTCCAGGTCTCGGTAGTCTATCCCTGAAGGCTAGCCGAGACGGGCACTGACAGCCGAATTCCTCTAAGAGCTCAATCATGTCACGAGACATGTGACAGATCCAGGGCATGCGCAAATAGCCATCCTAACCGCCCATGCTCCCTAACAAAACGGCATCCAGCGGCTACTTCCACATCAGGATATGGCTCCAGGCAAGGCTCGATGGGACTGAGGCCCAAAAGTCAGCAGGGTAAGGCCTGATTAGATAATCATTTAATGAAAGGTGGGCTGACTAGACAAACATTTAATGAATTATCGGCGGATGTGACTGTACTTTCCAAAGTACCAGGTTTTCATCATTAGCTCCACCAACCAGGGTCAATTCAACTCCTTTTCTCCCTATTCCGTATTGCCTTTTTAACCCACTTCTCCTATTCTCTTTCAACTGCACTTACTTTTATAGTCTTTTCTCCTCTCTTTTTTTCTATAATATTTATTTTTTAAATAACGATTTTAAGTATTTGTTGGATAATATGGTAATTTCATGCTAAATTATGTCATTAATGAAATAAAGGTTCATAATGAGAAATGGGACTTTATTGTCAAATTAATCTCATACATATTCATAACTCAAAACGCTCCGACTTTATAATTATTAGATTTGTAATAATCATTTATTAAAATTTCATATATTTCTTCTCTACATGTGTACATTAATCCGCAATCTATAAATGTACATTAATCCGCAATCTATAAATGTGTGTATATTAAATTTGAGTTTGAGGCTTTGAGCACGAGTTATTGTGCGAGTATAATATTGAGTTTGTAGTATCTTTTCCCTGTGTATTGTCTTTTAGCTCTTAAACACTGGATAGTAGATAACTCATTGCCCAAAATAATCTATTTATTTCTCCGATCTTCTTCAAGAAACTCATATGCATGTTCAACATGAATTACTTAAGCCACCTACTTTTTCTCATGAGGTCTGTGAAGCCCAGGCGTGGCTAGCTCTATCCACAGCTGACACCCCCAAAATGTAGATGTTCTGGGTCAGAAGCCAGGTAGTTAATTTGATCTTGGGAGATTTTCTCAATCCTTTATTTATTTGATACTTGTATGTCATTGGATGCATGGCCTGACAGGTCCGTCTCAAGATAATATGTGGCCTCAGGCGAAAGTATAAATGAGGCCCTAGCTTCTATGTGTGACATGAGAAAACCCTCGTCTTTAATCCGGGCTTGGGACCGACAATGTATACTATGAGCAGTACATTGGCGTGTACATTGGCGGACTTAAAAAAATTTTGGAATTTTTTTTTTTGGGTTTTTGTTTTTTTAGAGCTTGTTGAGGGATTTATTTTTTTAAGTGAATTTAACCTTTCTTGCCTTTTGTGATGCAAACTTATTGATCAAGTTTTTGTATTCAAGGTTTTCCAAAATTTTCTTCTTAATAGATAAAATGGCTAACCCGCTTAATCTCTCTTCTGACATAGTTGATCATAGATAAGATTTTATTAACTTTAATTTCGAAAAACTTCTTTTGGTTGAAGCAACTGTAACAGGTACTGTTAATAGTATTCAATAAGCAATATATGAGTTTGGAAAAGACTCAATAGTATCCTAATTAGTGGACTCCATGAGTCAAGGTTGATTTGAAATGACATTTTATGAAAAACAATGTATTTTCTATAAAAAGGACTTATTTGCAATTCTGATTTTATGAAAATTTTCCAATGATGGAATTTTTCGATGATTTCAGTTTCATTAGAAAACGGGTCAAATTGTGATCAATTTCTCTTCTAACTCGAGTTCATTTGAATCATTTCAGATGATTCCCAGCGAGATTTGATACCTTTAAAAACGTACTTATTAAGAATAATTTTATTTTTACTGTGATTCTTTTTTCTGCTTCTTCTTCGTCTATCTTCTCTGGTTTGGTTTTCAAATGTACCATGATTTTTCTATTTTAACTTTATCATGTTAATGTTAGTAATCCACAATAATTATGAGGCCCTCTCATGGTGAGGCCCCCACCACTTGCTTCACCTGCCTATACGGTGAGCCGGCCGGCCACTCAAGCTCTATGCTGAGTGGAATCCATCAGATTCACTACTTAAATCTTGCTCTAGAATGTGTTGCTCATCCCTGAATGGTTGAAAGCCCAATTATTCTCGAGTTTTTGTTTTTTTTTTTTTTTTTTTTTTTTTTGTTATTATTCTGATTCTTCTGTTTGTTTCCACTGCGGGACACAATCACTTCCGATACTGAACAGAGATTGGTTGTACAAACAATAACTGCTTTTACTCCCTAACTTGTTAAATTGTATTGATTTACTGCAGGTCCTTTGAGCACTCACCAAAACTTGATACTCTATTTTTTGATATCATCCTATGTCCTATACCACCATGCCTTCTGTCATGTTGTGGCACTTAATTGCTGATGTATTTAAGGAATTCATACAATATAATATGCGTTTCCTTGTACCATGTTGTCTGTCCTGCTTATTGCACTTAATTGATGATGTATGGAAGGAGTTTTATGCGATAAAATATAATTTCGGTGGTAACTTACTCTCAGAAGGCATGGCATCTCAGTTTCTGAAACTAAGTTTTTGGTTATCTTAAAAGAACATGTATGCATGCTGTTTAGTATATTATTATAAGTTTTTTATTTTAATCTTTCTTGAAACATCATTCGGTTATTGAAAAAGTACTAAAACAAGGTACATATAAGTATAAACGTGGAGCACCCAAGGAGAGAAGGAACAAGAAGTCTATACCCACTAAGATAAAATAACCCACACAAAATAATAACCGTACATCTGCTATGAATACAGGAGGATGCTCATCTTAGAGGGACTTCACAAAGGCCCGCATCTTTCATAGAATACAATAAGAATGCATGGTCTTCAACAGGTTTGATAGTATAACTCCTAGTCAGTAGTCCAACCTAGCAAATATAACATAAAAAAATTAAAAAAGAATTCATGATCAAATAAAAAAAAATTCATGATCAAATGAGCTCCATCGAAGGATTATTAAATAGGTGATGAGTGAGGAATATAAGATCACAATATAGATGGTGTGTTTATTTCCTCGGTTTTGAACTAATATGATGATGGCTCGGTATTCATTTCTCATTTTCTTTGGACATGTTTATTTGTAGTAAGATACATAGCAATTGAGTTCATAGGAATTCATGGTGAATTGAACTACAAGGATTATAAGAGAGGTGAAAGGGTAAATGATATAAGGAGAAGATATAACTATGACCTTCACTTTCCTATGTACAATAAGGTGACGCCGTGACGGCTGAGTATTCATTTTTCATCTCTTATTGATTCTATTTTTATAAACGAAATGTTATTTAATGCTTATTTTTTAAGGCCAAGGCTCCCCTAAGCTCGAGTTTAGAAAAAAAAAATTTATATGCTCGTGCTTGTGGGGCCCACCTTTGGTCCATCCAAATGGACCAAATACATGATCCCCTTAAATTGCATATGTCTACCAACTTTCTGTAAGATCGAAATTTACTGGACCGTTGGATTGACTATATATCAATCCGAATGGATTGTTGACCATTAAACTCTTGGGCCCATATGGAGATGATAGAAATTACGGTTGGAGCTGATTTTTTACAGGGAGGAAGATCCTAGGGAGTTATTAAAATCCCCCCACCCCCATCCCCATGTAGGTCCCCAAGTGGGCCCCACCACACACTTGAACTTACCTTATCATAAGCTTGAGCTTAGGGGAGCTATCTTCATTTTTGAAAGCTCATATTTAATCTTCATTTTTAACCACTTCGTACATGAAATCATATGTATTTAAATTAATGCAAGCAAACATGCCGTTATTCACTTTCCATCAAATGGAAGCTTATTTGAAGGGTGTTTTTTATATTCACCTTTGATTCTTCACTTTTAACTACATTTACAATTACAATTTTAGGAATTAATATACATGAAATAAGCTGGCCTAATATGTCGAGTACCAGGAGTCACTCAGTCGATTAGCAACCCTGTATCTCACTCAGCTCCTTCAGGGTTTGATCCCTAAACATGTTGCACTTTCCACTTGTGTGGACTTCCTAATTCTCATGCTTGTAGGCTCTCTCCTCCCAGGTGCTAGGGTGAAAAGAAAAAAAAGACTTTAGTCCCTATTGTAAAGTTCTGCACTTGCGTCATACACAGCCGATGCGACCTTGACTAGGCTAAAACTAAGACTTACATTGCCAGAGCACCAGAATGTATGTTGTTCAAGATGCAAACCTTGATACCATGTTATATGAATAGAGAATTATGATTAGAGGAGGAGAAGAACTAGAAAGTAGAGCTAAGCATCTTTCATTACTGAGCTTGGACAATTGATGGTGGGTCTAACAAGTTATAAAAGAAATGACTTTATTAAGAAACAGAGAGTTGATGGGACAAAAAAGTAATAGAGCTGGAGGTCTTTGCATGGATCCCAAACTTTATTTAGTAAATAGTTATCGGTATTTAAATTATTCGAGTGATTACGAAGTCCTCCAGTGAGCGAGAGGGCTTTTAACGGTATCATACGTACACTTACCAATGATCCCCCTTACTTCTCTATTACAATTTTGCCCGATTCAGATAATTAATATTGGGAAAACATCATTAAAAAATAGTCTTTAAATAAATAAAATTAAAAACCGACAGTATATATGTTTTCATTCAAAAATTTATTATCTTGTGCTTTTATCACATCTTATTGTGATGTTATTGTGACAATACATTTTATAATAAGTACTGTAGAAATTGGGCTCTTGGCAAGGGTCCCAAGTCCCAACATTTATAATAGTGAAATAAAAGGTGCGATCACTGTTGCAAGTTGCAACCATAAAAATGAACACAGGAGAAAATCTCGTCCCACATGAACGACTAAAGGGGATTTAACATCTAAATTCCCCTCAAACTCTACATCTCCAATTTCACGACTGAAAATTGAACAAATGTCACAAGAGTCGTTTGACTCTGGTCCTCTTTCTTTCGTTTTTTTTTTTACTTTTCTACCTCAAATCCCACGCTTGATGGATCCAGATGTTAAAAGTTGAAAAGCCAGTATATTAAAAAATCTACTCTGTCTTCTTATTTAGACCTTGATCCCATGATATTATGGGATCCAAGAAAGAAAAGTAAAAAAAAAAAAAAAAAACATTGTTGACCAATGTCAAACGACTCATGTGACATTAGTAAATTTTCAGTTATGAAATTGGAAGAATGAGATTTAAGTAGGATTAATATATCAAATCTCCTAAACTAAATATAAATACCCCATCAAACTCTTTCCACGCGAGGGCCAAATAATCAAATCCATCGTTTTCTAATCCATCCTCTCTAATATTAAAAACAATTAATGCAAGTACCGTAAGAACAAAGGCAGTGACATTTTTCCTTCACTTTTGTGGAAGTAAGAACTATAATACAAAGACTTTTTACACATCAATATAACGAAAACGCACTTACATCATAACTGATCGAGTGATGACAACTTCAATGTCAATCACTTCATTATTAACTGCTTAATACAAAAAAAAATTCTTAAACAATCTCTACACCATTAATTTAATTGCAAACTTACAGTTGACTAAATGAATTGAATTAACCCATCAACTCCTCAACCAATATCTCAAAGTCCAGATGTGTAAGGAACACTAGTGGCCGGAATCCATGAACTCCCACTCAAGAAGCTCCCGACGGTGAACTTTCCCGCCTCCGCCGCACTTGTGATCACATGAAATCCGGGCCAGTTTACCCGGCTACTGGTGCCGGCGCCACCGCCTGTGTTCATGTACTCCCCATAGTATAATGTGCTCAATGCAAAGTTGCCGCTCCATTCTAACCATCCTTGTGGGGCTATCAAGGTATCTAGAAATGTCTTCATGAACACTGTCCTTGAGTATTGCTGCCATGGCCTGCCCAGGTACGTCTTGAATGAGCCCTGCACTGCCTTGAGGTCAGAGGCGGCGGTGACCCTGGAGTTGTGGATTGAGATTCCGGTGTTCTCGTTGGGGTCCGACCGACCTTGGGCAGTCACTGTGTTCTGTTGGCCGCTCATGGGCCTCCTCACATATATGTTGCAATTCTGGAAGACTACAGCTGCATCTCCGAAGATGAAATCTACTGTTCCATAGACGTCACATTCCCTGTAGAATTGGCGTTGGGAGTAGACGTATAGAGTGTCTTGATAGCCCTTGAAGCTGCATCTGTAGAACACTGAGAGATCGGAGCCGGAGCGGAGTGCCACCGCCTGGTGCTTCTGAGGTCCCGCCGTGTTTTGGAAGGTCATGTCCCGGGCGATAAAACCGTCGCCGGAGATAGCTGCAAGAGAATTCAGGTAAGTGATTGTAGAAATTGACATTATTGCACCATGCATATGGTTTGTGATACAATCCTTGATCTGATGGGTCATTATAAATGATGAGGCCCATTCGAATCAATGGTTTCGATCATAGACATTGGGCCTCACTTGAGCCCGGGCTCCACACGTACAGCAGGGGTGAACTAGTAACATGGTTAGTTCTAGAAGTTCTTGCTGTGATGGAGACAGAAACTTCCTCACCCTTGACCGTTCCAACTTCATGTACATGATGTTATATGACAAAGAAAAACATCATAATATAATGATAAAATTGGAAGAAGTCATCCAATGCTGCTTAATTACTTCATTGGTTTTAAAATGAATTTTTTTTTTTTAAATTTCAATCCAATGGTGGGTCATCATAAGTGGGTCAGGTGAGCCCAAAACTAAGGTCACAAAATCTCACCCTGCATCGTCCTCACGTGCTCACAGTCCTCGCTTATACTATTGTGGTCTTTCACATGAACACTACAAAATCACGCAACAAAATAAATAGTCTTAAGAATTTGAACAAATTAACTTACCAAAGGTCGCAGAGCCAAAAGTGGTCGATCCATCTTGAACATTTTTGCTGCCTGTCACAATGGTTGAGTCGATTCCATCACCAATGAACATTATATTTTTCATGGACCTTGTAATCTCAACATTCTCACTATAAACACCTGCTTTCACATGGATAACAAATCTCTTAGTCCCACTCGTCAGCTTAACAGATGCGGCCACCGCCTCCGAGATGGTCTTATAATTTCCCGAACCATCTTTCGCCACCACAATATCGGCGGCCACTGTTGAGGACTGAAGAAGCTTACGATCGGCTGCCATTACCCATGTAGGGAATGATTTGTCAGAGAGCAACCGTCGGCCACCGCCTGACTTAGTCGACAGAGTAGCAGCCACCTCCACGGAGGCTGCCTTATTGATAGCGAGCGAGTTGCCAAGCAACTCAGAGAAGTTGCCCCACATAGTAGGCAAGGAAGTTAAATGGGAGGAGGAATTGAGCTCCATGAACCCATTTTGGCATGTAAGGTGGTTAGCCACTGCTGCACTTAACCACGTCTGAGCATCTTCAAAGCTTTCCGGACTGGTGGAGCTAACCGAGCGATTGAGTTTGCTCATGGTGTCGTCGAAGAGCTCAACACAATCGGCCCAAGCCGCCTTGGCTCGCTCATCGAATGAGCCAAGGTCCATGGTCGACACAATCCTATGGGCCCGTTCGGCTTGGTCCATGGTGGTCTGGATGGCTAAATGACGAAACCCATATTGGGTGTCCCCAAGAGAGGATAGAGTGCTCGTGGAGGTGATCATAGAATTGCA
The DNA here is from genome assembly GCA_012931725.1 of Litsea cubeba. Classification (NCBI taxonomy): domain Eukaryota; kingdom Viridiplantae; phylum Streptophyta; class Magnoliopsida; order Laurales; family Lauraceae; genus Litsea; species Litsea cubeba. The sequence goes on along the minus strand of CM022950.1, from coordinate 66,537,058 downwards.
AATTTCAGGGTGTGGGGTTTGACTGCATGATGGTGTTATATCACCATGCACCACCGTCGCAAGTAGGAGGAGGCATGTGAATGTGGAGGAGAAAAAGGAACCAAGTTTGGCCATATTGGTGACCCAAATATTTGGTGTTTTATCAATGATGATTGATATGAAGTTATGAGATGAATTCATGATGATGTTTGGGGGTCCTTTTATAGGGCTCAAATTGGCTTGCTCAGGATAAAGATTACTTCGAATGAGCTTCCCTTGTTGAAAATTTTTAGCCCATGACATGCTTACGTGAACAAGAGAAGGAAAATATAAAAAAGTCAAATAAAATCTTTGTCAGTGGTTGTCTTTGAATTTCAAAGAAGGGATGGAGGGGTTGGTCATATAATACCATGCATGTTTACTTTCCATAGGACGCGTGGATACTTGAAACGGTAGGCGGTCTACGCCAGCCCCGTTTAAGGAGTGCGAATTGTTCTATAAAATTAGTGTCTTCTGTAGGTTATATTATATATTGCCTAAAATCCCAGATGAATTCGATAACCAACAATTGAATCAAGATTATGTCAAGCTGATCATCAAGCACAGTCTATAGAATGCCCTTAATATATAACTTAAAGAATTATACTATATGAAAGCCGTGACTTCAAATTAAAGATCATTTTCACCTTTAACTTTTAATTTTGTCCGGGAATTATATCCACTCACTACAACTTATCCACATTATGGCTACACGTTAAACACTAACCACTTAAGTCATCTTCCCACTTCCCACTATTATGCAACACCTTTGTTTCCAACTCCAATCTCATATGTCATTTCTTTATCTATTTAATTTCTTATGTTCTTTCTATCCAACTTCTATATATTCTTTCTACTCTATTTATTGCAGCCCATTTCTACTCATAGACTCTTAATTGAGAAAAGAGGTATCGTCATGATTTTCTCCTCTTTTAATATCTTTTTACAAATTTTGTGCTTTATTTACACCAAATCAGTTGACAGGAAGTGTAGTAAGACCTTAGGACTTATTTACTTTTTTATTAAATATCAGAGGATCTCTAAGTCATGTGAACTCCAGCTTAGAAGTCCACTGAGAGGTAAAAGATACGATGGGAGGGAGAATAATACAAGCTAATCATGCAAATGCAACCCTCACTTTCACAAGATTTGAATTACTAGGTGGTGGCAAGATATTCATTTCCCACTTATATCTCCTTGAATTATTTCCCATTCGAGATAAGATCACTTGTTGGTTCTTTCCAAAATTTCACATATATTTATTCAATTTTAACTTTTTAAAGATACAAGTCTTACCATTTCTATGGATTCAATTACATGACGCAAAAGGTCCTTCACCTGTGTGAACAGCAGGAGGACGCCTAGTGAGACCCGTCAAATATCAAATTCAAACTATCTAAGATGACAGACATGATTTCAACAATAACTTTGCTCATCAAATTCAACTGTTAACACAATCCGGTCGAGTGAGTGTGCGAAACCTATCACCAGCTAGAAGAGATCGAAGGTGGGCCCCAGAAGGGCTCTCATCATTGGACTGCCAACCCAAAACAAAAACAAATATTCTTCTATGTCCATATGTTGTAGTATAAATTAGGAAAGTGTAGCATTTCTGAACGTAAAGATGGTATTGAACACGTGGAATCCAATAAGAACGTTACGTGAGAGTTCCTGCATGGGGTCCCCCTTCAAAATGGCATGGGCAACCCCTTTTAGTCATTAATGGACATCCTTCAAACAAAAGCAAACAAAACAGACACTTTACAGTCTTCACATAGAAAACAGGTAAATATTGATGGACAGGATCTCCTAACCACCAAAATTGTATCTTTTTAGACCTTGTATATCTATCATTGGTGGACCCCACACGCATAAACTCTCAGGGGCTGTTGATGTAGTCCCCAAATACATCAATAATAAAATTGTTCAACTTCTTCTCAGTAAATGCAATTTTGCTTTTTAGAAATCTCCTGTTGGGTTCATCAAATGGAAATTGTTGTCCCAATCGGCTACCTACCCATTGATTTTTGACTGCACCCGTGACCCATCCGTGTTCTTTGAAGCCAAACTAAGTACCAAGTGATAAGACCAAGTGCCCCCAAGTCTTTGCCTTTATTGATTTAACATTAAACTAAACAGGGGTGGGTTCGTCCAATCTTTATAGAAGCTTCTGCACACCCTTATCCTGATAGCCCATGTGGCCTTTATTGTGGGGCTCACGGGAGGGCCACTGGAATCATGGGGAAGTGGGAGATTGAAAGACCTGGATGGCACTCATGGGTGTGAGAAATCTTTAAGTCCATTAAATAATTCTAACTCTCTGATCCATAATTTTTAAGTTTAACAGCTTTAAAAGACACCATTTTTTAGAATTTCAATTTAATGGTCGACAACACTCAAATCACTGTCAAAGACCTTGGGCCCGTGACATTCAGGAGGTGGAGAGTTGGATGGACTACATATGGCCCCAATTGGACCCCACAAGGGAGAACCATGAGGCTGTCCTCAGAAGAGGGCCGGCCAGCAGAGAGAGAATGTCATATAGTAATTAGGTATGTGAAGGCCTAGGTTGTTGTAAGTGCTTACGAAATGGGTTCTATTGGGTTGGTTGCTAGGGATTAGGTAAACAATATCTTTGGAATATTGTTTGCGAAAAGTCTGCTCTTCTCAAACTTAGGTGGTGCAAAGTGGCACAGATGGGGAAGTTCTTGGGCCTTTTGCTTTGATGGTTTCTTCTTTCTTTTATGTTGGCTGTGTTTTCTTCCAACAAGCAGTAAGTCAACGGCCTTTATCACACATGTTTTCATCTTCACGCAGCCAAACATTGAATATGGGTGACTCTGGCTTCATGGGATAGTAGCAAATGGCTAATATAACAGTAAAATACTTATAAAAATAGCATATGAATTGAAGGTCTGATCAGGTTGTGTTTGTTGGTCTATCTTAAGGAGGAGAATTGAGAAAAATCAAGAGGTCTAGAGTTCAGCTTGTAAATCAAATTCAATGCATGTTGGCCCATATTAGCCCGCATTTTCTTTCCTGTGGATTACTTACGTGTAGAACCTGGCCTTGTACTCCATGTGTCAACGGATTCGTTAAGCTGTCATTTCAAAGGAATTCGATAGGGCTCTGTTACTATCACAAGAAAGTACAAGGGTTGTCAAAAAGGACATATTTAGGCCGGTTGGGGACGGATATCTTGTTATCGCAGTATTCAAATCCAAATAAAATAGGTATGGCAAGTATTTTTAAACTAAATAGAAATTCAAGATCAGATCACTATTCATGTATTTATAATTCAGAATCTGATCCTTGCATCAAATCCGAATTCAGGAAGATTACATTCAGTTTAATAGTTTCACCTATATATTAAAAAAAAAAATACTTTAAAGCTCTTTATTCAATTGTACTAATGCAGTCTGTATCTTATTTTAGATGTGTATTTGGAATGGATCTACTTTTTTAAGTTCATGCACATATGTTCTGTATCAGATTTAGATCCAGTTCTGAACCGTGTCTATAAAGATAGATGGGGATCCATAGCCACCATGGTTCCACCTAAATCCTGCTCATTTGCATCCCTAGCCGGACTTGTATATATAGGCCTGCATCAAGCTTGAAAAGAATGCTATGGCTTAGCCCAATAATGGTTGAACATTGGAGTTTAAGCATGATTCTGGCCCTAGCCCATTGAGCTTGTAGGAGATTCAAATCTATTGTCACTGAATTCAGGCTTAGGTGGATCCAGGCTGAAACATAGATCCGTTAAGAGTCCTAATAAACCAACAACTTGATTAATGAAAACTCAAATCAATTTGGACAAGTTGGGTGATCTCGACCTTTGGCTGTGAACAAGAGAAAAATAAATAAATGAGACAATTGTTGGTAGTTGTGGGTTATTTCTAAGTATCAGCATAGAAACGTGAACATTGACCACTGAAATGTAAGAATAGGACAGGGCTCAAATTTCATACTAATCAGGTGGCCATGACTGGCAGCAAGAAGGTTAGATTAGGATAACCACAGAAATTATATATATTTTTTCGGGGGGACATTTCACAATTGGATATGGTCCTATCCACATTATTAATCAAGCATCTATAATTGGTAGAGTTGGTCATTGTTAGGTGGAAGAGGAGGAGCACTTTAGTCTTTTAGGCTGTCCAAACTTCTAATCTCATTTATGATTGTTAGGCAATGAATTTGTGGATTATGGTAAGGTGGCATGTATGGGAAATATTGGCAATAGCATCTGAATTCTGGTGGTTGTTGTTTAGGGACTTTCAGTCTAACAAGGAAAATATACACTGAGAGGAAGAAGAGCATTGGAATATTGAAAAAACATGGCAACTTGAAGGCTGACAAATACGAAGGCATAACATATGCATAAATTATATGCCAGTCAATATGTGCAATGTGTTTTCATCATCCTTTCTTTTGTATATGCCGGTTTTCTTTAGGACTATAGAAAAGTTTTGGATGGCAATTTTTCTAATTCTAGAACAGTGGACTCTTTTTTTTTTCATCATGCTGGCACTGAACATGACTGTAACAGTATTAATAGTTTAAGCCGTCACAGTACATGACTATTACAGTACTTTTCAGGAAAACAATAACTGCTTTTACTCCCTAAATTGTTAACTTGTCTTGGTTTACAGCAGGACCTTTGAGCACTTGCCAAAACATGACACTCTACATTTTGACATTATCGTATGTCCCATATACCACCATGCCTTCTGTCATGTTGTGGCACTAAGTTGCTAATGTAAGGAATTCATACCATAAAATATGAGTTTTCCCTGGTACCAATGCCGTCTGTCCTGCTTACTGCACTTATTGGCTGATGTATGGAAGGAATTTTGTGCAAGAAAATATAATTTCGGTGGTAACTTACTCTCAAAGGCATGACATCTCTGTTTCTGAAACTAAGTTCTTAGTTATCTTAAAAGAACGCGTTTGCATGTTGTTAAGTACAGTGTCATTATTATAAGTTATATTCTTTCTTCAAAGATCACTCGGTTACTGAAAAAGAAAAATAAGATACATATTATAAACACAAACGTGGACCACTCAAGGAGAGAAGGAACAAGAAGTCTATACCCACTAAGATAAGATAGCCCACAAAAAAGGATAACCGTACATCTGCTATGAATAGCGGAGGATGCTCATCTCAGAGGGACTTCACAGAGGCCTGCTTTCATACCATACAATAGGGATTCATATGGTCTTCCGAGGTTTGATAGTTTAACTCCTAGTAAGTAGTCCAACCTCACAACCAAAAAATAAAAAGGAAGTTATGGTCAAATGACCTCCATCTCAAATGGTTATTAAAATGGTGATGAGTGAAGAATATAAGATAGCGATATAGATGGGGTGTTTACTTCCTTAGATTTGGATTAATATGATGATGGCTGGGTATTCATTTCTCATCTTCCTAGGGCCGGTTTGTTTGTAGTAAGATATAAAGGAATTGAGTTCATAGGAATTCATGAGAAAAGAAACAAAGGAATTGAGTTCATAGGAATTCATGGAAAAATGAACTACAAAGGATTATTAGAAAGGTAAGGGGTGTAAAATGTCGTGTACGAACCCAAAAGCTTAAGCGCATAGGTGGAAGGCCCAAAGAGGTATATATGAAGCCTTGCCAAAGGCATTACTTAGGCGATGTGGGATGTAAGGCTTTACTTTATCAACACTCTCCTCACGTGAAGTCCCAACAGGTTTCATGGACAGGCCTGCTACATGGGCTATACAAGAACGACGAATCAACATAAATTATTATGTCACTCGCTAATAGCTCGAGCTTTTGTTGCTTCCAGTTATTAACATGGTGATAGAGCCAATGTCATGAGTTCGAAATCCCTACGAGACATGTTACCTCCAACTGTTTGTCTGGTCTGTCTGCTCTATCTGTCTGTTGGGTTTCGAATTCGAATGGATTTAAACTTTTAGATTGGCACATGGCTTTTTACATAGTATCAAAGCGGGTTTCGATCCCGCCGTTCTTAAGTCGCACACGTAAAAGGCTCGTCCATGAAATCTGTTGGGCCTGCACTTGAAGGGGAGTATTGGGCCTTCCACCTATCAACTTAAGTTTTTGGGTTGGTACATGGCTTTTACAAGGGGTAGAAGATATACGGAGGGGATATAGCTATGAGCTTCAATTTCTTATGTAAAATAGGGTGATGGATGGGTATTCATTTTTCATTTTTAATTTCCTGATTCTATTTTTATAAAGGAAATGTTATTTAATGCTTATTTTTTAAAATCCGCCTTTACTCTTCATTTTTAACAACTTCTGACATGAAATCCTATGTATTTAAATTAATGCAAGAAAACATGCCCTTATTCACTTTCCATCAAATGGAAGCTTATTTGAAGCTTATTTTTTATATTCACCTTTGACTCTTTACATTTAACAACATATACAATTACAATTTTAGGAAATAAATTACATGAAATAAACAAGTCTTATGTCGAGAACCCGGGGTTGCTCGGTTGGTTAGCAAACCTATATCTTAACTAGCTCTCCAAGGGTTCGACCCCTGGGCATGTTCCTTCCAATGTTTGCAAGCTCTCTCCTCCTGGGTGCTAGGGTACTCAAAAAGATAAAAATCTATATAATAAGGGAGCTCAGTTTTTGAATTTCCCATATTTCACTACAACAATCTGCACTTTTCCCGGCGTTTTTTCCCGGCGCAATAAAAAAACGCCGGGAAAAGTACAGCTTTTGCCGGCGCAAAAGGTTATTTCGCCGGGAAAAGTATAGTTTTCCTGGCGATATATATTCGCCAGCAAAAGTCCCATTTTTCCCGGCGTTTTTTTATTTTCGCCGGCAAAAGTCTCATTTTTCCCGGCGTTTTTTTAATTTTCGCCGGCAAAAGTCCCATTTTTCCCGGCGTTTTTTTTTTCGCCGGCAAAAGTTGAATAATTTACTCCCGCCTTCTCCATATCCCCCTTGGCGCCTTCATTTGCGGAAATTGGGAAAAAAATTTTCAATATATTTTTAAAATTATTTTTGCCGGCGTGAAAACGCACCGGGATTGTTGTTTTTAAAATTTTCAAGGTTATAAATGTTTTTGCCGGCGTACTACTCGCGCCGGGAAAGGAAGCGCATAAAGCCCTTCTGAGTTCTGATCTCCCTCAAATACTCCTTCAGCATCCCCTGTATCTTGGTCCCTCTCACATCCCCTGCATCTCCCTCTCACATCCCCTGCATCTCCCTCCCTCTCAACGCACGCAGTGCCCATCTCGCCTCCATCCCTCATCTCTCTGACCCATCCCTCTCCACACCTCACCCTCTCCACGCCTGTCTGTCCTCTTTAAAATTAGAGCAAAGAAAACTCTCTCTCTTGTGTTTCCTCTTCTTCTCTAAAATAAATCTTCTTTTTATTTTGCTTTTTATTCTCTTTCTCTCTCTCTTGTATTCGAGAATTCTCTTGATTCTCGATTCTCGAATACAAGAGAGAGAAAGACAAAATTCAAGGAAAGAAAGGAGGGGCCTTGCTTGGATAGAGAGAGAAGGGAAAGATTTGATTTTTTTTTTCTAAAAGGGATTTTGTTTTCTTGTTTTGTGGATGGAATTGGATAACATCGAATGCATCTCTTTGTCGGATGGGATGGAAGAGGAAGAGGCGACGACCCATCATCACCATCCGTTCTTCAAACCCCATGGCGGAAATGGCAACCGCACCAACATCCCGTCCCCGATCCCTCCAGCGACCAGCGCTGCTTGAATGCCCCGTCTGCACCAATTCTATGTACCCACCAATCCATCAGGTCTAGTATTTCTCACTTTTTTTTCCTAGTTTGGTTTCTGGGGTTGGGTTTCTTCTGCGTTTTTTTTTTATTTGTGGGGAAGTGGGTTTTGTGCAGATTTAGGTAATGGGGTTGATTGGGATTTGAAATCACTTTTTTTTTCTCCTTGATTGGTTTCTGGGATTGGGTTTTTCTGCCTTTTTTTTTTTTGGTTGTGTTGTGTTGTGGGGGGGGGGGGGGGGGGGGGGGGGGGGGGGGTTGGGGGAAAGGGGTTTTGTGTGGATTTAGGGATGGGGGGGGGGGGGGGGGGGTGGGGGGGTGGGGGAAGGGGGTTTTGTGTGAATTTAGGGATGGAGTTGATTGGGATTTGAAATTGGTGGAGAATGCGAGATGGGTTATCTTAATTATTCATTTTTGTCTTTTGGGTAAGTCTTTTTTTGGATGGAGTCTTTTTTTGGATGGATTTGATACCATACGACACTATACCTTGCCTATTTGGAAGTATTGCATCATCCATATTTGTTTTCCTATTTGGAAGTATTGCATCATCCATATTTGTTTTCATATTTGTATCTTCTCTGAATGTCTGTGTTGCCATACATCTGACAACATAGACACAGCTAGAATTTTTCCAATTTCAAATTATTTTTCCTCCAGTCTTATGTAAATCAGGCTCCCTCAGAACAATTGTTTTAGTGACCGCCATAGCATTATCATTTTGAAACTTCTGTACTTCTTGGACTTTACATAACCAGTCAGTTCATATAGTGCAGGAGTATGAAGAAAACTCTAGAGGATTGATGATTTTCACTAAATGTTGGCTTCCAGAGACCTCTCCAATGAAAGCAACAATATGTTTTTGTCATGGTTACGGGGACACTTGCACGTTTTTCGTTGAAGGTATGTATTATGGTCAATAAGTAGCTATGAAAGAACTTGCCTTCTGATATATATTAAGAGTGAAACTCGTAAATTTAGATCCACATGATCTGCAGGAATTGCTAAGAAGCTAGTGTCTCTTTCTGCATTTTTAAAGTGGGGTTTGTGTAGATTTCTGTAATGGGGTTGATTGGGATTTGAAATTTATGGACATTTTTAAAGTGGGGTTTGTGTAGATTTCTGTAATGGGGTTGTTCATTTTTGTCAAACCGAAGCTTGTGTTATGTTCTGTGGTGTGTGAAATTCAAATGTTGTGCTTTATTTTGTATGTCCTTGAGGCCATTGTTATAAGTTCTGAATGGCATATTAAGCCAGCTCCTGATCTTGAAGTTCATCACTGCAAAAATATTCATAACTGCAAAAATATTTATTCAATATGTTTAAGCACTTTAGCTAATATACATTGTGGGATTAATGAAATCAACCCATAATGTAGGTTTTCTTTGGAATTCAATGTTTGGCTGTGAGGTCACATGAAACTTGCTTTGAAACAAGAGTAGATTCTTGCATTGTATGCGTAAGGATAGCATTTACATGTTTCTCACTACTAGAAAAACCACTTTTAGCGGCCGCCATTTATAAGAAAATATTTTTTATTGGCTTATTTATTCATAACTGGTTGATCAACAGGTGGGGATATGGATAGAAGAGGTAAACTACCTAGGGGAACATAGTGGACTAGAATTTATTGATGGCAAGTCAGAACAATCTGATGAGTTACAATGTTGAATGGGATTCTGAAAATGACTTGGGCTTTCAGTAGTGTGGGTTGGACCAGCAATACTAACATCAATTGGAACTTGCACAGGTGAATGTTGAAAAGAGGTGATAGCAATAGGTAATACAGGACAGCCACTAGGTACTATGGGTGACAATTTTGGCTGGGCAAATGGGAACTCAAGCTCATTAAAGACAACATCTCTTGATATATAGATTCTGCCTGTGTCATGATTAAGGCATTGTAGCCGTTATGAGAACTAGAATAGCCTAAGAAGACACAACAGAGACAGCGAGGTTGGAGTTTATTGGCATTGTAAGGTCTCAATGTGGTAACATGCACAACCAAATACTTTTAAAAGAGTGTAATCAGGTAATTGTTTAAATAGTTTTTCATATGGTGAAGAGTTTACCAAAATAGGTGTAGGCATCTTGTTAAATAGTTTTTCATATGGTGAAGAGTTTACCAAAAATATCAGGTTGTGCTTGTTAGGGGATGCATTTTGTAGGATATTCAATATTCTGTACGACAAGCTACCTACATGCCTCTCTTATACCTATATTCCTTTCCTCAGTGTCACCAACTAGCCTCATCCACTCATTCACACAAAAAGACCTTGAATTCATGCACCATGTAGAAGATAGGATATTTGAACTCTGCTTTTTTAGAAAGAAATAAGTACTGGGACTCTATAAGTGGACACCATGTTCGAAGAAGATGATTTTGTAGAATAGACAACCATATTAAAATAAACCTACTTAAAAAACCAAACACTTACAGGAAATGCAGAAGAATCATATTGTACCATTTAAAAACTAACATAGAAGCATATAACTGATTGACAATATGTTCTTATTATCCCAGACTATGGCAAAGTCTTTTGAAGTTACTAAGTTACCAGGTACTTACTTTAATTGAAATAATTGTTTTTATTCTTGTCAAATGAGGAAGAGAAACATAGAAATTGTTCTTGTATTTTCGTCTTTTATCTTGTATTTTATTCTACTAAACTTGGAATTTGCCTCAACATAACTGATAAGGGCCTTATCCATGTTGGTGTGGGCTGTCCGGAACTCCAAGAGCTGGATTTGTCCAGGTTAGTTATCTCTACCTCTCATGCATCTTCATATTACAAATTTAAGCATTTCTTTGATCCTGGACATATTATATGATCCATTCTACTAACCATTTATCCGTAGGTCATGAATGAAAAGTTAGGATCTTACAGTCTAGGAGATTTTTAGGGCATTGTTGTTTGAGTTGATGGCCACTAGCAGCTATAATGTACTGGACTATAATTGTTGAATTATACGATGCATCTGGTACCTTGTTTTTGTAAAAGTATGCTATGTGGATTGAACTAAATGGTGTGGTGATCATGCTATGTGGTGAATATGCCTGGACCAGATTTCCCTGCAGGAGGACTGATCATGCTTTATTTTTTCCCTCTTACTTTGCTTTCTTTTTATGGACTTATACTGTTTTAATGTAGGTTTCATGCGACTTATTCAGATGAGTTATTAGAATATAAATTTGCCTCTTGAAGATCGTGTAGATTGAGGTATTAGAAGCTTTCTTTGCTCTAGAATCCCAGCATTTCTTTGCTCTAGGAAGAAGAAGTAATTGAAAATGAAGGAGATTTATCATCCCCTGCTTTAGAATCTCACTATTCATGCTGTTTTGTTCATGGTTAGATTGCAGGAAATGACACATATTAATCATTTAGTTTCATGCTGAATGAATCCGGACTTGATCAGACCCCTAACTCGCCAGCTGCCAACAGTAATTCTTCTAGATTATCAGACCCCTACAATAATGTTCTTGTATTGGATGGGGCGATTCAAGTTACAGAGAGAGATGAGTGTGCTTATCAAGAAATGATTACACACTTACCACTTTGCTCCATTCTGAATCCTAAGAAGGTATTCCTTTGCTTGTAGAATTATAAATTCATTCCTCTTAAAGTTCTTAAAGCATTATAATTTGGTGAATTATTCTTTTATAATATCTTTATCACAGTCAAGTTGTAGCTCAAAAACTTTAATTTGGACCCGAATTATGTGACCCACACTGAAATGAAGGAGACTGTATATAGCTTTATGTTTGGTCCTGGTGTAGCTAACAGACTGGAAAATTGATGGACCGAGCATTTTAGCACATCTTATGCTGTGTGGAAGCCAATGTGAGACATGTAGTCTAGAATGCTAAATACAACTACTAGTACTGGCTTGGATTTTAGTGGGGATATGATCAAAGGTTGGGTCTATGAGATGAAACACTAGAAGATATGCAGAGGTTTGTGAAGATGTCAAAGCAATAGTAACGAAACAGAGGAATGGAGAAAATTGGAGAAAATGTCTCACCACATTATGTGGTTGACTGCTGTTTTTAGAGGGATTCAATGGAATCCAGTTAATCTACTTGGTAGAGTCAAGGCCTAAAGCTAGTTCTTTCACTATTTACTTAGGCAGTTGGACTTGTTCTCATCATCTTATAGTCGGCCACAATTGTTGATTGGATCTTCTCATCATCCTGTTACAACTTACGTAGGCAGTTGAACTTGTTCCCATCAGCTTATAGTCTGCCACAATTGTTCTTTGAATCTTCTAATCATCCTTTTTAATAAAAGTTTACCATTACCAATTAAAAAAATTGTTCCAAAGTACAGTAATAATGGCATCTGAGACATTGAGATATATGCACCTGCCTATCTGTTTACAGGTATTTTAGCAGTTGTTGCCTGAATACCTTGCTAAGTCCTGCCTCATTTACAGGTTTTTTTAAAATTGTCTACATAGATGGGAAAACGGTTGTTGGAGAATTTGTTCAATACAATGTTATTACATATAGAGAGTCCCTTCAAAAGCATTTGGACATTGGATTATGGGTTTATAGATTATGAACCACTTTAGTGGATGTTGTTTAATTTTTTCACTTAAGTTATTTGACACTTAAAACAGGTTGGGAAGAAGTTTATATTTAACTACTATGAAGAAGCTGTGTATTTATGGAAGAAAATTAATACAAGCATACATTGATTTCATTCATTTTTTTTTTGTACTTAAGTTGATTTGTAGAAGCTAGGTTTACTTGGAGGTGTCAGAAATCATTGTATAGAATATGGTATGATTGTGGTGTTTGTTGTGTTCTTTTATTTTCTATGAGATGGATATGATTCCAAAGTATTTTTTTTTCCAATTTTTGTTCCTCACCTGAATGCATATTAGTTTTCACACTCTAGCAACTATACCCTGAACCATAAAGGGAATTCAGTTGTGCATATGACATTTTTAATCATATGTTAATCTTGCTATTTTTTTATGTAGATTGAATGAAAATTGCAACTCAAAATTTTATTGAAAGAGTCCATGCAGTTAGGATGCAACCAACATGAAGGCCAAGTATGCAGAGTAACAAATTGCTATATGTTAAATGGGATGCATGAAGTTTTTTAAAACAATAGTGTAAGTGTTGGAATGTTAGTATAGAGTAGATTGTTACCATTTGTTTTAATTTTGTAATGGTAATGGTAAAGTGCTTTCAATGTTGAAAGGATGTTTGAATATTAACATGAAGTGGAATGAATTTTCTTGTTTTATTTTTTGATGAATTTGGAATGGAAATGGATGTTGGATGCGTAGTAGAAAAATTATTTCCGACGAGAAAAAACACGGGCAAAAAAATTTGAAAAAAATAATTTTTGTAAAATGTAAATCTTTTCTTGACGCAAAAAATAAACGCAGGCAAAAGTTTTCTAAATTTTTTTTTTGAAAAAAAAACTACTTTTCCCGGCGGAAAAAAACGCCGGCAAAAGTTTTTGTAAATTTTTTTTTTGAAAAAAAAACTTTTCCCGGCGCAAAAAAACGCCGGCAAAAGCTTTTGTAAAATTATTTTTTTGGAAAAAAAAACTTTTCCCGGCGCAAAAAAACGCCGGCAAAAGTTTTTGTAAATTTTTTTTGTTGAAAAAAAATACTTTTCCCGGCGCAAAAAAACGCCGGCAAAACTTTTTGTAAATTTTTTTTTGAAAAAAAAACTACTTTTCCCGACGAAATAAATCCTTTTCCCGGCGAAAAATAACGCCGGCAATGGACAACTTTTTCTCGGCGCCACCTTATTTCGCCGGTAAAGGGTATTGCTGGCATACTATTACCGGCGAATTGCCGGCGCACGAGAAAACGCCGGGAAAGGTTTTTCCCGGCGTTTTAGTGACCTTTGCCGGCGCTTTTTTAACGCCGGCAAAAGTGAAAATTGTTGTAGTGTTTTGGATGGGTTTATGTACATAAATCCTAGGGATATCTTGGACCCTTGGATTTAAAAGGGGAATGAGAAGAAGGGGCTAAAAGTTGAAGAAATTTATAACTTTTTGCCATCCTCATCAAAAGCACGTTCACATCTTAGTTTATACGGCGCAAAAAAGGGCAGCAAGTTTGAGTTATTTACAGGTATTGTCATCCCTTCTTCATTTAAAAGAAAAGCAAAAGTGTTTACTTGCTTATTGTTCTACCATTAATAAAAAAGGTGTCAAAAGCAAAAAAAAAAAACCTTCTTTTGTAAGGGAGCTCAGTTTTTGAATTCCCCATATTTTGGACCCTTGGATTTATGTACATAAATCCTAGGGCTGAGATTAAGAGGAAATGAGTTGAGGGGTTTAAGGGGGTTTGAGAGTCCAGAGATCTGGGACACTACTTCCCCAGATCCCTGGACTCTTTGTCCTTTATTCGGGCGACGGGTCAAGGAGTCTGGGCCAGGTCTGGGGTTAGATCTAGGTTAGATGGGTTTGGGTTGGGTTTGGGTTCAGATTGATTTGATCTAGAGTTTGATGGGTTGGATTGGGTCAGGTTCTGGTCAGGTCTAACAGGTTTAGTTAAGGGCCCAATCAGGGGCTGGATCAGAGGTTTGGGGCCCAAAAGGTGGGCTGCAATGGGGTCCGGTCTAGGCAATAATAACTGAGACTCAGGTTTCACAGATTTTGATCCGCCCGTCGGATTTCAAAGTTTTATATATGGATGGAAAGCTCTCGATGAGTAGATCGCGATGAGCCAACTTTCGGGGCGATCAGAGGTCTAGAAGTGATAGGTGATTTTTCAGGTGGGCACCGGGGTGCGGGACCTGCTATTATGATTTTTTATCCGCCCGTCGGATTTCGAAGTTCTATATATGGACAGAAAGCCCTCGACGAACCGATTGCAATGAGCCAATTCCTAGGGCAATCCGAGGTCCATGATTAATTGGTGATCTTTGATTTGGGACCTTATCAGGACATCGTTAAATAGAGTGGACCGAATTACCCCTCATAGGGAGCCAAAATTCAGGTTAGTTGTTAGGTGGTTAAAAGAAGAGTAATTAGATTTAGTTGTGCTCAAAACATGGTGCGCCGTTCCTTAAGGTATAGGGAATCATCAGTTATATATATTAAAGTAAAGGGAGAGGTGGGCTATGAGGGGTGCCACCTCATCCCTAAATAGTCTCTCCTTTTAGAGAAATAAGCACAAAAAACCCACATTATTATAAGGTGCCAGTGCCACCTCACTTGGGGCTACTTTTTCTCTCCTAAAACCTCTCTCATAAGAGATTTTTATGAACTTTTAAATTTGGTTTATATTTCTTGCCATTATCCAAATTATAAGCAAATCTTTACAGTTGGTTTGTTTTCTTTTCCTTAGATCTTCAATCATCAATGGGACCTACGTTAAATATGTTTCATGGGCCTTACCGATGAATGAAATCCAAGTTGTTCTCCTTTACTTTCCTTTCAGTTTTTTTCCCAAATGGATGGTTCCAATAGTGGGCATCAGTTCGTATTAAATATATTTCAAGATTGGACTCTAGTATTGGATAAAATCTCAATGACATTCTCTTAACCCCTTTTTTCTAAGAGTGGGCCCCACCGATGGAGGGAGGCAATCCTATTGGCCGTTGTCTGGTTTCTTAATGGATGCAAATCAATTAGTGGGCCCCACATATTTAATTTATTTCTACAGTGGGACCCACTCATGGATTAATATAGCTCCTTTACATGTGGGACTGGTTACCTGAGACAATATCTACAGGGTCTTACGGTCCCCACTAAAATTATCAAGATATTTGATCAAGACTTTGTATATGGATTATGGACCCATATCTTTCAATTTCCATATAATATTAAGCAGTAATCATGAAGGACTTGTACCCCATTATAAATGTCTCAATACAATACAAAGATTGATATGGTAAATGATTTATTATTATTATTAACCATATGATTTCATGGGCATGCTTGGCCCACCGCTACAATCAAACCACACAGCTTCTCTACTGTCCCACACATGGCATACATGTATGTACGTGAATAATGAGATGAGCGTGGACTGTGCAGTGCCATCAACAAAGCCTCTGGTGAGGTGGCTGGGAAGAACAATGCCCAAACTACTGGGTCCCACGTATACAAGATTTGATCATGTGGTCTCTAATTAAATTATGCCTTTTATCAGATCAATCGCCATGATCAAATTGCAGCCGTTGAAAAATAAAATCGTCAATATCATTCAAGAAGATTTGGAACACGTGTCACAATACAATGATTGTAGTGTGTGGTGAGATACTGAGATCTAACCGTGTGATTGCAATTAGATGGCAACAGAGTAAATATTTATTTTCCTTGAAACCTTGGCCCACACATCATGTGTCTTAGAGAAACTATTTTTGAAACTCACAAGAATGCTCCCTCCACCTCAAAATTTATCTAAAATATTATATTTAAATTATTATGCCCATCTTCAATTTTTCAATTTTAATATTATAAATAATTATGTAATTTAAAAGATATGACAACAACTAGCTTATACCATATTTCTTTTTCTTCCTTCCAAAAATCACAGGAAAAGTAAAAATGGGTGGAGATTTATAATCTTGAATTTGGTTTGTAGGTTTTGTAAGTTTATTTTAATTTTTTTTCTTTTTTATGTTGAATCTTGATGCATCCAATATCAATGATGCTAGATAAATAGATTTGTTTCTCTTGAAGAATTTTAATTTGTTTCTCCCTTCTCTTTTCTATCTTAAAATATTTTCAGAAAAAATTTAAATTTTAATAATATTTTTCTTTTTGGGACCGAGCTTAGCATGGGCCTTTTTCTCAAAAAAAAATCTCTTTATCCCTATCCTCTATCTCATAAAGTCTTTCAATCAATATCCCCTAAAATCTCTCTATTTTGCTACAATTATTATCTCTCTCGACACCATCTATCTTCCATGCTCTCAAGATTGTCATCTTTTTATTTTAATATTTCGAGCCCACCTTTCCACAATTCATACTGATAGATTTTTCTTTAAAATATCATTTTCTGTTAGTTTTCAAATACAGCTCTACTCTATTCAAATATCGTCACATGTGAACAAAAATTAGACCCGACCTTCTGGTAGACCACCTCATGGATGGGCTTGGGATAAAAATATTTTGAGGTTGGAGTTTTTTGGTTGAATCTTATAGGCATCATTTTCTAATCTGATTATATAGACATATGACCCTAGGTTTGGCCCACATGGAGACTCATAATTAAAAGATATATGCATTGACCCAAGGTGTGCCAATTATTATTAGGATAAAAACACACTAGCCTGTGGTTTTAAAGTCTCATAATTTATGGCTTTTAAAGTTAAGATGTTTATACATTTTTTAAAAAATCTAGAGTTAAAAAATGGTTTGATCAGTTCTAAAATGGTATTGGTGCTACTTCAAAGGGGTAGAGAAGGAGTTTATCTGGAGGGATTGAAATGACCATTGGCCTATGTGAAAAAAAAATGATGGATTTGTGCAACGAGAGGATTGCACATTTTTATGATTTTCTTTGTTAACAATATTATGTTGTTTGGTAGGGGTGTACACCGGGTTTTAAAACCCGGTCCGACCCGGCGACCCGGTCCAACCCGGACCTAATCGGGCGGGTGACATAGGCTCTTTTACCGGGTCGGGTCTCACCCGACCCGATAAGTCCTTATTCGGATCAGGTCCCGGGTTAAGAAAGTATGGTTAATCGGGTTATCGGGTCAGTTATATATTTTTTTTATATTTATTTGTATATATATACAAATAAATAATAAAAAAAAATATTTACAGTATTTTTTTTATCTCAATTATTGAAACTTTTAGTTGTTCTAAAAAAAAAATATTGTAAACTTTATAATTAACCGGATGACCCGGTAACCCGACCTAAACGTTTGGAAAGACGACGCACTAACTACAATGGGAACTATGAATACCTAGTTGCCGATGTTGAGATGCGTCGGTGAAGGTTCTTAACAATAATTAAATACGCTCATGTTCCGCGTTGGGGAATGTGTTTTAACTTAAATTTAATCGCTCCAATTAAGTCATCAAAAATCCTTTTTAAGTAGATATGGCATGCATGGCCCACACACCAGGTCTAATTCATATCTTGCCCCATGCCCCATTCGAGAAACGTTTATTAACACGAGAACTCCCCACTGCTATAAAAGGCACTTTGATTTTTCTTCGCCCACACTTTTTTATCATTCAAAACGGTTCTTTTTTGCATTAAAAATTGAAAAAAACCAAAATGATCTTCTTCAAGTAAAAAAAAATAAAGGTTTATAAGTTTGGAATTGTTGGTTTTCATTTTCTCCAAGAGAGAGAAATACTACATTCTAATTCCTCGGATGGAAAATCGAAATTCTCCCTATCGAGGAAATGTAATTCTTTCTTTTTTATATCAAAAAAGTGAAAAAATAAGGAAAACTTCCCTCTCTACACTTATAAGTTTTAAGCATGTCTTCTTGACCTCATCTTTCCTTGATTGCCATTTATCTAGGTAGGTCCCTCAGGAGAGGTAATTTATTTTTCTTAGAAACAAATCTTATCTTCCCTTGATTGCCCTAATCTCGGTTGGCCCCACATGAAGTGGAGCACCCTTTTGTTTTGGAAAAAAAGAAAAACCCAAGAAAAACCCTACCAGCCCCCACTAACTCTTATCAGTCCGCTTTTCGAGATTTTAGCGCCATTATATATTTACCTAATTTTTCGAACTTTATCTTGTACCTCAACTCGGACCCTCGAACCCGACCCAAAACCTGACCTGACCCAACCCAATGCCCTAAAGTCCATTTGGTAATTTCTCTGTGCCAACCTTTATCCCATGTGTTCCCCATCTCATTCCCATCATATCCCCCCCCCCCCCCCCCCCTTCTTTTCTCCCATGCGTTCCCCATCTCATTCCCATCATATCCCACCCCTTGTACCTCAACTCGGACCCCAAACCCGACCCAAAACCTGACCTGACCCAATCCAAGGCCCTAAAATCCATTTAGTAATTTGCCTGTGCCAACCTTTATCCCATGTGTTCCCCATCTCATTCCCATCATATCCCACACGCCCCACGCCCACAACCAACCATCCATCTCACTTTCCGCATTCCCCACCCCACTCTTTCACTCGACAACGGCCCTTCCTCCTCCCATTTCTCTCTCTCGTTCTCCGTCCCTCCCTCCCTCACTCTCCTCGCTGCCTCACCGCCGCCGGCAGCCACCTCCACCGGACCCCTTCTTCCTCTCCACTTCACTGCCGCCCCACCTCTCTCTCATTTTCCCCTTTTCTCTTCCCCCTCTCTCACTCATCTCTCCCTCACCCAGCCATGCTGCCCCACCGTCCAGGCGCCATCACCATCGCCGTCGGCGACCCACCTGCGCCACCGCCGAGCCCACTTAGCCATCTCTCTCTATTTTCCCCATTTTCCCTTTCTCTCTTTCACTTTTCCTTTCTCCCTTTCCTTCCCTGTTTCTCTCTCCCTCTGTTTTCTTCATTTCATTTTCTCTTACTTTTCTCTTTCTCGCTCTCTCTTCACCCACTGCCAACATGAATAAAGCCCCCCACCCAGCTCATCTTCTCATTCTCTTTCTCACTTCACTCATTGTTCACGTGAGTTAACTACCCCCCACCCATCTCACCATTTCACTCCCCACCCATCTCATCCTCTCATTCTCTTTCTCAGTTCACTCACTGTCCACGTGAGTTAACTACCCCCACCCGTCTCACCATATCACTCCCCACCCATCTCACCATTTCACTCTCTCTCTCTCTCTCTCTTCCTTTCTTTCTTCATTCTGTCTTCTTCCTTCTTCTGGCCATGCCTGCTTCATGGATGCCTTTTTTTGTCCTTTTTTGATGATTGGTAAGCTTTTTAAGTTTATTTTTGTTGCTTTTCTTTCATAGTAAATAGTAATTTTGTTTCTACATTGAATGGCGGTTAACTTACCTTGCATATTATTTTTTCTAAATAATTTTCTAATTCTCATAGAATTACAATTTTAGATATTGGCCGCATTTTTTATGAAATAACATTCATGTAGTTGATATTGTTTCCCTTTATTACTATACCTTCTCCTATGGTACATTATTGCTTAATTTTGGAGCCATTCGTTATTGTTACATTGTTGTGTACATGATCGCTGCAGAGAGGAAGACATTGAGTGAAGTATGCATTCAACAAATTCAGTTTTGCAACGGAAGCAAGCGCAGTTGGGAACCTACATCTATCATGCAAATGAAATCTCATTTATGTTTGAAGGCTGAAGGTAAAATGTTTGTTCATGGTCATATACAAGCTAATGATGTTCCTCAATTGTTTTATGTGATAAAATGATTGTATATAGTTGATAGTGTATAGACTTTTTTTGGATGGAAAAGTGTATGCTTTTGAAATCAATAAGGAATCTTCTGTCGCAACCCAAAATGTACCTTAGATTAAGTTGGGTATCTCAGTTGTCTGCTAATATCCAAAATTGGCATGATAATTACTGTAATTGTTTAACAAAATGACTTGGATTACTTGCAAGCAATGTACATTTGTCGTTTTTTTTGTATTTTTTTTTTATTTTCTTTTCATTTTAGAGACCAATATGTCTGCTTAAGCTCAATTCTTGAAACTTAGGAATTCCATTTTAAATAAGTATTCATAGGAAATAGTTTTTCAGATATTTATAAAAATGAAATGTTAGCTAAGTACTTGTAGGAAACAACTTTCTTCATATATTTGTTTATACATTGCACGTGCAGGGCTCAACTAGTACACCCTTATAAAAGAGAAGAAAAGACCTGCTTCTTTTCATTCTCTACACATCTCAAGTGGGCCTCAATTGCATGGATCATAGGTCGTGGCTCATCTGGTGAGGTACACGAGTTTAAACTTTAGCCCCTTTTATTCTGGGCATTGAAAGAAGAGAACGAAGATATTAACCCTCTGCGGAGTTTCACAGTTTCATCTATCCTGTCCCCATCTCTCCATCTAATAAGCTGAAAGGTGATTTTTCTTACTTAAACCCTTTTCTTTTCTTGATTGCTTTATCTTCATGGTTTCTTATTTTATCTTCTTAAGCCAGACCCGCTTTTAAAAAGAAACAAAGAATTCCATAGTTTCATCTCTCCTATCCCCATCTCTCCATCTAAATTCAAAGGTAATTTTTCTTCAAAATGGCGGGTGGAACAGAGATGGGCTCTAGGAGATGAGTATTGCCTTAGTTTAATTATTTGTTAAAAAGTTATCTATTTATATTTTATCTTCTTTTCAATGCTAATAAAATACAATTTTATTTGGGCAGTGAATTGAAGTTGGTTTTTGCCCTGTGGCTCATCTGGGAAGGGCTCTGATGATGGACATGTATCATGAAAAAGAAAATAATTAAATATCTGTATTAAACCACTTTGCCCGATTTTATCTCCAAATAACAACTTTCCATTTTTCTCCATCCAAACCCTCCTCTATGAGACCCCTTCAATTTAAATACAAGCAGTCACTCAAACAAATTTTATTGTTAAGAAAATGCTTCAATATAGGGGTGGAACAGAGATGGGCTATAGGAGATGAGTATTGCCTTAGTTTAAGTATTTGTTAGAAAGTAATCTATTTATATTTTATCTTCTTTTCAATGCTAATAAAATACTTCAATTTTATTTGAGCAGTGAATTGAAGTTGGTATTTGCATCTGTCACAGCATCTCCTGCTTCTCCTTCTCGTGCATCTGTGGCCAATACTCAATTGTAAGCTTTTCCTGTAATTTCAATCCAATCAGTGAATGGAATCAAATGTTGTAATTTACTCTACTAATCTTGTAATTTTTATGGATGATAATTTTACTGTAGATGTATTACTTGGTTTATTATTATTAGTTTTGTACCATGCTTTAATATGTTATTACTTCTCGTCTCAATCTAAAGATTTTTCATTCAAGATGTTATTTTAGTTTGAAATATGTATGTGGCACAAAAAAGCTTTGAGGTGGAAAAAGCAGCGTTGAAGATAGGAATGGGCATGTTTTCTTTTTTTGCATTTGTGTTTCGAATTACAATCATTCAAGTTTATAATCGAATATCTGTCAATGGATATTGAATTTATCTTGATCATTTTAAATAATATTTTACAATGATTGCATTTGTTTTTTTTTTTTTCCCTAACATCATCGGAATCTGCAGTTCTGCACTAAAAGAATTCCATTCTTTTGCCTTATAAATCCGTTGTCCATTGTTTTTTCGTAATTTATGTATTAGGTTTCAAGGTCTTGAAAACAACTTCTACCTAAAGAAGATGGTGTGCATTAATGGAAATGTCATCTGTTACATAGTTATCTGAATTGGTAAGTGATTTTTTCCTCTTTTGAGAACCATTCTCTTAAGATAATTTTCATCTTCTTAAAAAATTATATCGTTGTGTAAATGAAATGGCCCTAAACATGACCTTGCCTACATGGATCAAACGGAGGACATGGCCCTAAACAGATTTGATTGGCGTCGTCAAATCCATATAGCCGACCCCACCTAGTGGGAAAAGGCTTGTTTTGGTTTGGTTTGGTTATTGTGTAAATAAAATGCCCCCAACAACATTCATGAGAAATGACCGATTAAAGGAAATATATTACTGATAGAGATATATGTGCATGCTTTTATATATATTTGCATCAAGCAAAGTTCAATTACATTTTATTGCAATCTATGCAGGGAATGAAAGATCCCAACCTTCAGAAATCAGTGTGAGATGAATGCTCTAGATCAATTGTAGGGTTATGAAGTGGCAGAAGAAGCCCAGCTAGCGGTTCATAGCGCTATGTGCAATGGTGCATGGTCTAAAGAGGTACATTCCTTATATTTTATTTACTCATATAAGCTGGGTGTATACATAATTATCAATATTCCACCAAAATTTATGTCTTCTACAAGTTTAGGGGAAGGTACTTGTCAACAAACGTATTTATGTTGACAGTTTAAGTGCAAGGTACTTGTAAAGCTATTGATGCCTTTTGAGTTACATGACATAGTATACTCTATTACAATCATCCGAAAAAAGAAATTTTTGGTTCTTTATTGATTTTTGGTGATGGCCAAAACATTCATTAGATCAAAAGTTATACCTTTTGAAATAAAAAATGGCTTTCTGTTGTTGGTTATTAATACCTTTATAATGATAAATCAAAAGAAATGCAATAAAGAACATTAGCACTTCGACTAATTGAATACTATTGCAGGACAAGTTTGTTTTTGAAGACTTTTAATGCTTTCCTTTTGTAAACTTAAGAATTGTTAAAGAAAGTTTTGGAACTATCCATGGAAAAAGCCTTAATGATTATTAAAGAATGTAAATAGGAATCATCATTGTCTTGTCTTGATATTGGAATTAGATCGTAAATATTAGTTTTCCATGATATCAGTATACATACAAGGAATATATATATAAATCTAAAAAAATAAAGACATTTCTAAAACAATCCTATCACACCATTCTGCATCAAATTTGGTCAATTTGAAATCGTATAACACATCTGGTTATTGATCAGTTTTTTCCATTTATTTTCAATCCTCCAGCATTCCTAACTTTAGTGCAAGCCCTCCCAACTTCCTGAGTAGATAGTATTCCTCACCACCAGCTGGACTGTCGGTAGAAGGCGTCTTGAAGATCTCATCCATTCTAAGCCATTCCGTACTTCTACATATGGCATTTCTTAATGAAGGCCATGATGTCTTTCTTAGTATTCTCTTGTAAGAGCTGAATGAAGGCAATCTAGGAGGCCATTATATCATAGACTTAAGCTCTTCCCCGTTCAATTCACCTTCTAGCTGGTCAATATCCTGTACTTCATTGTACTCCAACACTTCAAGTGAAGTATGTGTCACTTTATTCTCCACAACTCAATTGCTTTTAAGTTCTTGCTTTTGATCTTTTTAACACTGCCTAATCACATGTCCCCTGTTATCTGTAATTCTGTATGCAGTGACATTATAATAATTTTCCCTTTTGTATTCATTCAGAGGAAGTGTCTATCAGATCTCATACTTATTATCATTTTGCAAATGGGTTATGAATTGTGTATAGTTTTTTACTAGATTGTTGCTTTTATGCCCATGGTAGATATTATATTATCAGTGCTAGACTTATGGCTTAAGCTTCTACAGTGGTTTTAAATATTGAGCCAAGTGTTTCCAACAGAAAGATATTTACGAATCAGTCGTAAAAGAGGTGCAGTGATGCACTTTTCTCGTTGCCTCATTTTATGATTTATTTATATATTAGAGAGATTGTATATTTATGGTTTCTGTTTTGGCACAATGTGGATGACTTTCTTGTTTTAATTGAACTTAAACCATGTATTTGGACATTAATTTCTTTGCTTTTTTCTAGCTATTTTATAGGTTCTAATGGACGTCAAAACAACATGAAATCACTAAATTTTAATAGCTACTTATATTTCCAAGGGATCCATGGTGCTATTTTGGTTACTAAATTTTCTTTTGTTGTAGGTTATTGGAGAATATGGGCGGCGAAGCAGAAGAAGATCACAAACTTGCTCAACTAGGTTCATACTATTCAAAGAAAAATTCAGGATTGCACTTACACAATACTGATATTTTCTCTAATTATTACAATTAAGCAATGCAATTGAGTTTTTAGGAAGTTGCAATTAGTTTGGAGTTTTTTTTAGTATTCCTCCATCCATTCACTGCTAGAAACATCATTTCTTGTTGATTTGATTGGGTTCTGGTTATTTAGTATGCCAAAATTCTTTAATTAAATGTGATCTACATGCATCCATTTGGACTATTAATTTCTACCTTCTTGCCTAATATTGACATTATTATGAATTCATCCTTCATGCCCTTTTGTTCTTTCAAATTATCTTAGTGTAGTTGTGAGTTCTGTAATCATCATACTGGTTCATGATGCTAGCAAGTAGCAACCTTTACATAACTGCTATTGATATTGATTTTACTGTTGTTGTTTGTATCATTGTGCCTCTCTCTCTCTCTCTCTATATATATATATATATATAAAGGCCCCTCTTTTAGCCAATAACAGTGTGACGTGTCATCAGTGATATACATATCCGATTCTCTCCTAAATATTCTCCTACAAAGGTGGATCTCTTAAAATACTAACAAATCATTCGCTATTAAATAGGGACAGAAACTTTCCTTTCGAGATAGGGGAGTTTTTGAGAATTTTCCATATATTATAGGGGCATTTGGTGAAAGGTCCCTCAATAGTACGTTTTATAGCCTGTGGTCCAGGTCATTTTCTCATAAAAGCAGCGATCCCCTTTTAACATTTTATAAGTCAAAAGGACAAAAATGCCCTCTCTTTATATACTCTATACGTCACCAAACATGCATTGCTTTAAAATATTCCGTCATACACTACGAAATCTAAGCAAAATAAAGATTCTGAAATCAAAGATGAAGGAAACTGCAGAAAGAAACAAAATCAACTCATCAGTGACCTCAAGCAACCGAATCATCTTGACTTAAACTTAATTGAGTTTGACATAAGTTTATCTAAATTTTAGTTTGAATTTATCTAAGCTTGATATGAAATTATTTGACTTTTACATGATAATTCTGAGTTTGATTTCAATTTAACTTCATTTGTTATTAATTAAACAAGGTTTCAAAAGAATTTATGTGACTTTGAAACGATTTTCTCTGAGTTTTTACTAAGTTTATCTGAGTTTCTTATGAAATAATGAGTTTGGTATTAAATTAACTGGATTTCACATAATTTTATTTGACTTTAAAATGTATTCAACTTGGTTTTAAATGAGTTTTTTTTAGTTTGCTGTTAATTTATCTAAGTTTTGTATGTGTTATCTGACTTTGGCATAATATTATTTGACTTTGGCATGATGTTATCTGTGTTTGGTATGAATTTATCTAAGTTTGATATGAATTTATTTGTGTTTGCTTTGAATTAATCTGAGCGTAAACATACTCTGTGCGTGTGGACTGATTTTCATACCGTCCCGGTATCAAAGTTGGTGTGGTCCTTGATTTGGGAACGACGGAACGCCACTGGGAAAGACGAGTAAGACTTGCATTTCCATGGCGCTGGACGACTTCTATACCGCTCATAGTAATTATATCACAAGGCTTAATCTCACCTGGATGGATTCCAACCAAGATATCGTCGACGCAGGTATGTTACCAATTCCTTCTTATTCACTCACCTTTGTGGTTGTGGAGGTTATGGTTTGTCCATGTTGTGGTTGAGAGGGTGCAAATGAATGATGGTATTAGAAATTTAGATTGAGATTGAGAATCTAAACAAAACAACATCCACATATTAGATGGCGTACCACCGTTAGGTGCACTTATCCGGTTGTGAGCAACCGCTCAGCCACAACTGGACAAGTGCAAGTGCCATTGGTCCATGAGGACACCACATACAACAAAATAAAAAACTTGTGTCTGCCATTCATTTGCAAGGAGAGATTAGTCGTAGAAGAATTCACCCATTTACCTTTCTAAGATGGGAGTGATAAATTTCCTAATATATTATCCCTTTCATAATTCATATGCATCTTATTCTTTCAATTTGAAGATAATATTATTCTCTC
Organism: Litsea cubeba; assembly: GCA_012931725.1. Classification (NCBI taxonomy): domain Eukaryota; kingdom Viridiplantae; phylum Streptophyta; class Magnoliopsida; order Laurales; family Lauraceae; genus Litsea; species Litsea cubeba. The sequence continues at coordinate 66,510,759 of CM022950.1, read as the reverse complement.
TTTTATTATTGCGGCTCAAAACTTGTTAAAAAATGTACAAGTGAAAGCAATTATAGGTCCTCAAGCATCTGTTCAGGCCCAATTCGTGGCAGAAATGGGCAACAAAGCCCATGTGCCCATCCTTTCTTTCTCCTCCACTAGCCCTTTTCTCTCTACCATTCAAACACCCTATTTCATACGAACTGCACTAAGTGACTCCTCTCAAGTGAAAGCCATTGCTGCCTTAATCAAAGCTTTCGAGTGGAGGGAAGTTGTCCAAATCTGTGAAGACACCCCGTATGGAAATGGGATGATACCTTTCATGATTGATGCATTACAAGATGTCGAGACTCGGGTGCCCTACAGGTCTTTGATATCGCATCTGATGAACGATGATCAGATAGCCGAAGAGCTCCTCAAGTTGAAAACAATACAAATTAGAGTCTTCATCGTGCACTTATCGCCTTCTCTAAGCTCTCGTCTCTTTTTCAAGGCCAATGAGGTTGGAATGATGAATGAAGGGTGTGTGTGGATTGTAACAGAAGGACTAGCCAATCTCTTGGGTTCCATGAATTCTTCTATACGTCATCCAATCCATGCAAGGTGTTTTGGGTGTAAGACCCAATGTTCCAAAATCCAAAGAGCTGGGCAGTTTCAGGGAGAATTGGAAAAGGAATTCCAGAATGAAAACCCAAATCTTGATAGAGTGGAGCTTAACATTTTTGGATTATGGGCATATGATACCATTTCGGCTCTTTCAAAGGCAATAGAGGAAGTGTCAACAACGAGAAAAAAACACAACTGACATGGACCCTGCACTTCGAGACGCCATCTTAGAGACCAACTTCAAAGGCCTAAGTGGCCAATTCAATCTAACCGGTGGGCAGCTGGAATCATCGACCTTCAAAATAGTGAATGTGATTGGGAAAGCCGGAAAGGGGATAGAGTGGTGGGGTTCTGGACCCCAATTCAAGGACTTGGTAAGAAATTGAACTCCAGTAAGAAAAATTATTCAACTTCAAAAGATGATCTCAATCCAATTATATGGCCTGGTGAATCTATGTCTGTGCCCAAAGGTTGGGTGATGCCTGCAAGTGGGAAGAAACTGAAGATTAGCGTGCCAAAAATTAAGGGTATAGAAAGACGCACACTTAGATTAAATGCATGATATGTTCCATTATATAAAGAAAGACGGCACGACCACATGATCATAGAATACTCGTGAAGGAACCTGAGAAATCCTCCCATGTCTCCTGTATAAAAGCTTATCTCCTGTATAAAAGCTTATACCAGCTTATACCAGCGTAACCAGCCTCCTCTCCTATAGAAAGACGCACATTTCGCAACGAGAACAAATGCATGATATGTTCCATTATACAAAGAAAGACGGTATGACCACATGATCATAGAATACTCGTGAAGGAACCTGAGAAATCCTCTCATGTCTCCTGTATAAAAGCTTATATCCTGTATAAAAGCTTATACCAGCCAAGGATGAAAATAGCGGTAGCGGCGGGCCGCTACTACGAAGCGGGGTATACGTAGCGTAGCGGGGATACATAGCGGCGTAGCAGTGCGATTTGAAATAATCGCCCAAAAAATCTGAAAAAGTTCCAGAAAATCCATAAAATTGTAAAATGAAAGAATATGTGGTTCTTTTGCAAAAGTAAGTAAGAATAGAGGGTGTAGCGGTGCTCTCATCCCCCAGGACTTCATATATTGAGAGCACCGCTACGCCCTCTTTTCTTACTTACTTTTGCAAAAGAACCACATATTTTTTCATTTTACAATTTTCTGGATTTTCTGGAATTTTTTCAGATTTTTTGGGTGATTATTTCAAATCGCACTGCTACGCCGCTACGTATCCCCGCTACGCTACGCTACGTATCTCCCGCTTCGTAGCATTTTGGCGGCGGGCCGCTACGCCCGCCGCTACCGCTATTTTTATCCTTGGCTGGTATAAGCTTTTATACAGGGTATAAGCTTTTATACAGGATATAAGCTTTTATACAGGAGACATGAGAGGATTTCTCAGGTTCCTTCACGAGTATTCTATGATCATGTGGTCATACCGTCTTTCTTTGTATAATGGAACATATCATGCATTTGTTCTCGTTGCGAAATGTGCGTCTTTCTATAGGAGAGGAGGCTGGTTACGCTGGTATAAGCTGGTATAAGCTTTTATACAGGAGATAAGCTTTTATACAGGAGACATGGGAGGATTTCTCAGGTTCCTTCACGAGTATTCTATGATCATGTGGTCGTGCCGTCTTTCTTTATATAATGGAACATATCATGCATTTAATCTAAGTGTGCGTCTTTCTATACCCTTAATTTTTGGCACGCTAATCTTCAGTTTCTTCCCACTTGCAGGCATCACCCAACCTTTGGGCACAGACATAGATTCACCAGGCCATATAATTGGATTGAGATCATCTTTTGAAGTTGAATAATTTTTCTTACTGGAGTTCAATTTCTTACCAAGTCCTTGAATTGGGGTCCAGAACCCCACCACTCTATCCCCTTTCTGGCTTTCCGAATCACATTCACTATTTCGAAGGTCGATGATTCCAGCTGCCCACTGGTTAGATTGAATTGGCCACTTAGGCCTTTGAAGTTGGTCTCTAACATGGCGTCTCGAAGTGCAGGGTCCATGTCAGTTGTGTTTTTTTCTCGTTGTTGGCACTTCCTCTATTGCCTTTGAAAGAGCCGAAATGGTATCATATGCCCATAATCCAAAAATGTTAAGCTCCACTCTATCAAGATTTGGGTTTTCATTCTGGAATTTCCATTTACAATTCTCCCTGAAACTGCCCAGCTCTTTGGATTTTGGAACATTGGGTCTTACACCCAAAACACCTTGCATGGATTGGGTGACGTGCAGAAGAATTCAAGGAACCCAAGAGATTGGCTAGTCCTTCTGTTACAATCCACACACACCCTTCATTCATCATTCCAACCTCATTGGCCTTGAAAAAGAGACGAAAGCTTAGAGAAGGCGATAAGTGCACGATGAAGACTCTAGTTTGTATTGTTTTCAACTTGAGGAGCTCTTCGGCTATCTGATCATCGTTCATCAGATGCGATATCAAAGACCTGTAGGGCACCTGAGTCTCGACATCTTGTAATGCATCAATCATGAAAGGTATCATCCCATTTCCATACGGGGTGTCTTCACAGATTTGGACAACTTCCCTCCACTCGAAAGCTTTGATTAAGGCAGCAATGGCTTTCACTTGAGAGGAGTCACTTAGTGCAGTTCGTATGAAATAGGGTGTTTGAATGGTAGAGAGAAAAGGGCTAGTGGAGGAGAAAGAAAGGATGGGCACATGGGCTTTGTTTGCCCATTTCTGCCACGAATTGGGCCTGAACAGATGCTTGAGGACCTATAATTGCTTTCACTTGTACATTTTTTAACAAGTTTTGAGCTACAATAATAAAAGAGAGAATAATATTATCTTCAAATTGAAAGAATAAGATGCAATGAATTATGAAAGGGATAATATATTAGCAAATTTATCACTCCCATCTTAGAAAGGTAAATGGGTGAATTCTTCGACGACTAATCTCTCCTTGCAAATGAATGGCAGACACAAGTTTTTTATTTTGTTGTATGTGGTGTCCTCATGGACCAATGGCACTTGCACTTGTCCAGTTGTGGCTGAGCGGCTGCTCACAACCGGACAAGTGCACCTAACGGTGGTACGCCATCTAATATGTGAATGTTGTTTTGTATAGATTATCAGTCTCAATCTATATTTCTAATACCATCATTCAGTTGCACCCTCTCAACCACAACATGGACAAACCATAACCTTCACAACCACAAAGGTGAATGAATAAGAAGGAATGGGTAACATACATGCGTCGATGATATCTTGGTTGGAATCCATCCAGGTGAGATTAAGCCTTGTGATATAGTTACTAAGAGCGGTATAGAAGTCGTCCAGCGCCATGGAAATGCAAGTCTTACTCGTCTTTCCCAGTGGCGTTCCACCATTCCCAAATCAAGGACCACACCAACTTTGATACCGGGACGGTATGAAAATCAGTCCACAAGCACAGAGTATGTTTACGCTCACCACTCTAAGGTACAAAACCAAAGAGATACAGATGCAATAACCCACCACTCTAAAGATACAGATCACTCACCACTTTAGAGATACAGGATTTAGGGATACAAGCTCACCACTCAAAATGGAGATACAGAGCCTTTGGAAGGTGCCAAAAGACCAAGTCAAAGGACTTTGATTAAATCTTCACCCAAAAGACTCAAATACAAGGTCTGAAACATCATTTTATACTTGGAACAACCCTCCAAGTCTAGGGAAATACCAAAATAATAGTATTAAGACCAAATTAAATGATTTGGACTGAAAACTAAATAAGAAATAATTAGCACACGTTTTGGACTTATTGAAAACACAAGCAGAACATAGTAACTTGAAACAACCATAACTCCCTGCACAGAACTCCAATGCACATGTGGCTGGACTAGCTGGAAAGATGACATTCTAATCTTGAAAACCACATAGGATAGCCTTATTTTTTCATGCAAATAACTAATGCAAATTCGGGCTCAAAGTTGGCCCATGTACTGACAGTAAACAGCCTCCATAACTTCATTCATTTGCATTGCCAACCCAACCTCAAATAACCCATCATTCAAAAGACCATTAGAGGACACTCCTGTGTCAAACTTGGAACAAAGTCCTACTAGCATGGAGGCTGTCGTTTTGAATAGCAGCAGGAGAGCGGCCAACGAGGTTGCTGAGAGAGAAGGGGAGGATAAATGAGAAGGAAACCTTTGTTGGGTTCTTCATCTTTTTGAGCTAGAGAAGCTGGAAAGACCCAATGACTTCGTAGGGAATCCTTAGGGCACGTTTGGCATTTTACTTTTAAAATAAAGTGGAGTGAAGTGAAATAAAAACTATGAATAAAATATGTAGTGGGTTATGATGGTATTTTATTTTTAGTTGTTTGGGATGAAATATTGTTGACTTTTGGTATGGAAAATGAAGTTTTTTTGTCGTTTAGTTAATAAACGTAGTTGCTTTTTGAATTTTTGTTGGAAAAGTTGGAGGGAATTTTGGTAAAAAGTGCTTTTGATTTGATGTGTAAGATGACTTAACTTGACTTGACTTTACTCGTAAAATTACCAAAAGTTGGAGGGAATTTTGGTAAAAAGCGCTTTTTCATATATGGAAGATTTGGTAATGCTTCAGCAGCTTAGAGGAAGGATTCTAGAAACTGCGGACCTAAGATTAAAAAAAAAAATTCTACAGTGACTTCTCCTTAATGATCCTTGTCTCAATGGCCGAAAGTCAAAACAAACATGTGGCCTGGCCGGAACCAGGAGTTCGTTAGTAAAAAAAAAAAAGTTCTTTGGGGCCAAAATGTTAAAGAAAAAGGTCAGAAATCTTCTCAAACTACAAGGGGTTTTCTGAAAATTTTGGGGGCCATGCCCTGGTTCCATCTCTGGGTGGAGAAATTAGAATCAACAATGGATGTGCCACTAAAAGCTAGCCACCTAACAGTCATGGATGGTTCTTAGGGTGGGTCCATCCCTTTTGAACTTTGTGTGGGGATATTCTCGAGCTCACCAGAGTCCCGCCGGGATGCTCCACCTTGGGCTCCCGCACCAGCTAGTCCATCTCGGAAAGGTTCGTCTCAACCTGCACCAGCTCGGCAGGTTCACGCTTCCATCAGGTTCCCCGCCTCGGTCAACGCTTCCATCTCGGCCTGGTGCTCCCACCTCGGTCCATGCCTCCATCTCGGCCAGGTGCTCCTACCTCGCCATCCTGCCAGGTCTCCAACCGAGTCAAGGTCGCTCCCGACCTCGGCAACATACCTGACCTTGGTCACAATGTCAGAGCTAGCCAAGGCAGGGACTGACAGCTGTCCTCCCATGGACGATCAAGCACGCTACAGCACGTGCGACAAGACTAGGGCACCGCCCATACTCTCTGACAGCCACCCATGTCGCCCATGCTTCTTGACAGATTGGCATCCGCAAACGCTAGAGAAGGCTATGATGGGACCACGCCTCCCAAGTGCCCCTGACAAGGTGGGCTATGACAAGACAGTTAACCACCTCCTTGCCTCCTCTCTTCTTCTATATAAACTCAGCAATAGTTCAGAACAAAGGGGCCAATAACTCTGGCACGCCATGCCCAAACTCCATCTTCTCCAAATCTCCATCCTACTGTCCAGTTCTCATACTGACTTAGGCATCGGACTGACTTAGGCATCTGAGAGCCCTGCGCTGCTCATAACCAGGGTCCTCTGACCTGTTTCTTCTCCCTCTTCCAGGTTCTCAGGCATCGGTTCTTCCATCATCAACCAGGAGCTTCAGCCTTCGACCTCCTCAGTGAGTCTCAAGAACACTACCCCCCGGGTCTGTGAATTTTTGTGCACTTACAATTGGCGCCGTCTGTGGGAAACGGACAAAAAGTCATCTTCGCAAACACCATGCCTCGAAGAACCAGAAAGGGAAAGGAACCATTGGCGCTGTCAACACAGCTTACGGTGAACCTCCGACAAGAAAGGTATGGAGCAAGATGTGGTCCAGCGAGCGTCCACAAGCCGGAAACTCAGTCAGGTTCATCCTCTAAGGGGGTCACAGCACCTTCCCGACGAGATAACCTTTGACTGGGGCTCTCCCAGCAAAAGGGTCCTCAGCTAGACGGCGCCCGAGCTCTGGAACGCTTTGACCTCTATGAGAGCAACCAGGTGATCTCCATCTCGACAGATGTCTCTAGCTCGGCTGATATCTCCATCTCAGCAGACATCTCCAGCTCGGCGGATATTCCCAGCTCGGGTGTGCCTCCAGCCGCAGACACTCCCAGCTCGGTAGACGTCCCCAGCTCGGCAGAAGTCTCCTCTAGCTCGGGGGGCTGGTAAAGCCTCCTGTCATCCTTAAGCTTCGATCACCCGTCAGCTTTGATCGAACGACCCTCTACCGTCTCCCGGCATGGTCCTCTGCTGTCAGCTTCGACGGTGTGATCAGCCCCTACGGCATTCTCAGCTTCGATGGCCCTTCAGCTTCGATCGTACGATCCTCTACCGTCATACAGCACGATCCTCTGCTGTTAGCTTCGACGACATCGGCATGACCCTCTACTGTCGGCTTCGATCGTACGACCCCTACTGTCATTTCGATGGCACGGTCCTCTGCTGTCCGCCTTGATCGCACGGTCCTCTACTGCCATTAGTCATCCAGGCCACCCGCATCTCGACCGCGCGCCAGATCTCGATCTCTTGCATCTCGGCTATGTGCCAGATTCTCCACCTCATGCTAGTGTCGCCCTCGTGCGAGCTACACGCTTCACGCAGGTTCGGCCTCATGAAGGACTCAGGCTACGCGCCCCCACCTCATGCTGGTGTCGCCCTCGTGCTAGCTACGCGCTTCACGCAGGTTCGGTCTCATGAAGGACTCAGGCTACGCGCCTCGGTTGACTACACATCTGGTCCAAAGCTAGCTGGTTATGTCCAGGTTCTCCACCTCATGTTGGTGTCCCCTCGTGCTAGCTACGCGCTTCACGCAGGTTCGGCCTCATGAAGGTCTCAGGCTACGCGCCCTGACCTCTTGCTGGTCCGTCCACGTGCTGGCCACGGCCTCACGCTGGCTCGGCCTCATGATTGTCTCGACCGCATTTACGACCTTTTGCTGGTCCGTCCACGTGCTGGCTATGGCCTCACGCTGGCTCGGCCTCACGATGGTCTCGACCGCATTTACGACCTCTTGCTGGTCTATCCACGTGCTGGCTATGGCCTCACGCTGGCTCGGCCTCATGATGGTCTCGACCACATTTACGACCTCATGTTGGTTTAACCACGTGCTGGCTACGGCCTCACGCTGGCTCAGCCTCTTGCTGGTCTGTCCACGTGCTGGCTACGGCCTCACGTTGGCTCAGCCTCATGATGGTCTCGACCTCATGCTGGTCTGTCCACGTGCTGGCTACGGCCTCACGCTGGCTCAGCCTCATGCTGGTCTCAACCTCATGCTGGTCTGTCCAAGTGCTGGCTACGGCCTCACGCTGGCTCAGCCTCATGCTGGTCTTAACTTCATGCTGGTCTCGGCCACATGCATTCTCGACAAGCAGTGCCAGTCTCTAGCTTGGCAGCAGCGCCAGCCTCCAGTTCGGCAGGAAATCCTTCCTCCGGCTCAGCAGCAGTGCCAGTCTCTAGCTTGGCAGCAGCACCAGTCTATAGCTCGCCTCCTTCTCAGCAGCAATAGCAAAATACTCCTAAACAAGAGTAGACCACTGGTAATGAGCCATCATCTCTTGGCATTCAGCAACAATGCATTCTCCAGCTCGGCAGTTGTATGACTCTCCAACTCGGCAGAAGCACCATGTTACAGCTTAACAGTGATGTCAACCTCTAGCTCTGGTCCATTGACAGCCAGTCATCTCAAAACTATGAGCAGCTCCAAAGCATAAGTGTCCTCAAGATACTTAGCTTCCGAACTCCAAGAGTTACGAAATTCCAAGAGTTCAGAAGCTGGGGGGCTATTGTGTGGGGATATTCCCGAGCTCACCAGAGTCCTGCCGGGATGCTCCACCTTGGGCTCCTGCACCAGCTAGTCCATCTCGGAAAGGCTCGTCTCAACCTGCACCAGCTCAGCAGGTTCACGCTTCCATCAGGTTCCCCGCCTCGGTCAACGCTTCCATCTCGGCCTGGTGCTCCCACCTCGATCCATGCCTCCATCTCGGCCAGGTGCTCCTACCTCGCCATCCTGCCAGGTCTCCAGCCGAGTCAAGGTCGCTCCCGACCTCGGCAACATACCTGACCTTGGTCGCAATGCCAGAGCTAGCCAAGGCAGGGGCTGACAGCTGTCCTCCCATGGACGATCAAGCACGCTACAGCATGTGCGACAAGACAAGGGCACCGCCCATACTCTCTGACAGCCACCCATGTCGCCCATGCTTCTTGACAGATTGGCATCCGCAAACGCTAGAGAAGGCTACGATAGGACCACGCCTCCCTAGTGCCCCTGACAAGGTGGGCTATGACAAGACAGTCAACCACCTCCTTGCCTCCTCTCTTCTTCTATATAAACTCAGCAACAGTTCAGAACAAAGGGGCCAATAACTCTGGTACGCCATGCCCAAACTCCATCTTCTCCAAATCTCCATCATACTGTCCAGTTCTCATACTGACTTAGGCATCGGAGAGCCCTGCGCTGCTCATAGCCAGGGTCCTCTGACCTGTTTCTTCTCCCTTTTACAGGTTCTCAGGCATCGGTTCTTCCATCATCAACAAGGAGCTTCAGCCTTCGTCCTCCTCCGTGAGTCTCAAGAACACTACCCCGGGTTTGTGAATTTTTGTGCACTTACAAACTTCATATAGAGGAGTTGGACAGTTTGAGATTATCTCTTCATAGCCACATGATCAAATTCCAAGAATTTATTACGCAGTTCTATATGATAGGTGCGAACAGAGGATTGGACTCCCAATGGGATGTGATCGTTACTTGCCATCGACCAATTGTCCAAAAAGTCATCATGACCAGATTAAGTACTTCTCTACCTTAGATGTACCGCGTATGCCAAATATGAATACGTTGAACTTCTATGGGAGGGTGAGTTCAGATAGGCTTGACTCAATCGAGTGACAACAAACATGTAGGGTTCCAATTCAACTCGTCTTACATTGAAGGTTCATCGTAAAATGGAAGATGTCATTCCCACTCTGTAGATATGCTTGATCCCATTTGTCATATCTGAAACAGTCATTTCTTTGGCCTAAATGAGTTGCAGTTTGCTGAGGAAAAAAAAGATCAAACCAGCACTAACTAGGGATGGATTTGGGAGACTCGCCTCTTTAATCCCCACTCATTGCCATGTGTAAGATTTTTTTTTTTTTTTATTTGGCTCTGTTATGGCATATAGTTGTATTAACATGTATTTTTTTATTCACTTGTGTGGCATGACTGTTCGATCGTAGGTTTCGCGCTTCCGCACATACGCATTTAGAGTCTATTTTTAAGGCCTTTGTGTATTCTTCTCCTTATAATTAAATTTTCAATTCAAAATACAACACCACCCTCTCCCCGTGCCATTAAGACTTTGGAGGTGACTAATCAAGGTTTTGCATATTTTAATAAATATTTAATGGAGAACAAAGTAATAATCCAGTTGATTGGATAATCCGTTTCTCACGTAAGTCAGGGATGGATCTCTAATCTCTTTGTTCTCTCCTTTGAAAAGTAGGTGTTATCTCTGTGTGGGAGCGCGTGTTATCTCCCATGGTTGGGGTATCTTGTTGGTCCTAGCCTCTTTGCTGGGTACTAGCACTTGCTTGGAAACTATACAAAGTCTCGGAGCTACTTGCTTGAAAACTGCATTGACTCCTCTATTCCAATTTCATTACATCTTTTTTCACACCCGTCCCTAGATTCTTACTTCGCCTGCAAAGGTGCAGGATAGTTGGTCAGTAAGGGTCCAGTCTTCGGTGCAGCTACGCTGCATCTTAGTATGACGCTGCGTCTTTCCTATCTAACTACAGTATGCCACATCAGTTTCTATCGTATGAAGTTACAAAAAGTCTACATGGACTAACTCATGGAGTTAGTCCATGGACATACCCCATGGTTTTGGGGGGAAAATCACCTAATGTAAGGTGATTTTCCCCCCAAAACCATGGGGTTAGTCCATGAATCGGTCCATGGGTTAGTCCATGTAGCAGGACTCATGAAGTTAATACCTCCTTTTTCTTCTCCTCTTTATTAGCACGCTTATTAACTGATTCATTTTTATTTCAAAACTATCCTGACTAATTTGTTAACAAATTCATTTACAGTACTACCTTTATCTCTCAACTTTTTATATAAAAGTCGGTCATATGTATTAAATAACTAAAAGCTTACGTCAAATTATAATTCCTAAGGTAGGCCCATGTTAGAATTTTTAACACCCGGACCCACATTTACTTCACAAAAGGTATTTTGTGTTGTAATTATATGAAAAAGAAAAAAAAAATTCACTACACACCTATCCAATAAAATACAAGATGGTTGACGTCATGCCTGCACACTAGGGTTGTGAAAATTGACCGAAATAACCGAACTGCCCGGCCGAACCGACCGTTTGGGCGGTTCTATATATTTTTTTTAAAGAAAACCGACCAATCGGTTATTTATTTCACCTAAAAATCAAACTATGGTCGGTTTTTTTTTTATAAACTAAAAAACCGTTTGGTTAAAACCGAACCGATCGAATTGTTAAGCAGCTGGAGAATGCACTGACTTAGTTACTTGAACTGTTGAACATCTGCATTTTTTAAGTACTTCTAACTAGCTGCTGGGCCTGTACTTATTGTTAATTACTGCTGGGCCTGTTTTATTTGTGTGTAAGTTACTAAATTAGATTGGACACTTAACATATTTAATGAAATTAAAGGCCCACTGGCCAATTAGACTAATATAAAATGAGGCTTGACCTATTCAAATTAGGGCCCAGCCCAAAATCGAAAACCGACCGGAAACCGACCAAACCGAATGTTCGGTTTTCCCACTTGCACTAAATACAGTGGTCGGTTTTCGGTTATCTATATCCAAAAAACCGAACATTTGGCCCGGGTGCAGAGGTGGCTGAAAACCGACCAAGACCGACCACCGACAGCCCTACTGCACACTCATAATAATAAAATACACCTTGTATCTAATAAGACACCTAGCATTAAATTAAATTAAATTAAAGTATTATAAATGAGAAGAAAGTGTCATGCTTTTTCTCTACACATTTGTGGGCCCCACTTAGTATTATTTTATATATAAGGGTATAGATATTTTATATATATATATATATAATAAAAGAGAACTACTTTTTCTCTACATCTACTCATCTGTGGGCCCCACTTAGTATTATTTTTTGTATATATATATATACCCTATTATAAAAGAGAGTAAGATGTACACACATGCCCAATAAAAGAGATTAAGGGAGGAAATCGATGAAATAAAGGAAAAAGAAAGAAAGAGATAAGAGAGTGAATCGGATGGATAAAGATGTCAAGATGGGGACGGAATTTTTCAATTTGTCTAAAATAGACTTTGGGTCAGGCTTGGATTTAGAGGGGTTTTGAGGATCCGGATCAAGATGAGCTAGCAGACTAAAGTTTAGGAATTAAGAATATCTACCCAACGGTACCATAATCTCAAAAATCTAAAATTACGAAAAAAAACCCCCTAAATTCTCTGGAAAATTGCTAACTACCCCCCTACTATACCCAAATGAACCTGGATCTAGACCAAACTTGGCATATACGATCCTAATAATTTTTTTAATCTCTTCTATTGAGTAGATGCTGATATTTTAATCTATACATATACCATATATATTATAAAAGAGAGTAAGATGTAGTGCGGTTTCACTACACACATGCCCAACAAAAAGAGAGTAAGATGTAGTAAGGGAGGAAATAGAATGAGATAAAGAAAAGAGATAATAGAGAGTGAATCGAATGGATAAAGATGGGGATAGGGAATTTTTCAATTTGTCTAAAATAGACTTTGGGTCAGGCTTGGATTTAGAAAGGTTTTGAGGATCCGGATCAAAATGAGCTAAAAGACTAAAGTTTAGCAATTAAAAATATCTACCCAACGGTGCCATAATCTCAAAAATCTAAAATTACAAAAAAAAAACATCTAAATTCTCTGAAAAATTACTAACTACCCCTTACTATACCAAAATGAACTCAGATTTAGACCAAGCTTGGCACACACGATCCTAATAATTTTTTTAATCTCTTCTATTGAGTAGATGCTGATATTTTAAACATAATAAAATTTCGTTTTAATACATTTCAATAAATCGAGTAATTTTTTTTCGATTTCTTTTTTTTTTTAAGTGGTGGAGAAAAGAAAAGGAAAATGTGGATAAGATTGGAATCTATATCAAATCAATATCTCAAATGTTGTTTTTTTCCCTCTTCTTTTGTTAATTTTCTTTTAACATTATTCTTATTCAGATACTACAAGATTTTCAATGCAGGGAATTTTGTGGATATAAGGTTTTTCCTCTGTGAGTAATTGTGTAAGGAAGAACATGGCATTTTAACAGATTCTTCATTGACTCTTAGCTTCTTTTGGAATGAAGGGAGTTTTCATACATGTAAGTAAGCACTGTCTACTGAAATTATTATCGTTTGATTGTGTCTTCGTCTTCAATTTTTTTTAATGTTGCAATAAAATCTTCATTCTAAGAAAAATGGGTGCAACCAGAGTTAAGAAACTGATGATGAAGAGTTGGTTTTTTCTTTCTCATTCCTGTTTGGGCCAAAGTTAGGCCCATTGATAGCCTTCGTGCTCTAATAATTTTAATTATATGTCTGTTTTATATTTCAAATCTTAATTGCATGCTTTCAAATTGTGCGTGTTTCGTGTTTCCTTATGGTAGAACTTTATATTTAGTTCGCACTCTATATTTGGAATATGAATTTGTGCATAGCATTTAGAATGTAAAATTGATACTCTCACTTTTTAATTCTCTGCTTCAAAGAATTAAAGCCCAGCGCAGCATATAAAGCCCAGCAAATTAAACCCATGTACGCCCCAGCCCAGCACAGGCGCGGTACGGAGCACGGACGCTGACGCTGACGCTGACGCCAGACGCGCTGCAGGCTGACGCAGTTGATGATAGATTCGGATACAACACATATGTTCTGTGTCATATTTATATCCAAATCCCAACCGTGTCTATAATGATAGATCAAAATCCAAAGAATGTTATGGCTCAGGCCAATAAGCCCATTGAGATTGTATGCAATTCCAATCATTGTCACTGAATTCGGGCTAAGGTGGGTGGATCCAAGCTGAAACATAGGTCCATGAGTCCTACTAAACCAAAATCTTGAATAATGAAAACTCAAATCAATCTGGACAAGTTGGGTGATCTCAATTGTTGGATATGAGCAAGAGAAAAATAAATAAAATAAATGAGACCAATGTTAATGTTGTTAGTTGTGGGCTATATCTAAGCATCAGCGTAGATACATGAACATTGACCACTGAAATGTAAGAATAGGGCAGAGTTCAAATTTCATACAAATCAGGTGGTGATTACTGGTAGCAAGAAGGTTAGATTAGGATAATCTCAGAAATTATATATATATATATATATTTTTCGGGGGAATATTTCACAATTGGATGGTCCGATCCACATATAGATCAAGCATCTATAATTGGTAGAGTTGGTCATTTTTTTTTGGAGGAGGAGCTCTTTAATCTTTTAGGCTGTCCGAACTTCTAATCTCATTTATGAATGTTAGGCAATGAAGTTGTGGTTTATGGGAAGGTGGCGTGTATGGGAATAGGAACTGAATTCTTGTGGTGGTTGTTTGGGGACTTAAGAGTCAGAGGAAGAAGAGCATTGGAATATTAAAAAAAACATAGCAACTGGAAGGCTGACAAATACAAAGGCATATCATATGCATAAATTATATGCCAGTCAATGTGTGCAATGAGTCTTCATCATCCTTACTTCTGTATTTGTAAATTTTCTTTAGTACTAGAGAAAAGTTTTGGATGACAATTTTGCTAATTCTAAAAACATCGGACCCTTTTTTTCTCATATTTTTTCATCATGCCTCATCATGAGTGACAAACATCTGAGTCCCAATTATTATTAGCAGTCCCATACTAGCATGGTTGCAAATGGCTAGACTAGTATCAGAGTATTTCCATACCCAGCTCATCTAGTTGTTTTGAGTCAAATATTTTGACACCCAAATTCAGCCCATGGACTTGAAAGTGAAACCAAAGCCCAAGCCTTCAGTAGATTGTAGGCCAATTGGTGTCGATAGATTAAGCAAAGCCAGAGCACTTGACTATGCACTTAGGAAAATATTGGTCTGGCCCAGTCCATTTAGTTATTAGGCCAAATATTTAGTACCAGATTCAGTCCACATGTCTAAAACTCAACCCAACCTTAGCCCAAAGCGAGCTGATCTTAAGGTGGCCCAAGCTGCCTTCATTAGGCTCTCCCTAGCCATGTCCTGTCTTCCCTCAGAATGCATATGAAGTCCTAACGGCAAGAAACAATGGAAAAAACAGAGACAAGAAACCTCTGCAATGGTGTATAGGTTGAAGTTTGGTGGATTTTCTTCATAAATCGAGAAATCGGAAGATTTCTGATATAGAAAAGGAATTCTATACTATTATGGGTCAAGCAATGAAAATCTAAAAATGCCCTACCCAAATATATGGTGTCCCCTGTGAATCTTTTCCTTTTAATGCCTCACTTTCAGCTAGGGTTGCAAATGGGTATTCGATTCTCCGATTACCCGAAGGTTCCGACCTGTTAGGATCCGGGTCTGGGTCTTTATTTTGGTCCCGATAAGAAAATTGTTCCGGTTCCGGATCCTTTTTTGAAATCGATATCTAAACGGTCCGGTTCCGGATCTACAGTGGCTCATACCCGTGGACCTGGGACCCGACCAAATATACACTAACATAAGGTAACTTTAGTATGTGAGAACAGAATCCTTTCTACTCTTCTACTTTTCTACATTTGGATTTTCTACTTTTCTACATCTCATTGCCAGTTTGGATGTGATTTCTGAGTTTTTGGTTAAAAGTTCTTGTTATTAATAGACAAAAGGTCACATTAGTGTTTGCAGGTACGTGATCCAATTGAAATGTAGAAAATATATATTTTTTAAAAAAAGAAAAATACAAGTATTAGTCTAGACCCGGAACCGAACCCGCCTCACAAACGGTTCCGGTTCTGGTTCCCATTAATATTATCGGTTCCGGTTCCGGTTTTCCCTCTTTGAAAACTTTTCCGGTTCCGGTTTCACCCGGAACCGACCCGTTTACAACCCTACTTTCAGCCATGTAAACAAGATGTCATTGCATAGATGATAGAATGATAAAAATCCTAGAAGCTCCCTATCAGTCCAATCACCTATGGACCCTTGATTAAACTTTAGATCAAACCATTACCACCAAAATTCAGCAGTGGTCAAAGCAAAAACTTAAAAGAGTAGCAAGCCAAACTGTTATTAGTGATGGCCAATTTCTAAAATCACATGACAGCCACTTTGACTTAGCATGAAATAAACTAGTTGAGAATTTCAACCATCCAGATTTCTTCGTACAAGCATCCTAGATGTTTAATCGGGAAATCTGCATGGTGGCTTTGAGCATGCTTTTAAAATCAGCCCATAAATTTCTTAACAGCTGATATCGGATTTTCCAGTAGTAGGGACTAGGGAGCCATGGAATCTGTCGAACCCAGTTATCTCATGTGTATCACTAATCCCCCACCAGTACATGATGCTGCCAATACATCATACATGATACATCATTATCTTAAGTTTGGAGCTATTGATTCTATCAGCATAAATTTGTACAATATTATTGTCATTGAAGTTTGAACTAAAATTAAGGGTTAAAATCATTTGTCTGAACGTTAACCCCCACAAACTTGATTCTCAAGATTGTTTGTTATCCACTTAAGTGGGCCCCACAAAACACATTGTTCACAGCAAATACATACATGATTCATCTTCATTGATTCGCCACATTAAAAATTAGGGATTCCCTGATACACAATGTTAATAAACTATTTGTAAGCTGCATTTGTTTGAAAATTCTAATATTCTCATCACTACCACTCTAAAAATGTACTATTCAGTTACAGAAACTCAGAAAGTCATTCGAAAACCACTTAATTTACAAAGGAATGCATCTACTTCTAAAAAAGTACCCCACACAACCACAACACAACTTAGAGCTGCTGATACTAAAAAACAAATAAAAGCATTTACTCTAATGTTGAAAAATTACATGAATCTAACTGAAAATTTCATCTACAATAATGAGGTCCGATAGAAAAGTCAAACACTTATTTTCAGATCCTACATCATTTTTAAAATGTCACTGATACAGTCAATACTATATTGATTCCTCGAGAATCTAATGCAGGGTCCTAAACCTATGACACACTGCTGATGCTCCACCTACTACTACCCAGGGTGGATACAGCAGACAGTAAGTCTGGCCATTTGAAGGGACCGCACAAATATAAAGCAGAGTGAAACTGCATGTATCCTCATCTTCATCCAACGAGAGGAGACATTTCAAACAACTGCTACCTCCACTGAAAAATGAAAATGGGAGATCAGAAGAAACACCCGAGCGGAAAACAACTGCTATTCCAATTTCCAACTGCTACCTCAAAAGCTGCAGTGCTCTATTAAGTAGACATGGCTCCAGCATGATAGTTCTCCAATTCCTTGTCCAGCTCATCTGCAGACTTTTCAACTGGTTTCTTCCTGCCACGCCCGCGTCCTCTGCCACGAACCCGATTACCACGTCTGGAACCTCTACGATTCTGCTTACTGTGAAAGAATGGAATAAAAAATGTGAAATTACTCTATATGCCCAAAAAAACATAAAGAAATATAATTTAGTAACATAATCATTACAAAGTGAATCAGTAGTTTGATTTGAAACACAACTGTCAACTTTCAGAGAATCAATCACCTTCTCCTACCCTGCCCTTGGTCGCCCAAATTTTCAGTCTAATCACTGCTTATTTCATTTCCCATCGGCCTATTCTTGCTACTCTTGTGAAGTCATGTGTACTACATACCCGGTGTCATGTTTCCATAGCAGTTAATCGTAGCATAACCATGAGGAAGGCCCCTTTTTCCCAATGCAGTATGGTCATCTGGTGAAAATGCAATCAGAGCCTCCTCTCTACACCCTCATCTTACCACAAGGCTAGAATCAGATCATATTGAGGTGTTCTTAAGCACTCTATTGAAGGGTTTGGGTTTTAGGAATTTTATTGGCTCACTTCTCAGAACCAATTGAATGTTTGCGGCTTCCATTGAAAATACCTCCATTTTTTGGGTTCATCCAACTCCAAGAGAGTTCAAGTACCCTAATTAACTACCCACATCAACACCAGGGCAGCTGGAATTACAAGGAATCAGTTAGAGAGATCTTTGGCCACATTAACCATACTTGCCTTGGGCTCACTCCAACCAAGCTGAAATTTTTTGCATTGTACCAGGGTCATTCTAGGTTAAAAGCTTGGGTTTCAGTTCCTCTCAGTTAATGGTGATTCAGAATATGACCATTGTGATCCAGGGAGGTCCAATCATCTTGGGACATCCTTGAATAATTACCACATAGTGTGGTTGATCTCACATGCATTCAGAGAAGGGAATCAAGTGGATTATAGGCTCTCTAAGAGGAGACTAATACTCGGAATAGCTAGACACGTCAAAGAGCAGATGATAATGTGGAGCTTCTTGCTGCAGGTAAGTTTTAAAAAAAAAAAAAAAAGGTTGTTCATTCTAGCTAGCAATTGTTAACACCAGCTGACCCACAAGGCCCATAGGCCAACTCCACACACATCACGTGGGATATCCTGATTGACCAGTGATGCTGTAAATTATTTTCCTTCCATGTATTCCATGTACAATATTTGTAACATATATACCTTCCATATGTGTAGATTGTAATTGCCTTGATTAAGGTTGGAAACATTATAAATAGAGCAAGCATTGATCAACAAGGATCATCCAGTTTTTCCAAAATATTTCTTCTCTTCAATTGGAAAAAATGCCCCATGCCGCGTTTTGTGTTTGCGCAGGCGCAAGTGCGCTGGGCAAGAAGGCCCCATGCCGTGTTATAGTCTTGTGCGGGCGTGTGCTTCGGATCTGCGCAGTGTCCCGCCCGAGGGGTGTTAAGTAGTTGTTTGTGCAGTTTCCTATTCACCAATTGGTTTTAGGATTATTGTCTATCAACTTTGTCAGGCTATGCAGGAAGAACTTGAGGCACCACCATTTGGTTGCCGCCAAAAGCATCATTCGGTACATTCTTGGTTCTCCAACACGAGAATTGTTTTTTCCGACTGGCACACCACTTAAACTTAATGCTCATTTGGATGTCGACTAGACAAGCTGCCCAGATACTCGCCGATCCACTACGGGATGGTGTGTTTATTTGGGCAAATCACTCATCTCTTGGAAATGCAAAAATCAAGAAGGGGTCTCAAAGTCTTCCACCGAATCTGAATATCGTGCTATGATCTCAAAGTCTTCCACCGAATCTCAAAGTCTTGGAAATGCAAAAAGCAAGAAGGGGTCTTCGAGATTTTATGGCTTCGTGGTTTACTTTCAAATCTTGGTTTTCGTCGGACCTCAGCAAGACCTCTTCATGCGGACAATACTATTTTTATTTGAATCACCGAGAATCCAGTTTTTCATGAGCGTACAAAACATATTGAGGTGGATTGTCACTTTATTCGAGATGAATATGATCGCTAGGTCATCAGTCTTCCATATATTTCTAATGAACTCCAACTTGCAGACATCTTCACAAAAGGGTTATCTAGACCCTGTCATGAGTTCCTAGTTCGCAAATTGCTACTGTTTGACCAGCACCAATTTGAAGGGGGGTGTTAACACCAGCTAACCCACAAGGCCCATAGGCCAACTCCACATACATCACGTGGGATATCCCGGTTGACCAATGATGTTGTAAATTATTTTCCTTGCATGTATTCCATGTACAAGATTTGTAACATATATACCTTCCATATGTGTAGATTGTAATTGCCTTGATTAAGGTTGGAAACATTATAAATAGAGCAAGGATCATCCAGTTTTTCCAAAATATTTCTTCTCTTCGTTAAGGTGTCAGCAATTGTGTTTGGTTAGGTTGGTGTTTGGTAGTAATTATTTAGAATGTTTTTTATTGGTAATTATTTAGAATGTTTATTATGTATCTTTGTTTCGGTCACTGAAATGTCTTGTTAATGTATTTCCTGTTAGTCTTTTTATAGACTACTATTGTTGCATTATTATTGGCAAAAGTAAGCACCTTCCAACTACACAATGGGCTCATCTTTAGATAGAATTTTATTTCAGAGCCAAAAAAATAAAGTAAAAATCAATTACTCAAATTAAGCACACTTTCACAGGGAGAAAAACCCTATTAAAATTACATTTCTGCATGCATCCTAAACAACCCAGGGAACATGGGACAAACATTTTTTTTCCAAACTCGATGGATCAAAGTAATGCATTAGTCACCTTATTCTATCCAACTTACCAATTAATCTAATCTTCATACACCAAAACTGAAAGTCAATTCAGTCAGGCATCCTAACTAACAATTTCTGGATTTTTTTTCGAAGAAAACAAAATGTATTGTCTAAGGAAAAGGCCAACAAAGTTATGCGAGATAATCTGGCAGTGTACAGACAGCTTTACAACACACACTAGCAGTGAACGCATGCACACATGTGTGTATAAGCTTCCCTTACAATCTTACAGTACAAGCAACCTAGTGGGGCCACCTTTTGGTCCATCCGAGTGGACCATCCAAACCCACCCCTCCTATTTACAAAGGTCCCACCGGGTTTTGATAGATCGGAATGGAGTGAACCGTTGTGAACTTAAATAATTGCATTACAGGCTTGCATTGCATGATGCAAATCTAGAGGCTAGAGGCATCAAAATAGTAGTAGTCATTTTCTCTTTTATTTCTGTCCGGCATGCAACATGTCGTGATAAATCTTGGGCATTTGTCTTGGGCTATAACTCAACTGATTAGGGGCACCGACAGCGCCCTTTTGTGGATCAGAGTACATAAGTTTAAGTATAATCGGGGCACTGTGAACAATAATTTTAGCAGATTCTATCATTTCAAGAAATAAACTATCGAATTTGAAAAACAACTACATTTACTGCATGAATAGAAGGGGCAAATTTCGCACATTTACCTTGGACCATGACTGATGGAAGCAGGGCCCATTCCTTGACCTGATTCTGGTCTGCATAAGTTTTCAAGGAAATAGACAAGTTAATTGAATGTTTTAAATAAGAAAGCATACCTTTTCAAAAGCCCATATTACAATTATTGTCTTTTCCCTTTTTTGCTAGTAGATCATTTTTTTAGTTTCAATTAATTTCAAAAAGATGTTGGAAGAAGACAACAAAGGGGGAAACTGGTATAGGAGACTTGCACCAAAGACCTTTTTTTCTTATTTAATATAAGTTTTTATGTTGCCGATAAAATTAAAAAAAAAAAAAAGGGAACATGCTGGCAAACATTGTTCTATTAAGAATGTGGATCACCATCTTCTAATATTTAAGCGTCCCAAAAAAAAAAAATTAAGCTTTTGAAACTCCACTAATTGCACTTGCAACAAAAGTTGCAGACTATGTCCACAAAATGCCAATTTCTTAGAAACTTCACATGAATTATCCAATATAAATGACAGACTTTGACTGTTCACCTAGTGTACCACATCTGACATTTCACACTGCATCCAGTTTATTGATGGTATGGTAAAGCAGCCACAATTTCTCAACGGAGGGAGAAAATGACAGAAGAAAAGGCAACACAGTAAGTAGCCAAAAGACAACCTTCCGATAGAGTGGATAAACGGTCTGCTCTGAGCAGCTTTGGAACTATGGAGCCTGCCAAGTGCACAGTCGGTGCATGTCTATGAGTACATAAGTGCCGCACCTTAAAAAAAGATTCCCCATCCAGATGGTAACAGGTATGATCTTTCATCCAGTGAGGTACAAGGAGCCACAACCCATCAAAGTGGAAGCCAAAGGGATCTTGGGATCCCAGTTTCCCAGGAAATAAGACAGTCACGGAGACGGTCACTTCAAAACTTTAAATTAGAAATTTGAGGAATGCTCACCTTTCAACTTTTTAGAGTTAAGAAGACAGATGAGGGTGTGGGGTTGGTTTCAGAAACATGAACCAACAAAAAACATGATTGAAAGCATCAAAGCAGACCCCAAGTTCATGAATCCTAGAAACCAAAACATCCACAAATGTACAATCTAAATGACCAGATATCATATTTTATCAACAAGCAGTATAACAAAGCATTGAATCACCCTAATTCAATTCACGCTATTAACTAATCACAAGATATGTTTCTGATTCAATGATTTGCCCTCAGTAATTACAGGAACATATCCCTAACAATCAAAACCAATATTTGGTTTTGTGTTCCAAGGAGAGAAGGGAAGAGGGGAAAAAAACCAAGCTTATTGACAAAAAGAAGACTACCAAACTATACATGCATCAACTGACATGAAACTTTTTTTATATTGGCAACATGACTTCGACTCACAACCTCGTAATTGGAAAGTGAAAACCTTCCAAGTTCCAACTGTTTTACAGGCTCCTCTCAACTCACATACAACTTGCTACACAGGATTCAGAAAGGCATATAAGAACATCATTAACATAACAGAGGATATGATGCAGGCCAGACAATAGGTCGGTCAACCCATTGGGTCCAGTTTATAGGCCAACAGGGCATCCATTTATTTAGGAGCATTATTTAGTAATTTGATTTGATTCGGATTAATATTAGTATGTTTTCTATTTTAGGCATTATTCAAATATTAGAAAGTATTGTTGCTTAGGGATTAAGCCAACTCTATGAGGATGCTAGACCTCATTGTAATGCAGTGATTATTATCAATTAATCTTGAGTTATGAGAGCTTTCTCAATTATGGTGTTTTCTCCTCTTATGAGGGTGCCCTAGTGGTTGAATCCATTGTTGGATTCAATCAATCCTTCGAGAGATTGACCTATTATCGGATTGCGGACCCGGGCTACGCCAATTGGTATGAGAGCCGAAGAGCAATTGCCGGGAGACAACAATCCTTCCCGGACTCATGTTCCATCGTATTCCATCACCATCATCTATCAAAACTCAGCCTCCGTCACCCCACTGCCGAACCCAAAATCCCCATTCCACCAACTTCCCAACCATCAGCAAATCCCCAAACCCTCTTCATTGTAACTCCCGAGCCTTGCGCCCAACCCCCCTCACCTACCGACACACCATCAAAATCGAGAGCCTCTGCCCACTTCCAGAACCCTCGCCTATTCCATCTCCATCAAAACCACAATTCCATCTCACGAAGACCCCATCCACCCACATTCGACCTTCACCGTCACCCCAAATCCCAGCCTTCTCTAACCCCCAAATTCCCCGTTCCACACAATCCGAAACCTACATTACCAAAACCCCTTCCCTAACAACCACATTATTCCCAATACCCAACTTCACTCCAATCCAACCATATCAATGGAATCCCATCCCAACCAAATCCAATTTCCCAATCGACTGTCACCCCACATCCACGCCCAAACAACCAATCTGAAAACCCATCTTTCAAAACCCTCAATCCCAACCCCAAGCCCGGAACCATAGCTCACGCCCAAAACCCAACCGAACCCTCTTTCGTCTCCCAGCACCACTGAAACCCCTTCCCCGAGCCATATACCCCACTCCTTTGACCTCCCAGAACTAGTCGAACCAGGGGGAAAAAAAAAGAAAGAAGAAGAAAGGAGCGGAAGAGAGAAGAAAATAGGAGAACGGGCGTACCTGGCACCACCGATCGACTGCAGCAGCTCCATCACATTCCAGCCAGCACCCAAATCGCCTCTGCTTCTTGTCTCCTTAAGTTGAGTGCAAGAGCCTCTCCAGTATGACTGCCAGTGTCGCGCTCCAACAGCACCATCAACATCTTCGTTCACACTCCAGCAGCACCGTAGCATCCAGTCATCCTCTCCACTACTCTCTTCTTTGTTTCCACACAAAACAGCAAGTAAGCTGCCATCCCACCTTTATTTTTTCTTCTCTGCACGTCAATCGAGGTGAAACAAAAGAACACCCTCACGTGCCATCCTCTGGCACGAATAGAATCTGGGTTTTGCAACTGGGCCTGGCCTACAAATCCAAAGCAAATTTTTATTTTCTTTCTGCACGACTTTCAAGACAGAGACAAAACGGCCTCCCACATGTTTGTCCTTTGGCAGTTTGGGCATGACCTGAGTCCGGGTCCAACCTGAACCTGAACCCAAATCCAAACACTAGCAGCAGAAGAAAAAAAAGTGCAGGCCTGCCTCAGGTGGGCCCAATTCCAATCCAACCCACTCAGAGTGCCATTAGCCCAGCCTATCAAGCAACAATATTTGAATCATCCAGATTCCAAAAGGTGACCCGCTTGTACCTGCGATCTCCAAAAACCAGGATGGTCCATTCAAAGAAAAATATTATCTCTTCGTGTTTCCTCTTGCATTCATATCAATATGAGACACATTGAAACCGTTATATATCAGTTCATGTATGGAAATAAATATTTCGAGAAAAAGATCTACTTTGAGGATTATATCAATTTAAAGCAAGAAGACTTGACTGTTGATGAATATACCTTGTGGTATCAAGAGTTGGAATGTTTATGTGGTTTGAAAGAGAGATAAGAATGATGGAGTTCAATATATCAAACGGTTAAGGCCAAGCATACGATCGAAAGTAAACTTTTGTGAAACCATCGCAGTAGCATACAAGGAAGCGATTCATGTTGAGCACAAGTTTATAAAATCTCACATGTCAATCTCAGTCTCAAGAAAGAAAACTTCAGCAAAGATGAAGAGCTCATGTTGTGGAGAAACTTTTTGCAAGAGAAGATAATCCCACTATTGTCACTCGCCGACTCCTTAATACAAATAAGAAAAAAGAAGAATGGAGACATGCTAAGAAATTTCAGACGCAGGTAACAGTCGAAGACAAGTCCGTTAGTTTGATTATTGACAATGGTAGTGCAATGAATTTTACAGCGCAAGAGGTCATTGACAAACTTCATTGGCCAACTGAGAAGCTTCCTAAGCCCTACCAACCAAATCACATGGTCTAATGGTCATGTCATTCCTGTGACTCATCGATGTTTGTGTATCATTAAAGATGGGCCATTATGAGGAAAAAATTTGGTGTGATGTGATCCATATGAATAATGCTCATATTATTTTCAAACCTCCATGGCTATTTGATCAAAAAGTGCAAAATGATAAAGAGGCGAACACGTATACCCTTTTGTGGGATGGAAAAAGGGTTATGCTTATTCCAATGAATTGAACATCCTCATCTTCATCTACATCTACATCTACATCATCACCTTCAAATGAAGAACCACAAAAAAAGCAAAAAGTTGAAAACGAAGTCATGATTGCACCACAAGAGATACAAGTCATGCCAGCAGACATCAAGGGTGCAACAGAAATCAAGGCAAAGCTGATCTCATGGAAAATTCGGCACAGCTGCAAGATGATCAAGATAGTGTTAATCAAGAGCCACAAAAGGTAGAGCAAGAACAAGGAGACGCAAACATTGAAGACTTTGACCGGTTTGCCAAACAGAGTGAACATCAAATAGATCTGGTTGAAATGCCACTGCCACATAATCCAATTGCGTCATCGGCAATCAAATCAATTGTCCCAGTGGTTTCACATGAAGATCAAGAAGTTGAAGTTCCTCACATAGACTTCATTTTCGGCAATCAACAATGGATAGTCAATGTTCATGAACTACTGGTTCGAAGGAAACAACTAAAGCTCCTAATGGTCAAATCACACATCCGAGCTCAATGCAGACATCAGAAGAAGCGACAACTCCCATCTACTTCTAAATGGAGAATAAGACTACATAAAGCTTGCAAGACACGCAAAGCAAATAAAGCTCGCAAGAACATTTTGAAGTTTATGCGATTGATTTTCGACCCCGGATGACCCTTCCCGAACTTGTGGTCCGATTCTCTCCCGTATTATCAAGCTGTCAACTCGCTAGAGCCGAGCTTTTTCAAGCGAGGGAGAATTGACGCAGGCCAGACAATAGGTCGGCCAACCCATTGGGTCCAGTTTATAGGCGTAACGTGACATCCATTTATTTAGGAGTATTATTTAGTAATTTGATTTGATTAGGATTAATATTAGTATGTTTTCTATTTTAAGCATTATTCAAATATTAGAAACTATTGTTGCTTAGGGATTAAGCCAACTCCTCTATATAAGGATGCTAGGCCTCATTGTAATGCAGTGATTATTATCAATCAATCTTGAGTTATGAGAGTTTTCTCAGTTATGGTGTTTTCTCCTCTTGTGAGGGTTCCCTAGTGGCTGAATCCATTGATGGATTCAATCAATCTCAGATTCGATCAATCCTTCGGGAGATTGATCTATTATCGGATCGCAAATCCGGGCTGCACCAGGATAACAGAGGATGATTCCCAATTCTAAATTATGGCATCAAATCTTGATTACAAAGCAGGAAAGTATACAGTTGAAACGTGCTCATTGTCTCAGCCATAAGGTTGAGGGCTAAGTCACATTGCCTATAAAAAAGAAAAGAGCGAGCCTTGTTAATTTATTTCTAGTAAGTACTATCAACACGGAATTCCATGTTAAATTATTTAATCGCTTTCTATAACATCTAATCAGAAAGCTTAAATCCTTTCAAGAATAAACAATGCCTTCCTGGCAGACCATGTTTCTCCAGCAACCTCCATCACAAACAGAAATTTTATTCTTGACAGAAATGACAAGCATCAGCAGTTTGGCAAGTTCAAAGTAGCCAGCATCCAGTTTTGCATATTCAAGATGAAATGTATTTGCTATATGTTGAAGTAACTATGTCATTTTTCACAAGCCCGCTAACTAAAACTCAAATCTCTTGGGCAGATTCAAGAAAAACAAACCAAAATAATCAAGCGGTATACAATGGAATAAAAGAGTTCAGCTAATAGTTTCTAGAAGCGAAGATGTATTTACATACGTCATAACAACTGTCCTCCTCCTCCTTCCATTTACTCCAGTGACATTCACACGAGCAGAAACAGGTGCGCCTGCATTGGTGCCTATCAACTCTACTTTCATAGGTTTCCCATCCAACTGAACATTATTGTAACGCTTTACAGCAGCTATAGCATCACTTCTCCTAGTAAACACTACTTCTGCAGAACCCTGCAATCAAATACCAAACATGAAGCACAAGACCTTAGAAAATTTGTATAACCCTGGTTTAGGTAATATTTCCTATCCATTTAGCAAGGAAGCCAATAGGGTAAAATGTGGGGATTACCCACATAAAAATGGGAAGAAGTTAAATAGAAACCAAGCAGTAAATAAAAACAGTTAATGAAATCAAAAGATAAATTCAAAAACATCTCAAATAATATATTTTTTATTGGTAAACCAAAAAGTCTTCACACAAGGGGATACACCTGCTCAATGAATTCACAACAACGATAGGGAAAAAGGAAAAAGGAATTGAATGCATAAATGAGAGAATAGAAGTGAATTTATAGAGGATGAGATGACATCCTACCTAATAACACTTGCTCAGATGAGATTTCCTTTCCTTTCCACAAGATGAACACATCAATCTTTTTTTCCCTCTTATTGATTACATGCAATCCACCATCTTGCTAGATCTAAGATATCTTCTAAGTTTTTCTTAAAACATTTGCTAAATTAAGAATATAAATCTCAAAAAATTTATTGGAAATTACTATACTAAGAAAGTAGACATGGTTGGGCCAATGGGCTGGCTGATAATGGGCTAAGCCCAATAGACCAGTCAACTATGGCATTGGCCCAATAGGGTGGCCCAGCATAGTCTAGGCCCAATAGGGTGGCCCAGCTGTGGATTAAGCCTAATGGGCACTGGCTCAATGCACCTACACTTGAGCCTCATTTTACAGACTTTTGAGGCCCGTGATGTCCTTGAGAGAAACAGATCAATGCATCGTGGATTTCGAAATTGGGGTTTACAAAGCTCCATAAAATATGATTTCTCCCAAAAGACACCCATGTATTTATGGGAATAGATTGGATTTGTGAGTGAAAGGTACAATATGGTGCACAGATGAATAAATACGAACAAAAATCCCAAGGCAAAAGAATTCACTTAAGGCCACTGAAACCCTCAGAAGCTCTCTACAAGACAAAACCAGTAATAAAGTCTCCATCTGAGGCAACTAATCCAAGTAGACAATAAGAGATCAAGGAATTATCTCAAGAAGAATCAGCAAAAAAACTAGTAGCAGCCTATGGAGGATGGTAAAATAACTGTACGAAGAATCTTAACTAGAGCTAACAGATCCCAACATTGGTTATATGATCCCAGATCCTCCTTCAGTCTCAACTAGCCCCAAGAAAGATCCCAACATTTTTCCCCCAGAGATCCACAATTCGTTCTGGTTTTGGAAAACCGATGGTGTATGGAATTAATTGAAAACAA
The DNA here is from genome assembly GCA_012931725.1 of Litsea cubeba. NCBI lineage: Eukaryota > Viridiplantae > Streptophyta > Magnoliopsida > Laurales > Lauraceae > Litsea > Litsea cubeba. The sequence continues at coordinate 66,482,697 of CM022950.1, read as the reverse complement.
TAGACAGATCATCATCATGACCTATATAATCCACTGATCATGACCTGTATAAATCCACTGGTTAGTTTGTTATCATTCAATGGTCCAACAGTCCAATTGCATCCCAGTGGCTGACTTTGAATCCATCATTAGATGGATAGTCATGAAAATAGCAAAATGAAACAGCATCTCAAATGAACTAGACAACTATAAATCAAAGTGCGACCACCCGATTAAGCATGGTAAAGGATGCAATCATGGTGATAGCATCCCAATCCAACTGATGTAACAACATTGGGCCCACATGACGTTAAGAGTCATAATGAGACCTGCGATCCAAAATGCAAACTCATCGTCTCATCAAATCACAAATTTAAAGCACATGCACTAGTTTGTTAGATGAGTTTCTATAATAACAAAAGTGTTCTGGTATATTTCTAAATAAACTAACAAGTCCAGAGAACACATGATGTCGTTGAAAATAACAATTCAACCAATAGCAAGGCAAATGAATAACTATAGGTTGTTAGGAATTAAACTACAAGGAAACGGAGCTTACAATTGATCTCCCGTTTCTGTCATAATGGACAGCATATCGCTTAAGTTCTCCAATCTCTGAAAATAGTTCCTGAATTGTAATTCATATAAAAAAATGAATTTAGTCATTTGAAATGCAATAGAAAAAATAATCACCATGGTGGAACAATAAGGTAGCGTTTGGTTCGCTGGAATGGTTGTAGGCGGGAATGAAATGGAGACCAGAATGAGTCTGGAATGGAATGAGGCAGGAATAGGTATTTCCATTCCAACGTTTGGTACGCTGAGGAATCAACCCAGTTGATTCTTGTTCCTGCATTTGGTACGCTGGAATGAGTCCTGGAATGGAATAAAATTTACATAAAACTGACCAAATACCCTTGTTAGAATTTTATCTTGCTCAGTCAATGTATAGATTATAATATTATTAAATATGTGGGGCCCACACAAGCTCTTCTATTTTATAATAATAATAATGTATAGATTATATTATTATATATGGGTGGTGCCAACAAAAGCTCTTCTATTTTATAATCTTATAATAATAATAATATTAGATTATATTATATATAGTGGGCACAAGCGGCTCTATTTATAATCTTATAATAATACTAAAATACATAATGTATAGATTTATATTTATTATATAAGTGTGGGGCCACGACAAGCTCTTCCTATTTTATAATCTTATAATAATAATAATAATATATAGATTATATTATTATTAGGGTGGGGCCCACACAAGCTCTTCTATTTTATAATCTTATAATAATAATAATCTATATATTATTATTATTTAGGTGGGGCCCACACAAGTTCTTCTATTTTATAATCTTATAACAATAATAATAATGTATATATTATATTATTATTATATAAGTGGGGCCCACACAAGTTCTTCTATTTTATAATCTTATAATAATAATATATAGATTATATTATTATATAAGTGGGGCCCACACAAGTTCTTCTAATTTATAATCTTATAATATAATAATAATAATGTATAGATTATATTATTATTATATAGGTGGACCCCCACACATGTTCTTCTCTTTTATAATCTTATTATAATAATAATAATGTATATATTATATTATTATTATATAGATGGGGCCCACACAAGTTCTTCTATTTTATAATCTTATAATAATAATGTATATATTATATTATTATTATATAGGTGGGGCCCACACAAGCTCTCCTCTTTTATAATTTTATTATTATAATAATAATGTATAGATTATATTATTATTATATAGGTGGGGCCCACACAAGTTCTTCTCTTTTATAATCTTATAATAATTATTATTATAATAATAATATATATATTATATTATTATTATATAGGTAAGGCCCACACAAGTTCTTCTCTTTTATAATCTTATCATTATAATAATAATGTATAGATGTGGAGAAGGGTATTTTGGTCTAAAAAAAATAGAAAGGAATGGAATGGCCATTCTTCTACAGAAGGGAATTGGATTCCGGAGGTAATGGTCATTAACCAAATGCTGTAATGACCATTCCGTTAGAATGACCATTCCATTCCGACCTTCATTACAGCGAACCAAACGCTACCTAAAAACATGCTATGGACCGTGGTCTAACCAATATACCTTTATATCTTCATTAGACACTCCATAGTCCAGGTTGGAAACATACAATTTGGTGCCAGATTCAATCCCTGTAAGCCCAGCAGCAGCCATGCCATCCTCAAACAAATCATGCCGCCACATCAAATCTTTAGGTCTTCTGAAAGGCTGGCAAAAAGTACAGGAACAAAAATCAAGATTAAGAAAATAATTGAGTCAGCAAGCGACTATTAAAATGAATGATGCCATTCAGGAGCCAATCAGATGCATGGTTCTAAAAACCGCTCAAGTCCTAGTCCTTGTTTTATGGTTTCTTGGCCTCGACTCACTTTATTTACCATTTCTACTGGGAGAAGCATTGGGTGGCTCTTAGAGGCATTTTACATTAGTGGAGTGAAACATTAATATGGGTACCTATTGATACTTAAATTTACTATGAATAAGTAAAACATGGCAAGTTTACAATTCCAGATTCATAGAACATAACTCTCTCTCTCTCTCTCTCTCTCTCTCTCTCTCTCTCTCTCTCTCTCTCTCTCTCTCTCTCTCTCTCTCTCTCTCTCGTGGAGTGAAACATTAACGTGGGTACCTATTGCTACTTAAATTTGCTATTAATGAGTAAAACATGGCAAGTTTACAATTCCAGATTCATAGAACATAATTCTCTCTCTCTATATATATATATATTGTTATTCTTAATTTCTGGCAATTTACAGGGGAACTACCTTAAATGTAGAAGTGTAGAACTACTAAATGAGCTATCAGACTGCTGAAATTCCAGATCGCAGAGAGGAAACTCCCAGTCTCCCATTAAAATATCGGATAAAATACACAAAAGAAACAGAAATATTGGATCAAATTTTTGCTTTTACATGCACCACATCAACTTATTATTCCTCTGTAAAAAGAAACAGCAAATAGCATTAAGCTTGCCTTAGCGTTTGCATAGGGCGCTAACCAAGGGTTCACCCTCGGAGGCCCTCGACGGAGTGTTCCTGCCTCCCTTCCACGACCAAAAGTATCGCGTTGGCCCCACCCATACCTCTGGTCTTGGCGTCGGTCCCACCTAGCACGGTTACTTCTGCTCTTTATATTATCATCCAAAGAAGTCCCCATTGTGCTGAGAAATTATAAATGCCTGTTTGTGACCCAAATGTAAAGGAAACTTTGTTAAAAGCCACTCAAATTTTCAAAAATGCAACCTTTGAGAAAGTATAAATCTGTTTTAGGACCCATTTGAAACCAATTTGGATTCTAAAATGATAGGATTCATGAGATCTCTGAAGTCCTCCTAACAAGAATTTAGTATTTGAAATGCTGCGAGAATTTCTAAAATGCTGGAATGCCCAAAATTTTGGAAAGGCTCTCCTAATGGGATTTCAGAAATAATGACATCTGAATGGACTTCCAGAATCCCACCATGTAAGGAGATGCCAGAATCCAGAATACTAGCATTACAACCCTAACGCTTTCAAACTCTATATTTCATTGGAAATTAAGAGAATCTGGGGCTTCAATAATCCATACCAGGGTTCCATGTGAGCTCACCCCAAAGCCAGAAATCATCCTAGCCATGCATAGTCTCATCCATAGTTTAAAATCTCATTCGGACTCACCGAAAATGGGTAAGTCAGCAAAGTCAAGCGAGCCAGATGAGCACTCGCCCACAACCCAAGTCACTGGGCACAGCCACACGGTGTTTCCAGACTTTTTAAACTATGTTATCGTCCTTGAATCGTGAGACTCATTGTTTGGTTGGACCCCAAAAACGCAGGTAGAAGCATTGCTCTTATTGTTATTTGTTAAGCATGCAAACATTCCAGAAAATGAAAATGGGACCAAAGAAACAAAAACCACTTTGCATCCCATGTCCCTCCAAGGATGTGGTCCTGCTACTCAAAATACCACCAAACAGGCCATAAAATCAATAAATACAGCATCTGAAAAAACAAGAAGACCGAGCAATAGAAACCCAATAAACTAAGCAAAGCAGTGGAGTATCAAGCAACACGAAACACAACAAAAACCAATATCAGAACTTGCACAAAAAAAAAAAAAAAAAAAAAAAAAAAAAAAAAAAAAAAAAAAACACACTAAAGCAAGCTTTTTTTCTCTTGAACGTTAAAGAAACATCATTAATTCAGGATTCTTAGGCCGTATATCACAACGATGTCCCACCCAGTTAGATCAGATCATGTTCTCAAGTTCCACATCGTACGGACAAGGAAAAAAGAAGATCTGAACCGTCCGAATATGGAAGTTCTCAGTTCGTGGCCCATCCAAAAAAGATACACACTGGATCAACCATCCAGATTGGAAATACAGTGAAGTAACCCCAAGAATCTACAGGAGAGCCATTTAAAGCATCAAAACCCTAAATTCCGACCACAGAATCTCCAACTGGAAGTGAAGTTCAGCTATTGCGGGTGCTCAAGAGCACAAAACAAAGAAAACGGAAACGATTTCTTCTGAGATTGGATGCAGGAAGAACAGATACCTGATCGAGATGACAGATTCCTTCGGCGATCCGAGAAAAACCAAACCGAAGAAGATGCGGAGAAGAAACGCCAAGTTCGTCAGAGATCGAGAATCTTTTGATTGGGGTTTCGCCGTAGAGTAATGAGAAGAAAAGCTGCAGAGAAATCGATCGGTTTAGGGTTTTGGATTCAGAAGGCTACGGCCAGGCCCAGGAGAGAGAAATCGATCGTGTAGGGTTTTTCACTTTTTTTGTGGGGGAGGGGAGAGAGGCTGATTTGAGTGAGTGAAAGAGGGTTTAGAAGGAGATGACAAATGAAGGGGTTTATATATAATTTTCTGCCCTACACTTGATGTCTGCGGTCCAATCGTTGTCATTCGGCCATGTCATTTGAAGGGTCGCACCTTTGGAGATTGTTTGGATAAATGCTCTCACATTAATGTGTTCTCTCCGCAAAATGAGATCATTTGAATTAAATGCAGCGTGAAACTGTATAAAATGGGGATGTAAACGGGATGGAGCTGAAATCGAAATTAATGAAAAGATGGAATCAGAATCGTAAATGGACGGATTCGAGTTTGTGTCCGGGTCCGAGTCTACGTAGACAATGATATAAGAAAAAACTTCTTTTTACGAGAGATTTTCGAAAATTAAGATAATATGTTGGATACTGTGTTCACGAGTCGGAACAAGGTGAAATCGGACCCAAACCCATTTAGGTCACGAGTCCAAAAAAATGGACCCATACCCGGACACGTTTAATTATCGTGGCCTAAATAATAACATAGATACGATTTTTAACGGATCAGAACCTACGGGTAATCAGAGAATCGATGACTCATTTATATTAGGATTGCTAATAGTAGAGATCCAAAAGGAAATCCCCTTATTTACCTGTTTAATGCCCTTTTTCGTTTATGAGTCATGATGGGAGCTTTATTTTAGGTACCTCGACCTATGGTCTTTGGGACCTAAGAGAGCCCACATAAGCGGGCATACTGCGTGGGGGGCGGGGGGGGGGGGGGGGGGGCAGGGGGCTTCTTGAATTTATTTTTTATTTTTTATTTATTTTTGGTAGAAGTCTTCTTGAATTAAAGGCATTGACATGGCTGTCCTGTAAGAGTCTCACTAGCACAATAATCCATGCTGAACACAGGTAGGTCAGGTATTGCAAACTAAATATTCATATATAAAAAGAGTAAGCAATTACGAATAAAATCAAATTGAAATAAAAAGAGACATAAGAATAATAGAAAATTAACTCACGAATTCACTACCTTCTAACAAAGACCTCTAAATAACCACCACCACCTGCTAATATTATTTATTGGTTTTAGAAAGAAAACAAAAAAAAAATTGTCAAAAGTAAATGTGTGCACACTATGAGAGGTAACTGGTATAAAATGAGAATCGGGGTAGAAAGATAATACAAGAGGTTAGGTAGAAAGAGATTTTTTTAGAATAGAAGAAGTGAAACCTTAAAAAGTGGAGAGTGGACGTGAGTGGTTTCATCATATAAAAGAATAAGTAGTTGCATAAGATTGATAGTGAGGAAAGAATGTTGAGTATTTGAAAAAAAAAAAAAAGGAATGACTTATAATCAAAATTCAATAGACATTCAAAATTAGATCCAAAACCTTTTTACTTTAATATATTATAGTAGGTAAAATTTGCCTATATGAGAGGCTCTTTTTTACCCTTCATGGTGATTTTGATGGCCGTCATCATGGGGGACCTCCTATGGGGATGGTCCAGATGAGCACTCTCACACACTGTTGGGCGGATGAGAAAGTTTTTCCCACAAGTTGAGAACTCTGAAATTAAATTGCTTTTTTTTTTTTTCATATACGATAATGGGAATCATGTATGTGAATGGTGTAGAGTTGAATTAAAGTATCACTCCCTAAATTAAAGACGCTGACACAGCCACTTGATTAGAGTTCATGAGGTGTAAACTGCATGTGCGATAGGCTTTTTTCTCCTTCATGATAATGTGAACCCCATCCAATGTTCCTTACCAGTCGAGCTAAAGCTAGATAAATTTGTTTTTTTTTTAATATATCTATAATGTCAAAAGATATGTCTATAGCCAAACCACTGGTGAACCAGTGCCATAGGCATTGTAATTTCACTCTACCAATTAGAGATTGATCTCCACTCCTCATGTTGGAAGTTCCACTCACCAGCCAATGAATGAAACTAGTTACTTTAAATTTCAAGCAGACTCTCATCAACTTATCATGAAAATGGATCTTCCAACATCTCCAACAAGGAAAAGCCTTAAGTGAGCATTGTGTGCCTAAATATTCAGTGGGACCCGTCTGATGATCTATTAGAGTGGACCGTAAAATAGGGACCCCCTTTTAGTTATTGATCCCGCGCTTGATACCCATCCAAATTGATTGGACCATTGGACTGATTGTGTACTCATTTCGGACGATGAAAACTTGTCAGTCATTGATCCAGTAGTTGGACGATGAAAACTTGTCATTTGTTGATCAAGTAGGTGAAAAGTGAAGGATATAAGATAGAGATATAGATGGGATGTGACTTTCTTTAAGCATTTAATTCTAAGTTCATAAATGGATATTCATTTCTCATATTTTCTTGATTCAATTTCCAATAAAGTGAGCCTTGGTTGTTGGTCACATTTGAATTTTCAACTTTGATTCTTCATTTTTAACCATCGATATAAAAACACAATCCTTGGTATTCAATTACATGAAACAAACAACCCCTTTATGCTATTCATGACAGGGTTAAGGTAGCACAAAAACTTATTTAAAAGTCACTATCTTGAATGCACAAGCATTCTTTAGTTTTTTTTTTTTTTTTTAAAGAGTACACGTGTCATGTTAGCAGGGCCGCAATAACAATAAAAAAGCTAAATTATGCATCTATCAGGAATTGGATCAAGTGGAAATCCTGATCAAAGATCATTTAAATGAATTGTTGAAACAAAAACTTATTTTGAAACTTCTATATTCACAGAGGTCACTCTTCAGTGCTTTGGTGCGTGAGATCAAGTCACCTGTGAAGCAAAAAAATGAATCTGATATTGGCAATAGCATTTTTGTTTCACTTTATAATGATATATATGCTTAGAGACAGAGATTCCCACAAAATAATGGAGGAGGCAGCCTCAAATTGTCAGGAATAACTTTATATTTAACTTTTATTCTTATATCTAGGGAAAGAGAATATTCTTGTACTGAGGGAAAAAAAACAACTTGCTTTTTAAGTAATATTCCTCAGTTTCATTCTGACATCAACTAAAAATAAATAAATAAACTCAAATATGGCTTCTTTTCCCTTAAATTGCAGAATAGCATTCCTCAAAAAACTCTCAAAACCCTGAAAACTCAGACCCCCTATTTGCTAAAACTCCTCTACAGTACTATACAGCATCAGATATCAAAAACAACACACACAGAGACCCACCCCCACCCACACCCACTAGACACGATTTATCGTATAAGATCGCAAATAAGAAAACCCATTGTCCCTCATCTGCTAAATCCCTCAAATTCAGCATTTAATTAACAAATCAAAAGTGGGGTTTCCTTCTCAGATTCCAAGGAACATAAAAATCCAACCTTTTTAAACTACATGATTCTCACAACAGATTAACAGATCATAGATATATAATATGGGTCATAAACAGAAGAAAAAGAAACATATGACAAGATCCAATGCCTACATTCAATATTGGGCCTTTCTTCCTCCATGTTGCAGAGGACCCATGCTCTCCTATACTATAGCCTCCAAGCAAAATGGTTGTATTGGGGAACCAGCCACCAGATTCTACGCATACATCATGCGTAACATATATACTTTATATACCAGCCAGTGCAGTGGCCTACACATAAAAAAGAACAGGTACCAGATGAAAAAGATTGTTATAGGCCAAATAAAGCTTCATAAAAGTCTTCAGTCAATAAAAGTTATACTTAAGCTCTATATAGGAGCCCTGTTCAACATAAAATGTTGATGACCACCTCCTCCTCAACATTAACCTCCATACGAATGGTTACTCCTCAGTCCTGTTACTCCCCAACTTGCAATGCCTGTCATAGGTAATTAGTAATTACCCTCAGCCCTGTTACTCCTCAACTTGCAATGCCTGTCATAGGTAATTAGTAATTACCCGTATATTGGTGTGGACATCTGCCCCAAATAAAAGGAAGTAAGGATTGTATGACTGCCCGAGTGAGGAGTGCCAAAGGGAGAAAGGGTTGCCATGTCGAGGGTGCTCCTTTTGCATTAGAAGGTGGGTGTAAAGCTGCAATTTTGCACAAACATCTATCTTTTAAAAAATTTTGAAAAAAAAAAAAAAAATCAACGGCAATCTGACTTTTCAAGTATGGAATACTCACTAGTTGATTTTTCAAGTAGGAAATACTCACTGGTTTTCTTTTCCTGCATTATAACACTTGTGAACGTCACATGGCAAGGTTGTGAAGAAAATACTAATTTCAATACCCTGGCTGACTGAGCATGATACATCTATAAGAATAAGACTAATTCAAAGATAGAGAATCTTAAAGATAACTACTTGTAAGTTTGTTCTTCTTAATTTTAAACTGCTTTTAGGGCGCTTTATATTGTAAATAATAACAAAATAAAATATCAAGACCTGTGGTGGCCTACCTAAGAACCAGGATGAAGAAGCACATTGAAGAGGTTAAAAATGGAGTTTCAGTACATTTTGAGTTTCAAACTACATGCATAAAAAAAACATGACGAGTTATAAACCCATGTTGGCGAATAATATGTTTTGCCTTCCTTTGAATCGAGGTGTCATATACAAGTTTTGATATGTTTCGCGAACAGATAGTGTACAGAAAACTTTTGACACTTAAAAATACCTTCAACGCATCAATGGGGGCCTCCCAACATGACTCATGTGCAATAGAGCGAAATAAACAGCGAAGTACAACTCTGCAAGGAGATTCAGATTTGCACAAATCACTTTGGGATTTCTAGCTAAGAATGGCACTATTGTACTTTTGGATTGCTTTTGTAGAAAATGCATTAGAAAGTATGGGACCTGGAAGCACCTAAATGAGAGATGGAATAGAATTGTGGCTCATACCTCCTCGTGCTATGTTGCGGGCCACTTTGAATTGGAAGGCATGCATAACACACCCACCACATGTCAAGCCCTCATGAATCAATATGTTGTCTTAATTATTTGTTCATTGATGATAAGCACTGTCATTTCCACTCATTGTTTCACTCTGAATGAGAAGTTAGATATGTTGACAATGGTAAACGCACTGCATTAAAAAATTATGGAAATCACCAAGATTCAATCTATTAATTGGGCTCTACTTAATTAGAAGAAAAACAGAGTTCTGTTTCTTTATTCCTCTCACTGCTGTACATTACATCAGTGCATGAGCCTATTTAAAGTGCAATGAGAAGATAAGGGAGGAAGAGCTGGTCTTCAACACAACTCTGAGAAGATCAAGGGAAAGAGCAGACTTGTAGAACACAAACTGCAGAATCTACTTTATGCAATCCTAAAAATGTCACATATATAGCCCTCATTAGTGAACAGCCTAAATCTTTGTATTCCTGTTTTTTTTTTTTTTTGGTACCCGAGCTAAGTGGGGCTGATGAGACCATCGAGCCCTCGGGTGAGATAAGGGATCCCTCAAATGAGGGAAGAAGACCTCGGGTGAGGTGAAGAGCCCTCATGCGAGGGAAGGTGTCCTCACCAGGTTTGATCCCTGGGCAGGCAAGTGAGAACTGTCACTCCTTACCACTGGGGTAAGGAGCCGTTTCCTTTTGTATTCCTGTTTGGGTGCCTATTTACTCTCTCTCTCTCTCTCTCTCTCTCTCTCTCTCTCTCTCTCTCTCTCTCTCTCTCTCTCTCAGACCCATACTACAACACAGTAAGTGATTTTTCATAAATCCCAGTAAATTCAAGCTAGTGATAGAAAATGAAAAGACATTACTAAGCTTGGTTTTAGCTCACAGAATACACACATACCTATATCGCTGGTTATCTCCTGGGTGTCTCTGTGGATCCCACTCTTGGGCGAACCAGTAATCTTTCCCCTTCACAAAGTAAAGATCTAGATCCGTATAGCCCATACGCAATGGGCCCAGTTTGAGCTCTGCACAGACAGCCACAGCCATTGAATCTGAGATTGACATGGTCGATCCTGGTAGATCAGTTGGATCTGAAAATGCACAACACACGTCCGCCACAGACCCTCCATTTAAACCCATGCCAATCCATTGGTGCTGGTCCCAGCCCTTCTGAGTGCGACCGACAAAGCTCTTGCCCAAGAATTCTGAACAGCTTCACCATGGGATTACAAACATATTAAACCACCCCATTAACAGCTAACTAGAAAGAAATTAAACAATCCTCAGCAATTTCAGTAGTAGTGAGGCATGGTTTGGTGAACCAAAACAACAAAATATGTGGGGCTGAACATGGATTGGCCATCAGCCAAGATAATCAGCTACAGATGAAAAGGATTGTATCAGCAAAATAAAGTTTCAAAAATTTCTTCAGTCAGTGAAAAGTGAAAACTATTCTTATACCGTAATGTCATATGTAAACCTTGTTCAACACAAAATGATGATGATTATGATGACCATCTACGTAGCAACCTCCACCTTCTTAAACTTCACTCAAATGGTTACACCCCTCTGCCATCTGACATCAAGCTCTATGACCATATCGTTTAGATGGTTGCTGGTGACCTGCCAGGCTGGGAGATGCAAAGCTTGCATGTAAAGTCAGGAGAGACGGGGAAGGATCTTGATTGAAGATACAAATGCTGACTGCAGCTTGGCCTGTTACACAGAACGCATTTTGCGAGATGGAGCCAGCACTCGGAACACAGAGTCTGGGCAGACAGGGACTCCTGCCTCCACCTCCTCAAGGCTGATGCACCCTCCGCACTCCTTGCACCTTACAATGCAAAACAAGCACCCTCTACATGACCACTTCTGGCACGGACCCTCTCTGGGGCAGTCGAATTCTATCCTTACTTCATTGCATTTTGGACAGATGTCCATGTCAATATAAGGGTGATCACCTGTGACAGAACATGTAGAATGCTTGCCATTGTAGAATACTAATGGCCGCTCTGGGTTAATTTCTTAATTAGCTTCTACCATTACAAAATATCTCAGGTTGGATGACCCATGAACCAAACTTTTTCATGTCTAGCGTTAACCAACCTTCCCTTTTCTTCATGGATGATCCATGAACCAATCTTGCCAATATGAACCTTTTTCTTTTGCAGTTCCAAGTGGGCAGAAGGCCAGAAAGCAAGTATGCACCAGAAAGCAGGTTCCCAACTCATTTATACACAAACTCTTCCAACCTCTTTGCCTCCTCTACCCATGTGGAACAAAGAAACACAGTCCAGTGTCTAGGGACAGGTTTTGTGATTGTTCATTGAAATTTCATGTATCCTGCCTTTTTTCATGATAATTTTAGTTATAGGCAAGGAGATCTTACAAAATAGTTTCTTCTTATTTTTCACTTAATAATGTGTTTACTTCTAAATATAGTGCACGCATGCATCAAACACTTACAGATTATCAACTATATTGCCAGTAAGATTACCCCAACTGCTCACTGGATGACTTACAATAACAAAAATGAGACACTTAAAAAATATATATACAAAATATTCAACAGAAAGCAGCAACACCACCACCAACAAGACTCCAAAACCATTCACAAAAGTTATCAATTGGTGGTTATGATAGCCCAACTGGGGTGATTCTGGGGAGGTTACCACTTACCCATCAAAAAAGGGAACCACGGCCATAAATGGCCTGGATCTCATACAATTTTAACTGTGTACTAAAATATCAGGGGAGAAAATATGACCAAAGATAAATTATCTAAAATAAAATAAATAATCAAAGTGGGAGGAAATGAAGTGTTAACAGAGAAAATATATGAACTATAAAGGGGGGCTTGGTGTATAAACCAAGTCCTTACCATTTTGCATAATGCTAGGGATATTGTTGAGAAGAAAGACTGGAGAACTAGTCCTATTCACCATGCATAGTCACGGTGCACTGAATGCATCTCTACTTCACTGAGCAACATGAAGGAAGATGTGGGCAGTGGACTACACAACTGTTAATGCCATCTAGCAGTTGGCTAAACTTTTCTTCTCATCAGGTATCAGTTCTTATTGGCCACTTAATAACATTAGAAATTAGCAATAATTATATCAAAGACCTCGAATAGAACAGATGAGTTTAGGCACACCTCAATCACAAACGAATCAAATGTTTGACATAAATTGATGGTGATATGCCCCCGGGTACAATCATCGGGCGGGATATCCATGCACCAAAAAAGTACTGTCAAAATCCTTAATAGGATTATCTTGTATAAACATTTCTCCTGTTCTGTTCTAGATCCAATAAAATGCAACTCAGAAAAAAGTTTTCAAGCCTGAGATTGCAATTGTGGATTTCTTTTTTTTTTTTTTTTGAATAATTGTGAGATTGCAATTGTGGATGCCCAAACAGCTAACATAAATTTTTATATAATATGATTTGAGATTTGATTTGGTAGAGTTGCAAGAGTGCGTTGCAGGGTTGAAGTGAATGGGCTGACGCGGAGTGAAGGACACCCATAGCAAGCCACGGTAATAGGCTCTGCAACAAAAGAGGTGCAGATATAACTAAATGACTAGGAATGCAGTAAACTCATATAGATTTTGAAGAGCTACTTCACAAAATGTAGCGCCTTTGTCATAGAAGCATTTTTATCATCCTTTGGAAATGATGTCTTGTTTGAGTAATATGCCATAGTACTGCTGTTAAAATAAAATGGAAGCAACTTCTTTTACGCAATCTTAGATTGCATGTCATAATTTCCTCCATTAATAACACAAATACAAATTTCAATCAAATGCATTTTAGAAACAATCAGAGGAGCATTAAATGACAAATAAAACTAGACAATTAAATTAAGAAAAACCAGCACAATTGGCACGTTAGATTTCAACTCATATCTTAACCTCTCTTTATCGATAAAGATAAAGCATAACTCAAAGGTTTATGCAATCATGTAGTAAGTTATACCAAATGTCACTGGAAACCACAAGAAGGGTATGTATCAGCTATTGCTTTGATCTAGCGATAAACCCTTCTCTAGTTGTTAATACAGCACAGCACTTCTTGTTCCAACGGGGAAAAGACATGGATGCTAAAAACTAAATTACATGACCATGGGACACATACATGAGGCTGCTTAATTGTTTTTTCTTCAATTCTCAAGTAGGCTCTATAGTAAGAGACACAAGCAGGAACAGAGATTATTGCGCGCATAGACCATAGAAGAACTGAAGAACATGCCACATTGATCAGAGCCCATTAAAGGATTTCAGTTCTGCCAGACCAGAAATTTGATTTAATCAATTGATGATGCAGCATACTCATATTCAGGTTGAAACTCTGGGAGATCAGAGCTCACAGAGAACTTGACCCACCTGCGCTTGTCAATGTATCTCAGACATGGCTGCATAACAAGCCCAATAAGCACAGCAACAAGGCTCACGACCATGACTTTGAGAGTAGAAAGAGCTAAAACCACACAGATCAATATAGTAGGAGGTATACACAGTAAAATAGCACCAACAGTACCACCAGGTATTTTGTAAGGTCGCTTGGCAGTTGGGTATTTCATCTTTAAGCTTATAAATGCCAAGAACTCTAGGATCATTCCAAAACAGTATAGGAAGTTCTCAGCAGCCACAATCTCCTGAAAGCTCAGCCAAGAAAGCAAAACCACACCTGAAGCAGAAAACAAGATTCCCACAAGAGGAGTTCCATGGCGAGACCTTTTGCCAAAGAACTCAGGTAGCATTCCCCGCTCAGCCATTCCTAAAAGTTGAAAGGAATCGCTACTCATTTCAGCAACAAACATCCCCATATTTGACAGCGCAGAGGCCCCTTGAATCCACCCTCTTAACCAAACCCCGCCGATCATTTTTGCAATATCAGAAAAATACCCATCAGTCCATAGTTCCTGATCAAGTTTAACAGCTCCAGTACCAATCAAAAGTGGGAAGAAGTAGCCACAAACAACCAAAATTACAGCATAAAAGAGCGCCTTTGGCAGAGTCCTATTTGGTTCGTGCACCTCTCCTGCAAGAGTACTTATCGAGTCCCAATAGTTCAAATTCCAGAACAGTGTGTTCAGGTACAGGTTCCAATCCACATGTTGGATGTTAACCACAAACCATCTCGAAGGTTCTAGCTTTGGTATCGCAATGAATCCCATGAACACAAATGGAAGGAGTGAAAACACCCCCAAGAACACAGCAACCCATCCAACTATAGTTAAGCCTCTATAATTCAGGTAAGTGAGTGCGACTGTCAAAATCACAACAGCGAAGATCCTAGGCCACCCTTCTCCTAAAGCAGGAATAGCCGATTTCATATAGTCTAAAAGAAGGACAGGATATAGAGCATTGTCAATAACACCACTCAGCCATTTCATCCATCCCTGCTGGAAACCCCAATAAGGACCTAAAGCAGAGGAGACCCAAACAACATAACCCGCATTCTCGGGGAACATAGTGCCCATCTCTGCGGTTATTAAGGCTTCGGGAATGCTCCATATGAATGGAAAGACTAGAAAGCCAAGAAGGGCTAGAAGCGGGCCAGCTGCCTTGACGCTGTCCTCTACACCAAATGGGCCACCAGAGACCTCATAGAATATTAGAAAAACCAGAGGTATGACTGAAACCTTCCTGTAATTTTCTAGTCTAGAAGGTCCTCCTTCAAGGCCTGCATAATCTGCAGATTCTACACAATGAAAATCTCCCATCTGAGCAGAAAATTGCTTGTTAGCAATGCTCCTCAACTTCTGCATACACAAAAAAAAATAACAAAAAATAAAGATGGTTCCTTCAAATCTTAGATTGAAATATATGCTTAGAGACAGAGATTCCCACAAAATAATGGAGGAGGTAGCTCAAATTGTCAGGAATAACTTCATATTTGACTTTTATTCTTATATCTAGGGAAAGAGAATATTCTTGTATTAAGGGAAAAAACAACTTGCTTTATAAGTAATATTCCTCAGTTTCATTCTGATATCAACTAAAAATAAATAAATAAACTCAAACATGGTTTCTTTGCCCTTAAATTGCAGAATAACATTCCTCAAAAAACCCTCAAAACTCTGAAAACTCAGATCCCCTCTTTGCTAAAACTCCTCAACAATACTATACAGCATCAGAGACCAAAAATACACACCAAATAAGAAAACCCATCATCCCTTATCTGCTAAATGCCTCAAATTCAGTATTTAATTAACAAATCAAAAGTGGGTTTTCCTTCTCAGATTCCAAGGAACATAAAAATCCAACCCTTTTAAACTACATGATTCTTACAACAGATTTAACAGATCATAGATATATACTATGGGTCATAAACAACAGAAGAAAAAGAAACATATGACAAGATACAATACCTCCACTTACATTTAAATCCAAATTGAGAAAAACACCAACAAGGAAAACAATAGCTCAAGTAGAAATCACTACAGTTCCGGAGAACCCATTTAAGTTGTAACAAAAACACAAAAGAAGAAGTGGGGGAGGGGAAATATCAGCTCTAGTGGAAAACCTCTTAAAGGGGTTGTGCAGAATAACCGACTGACCATGAAAGCAAAGAACTTTTGGCGGAGAAAGCTCTAATTCCCATAAGCTGCATCATCATCTACACATGAAATTGGGAAAGCTGTTGGTGTTTGGATTATAATAATGAGGAAAGTGGGGAATGGGGAATCCACGTTTCCCACGCGCCCGATCGGGACAACTGGAGCAGACAGACTGTTGTACGTCTTGTGCGTACGCGTCCCTCGAATTAAGTAGAGCTGTCGAAAAGCACCTGCTTCTTCTTCTTCGCCTGAATTTCTGTTTTACCTAAAACTGGTAAAACCATCTCAACTGGGATCTTTTTCTTTTCGGATTCGGTACTCATTCCGGATCCTCTAAGGCTTTGGCCCATGGAATAAACCACCACCTCGGGTATTTCCAAATTAATCACAGTTTTATTAAATGGTCAATCTAATGTGGGGTGGAGTAACTTCTACTCTTCTGTGAAAGATGATTTTGAGGTGTGGCAGAATGGAAGGGAGTTTATTTTTAATGGATCAAGTTTTTTATAGGTAAGTCTCATTGTGGGATACCATTGTTTTAACTTGGAATTGGATTTGGGCCAACTTATACTAATTGAGTTGAGTTGGATCAAGTTGAATGGATCGACTCACATTAGATGTGGAATGGGTTGGGTTGGTTAAGCTCAATTAAGTGAGAGTTGAAGTTACCGGACCGAAATTTTTTTTTTTCAAGTTTTCCTTAACAGAAAGGGCCCATACATTTTTAAGGACCGTGAAAAATGCTCCATATCTTATGTTTTTATTAAGCTCCCTTGACTAACGGTCAATTCTAACAAAAGTAACTAGACAATTTAAAAAAAGAAATTTGTTTTTGACCGACTTACTCTTTGTTCAAAACTCAAATGAGTTATCACTTGAATTAAAAGATAAAAAAGACAATTTTGCCTCTTAAACTTCGAAAGCCTAAGTCCGAAGATAAGATCATTTGAAAGGATTTAGTGATAGAGAGTTGCTCTCGATTTTTGTGCAGCCAACTATATGATTGGTATAATGTGTTTTTTCTCACGAAAAAGAAAAAAAATTGATTTTACTTGATATCTAGAATTTTGATTTCCTAATATAGGAGAGATAAAAATGTAGAATTCCTCTCTTTCTCATGAAAATAGAATGCACGGAGCGCGACACCTCTCATTGCACAAACAAACCTTTGATGGTATATATTTAACTTATCTATATCCTAAAGTCCATTTCATTATCAAGCCTCTCTTGGTCATCAGACAATTAGATGGGGGTCTACTAAAAGTAATTGAGTTAGTGAGATTTGCTAATTTTAAATGAAGGTTATTTCTATTATTTATAAAAAAAGGAGAATTTTACCTGAAAAGGGACCTTAGAGGGCCACTGATCATAAAATGGGCCAATAGTAAATATGGCACGGAAGTGGTCCCCTGGGACCACTTCCGTTTTTTTTTTATCAATAGTGGAATAAGTGACGACGTCGTCGCTACATTGAACCCCAATATACAGCGCGCGAAACCCCACTTCCCCACTTACCCCTTCTTCCTCCCATCCCTATCTCCATTGCCTCTGGCGATTTCAGTTCCTCCTTCTGCAAAAGAGCAAGCAGGTGGTCCCAAAGGTCATTTTCCATGTTTGGATTGTAGCATCAAGATTCCAGCATCTTTATTTGGAAAACCCACCGAGACCCCACTTCCCCATTTTTCCCTTCATCCTCCCATCACTTTTGCACTTTCCCCTGGGAGTTTTCTTTTCTCCTTCCTCAAAAGGTATAGCAAGTGGTCCCAAAGGTCGTTTTCCGACCTATTGGATTGTAGCATCAAGCTTCCAGTATCTTTTTCGGGCTATGGTATTCTTCTTGTCTCTTTTTCTTTTTCTGTATTACACAATGATGATTTACTGTGGTTTCTTCATCTTCTTTCCATTTACTTGACATCCTAAAATGGTTAATATTCATGCATTGTACATGATTTTTGCATTGAATCGACCCACGACTTAGTCCTTCCATTTTCCCCATTCTCAACTGGGTTGGCAATCCTAGTGGGCATGCAGAGACTTCATGTTTGGACTACTTCATTGCTACTGAAATAGGGAGACATCAACCATAATGCCGATCATTTTGAATTTGATTATAGTGTGATGATATTGTAGAAGATAACAATTGGGTTTTACTAAACAAAAATTTGGGTGTGCAAAGAGGAAAATAAATTAACAGTTACCAAAATCATATAAGTAGAGACTTTTCTAAATTGATAAGTTAATCAAAATTATACAGTAGTGGCGGAATCCGGATCCAGCTAGAGCCCTATTCTCATTGACAATTCATCACTTCTTTTTTTTTTGTTTTGTTGGATCATCACAATTCTGATACACACACTAAAATATAGAGACTTGTAGTGGTGGAAAAAACCCATAGGCTTTGGACCATTCGCAATAACAAGTATGATTTGGCCCATTGACAACATAGACTTCCTAATGACAATAGGATGGAATTAAGCTACACATGTGGCCCTTGCATAAAAATGGACCCATTATACCATTATAATTGTTATTGTTCTTCTTATTCATCATGTTTCCATTGTAATGGCTTCATCATTAATCATTTTAGTAATACAAGTGTTGTAAATAAATTTATTCATATAAGAGTATTTGAACTAACTTCAATACCTATTCATTTGCAATGAATTAAAGCCATAAACAATTGTATAGAGGAAGCGGTGGGAAAGGTTGCATTCTGTTTTTGCAACCATTAAATTTAAATAAGTATTGCTATGATTCTAATTCATACATACAGGCCTAGATAAACGTTGCTATGATTTATTTTTAAGTGAATATAATGAGTCTGTACCCATCAAAATAAGTAGTCTCATATTTGGAATTCTCCAAATCATTAAGACAAATTGCCCCCAGATGTTTGCAACCAAACATGACTTAAATTTCAAGTACTGCTATAAGGGAAAGAAGAACTTGAGGACTAAAGGTCTATGTGATCTTACCCTATGCAGTTAACTAGTTTTAATTTCCTTATTAGTTAGCTTTACTTCTCGCTCTAGTTATGTTTACATCTCCCTCTCTCGATCTATTTATTTTTTGCAGATGGCTGGAAGTGAGGGAATAAGAAATAGGCTTCTATATGACCAGGCCAATCATATTTCAGAAGCCATAAACCATGGACATGTATATTCTTAGCCACCCTTTCATATATATATATATAGTTTACCTTTTTCTTAACTGTAATAACTTGAAACTGTCTCGCAGGAATTCGGTACATTTCGATGCATACCAATGAACCCGGACAAATCTGTTTGGGTGTTAAATGATATCCAAAAGGAGTACGTAAGGCAAGCGGGTTTACATCATTTTGCAGAAATGGAACATATTAGGATAGATCATGCTCTCATTACAGCCTTGGTTGAGAGATGGCGTCCTGAAACAAACACCTTCCACTTCCCATCCGGTGAGGCCACTGTTACTCTTGAAGACGTGGCCTACATATACGGGCTACCTATCGATGGCCCAATTGTTACCGGGAGAACTTTCCCGAGTTCAATGGTTAGTGATGTATGTCTTGAATTACTTGGCAAGGCCCCTATTCAGGGTACCGAAGTAAACGGGATTAATATTAAATTCACATGGTTGGAGGACAATTTCGCAGCGGTGCCATCAAATAAGAAGAGTACGAAGAAGAAAAAGAAACTTTCTAAGGATGATGAGATCTACAACACTAGGGCGTACCTTTTCTTCTTAGTTTCCAGTCAAATTATGTCTAACACATCGGGTGGAAGGGGTCCGGCATATCTTCTCGAGTTGTTCAAGGAATTTAAGCCATATGCATGGGCCCCTGCCTGTCTTGCCAATCTTTACTGGATTTTAGCAAAGGCAGTTAAATTTGTTAAGGACAAGTCCGAAGATAGACATCAGGAGGGAGATGAAAGCAAATCTTCGAACAGAACTGATGATTCTAGGAAGTTCAGAACTTTGACTGGACCTCTTCAACTTCTCCAGGTGATAACATTTTTATTTGAACATATTTACAGTTTTTCTACAACTGTTACATTTGTATTTACTTATTAATGACTGTTTTTTGCAGCTATGGGCGTACACGAGAATGCAAATTGGACGTTGTCCACCACCAACGGATACATGGAAAAGTGATATTCAGTTTCCATTGATGAAAACATGGACAGTTAGTTTGAATTCATTCAAAGCTGTAACCACACTGATTAAGACTCGGGAAGAGTTGAACAAATTGCCACTGGACGGTGTAAGTTCAATATAATCGGATGGTATACAATTGGGAGTTGATGCTTTTATCATTACATTGAAACTAATCTTGTCTTATTTCTTTTTCTGTAGTTCAAATGGCAACCATATAGCAAGTTCGGAAAGAAATTCCGTCATACTGTTTCTAAAGCCGACCGTGACCTATTTTCATCTTCAACGGTCTTGGTTTTTTATTGGGTAGTGGAGCGACATAATACGGGTCGCGTTATGAAACAGTTTGGATTTATTCAGGAAGTTCCCCCACCGTTCAGCATGCCCTATCCAAGAGTGGAGCGAGTAGAAAAAATAGTGTATGACTACAGTGCACTTGGCAGGGTACCTAATTATGTGTTGTGGGACAGTAGATCCCAGTGCACTCTGAAGGGAAAAAAAGCATCTTCAAAGACACATAATGACGAGTATATGCATTGGTATCGGGCCAACACGATCATGTATATCGGTCGAGGGCAGGAGCATGAGGAGATTGATAAAAAAAAAAACAAACGTGATGAACATGAGGGTTGTTGTGAGCAGAAGCACGTAAGATACCGGTGGCTCTTTCTTAAGATATAATTTTTCATTTCCACATGCCTTATGGCTGATTTTCTTGTTATGTCCACAGGTTCATCAACTCTTGCTTCACATGGAAAGGTCAGTTGACCGTGCTGTTCGGAAGAAAACCTCAATTGAGCATTTCCGGGAATCATGGATCAGGAAGATACTCAGATTTAGATCTGGTTTGAATACCAAATTCGTCAAATTTAAGGATGACCACTTATACAGCTCAGTATCAGAAGATGTAAGCAAAAATTTCATCGATTTATTTTTACTGTTACTTCAGGGATGTCATTCTATGCAATGTGTGAAAGATTTTATCCTCAAGTTGATGTAATTGAAATTAAACAATGACAGGATAAAAAGGCGTCCACCGACGGATTGAGGGTTAAAAAGCCTGCATCCAAAAGAAGCCCAGGGAAAAAGAATGGAAAGAAGCAGAAGAGCGTGAAGTACAATATTGATGTTCCAGGTTCACCTATGTCACACACCCCTACTGAATATGCCCCTGAAGTAGCCAAGGAGGATTGCAGTATGGATCCAGATTCAGTAGAAAGACATACTTCTACACCGGTCGACTTTTCCAATGAGCCACCAGTGGTTGATATCTTTTCCACTCCTCGGGGGGCATCAACCTCGCAAGCAATAATAGTTTCACCGATCAGGGCGTCCATTGATTCACTAGTTTGGAGGTTAAAACGATTGCCCCGAACTAGGAAGATTGCAGAAAAGTTTGATGATTACTTACACTCAATGGGTGGATCGGAGTATTCACTCTCCAAAAGTGACAGGTTTCTACTGAATGGGTTCAAACGATATTTCAATGAGAGGTATAATGTAATTACATTACCATCGTAATGGTTTCATTCCATATATGGCCTTATGTGTATTGTATTTTGCAGTAAGGATGAGCTCGACATTGTATGCACATTGGTATCCAGTGAAGTCCTGAATTGTGCTCTAGAGGAGGGAATTTGGTTCGACACCAATATTCTGTATTATTGGTTTGATGTGTTGAAGGAGAAGTGTCAAACGACCTTTTTGGCAGACCCAAGCATTTCTGTAAGTATATAGATTCTGATTTGCAATTATCACTTCGTCGCCATTTGGAGGTTAAAAACTCACTTTTAATTTTTGCAGAGCTGGTGGCAGTCTGGATTGCCAACCGCTGAAGAAGCAGCCTTCGGTCCCGGAGGTTCTCGAGTGTGTGAGGCTAGAGAATGTAAAACATTGGTTTACGTTCTTCACTCTGTCAATCATTTCACATTACTTGTTGGGTATACGGACGAGAGGAAATGAGAATTCTACAATAGTTCAAGCAGTGATCGTCATGCTTTAACTACCTGTAAACGATTTGTAAGTATACCAAAATGGTACCAAAATTTAAAAGAGCTTCTTAAGGTGTTATCGTACAAGATTTAGTCAGATTTCTTTTACTGATCTTGCAGGTTGAGTGGCTGACGACGAAGTTCAGCCAATATGGGTGGGCAGACCCATACATATGGACAATCAACGTAAAAACGAACATCCCACTGCAGGAAAACGGCTACGACTGCGGTGTCTTCGCCGCTGCGTTCGCTGAGCACTGTATATTTCGTCGTCCGATTAACTTCACGCAGGCTGACATGATGTATTACCGGCAACGAGTCATCATTGAGATCTTCAAGCGCAGCTGGGAGTTGAATGCATACCGATTGAATATTGATGAGATTCCACTTGACTCAATTGATCCTGAGAAATGATGAAAATTTGATCTTTTGTTGTGATCCATTGTTGTATGTAAATCTAACATGGTCCATGTTTTTGGGTGCCTACTGTAAATCTAACTTTTTGTATGTAAAAAGTTGAAATGAATGTAAAGGGAAGTTTTGTTTGCTTCTGTATGATCAAAGATAGTTGTTTGGCTTTATTGAATGTTTCCCTCCTATGTATTTTTTAATGCAGCTTTTAATATGGACGTGAATGTAGTATGGGAGTTGTAGTGCATTCGCACATCCAACCATTACAGAAGTAACAGGTTTATTGTCATTGCTTAAAACTGACGACGTCGTTGCTTCACAGAACCTAGTATATAGGGTCCAGTGTTAAGAACTGACGACGTCGTCACTTCACAGAACCGTTTATAAAAAATCTCAGATGTAATAAATGACGACGTCGTCGCCTCACAGAACCTAGCGCAAACTATATGTTTGTTAATACTGACGACGTCGTTGCTTAACAGAAACTAGTGGAATAACTTCTAATGTTAAAGTGACGACGTCGTCACTTCACAGAACCGTTTATAAAAAAAACCCAGATGTAATAAATGACGACGTCGTCGCTTCACAGAACCTGGCCAAAACTAAATGGGTGCTGATACTGACGACATCGTTGCTTAACAGAATCTATTGGAATCACTTCTAGTGTTAAACTGACGACGTCGTCACTTCACTGAATCATTTATAAAAAAACTCAGATGTAATAAATGACGACGTCGTCGCTTCACAGAACCTGACGCAAAGTATAATGTTTCTTGATACTGACGACGTCGTTGCGTAACAGAATCTAATGAAATAGTCCAATTGTATTAACTGACGACGTCGTTGCTTCACAGAATCTAGTGGAACATAGTTGTGTTTTAATAACTGACGACGTCGTCGCTTCACAGAATCGTTTCTAAAAAAAACACTTATAATAACTGACGACGTCGTTGCTTCACAGAATCTAATGTAACATATTTGTTTGTTAATACTGACGACGTCGTATTTTCACAGAGGGAATTGGAGTGAAGTGTGTGTTAATACTTCTGTCAACAGTTAACAAGGGATGTGTTAACAGTTAATAAGCGTATCATTTCAACAAAGCTAACGCTTATTAGATTCTTTGCACACAAAAGTAGAGCACATCGAAACAAAAATGGTGACATAGTTGATAAAAGTTGATAACAAATTTGTTGAAACTGTTATATATAAAGTTGTATTACAAAAGTATGATCCACATCAAGGGATATGTACAAGATATGCTAGAAAGCTACCCCACAAAAGTATGATCCACAGCAGGGGCTATGTACAAGGTATGCTATCAAATCACCCCAACATAAAGTATTTCTACCCCACAAAAGTATGATCCACATCAATGGATATGTACAAGGTATGCTAGAAAGCCACCCACAAAAAGTATTTCTACCCCACAAAAGTATGATATTTACAAGATATGCTAGTTGGATCTATGCAACATGATCTGATGGTGGATTGCGACAACTCTTTCGGTTATGTCCCCTATTTTTGCAGTTAGAGCAAGTAACAACCCTGCGTTGTCGATTTCTGTCTTCAACACGAATCCGGGATTTCTTTGGACGCCCTGGTTGTTTGGTAGCACGTGGAGGCAAGACGATTTCATTTGATGTATGTTCCCATTGTCTGCTATCACGAGTGGCATGAATGACCTCACTATACGAAGCACGATAAGTAGTTGTTAGGTAACAATCCTCAACATAGTCATACGGATTCAGGTGCCTAACTTTCATCGCTGCTAGTGCATGACAGCATGGAATCCCCATTATTTCCCATCTACGACAACTACACTTCTTCAGTTCAAGATCCACAATATCTATGAATTGTGCTGATTGAACCTGAAACTCAACGGGCCCGGCAACACGTACATGCACGCGGCGTGAGTCTTCAGCCTCTTGGCTCATTAGTTTCTCTGCATAGGGCGTTAATCGCGATGTAATATCCAGTGACTCGAGATGTCTTCTCTAGAATAACTCCATCAACTTCGCACGGATTTCTTCGACTTGCTTTGTAATAGGAAGCACCCTAATGTCCTTTAAAAGCGCGTTCGTACATTCGGCAGCGTTGCTGGTTATCATGTTATAGCGCCGACCCTCAACAAACGCATTTGACCAACGTTGTTTTCCAATGACATTGATATAATTATGCGCCCCTTGGTCTACAGACATGATGTCATTCATATAGGCCTCATACTCACATGGTCTAAAAGACTTGGCAGCCCGCCAGAATTTCAATACAATGGCACGATCACAGAAGGCTGTTTTAATGTTTTCTGCAATGTGATGACAACAGTAGCAGTGCATCGCGCTTGGAATGATGTTGGCCAAAGCCGGGACAAGACCCTGTTGTCGATCAGACACAATAGTCAAATTTGTTGGACTTCCTAAAGCAAGAGATAGGTTGGCAAGAAACCACTCCCAACTGTCACGACGTTCGGCCTCGGCCAAAGCGAAAGCTATAGGAAATAGCTTATGATTACCATCATAGGTGACAGCCACTAGAAGCACACCCGGATACTTGCCCCGAAGATGTGACCCATCAACAGCGATCATCGGCCTCATCGACGAACAGAATGATCGGATGCAAGGACCGAAAGCCCAGAAGAATCTTCTAAACCTGTCTTCAACAGTCGTGTTGATTTTAGTCACAGTACCTGGATTGGTCATGTGTAATTCTTTACAATAAAGAGGTAAAATTTTAAAAGATTCTTCATATGATCCCCGAACTACACGCAAGGCCATCTCTTTTGCAATATGTGCTTTTCTATAAGTGATACGGGTGCCAAACTCCTTTTGGTATTCATTCATAATTTCTTTTGGCTTCAAGTGGTTATTGCATCGGACTCTGTCCTCAATGAACTCTTCAATAAGTTTCGAGGATGCTTGGGGATGTGTCATTCCCATCATTGGTTTTGAGCAACAATGTCTTGGGTTATAAGTCCGCACCTTAAATTCCGGGCCTGAATCAACGATGGAAGCATGTATACGCCAGGGACAACAATCATCTCTGCAACGTGCCGTGACTTTTTTCGTCTTGGTCGACACATGTCGTAGAGTAAAATTGTTATAAATTGCAAATTTCGCAAGAGATCTTCTGAAGCTTTCACGATCAGGAAATTGACGCCCTACCCACATTTCTCGTGCTGAGTCCGTACCAGTATTGGCTATAACATCTTGAGGGGCCATTGTGTCTACAAAATTGATATCTCCCATAGCCACTGAATGAAGCACAGCCTGAATGGTTTCAGATCCTTGTTGATTACCAATATAATTGACATCTTCCATAGCAAGTGAATGATCCACAGCATGAATGGTTTCAGCTCCTTGTTCATTACCCCCGGAATTGACATCTTCAATAGTAAATGAATGATTCATAGCATGAATGACTTCAGCTCCTTGTTCATTGCCAACAAAATTTACATCTTCCAAATCAAATGAATGATTCGCATCATGATTGGTTTCGGTGCCTTGTTTATTACCAGCCATCATCGAAGAGGGAGTTCCACGAACCATTGATATATCAAAAGTAGCACATACAGCATCGTGTGCATCAACAGCCTCTCGATCTATACCATCCACATAAAAAACAGCTCTTGTAGAACGATTTGTTGCATGAGGATCCAATGAGGTAGAGAAATGCATATCAACGTTTTCATGGAGATCCACGGTGGGAAATACTAGGCCAGACGTGGGCATTTTTATCTCGCAAATCCCTTTGCACATTTTCTTCTTGGCACTTGGACAGCCAACCTTCACTCGTTCTCTGCAAGGCATTGACAAGAATTTAAGTTAGGCACGACAAGTGCAACTATATAAATATTAAAAAAAATAGAACATAGATACGTACCTAGAGCCTTCGCGTTTCTTGTTATTAACGTGTAGTTTCCTGTTGACATGCACATGTAGCCCATGTTGCTCACTTCCAGACGCCATCAACATTCCCAGCATATCATTTTCATCTTCCAAACTGATCAACGAAAAAACGAGTCCATTGTGATGAAGGTATTTCATGCTTACATCCTTGATATTTGCACCCAATTAGACAATGCAATGGCTTCATTCATCAACATGTCATATGTTAAGGTCTTAGGTAGAGACCTCATCTTCTGTCTTCCACCATTGTAGACCGGGCGTATAATGTCAAAGACAAACTCTCCATCAAAGTGAAATATGATGGAAATCCCAGACTTGGTGATTCTGCCGACGCAAATAAAGCATATATTAATTTGGTGGTATTAGCAAATGTAGTCCAAGGGCCACCTTTCACATAATGCTAATAGAGAGATGATTGTATGGGTCAAACTGTCCATTTCTATTTCTATTTACAAGGAAAAAAATCACAAGAGAAGTTAACTCCCCTCACACTGTTTTTTCCTAGGGTTACTGACAGAGGATGAGTGAAAATGAAATCATTTTATGGGTGTTTGCTCCCACTTTATACAAGACATATTCACCAAGATTTCTGCACGTATTTGAGTACCCATCTTCATATTACTTATAAGGGTTTAACCCTAACGTGCAAATACGTAGATTCACAATCTTCATATGCTCTCAACTAGGGGTTGTGACAATAAACAACCTTAGAACAGCCAGAGTTGTTACCTTTCTCAAAAGCCTTAATGAACTTTTCTCAAAAAACTGTATATCAAATGCCCTAATGAACTTTTCTGAAAAGGGTAAACATGAAACACAGAATCTTTGGTAGCTAATGCATGAAAGAACACATAAATAGCGATATACCTACCTCTTAATGGAGTTCAACAACCTCCATAAAGAAGCCCACCCGTTGGGGAAGACGCCTGCATCATCTCTATTCAATGGCAGATAAAAAGGATCCCACGAAAAAGAAGCTGTGACGGGATATATATATATATATAGAACATAAGCGACGACGTCGATACTAATCCACTATTATAAGTGACGACGTCGTCGCTTGTAGAAAATAAGCAAAAAAAATATATTTTCTGGCGGGAATACCCATTCCGTTACATATTTTCTATGGGTACCTCTTCCGGTGAGTGACCAACTAGGGTCCTTTTTCAGGTAAAATAAGGAAAAAATTAAAAAATTAAAAAAAGAAAAAAACTAACAATCATATATTACACAATCAAGTCAAGTTTTTTTTTTTTAAAATAATAATAAAAAGACGGACTTTTTTAGATTCTCTAAAAATGTAGGGACTTCTCTAAAAACCTAAAAAAGTTATCCTCATTGAACTTCAACCTGTGAACACCTATGATCAATCGGACCCGTTTGCAAATAGGGTCAAGTGACAGATGCCATACATGAGGGCCATTAGTGAGCCCACTGGTCAGGTCCGGATTTACGAGTCCAACCCCTAGTGGGAAAAGTCTACTTTAACCCACAAGCCGAGTATTATTTCAATTTTTCAACCCATTGCTTCAATGTCCATCTCTCTCCTTCATTTCATCATTTGCTACACCTACAATGAATCCATGTCTTTTAGCTCTTAACCGTTTTCACTCAAAATGTCTGAGATTTTCTCTTCAGTCAAATAGCCGAAATGAAATTTCTATCAAAACTTTTTGTTTTGGATTTTGATCAATTTTGGCTGTAATTTAAGATTTCGACCAATCTCGGATTTCATTTGAAATGGTATTTTACTTACGTGTAGGATGTGTTAGTGTGTTACCTTCCATCTGATTAAAGGGCTCACCTTCCATGTATAGAAAAGGAAGCCTTTCACAAATTCAAGGCCAAGAAGTCATTGTTAGATGTGGGCCATGTGACCAATAGCTGTATCAAATGGCCCAACACCTGGGACCTTTTCAGAAATTCTTGACTGTTGATCATGTACATGTTCATCAGGGCGCACTGTCCGATCCAAAGTGTCCAGCTCATTGGCCACCATCTAACCGTCGGAGCATATAGAGGTGTGAAGTTTTAGGTAGCGTTTGGTTCGCTGTAATGAAGGTCGGAATGGAATGGTCATTCCAACGGAATGGTCATTACAGCGTTTGGTTCGCAAAAAAGTGGCGGAATGACCATTACACTCCGGAATCCATTCCCTTATGTAGAGGAATGGCCATTCCATCCGGGATGGGAAGGAATGGCCATTCCATTCCTTTCTACTTTTTTGTAGACCACAATACCCTTTTTTATATCTATACATTATTATTATAAATAATAAGATTATAAAGAGAAGAACTTGTGTGGGCCCCACCTATAAAATAATAATATAAATATATACATTATTATTATAATTATAATTATTATAAGAATAATAAAAGAGAAGAACTTGTGTGGGCTACACCTATATAATAGTAATATAATATATACATTATTATTATTATTATTATAATAATAAGATTATAAAAGAGAAGAACTTGTATGGGCCCCACTTATATAATAATAATATAATATATACATTCTTATTATACAATAATAATAATAATAATAATAATATAATCTATACATTATTATTATTATTATTATAAGATTATAAAATAGAAGAACTTGTGTGGGCCCCACCTATATAATAATAATATAATATATACATTATTATTATTATTATAAGATTATAAATAGAAGAACTTGTATGGCCCACCTATACATAATAATATAATATATTATTATTATTATTATTATTATTATTATAAGACTATAAAAGAGAAAAACTTATGTGGGCCCTACCTATATAATAATAATATAATCTATATATTATTATTATTATTATTATTATAAAATTATAAAATAGAAGAGCTTGTGTGGGCCCCACCTATATAATACTATAATCTATATATTATTATTATCATAAGATTATAAAATAGAAGAGCTTGTATAGGCCCCACCTATATAATAATAATATAATCTATACATTATTATTATAATATTATAAAATAGAAGAGCTTGTGTGGGCCCCCACCTATATAATAATAATATAATCTATATATGATTATTATCATAAGATTATAAAATAGAAGAGCTTGTGTAGGCCCCACCTATATAATAATAATATAATCTATACATTATATTATTATCATTATATTATAAAATAGAAGAGCTTGTGTGGGCCCCACCTATATAATAATAATATAATTCATATTATTATTATTATTTATTATTATTATTATAAGATTATAAAATAGAAGAGCTTGTGTGGGCTCCACCTATATAATAATAATATAATCTATACATTGACTGAGCTAAAGATAAAAAGCTAATATGGGTATTTTGGTCAGTCTTATGTAAATTTTATTCCATTCCAGGACTCATTCCAGTGTACCAAATGCAAGAACATGAATCAACTGGGTTGATTCCTTAGCGTACCAAACGCTGGAATGGAAATGCTTATTCCTGCCTCATTCCATTCCAGACTCATTCCGGTCTCCATTCCATTCCCGTCTACAACCATTCCAGCGAACCAAACGCTACCTTAGAGCGCGTGCATTTCATTTTTTGATTGTATGACAATTGACAGACCTTTAATTTGGATCATGGTGAATTGGCGCCCAAATGTCCATAAATGATATATATGGTCAATTAAAACCCCTCATAGTCACTGCCTTTTGAATTATTACGAGACCAAATTTAACACTCATCCAATCATTAGTCACAAATGAGATTTTGAAAAAAAATGATGCTTTCTAAAATTACTAAACTTAAGGGTCATGATCGAAGGTTTAGAATGAGATGACCGCGCTGAAATTTTGTACACAGGCAGGCATTGGTGGAACCAAAGTGGGGCACCCTCCCCAAATTTCCAAAAAAAAAAAAAACCCTTTAACTTTTAGGAAGTTTTTATAAAAAAATAATTTACATATTGGCCCTCCAAAATTTTCAGAAAGTCCCTATGTATTTTGAAAACTACATGTATTATTTGTAAGTGGCCCTTTCCAGAAATTTTTTTCTACGTAATGGCCTCCCCAAGTAAGAGTTCCTGGGTTCGCTCCTGCATGGCTGCATGCAAGTGTTCCTAATTTTAATCCCCAACCTCTGTCATGATTGATATGGCCCTAGGGGTGCCCTAAAGGTGGTCCTACTCCTACCTGAGTACAGCCTTTTTATATTTCTTTCAATTAAATATTTTTTAAAAAGTATCTTTTACATAATATTTTATTAATAAATATATAAATATGTACAAGTCATATTTGATACGAAAACAAGTAAGTAGCCGCAGTTCTCATCTAGCTGCCCATGGTTTGAATCCTGGGTATGCTACATTTTTCCACTTATATTAGCTTTTTTCTTGCACTTTGTAGGCTTTTTTTGCAGGCTTCCTTCCCGCACTGTGTGGGCTTCTTTTCGGTCTGCACGGGGTTGTCTTCCCACCTTTATATGGGCTTTCTCTTTAGTCACAGCCCCTTGGTTGGGTTACCAACAGGGGCGGCCCTGAGTTTTCGGGGGCCCTAGGCGAGTTCTTAAAGTATGGCCCTACCCGTATACCCACCGATAAATGATAAAAAAATAAAAGATAATTTTTTTATTATTTGATCGAAAATTAAGTTTAAACTCCTTACCTACTCTTACCGAATCAGAATTGTGTTTTACATTAACCAATTAACACCAAAATTCAATTACAAAAACTAAGCACTACTGAA
This sequence comes from Litsea cubeba, assembly GCA_012931725.1. Classification (NCBI taxonomy): domain Eukaryota; kingdom Viridiplantae; phylum Streptophyta; class Magnoliopsida; order Laurales; family Lauraceae; genus Litsea; species Litsea cubeba. The sequence continues at coordinate 66,451,313 of CM022950.1, read as the reverse complement.
AAATTACTAGTCTTCTTGCTTCTATTTCTTCTTTCTGGTTTTTTTTTTTTTTTTATCTTCTGCTGACTTGCTGGGTGGGATTTGGATGAGGCTGGAAGGGACGAAGGGGTTTTTGACAAAGGGATTAGATGAGCGAACATGGTCTTCTTCCCGAATGGATCGTGTAAGATTGGTGATTTAGTATCGGCAAAGGGGTTTTTTTATGAGATGTTAGGGTAGGGGTTGCAACCAGATTTTTTTGCTTACACGGCAAGGATTGTTGGTGAATTGAAACTTGGTTCTGTGTTTGCAGGGGCGGCTGGGGTTGGACTGTTTGGGTGTGGTGGTGGGAAAAAATATATTCAGACCGGATTTTCCGGCCTGACTGCCCAATCCCAGCGTCATTCAGGCCGGAAAATCCGGTCTAAATAGCACAGCATTTGGGCGATTTTGGGTAGGATTTCTACGGTGATTTTGGGCTAGGATGCAGAGATGGTTTGTAATTTTTTTGTTGATTTGGGGGCCCCTAATTAGATGCCAAATTTGGGGGCCCCAGCCGGCCGCCTGTGTTGGCTGTGCCCAGGGCCGGCCCTGGTTACCAAAAAACTAAAAATAAGATATTATATTTGATGCGTAATGAAATGAAAAGTCAAAATCAAACCTCAGACCCAACTCGTGCCGAAAACTTATAAAAACCCCTACCATATCATCACCTAATAAAACCACCAGCCACCCTTATAAATCAACCCATTGCCATCTTTAATACCCTATCCCAGAATAGATGAAAGCAGACTCCTCTCGTTAGTTGAGTTTTGCTCTAATAAGCATGGCTGTTGAGTTTGGATCTTGTATTGTGTTGATTATAGTAAGTTACTTGTTGCAAGCCTAAAAGAGCCGTTTGGGTCCTTCATCCTATTTCAAGGGTGTAAGTTTTTTTTCATAAAAATCACAATATTAAAAAGGTATTTTTATGTAATCCATTAATATATATATATATAATGCTAACAGAGGATTTCAACTCTTTAGGCTGGACTAATCCATCTGGACCAGAGAAAAGCCGGGTAAAACCCCTATGGTCCAGACTCAACCTTCAGTTCCTGAAGAGAGTGGAACCGGTAATTGATACCAGGACCTTTATCTCCGAAGAAAAAAGAAATCATGGTTTTAACCACTCGACCAACCCCTTGAACTTATAAATATATACAAGCCATAAACAATGTGTAATGAAATGGATAAGTCAAAATCAAGGCCCACAAGCCATGTCAAAAAGGTAGGACACGCATTTAATTCAACACATGCCCATCTTTAATCCCCTATCCTAGAATAGATGCCCAAAATTTTCTTTCATCGATTTCATGAAGGTGGACTCCTCTCATTAATTGGGTTTTGCTCTAATAGGTATGGTGCATACATCCAGATTTTGTCATGCGTCCCTCTTCCGTTTCAAACGATAAAAATGAGTGCTTCCAAATAGGTGTTGATTTCATTATAATATAAACATATGATCAAGAACATCCAGAAATTCAAACTCATCAGACTCAACCTAGAAAGGCTCACATGGCATGCAAGGGTGGAGGGGCCACATCTGTACGGAAATCTTTTGAACCCAATTTATATTTTCAATCATCCAATAGCTGCTTACCAAAATAAATAAAAAAAAACCCAATAGCTTCTAAAATGATCAGAATGAGTGCTCTCTTCATATATTCGATATTCTCAACTTTTACTCCAATAAGTGTTGATTTTATTATAATATTAAACATATAATTAAGAACATTGGAAATTTAAACTAATCAGACTCAACTTAGAAAGGTTCACATGGCATGCAAGAGTGGACGGCCACGTCTATTGAAAATCTTTTAAACCCAATTTGTATTTTCAATCATCCAATAGCCAGTTGAATATGTGATAGTGATCAGGCCCTATTTAGTAATTAACAGGTGGTTTTGTAGAGGCCATTTTAATTTGTGCATGTGTGCACCATTGACTTTCTCGCTCACTACTTCCAAACCAGTCATCCATTGTTCAAATTCAAACATATCTATAATCTTCAATCAACTGACAAAAATTACTAACACTTGATCTCTCAAAATAAACTGTGATCACCTGTTTGTTAGATTAGATCCGTTCTCTGTTAGATCAAGTCTGTTGTGATATCTTTTAAAAGCTTTTCATAATGCAATTTGGCAAAGATGGACAAAGGATGAGTAAGAGAGCACGCTCGAATTTTATTGAAATAGAAATTAATAGATTTCAAACAAACATATCCATTGCTATTCACTATGTCATTCATTGAAGGATCTAGATTCTAGACTCCTCATCAAATAAATAAAAACAGGGGCATGTGGCACTAACTTCAATTAAGTTCTATCTTTATTCCATCCCACACATGCAACAAGCAGTGACCCAAAAACCATCAAGCACGCAAATCATTGACTCGCTCCAAAGAAACGTCCATGAGCATCTCCACATCCTCTATCTTCTTCCCAACTGCATCCTTCAATCCCTTACTGCTACCCTCTTTGATCTCATCATAGCAGGTGTCCACATCAGTGAAGGCTGCACTAAGCCATGTCTGCGCATCACCCACATGCATCTCCTTCCCATCATTCTTGAATTTCTTCAATGCCTTAACAGAGTTCTTCATCAACCCTTTGGAGTCCTGGATCAGCTCATTGCAGTCGATTAGAACGTTCGCATCGTATCCTTCCTTATACTTCTTTTGCAGCTTGTGAATGAACTTGGCCAGTTTTGTGGTCTCAGAGAGAGTTTTGTTTATCCCCACAATTGCTGAATCGATATCGCTCTTGGGTGAAGGTGAAGTGGTTGAATAAGAGGAAGAAGAGAGGGTGGATAGAGTGGTAACTCTGGCAACCCCATATGAGGAAAACAGGAGAAGAAGAGATATTCGGAGAAGTAAGGGAAGAGCTAGAAAATTTGATGGTGCCATGCCCATTAGAATTGAGATTGGCTAATTGAACTCTGGATGAAATTCAACAGGGATATGAGAGGATTATTTATACAAGATTATGGGTGGCTTGGTTTCTTGACTTTAAATACACTAGCTACGTACTGCTGAAGAAAAGGAGTAAGGGCACATCAATGAGACCCACCAGGTAAGATAACATCTATAAATGATTGGACAAAAGGAAAGCATATTTAGGTGTTAACTTGCATGTTAATCCTTTGGATTAGTGGCCAAACTGTTCATTTGGATGGTCCAATAGAAATGGTTATGCTGTAAAGGCCATAGGTTTAATTTATTTGCTTCATCAAATCAAGAAATATATATAAGGAAGCCATGGAACATCAATGAGGAGATGCACATTCACTGACTGTCCAGGAGAGATCAGTATGTGTGATTCGGATGAACTTCCCAGTGAAAGGACTGATTGGATCTTATGGAGAGGAAAGGAAAAATGTTAATGATAGGATGTTAGAGATAGGATTAGGTTGGTTGGTTTGGTCTCTAACAAAAAATGGTTTCCTCAAGTTAACAAGGGATGAGATATGATTAAAAGATACTTTTCCTTGCCATTATGAAAAGATTGAGGGATCCTTATTTGGCAACTGTGGAGACCAACCTTGTGAGATTAATGTACAGAGGGGGTGCATACCTGTGAATAGAGGCCCACCCACATGTGATTGAATCAATTAATTATAGGTATATTCTTAAATACCATACTTCAATTTTATTAAATGGCCAATCTTATGTGGGGTGGGACTAACTTCTATTAAAGAATATTTTGAGGATGTGCCAAAGATGGGAGGGAGTTTATTTTGAGTGGATCAAGATTTTAATAGGTGAGTCCCCCATTGGGGGATGCTATCGTTTTGAGATGTGCCAAAGATGGGAGGGAGTTTATTTTGAGTGGATCAAGATTTTAATAGGTGAGTCCCCCATTGGGGGATGCTATCGTTTTGACTCGGGCTCAGACTTGGGCCAACTTCTACGAGTTGAGTTCAGTTGGATCAGGTTGAATGGATTGACTCACATTAGATGTGGATTGGGTTAGATTGGTTAAGCTCGATTAAGTGAGAGTTTGAGTTACCGGACCCATTTATTTTTTAAGTTTTTTTTTTTTTACAAAAAGGCCCATACATTCTTTAGAACCCCGAAAAATGCTCTATATCTTATGTTTTTACATTTGTTGCTTTCTTATCTAGAGCGTGCTAGCACTGATATAATGGAGATATACAAAAGTTCAATGTTAATTTGGTTTGAAAATTTTTAATATTCGCGCCACGAGTCCGGATCCCCTGTTCCTCCTATCAAAATCAAATCATGCCAATTGTGTAAAATACCTTCTTTTCTTTTTTTATTTCAAGGAGTGAATATTAGCTGGCATGACCATGGTTTGATAGGATGAAATAGTATCTCTCTGTTTGATACCACCCATATATAAAGGTCTTATTCTCCTTTCCTTTTGCCTTTGTCCTCCGGACACCATATATCCAAATGAAAATCCTCCGTTTGCCCCCAAAACCAAACTACCTAATATGATATGATTTGCAACCCTGAAATGAAAATCCTGAACCGCCACTAATCTAACTTAATTAAAAAAATAATAGAAATACAGTGGATTAGTTTCTGGCCTAAATCCTTCTTAATTGTGCATGATGTTTCTTAGATGTTAAAAAAATCTAAATTCTACCATTAACAGAATCCATTTGCAAAATATACGGGTATAAAAAAATATTTTATGAACTTTGTTGCTTTTTTTCTCAAACATGCCCTAAATGTCTAGATGAGTAGGTTAGAGACCACCAGTAAATGTGTTTCTCACAATAGAATTGTAACCATATTTTCGCTAAAGGATTTCAAAAGCTAATAAATTCGCATAAATCCTAATCCTAACAAGATAATTCTCTAAGTACAATCGTAACCCCAGTTTAAAGGCAAGTATATGTAAGGAACTTCTTTTTAGGATAAATTAGGGAGAGATTATCTCCCTCAGTACTGTGTTATAAAGTCTCTAAGACAGAGCATTAATGTTTAAGGCCTAATGTCCCTTGCGCATGGGATTAATTCAGGCGGTGGTCCCTAAGCATGTGACATCAGTTTTTTATGATTCATTTGCCCATTCTAACCATTTAAATGGGTGTGTAGTCCCTAAGCATGTGACATCATATTTTTTATGACTCATTTGCCCTTCTAACCATTTAAATGGGTGTCATGCACTTAAAATCTGGGTTTTAGCTCCAACTCACTGTCTTTTCCAAATTATTTTTCAATTTAAATGTAGTAAGATGAGTTTTCGATCAAATTTTAAATTTTAAATTGAAGGGAACAATAATTTATGAAATTTTGCCTACCGTGGCTTGCTTGATGCTGCTTTTTTGTGTCATCTTCCAACCTTTTGGTGCTTTTAGCTGTCTACATACATATACAACTCAGATAAATTGATATCAAACTCATCTCAGTCCAAAGCAAAGTCAAATAAAATTATAACAAATTTATTTAAATTCACTCCAAACACATCTAATTTCATATTAGATTCAGATAAATTTTTATCAAAGCTAGATAAATTCAAACTAAATCTAGTCAAACCAAACCAAATCTAGTTAGATAATCTCATATCGAAGTGACAAAACTTGTTTTCAAACTGGTTATTATTTCAAACACAGATAAATTCATATAAACTCATACCAAAGTCAAATAAGTTCACATTAAAGTTAGATAAATTCACAGCAAACTCAGATAAATTCACTTAATTCATATCAAACTCAGATTAATTAAAAGCAAATACAAATAAATTTATATCAAACTTAGATAAATTCATACCAAACACAGATAACATCATGCCAGAGTCAGATAACATTATGCCAAAGTCAGATAATTAACACATATAAAACTTAGATAACTTCACAATAAACTCATTTAAAACCAAGTTTGAATGCATAAAACTCATGCCAAAGTCAAATAAGTTCACATCAAAGTTAGATAAATTTACAGTAAACTCAGATAAATTCACTTAATTCGTATCAAACTCAGATTAATTCAAAACAAACACAAATAAATTCATATCAAACTTAGATAAATTCGTACCAAACACAGATAACTTCATGCCAAAGTCAGATAACAGATACAAAATTTAGATAAATTCACAGCAAACTAAAAAAAAAAAAACTCATTTAAAACCAAGTTGAATACATTTTAAAGTCAAATAAAATCATGTGTAATCCAGTTAATTTCATACCAAACTCAAATTATTTCATAAGAAACTCAGATAAACTCAGTAAAATCTCAGAGAAAATCATTTCAAAGTCATATAAATTCATTTGAAATCTTGTTTAATTGATAACAAATATAGTTTAATTGAAATCAAACTCATAAAAATCATGTAATATACAGATAGATTCATTTAAAGTCATGTTTAATTGATCACAGACTAAGATAACTTCACATAAAATTTAGATAAATACATGCCAAAGTCAAATAATTTCATATCAAGCTCAGATAAATTCAAACCAAAACTTAGATAAACTTATGCAAACTCAATTAAGTTCAAGTCAAGATTATTCGGTTGTTTGAGGTCACTGATGAGTTGATTTTACTTCTTTATGCAGTTTCCTTCATCACGGAATATTTTAAAGCAATGCATGTTTGGTGACGTATAGAGTATATAAAGAGAGGGCGTTTTTATCTTTTTGACTCATTTAATGTTAAAAGGGGTCTTTTTGACTCATTTAATGTTAAAAGGAGACCGCTGCCTCTATGATCAATGAAACGTATTTTTGAGGGACCTACCGCCAAATGCCCCCTTTTTTTTTTACTATATTAATCCATGATTGACAACCACCAGGTCAGTGCCAAAATTTATAGGTGTGTACGAGTTGTAAGTTTGAATGTATGGATTAAGAATGTGGGGCCCATTCTACGAAAAAAAAAATAAGGTAATACTAAACATGACCTTTTGATGCTACAGATAACATAGGATTTACTGTAATGGGTCTAACCGAATCCATTGACATCCATTCAAAGGAGACAAAAGAGGCATGCATTAGTGCGTAATAAATATACTCTCTCTAAATCTATTTATAATTTTAGTAGAAATTATTTTGTTATATATCATCTTACACTGTATTGTTATTTTTTAAATTTTGACTCTAGAGCCTACCTGAGGATATCCAGTTTAAAAAAAAAAAAAAATTTATGGACACTTGATATCTCAAAATAAACTGTGATCACCGTTTGTTAGATTAGATCCGTTCTCTGTTAGATCAAGTCTGTTGTGATATCTTCTAAAAGCATTTCATAATGCAATTTGGCAAAGATGGACAAAGGATGAGTAAGAGAGCAAGCTCAATTTTTATTGAAATAGAAATTAATAGATTTCAAACAAACTGTTACACCACACCCCGAGTTAATTCAGATTAATTCTAATTAATCATGATTATCGTTGATTAAATGTGATTAATTAATTTAAATGAGCTTAATGATTAACGTGAATTAAATTAGTCTTGGAAGATTGAATTAAGCCTAATGCAATAGTTTGAAAGACACTAACTTGGTTTTAGACCCTAATTAGTGATTTTGAGGACTTTTTCGTAATTATAGATTTATGTGTATATAGTCGAATTGGGTGGAATTTGATACTAACATGTGTATCTTACTGAGTACATCAAATGTCATAATACACTTAACTTCATTTGACTTAAGATAAATCAAAGAGGTCTTAGTTTGACCTTAAGTGTAATTTCCTTTGTGTATGGGTGTAAGTTGAAAAATTGCAAACCCAGATGTCATTGTTGAAATGTCCCAATACATGCAATTCTGGAGGAGAAGCCAGGTGTTCTTTGTACAAGTATTCCAGCACAACACTCTCCATGCAAAGAACCCAGCTACTACACCACCCCAGTCAATCTAGCTACTGTAGAACGGATTTGGGTTTCTTTCCTTCATCGTTCTTTTTCCCTAAGCTTGAATCAAGTAACTGGAAGAAGGAGTTTGCAAGTGGGTTTTGAGAGAACTTCATCATCTTCTTCGTTTCTTCTCCCTGTTCATTGAGCAAGTGATTCACAAAGAAGAAATGAGTACTGTCATCTTCCTCCTCTCTTTGCTTGGGTCTTCTTGAAGAAAAGGATTGGAAAAGAAAAGTTTGGATTGCTTTGTATTTTCATTGGAGTGGTTTTCCACCAATCAAGCCCAAGAAGGAAGGGGTTTTGTGTTAAAGTAAAAGTAGAGGCAAGTATAAATGGTTTCTATGTTTCATATGTTACTTTGATCAAGTTTTTATCCACTGAATAGTTTCTATTCATTGAATGATATAGTAGGGCGTAGAATTAAATTTTTGAATGGAATTGATTGAATGATATGTTTATGGAGTTGAAGTCTGGATTTTATATTCATATGTTGTATATATGAGAGGGGAACAAGAGGTTCCAGATGATTTTTGTAGGTTGAAAACAAATCAGAAGGAAACAGAATTCGTTTATGAATTCTGCAAATTCTGGGCGAATTCGGTCAGCCGACGATGTCGGTTAGCCGAAGGCTAACCGACGAGCTGACTGACCGTGTGAAATGCATGAAAAAGTTCGTCTCTGGTTTTCAAACTGAGACCTGACCGAACAGTTCGGTCAGCCGACAATCGTCGGTCAACCGACATGTGAACCAATGTTGTAAAACGAACAGGACAAATCGCCTCTGGTTTTCGAACCATCAATCTGACCGATACATGTCGGTCAGCCGAAAAGCATACTTCGGTTGACCGACAGGTCAAACGACAAGCGAACCGACAGTTAACCAAAATGGTGTATTTTCAGACTTTAAGTCTGAATTTCAAGATTTAAAGCCTATTGATTTATTCAAGGCTGTTTATAAACATTATACCTTCATAGGTGTTAATTAAGGGGACTTTAATGTATAACTTTTCATACGAACTGTAATGTCTATCGAGCAATGTCTATCGAGCATAACACATGTACATTAAATCACTGAGAATTACACCCATTTGGTTGGTAATTAATTTAATTGTTATTGAAACTATAAAGATTGAATCGTAACCGTTCATTATATGTAATCGAATTTGATGACTGCAGCAGTTTAATTTGAGGAGTGTTCCGGAACTCCGTGGTGATGTCAGTAGTTCCTTACATGATTTGACTGGAAATATTATGTTAGTTGCCAATGAATTATAAGACTTATACTGAATTGGTTTACTCCTACTGTTGTCTTAATAAGTAGCATGTATGATCATAAACACTATTTATACATTGCTAAATTGTTGAATTCACACATGTTATTGATGGCATTACAGGCAGGGTTCCTCCAAGAGGATTAGTTGAGTGATCTTTAAATATGTAAGTGATAGTTATGATCAGATTGTAAATAAATTTTGAAATCAATGTATATATTGGTTCATGTTCCGAATTATGTATATACTGTCATCCCTTGTGAGTTTTATGTACTTAAAATTCATGAGAGTAAATATGGTTTCGACTCCGGTTAACTCGATTTGATTAAAAATCTCGAGTTCAGGCCAGCGTCACAAACATATCCATTGCTATACACTATGTCATTCATTGAAGGATCTAGACTTCTCATCAAATAAATAAAAACAGGGGCATGTGGCATTAACTTCAATTAAGTTCCATCTTTATTCCATCCCACACATGCAACAAGCAGTGACCCAAAAACCATCAAGCATGCAAATTATTGACTCGCACAATAGCAAAGTCTATGAGCATCTTCACATCATCTATCTTCTTCTTCCCAAATGCATCCTTCAATCCCTCACTGCATAACTCTTGGATCTCACAATAGCAGGTGTCCAAATCAGTGTAGGCTGCAGCAAGCCATGTCTGCGCATCACGCACATGCATCGCCTTCCCATCATTCTTGTATTTCTTCAATGCCTTAACAGAATCCTTCATCAAATCTTTGGAGTCCGGGGTCAGTTCTTTGCAGTCGATTAGAACGGCCGCATCTAATCCTTCCTTAAACTTCTTTTGCAGCTCGTGAATGAACTTGGCCAGTTTTTTGGTGCCAGGGACACAGTTTTTTATCCCCACAATTGCTGAATCGATATCGCTCTTGGGTGAAGGTGAAGTGGTTGAATAAGAGGAAGAAGAGAGGGTGGATAGAGTGGTAACTCTGGCAGCCCCATATGAGGAAAACAGGAGAAGAAGAGATATTGGGAGAAGTAAGGGAAGAGCTAGAAAATTTGATGGTGCCATGCCCATTAAAATTGAGATTGGCTAACTGAACTCTGGATGAAATTCAACAGGGATATGAGAGGATTATTTATACAAGATTATGGGTGGATTGGGTTCTTGACTTTAAAATTTAAATACACTAGCTACGTACTGCTGAAGAAAAGGAGTAAGGGTAGGACCAGGGGCACATCAATGAGACCCACCAGGTAAGATAACATCTATAAATGATTGGACAAAAGGAAAGTTAACTTGCATGTTAATCCTTTGGATTAGTGGCCAAACTGTTCCTTTGGATGGTCCAATAACAATGGTTCTGCTGTAAAAGCCATGGGTTTAATTTATTTACTTCATCAAATCAATAAATATAAGGAGGCCATGGGACATTAATGAGGGAGATAGATGCACATTCACTGACTGTCTAGGAGAGATCATTATGTGTGATTCGGATGAACTTCTCATTGAAAGATGGTGATGGACTCAGTCACTGATTGGATCTTATGGAGAGGAAAGAGAAAATGTTAGAGATAGGAATAATAACCGAACCAACTAACCTAATCCTATCTCTAACAAAAAGTGGTTTCCTCAAGTTAACTAGAGATGAGATATGATTCAAAAGATACTTATCCTTGCCATTATGAAAAGATTGAGGGATCCTTATTTGGCAACTGTGGAGACCAACCTTGTGAGATTAATGTACTGAGGGGAGCATACCTGTGAATAGAGGCCCACCCACATGTGATTGAATCAATTAATTATAGGTATATTCTTAAACACCATACTTCATAACCTCAAATCTATTCATCTTGACTGAGCTGGCACCACTCAACTTGGGAGGCACTCAATCGAACGAGCCCGGCTGAGTCTACCAAAAGATTGGTCAGAGATGACTGGACGCCCTAATGGGTCACTCGGGCGAGTCAGCGTTAGCACGAAGTTCACCCAATTCTAGTTAATTAATCCAGACAGGAGATTAGATCCAATCTAATTGACTCAATTATGACCCTTATGGGTCGATCCTGATCCGACCTAGATCAACCTAGAGAATAAACAACTCCAATAATCAAAGATGGGCCCATGGTATGATATAGGTTGAGTAGAAAAATAGGTTCATTTCAGTTCATTGGTACATTGCCCATTTACTAATCAATACAAAAGATATATGCCAATCTATCATTTCATGGTTATCATGCTTGGTCAAACTCTGTTTTCCAACTCACTTCAATGAGTCACTATTGATTTGATGGTCGGTTCATGCATCCATCAAGCATCCAATCTATCAAACCAATAGCTGTATGGATGGTTAGGATCACCCAACAAATTCTGATATTTTGGAACCATATCAAGTGGATTGCAAATCGTTTTATCTAACTTTATTTGGACCGTTGCTTCAAAGGGAACTAAGTGAGTGGCCACCCATGATCAGTCGACATGGCTGCTGAATCTTATCCTACTATATTATTTTGGTGTCCTGGAACCACATAGAATTTGATTTATTTTGTAATTGGCCCAAGCCTGGCTATTTCGTCGGGTCGGGTCGGCCAGGCTTTCTACCACTATTTTGGGCTTTTCAATTATTATTTATTAGTCTGGCCCAAGCTTGGTCTTTTTATCATTTAATCCAAGCCCAGGGCCTAGTAATAAAACGGCGAGTCAGAACCCGGCCCTTGTCCTAGGCTGGAACTAGCACGTGTGAGGGGTGCGCGTGCTTGTCCTACTTAGCATTTAATACTGACAGAGGTGTTCATTGTTCAGGCTAAGGCATATCCAAGTCCAGCCCGACTTTCGAAACATTAGCCCTGTCCCGGCCAAAGCTCGACATGGGCCATAAAAATTAGGCCCAAGCCTGCTCATTTTATCAATCGGGCTGGACCGAATCAGGCTTAATTTTCATCACTTTTATTGGAATTAGAGCACTAATTAAATTAAATTACATGCATTTCTTATACAAGTCAGTCAGTCCGGGCTACGGGCTTTCTATTACTCAATCCAATTCAGGCCCAATTACTTATCTGACCCATATTACATATTAATGCCCGGCCCAAAGAGGGCTAGGCCGGGATCGGCTGGTCCAGCCCATGAGCACCCCTACACTCTGAAACCCTAACTTTCTGTCCATGCTATAAATTCCAACTTTTAGGTCACCATTTCATCTCCACTTAAATAGAAGAGGAGAAAGCCATTTTCATTCCCCTACTGCATACAATTCTTCGTATGTCTTGTTTCGTTCTTCTATCTTCTTTCATCTTTTCTTGGTTTTTTTTTTTCTTCTTCTATCTTATTTCATCTTTCCTTTTTACTTTTTAATGTGATTAGTTTATGAGATGTGGTTGAAACAGCATCATTCTTGTTGTTGAGATGTAGATCTTCTTCTTCTAATTCATTTGGAGAAATCTGGGTCTTTGAATTGAAGAAAAGAAAATGATGCTAACATCAATAATCAAAGGTACTTTGGACATGCGGTTTCCAAACATCCATGGATTCTCGCTTTTCTCGTAAGTTCTATAATTCTTCTAGATCTAGAAATTTTGACTCTTATTCTTCCCTTAGTTTCTATTCTACGCTAATCTTTCTAGATCTGGAATTATATTATAGTTTTTCAGTTTTTAATGTCTGTTCTTTTGTATTAGATCTACTACATAGAGAAATATCGTTTTAGCTTTTGTTTTAATATTTTATTTTCACAAGATTTCTGGATTGCAAACGTTTAAGATTTCAAAAGTTTGTGAGATTTTTTTTTTTTGTTGTTTTGTTTGAAAGGGTGTTTATAGCTTAGAGAAGAGAGGCTGGGCTCGATGATGACTTTTATGCTTTAACCACACTGAAAAGAATCTGAAGGGGCTGCTTATCTAATATAATTTTGAGGTAGCCCTCTTATTTTCTATGCTTGGCTTGGCCTGGTCTTTTATACCAGATTGGAAGACATAGAAATGTGTCTTTTTGACAAGCACTGAAAATAGGTAGGCTCTTCAATTGGTTGGATAAGGGCGCCTGACAGTTCTAATGTGGAAAGAAACCATGGCCTTGCCTGAGAGCTCAGTTTATTATCTGTCTTCTCTTTCATTTGTCTGCTTTATTTATTTTTTCTCATATATATATATATATATATCAATGGGCCTTGATTGTGGATTTTTATAGGTTTAAATTCTTGGTTTTAGGTTTTTTCATGACTTTGTAGAAAGCAAAAATGTGACCTATATGTTTTTGTACTGGATAACAATGGAGATTGGGGAAAAAATTGGACATGGTACTATAATAAAAATGAAATTAGGCAAATTTGATGGCACTTTCAAATGTTGTTTTAACCCATTGAGTGCTAAAAATCGATGAGATAAAAACAATATTTATGAAAATTAATCTTCTTAAAAGTCTTTAGCAACAGTTTAGCTAAAATCTTAAGAACAATGAGTGACAGTTTTAATGACAAACCGCCCCTAATTGTATTTTTTTTGCGCCACTAAAACTCCTAAATGATAATGGGGTTTTAATGCTACGAATTAAAAGAAAAACATAAAGTCGTGATTGGAGAAAGAATGAAAGTAATCTCAAAGGAGGCTTTGAAGAAAAACACAGATCAGATCGTTAAATAGATAAGAAAAGAAGGAATGAGGTGAGGGTCTTTCTGATGCAGTGTTGGGAGAAATGCTCATGGCCAAGCTTTCTCAAAAAGCCATTTCTGCAGCTAAAAATCTAGAGATAGCAATAGAAAGTTATTAAAAATCACAGCAACATTACTACTTTTGATGAACCAGAGGGCGGATCAAAATGGATTGAAGATCATCGAAAGTCACTGCCTCCATTCAAAATTGGCCTTTCTTCTTCTATGTTGCAAAGGTCCCCTGCTTCTACTGAACTCTTCTAGCTTCAAAAGAAAACTGCTTTTATCGGAAACCAGCCACCTGATTCTCCATATGCAATTCATGGTGGTTTCGAGCTCTTTTGAGGACTGCATAACCCAGCAAGTGCAGTGGCCTATCAATTAAAAGAAAAGAAAAACCAGCTACATGAAGATGACCACCTCCTCCTGCACCTTAACACTTGATAGAAATTGTTACCACATCAAGCATCTAAAGTTAGAGAAGCTCTTGATTGTTCTAGTCCAGTAACCACATCAGTTCCATAGTAGCAACGCTGGCATATGAAGTTAGAGAAGTAGGATGATCTTGATTGAAGATGCAGACGCTGGCTGCAGCTTGGCCTTTTAAACACAAGTAGTCTACGCCTTCAGCACCCTTTGCAAAACTGCTTCTTGCACTGACCCTCCCTGGGGCAGTCGAATACGAATCATACCTCGTTGCATTTGGGGCAGATGTCCACATCAATTTAAGGGTGATTATCTGTGAAAGAACATGAAGAATGCTGCTGACCTTTGTAGAATACTAATGGTCGCTGGGGGGTTAACACGGAGAAGAGAGGTGCTCTTTTTTCGTATGAGGGACACCATAGACTCTCAGGTGCCTGAGATTGTTGAGCTTCTCCACAGCTCTCCCCACGCTGCCAGGGGTCAAGGCAGAACTTCCTGGAATGTGAAGCTGCAATCTTGTACAAACATCTATCATTTTAATTTTTTGAAAATAGAAATCTCAAGAGTCAGTTGCATAAGATTTTCAAATCTTAATTTTTACATTGCTTTTAGGGTGCTTCATATGTAATAGTTTAAAAAAAAAAAAAAACAAAGAAAATCAAAACCTGTGCCAGCCAATGTGGCAGCCTACCTGAAAATTAAGATGAAAAGAAGAATATTAACGAGGCAAATAGTACATTAAGTTTAAACTGCACACATAAAAATCATTTCGAGTTATAAACACATGTCGAAGAAGAGGATTGGCAGAGAAAATAACTTTGCACACAGGATTCACCAAGTCAACTTTAAATTATTCAAGAAAACTGGGGGGAGTCTATTGGCCATCATCTATCAGCATGGCACTAGCAATTAATGTTCTGTCACATTTGATCCATGAGATTTATCTATCAAGGGAAGCCAAAGTGAAGATGTCATATACAGGTTCTGATATGTTTTCCTTGGACAGAAGTGTAGACAAAACTGACATTTAAAATGAGGAGCATTCTCATTTTCACTCTGGAGAAGAATTTGACGATGGTGAATGCCTTGCTTATAAAAAATTAAGGAAATCACCAAGAGTCAATCCATTAAATGGGCTCTACTTCGTTAGAAGAAAAACAGTGTTCTGTTGCTGTTTTCCTTTAACTGCTGTCCATTTCATCAGTGCACGAGCCTGTTTAAAGTGCATACAAACAGTCTATGAGAAGGTAAGGGAGGAAGAGCAGGTCTTCTGGACAACTCTTGATGAGAGTATCAAGGGAAAGAGCAGACTTGTAGCTCACAAATTACAGAATCTACTTTATGCAGTTCTAAATTTGTTACTAGCCCTTGTCAACCACCTAAATCTACTTCTTCTCCAAGGACTCTGTAATTTTGGTGCCCAAGATACAATTAGGGTCATGTGGTACTAGTGTACTACTAACGACTGTTTGATTTGTGTGGCCTAAATAAAAGTTATGATCAATCCAATGCAAGACAAATCTAACAACTGAATCATTTCATATGCAAGTAAAATAATAGCAGACTAGTTAGTTGGGTGTTTGTTATACCTTAGTGATATGGGGGTTGGTCTGTGCAATGAGGTAAAGGGCAGAGTCTGTGAAGAGCCAGCTATCAATCAAAACCAATGATTCCAACGTCCCCTTGGCCTTGGAGACCAAGTCCAAGAGGATGGAATTTGTGACCTTCAAGCTCAAGGGGCGCTCCAACAGCAGGTGGCGGCGTCTCTAAGAGACTTGCAAACCATCCCAACAGTTAAGAGGCCCATGAACTGGAGATAACCCAGGGCTAGGAACAAGGCCTCGTCTAGGCTGGACGGTTCGACCGGACGACGCCTGTGACTACCATGAACAAGGGATTCTGATTCAGAGCCAAAGGTCTCCATGGATCCATTAAAATCAAAACTTGCTTCTGGGGCCGAGGAATTTTCCATTTCCTCTTGAAGAACATACAAAACAATGAGCTTGGGGAGAAGAAGAGGAAGTAATGAGGGCCAAGTTCAAATAAAACAAAGCAGAGAATGTTCTCCTGCCATCCTGCAAGTCATGCCACACAGCAAAGCAACACCCTGCCAATACAAAAGTATACAAACCTTAAAATATATACATACATGTTTCGGAGTCGGCTCCACAAGAGGAAGAGTATTGAAAAGTATTTATGCTACATCTACTAACATACATATATATATATATAAAAGTATATGAACCTTAAAATATATAAGATGCATATTAAAATTTGTCAGACGCATTTTTTAAACTTCCCTCCTTTTAGGCCATACGAATTTTTTAATGGAACTCCCTCGAAGCTTGAAAACTTTTATTATTATCATCATCATCATCATCATCATCAATATCGCCTCAAGTTCAGCACTCTTACTAAAGGCATGAGTGGGACTCACCTTTCAGAAAGCGAAACCACTGAAATACCTCTAAAACCAACTTTCTAGGATTTAGATGAATAAAATGAAGAGTGGGAGATATTTATATGGCCCCTTGGAGCCCTTTGTTTCAATAAATATTGAATTCCTAGATACACATAGAATGATTTTTCATAAATCCCAGTAGACTAAATTCAAGCAAGTGAGAGAAAATGAGGAGACATTACTGTACTTTGTTTTAGCTCACAGAACACAATACATATATCTCTCGTTACTCCTGGGCATTTCCTTTGTGGATCACACTCTTGGACGAACCTGTAATCTTTCCCCTCACAAATTAAAGATCTAGACCTGTATAGTTGCCACGACCCGAGCCCGAGATTATAATAAACATCGAGTTAACCTCGAATCGCACTGCATACTTACTCCCGTGAATTTCAATCATTTCAAACTCACAAGGGATATCATAACATACATTATGCAGAACATTAACTTAAAAACAATTGTACATTGTTCAAATTTAAAACAAAACTTATTTACATCTTCACTTGCATATTTACATACAATGCAAGGATTCAAAAGTATGAAACGTTTTTCTCAATCAACTCTCATCAAATTTATTTCCACTCTACGAGTCCTCCTGGAGGAACCTGACCGGTCTCCACCTTTGTCGTTGTGGTCTTGGGACAGGTAGAGGCAACTGGGCCTGTAATGCCATCAATAACACAATGTGAATTTAACAATTCAGCAAAGTATAAACAATTCCATGATTACACATGCTAACCATTTTTATATGTTTATTCCAATGATAGATTAAATCAATAACATTAGCTGATAGATTAAATCAATAACATTAGCATTAACAATATGAGTTTTATTAAAAGTTTGGCAACTCACATAACATTTTTAATCAATACCATCTTCCTAAACATGAAGGATTACCATCTTCCATATAGAAGGATTAGTGAAAATTATTAGTGACCGGGTCAGGGACTACTGACATCACCACGGAGTTCCGGAACACTCCCAAATAACTGCTGCAGCCAGTATCAGCTCAATGAGCTTATCGAAATCATCATGTAGTGCCAAACTCAAAACACAATACAATTTCATTTACTTTAATTACAATGAACGGATACAATTTCAATTAAACGATACCAACCAATTGGTGTAATCTTCAGTTGTTTAATGTACTTGTATTATTCTCGATAGACATTACAATTTATGTACATTAAAGTCCCTTTAATTAACACCTATGGTGGTATAACCAATGAGAATAACCTCGATTAACTTAAGAGGCTTATAATTTAATAAATCAGAAATTAATTCTGAAAATCCCAATTTCGGTTACCATTTCGGTTACGTTTCGATTAACCGAATTCTAGCTGATTTCGGCTAACCGATAATGATTTGGCTTGAATTCCAGAAAGCAACATTTCTGTTAAATCTTAAAAATGACATTTCGATTAACCGAAATGCCTTCTTCGGCTGACCGAAATGTTTTGGTCAGGTTTTCGGTTAGAAAACCAGAGACATCATTTTTCCTTAATTTTACACTATTGGTCAGAATTTCGGCTGACCGAAATTACACAGAAACACAATTCAGAAACGAATTATATTTCATTCATTCTACTTCAATTTCATCCCGCATAACAAACTTGGAACCTCTTGTTCCCTCCTCAATATTATCATTCACACACAAGAAACACTTCTATTCCATTCTATTCCGCCAATTACTTTCAAACCCATTCTCGCAATTTATAAACAATTTCTATGTTCACAAACTGAACTCAAACTATAAGAAACTAACATTCAGTCATGGTTATTTGTTTATACTTGCCTTCGTATTGAGTTCAACACAAAACCCCTTCTTCGCTTGAGCTTAATTTAATACAAAGCACTCAATTCCAAACCTTATGATCTTGAAGAAACAAACCTGAGTTTTCTTCTCTACTTCAACCCCAGACAAACAACTTGGAAGAGATGACACTATTCACTATAGAACTCAACCAACTAAAAAGAAGAAAACTAAGGAAAGAAAACTCAAGAGTGAGTGAGTTCAACGGATTTGCTGGACTATTGCATGAGGAGCTTTGCTGGAGTAGTACATGACTACCAGTTGGGTTCCTTTTTAACTTCCAGCTGTTACTTATGATAACAATTTTGCATTGAAACCCATCTTGCTAAGGTTAATTACACTTTGAGTAAATTCAAAGCCCATTTCATTCATCTTACATCAAATGAAGTTGAGTGCATTATGAAACTTAATGTACTCATCGAGATACACACAGTGGTATAAAGTTCTACCAAATTCGACAAAATACGTATAAACTAGTATTTACGTAAAAGTCCTCAAAACCACTAATTTGAGTCTTAAACCCAAATTACTTCACTTAATCTCTTCCAACGTATCTCATTAGACTTAATCCATTTAGTTGTGACTAATTTGATCCATTTCAATCTCTAATTACACTTAAATCAACAAATCACACTTAATCCATATTAATCGAGATTAATTATAGTTAATCGTGATTAACTCGGAACGAGATGTAACAATAGTGTTGAGGAGTAGAGAGTACTCGAGGTTTTGGTAGGAATGGTTACCTAAAGAAATTTAATATACAGACATACAGAGCACAGGCAATGAGCTCTGCACAGAAAGTCAACAGCATCGAATCTGAGATTGACCTGGTTGATCCTGGTAGATCAGTTGGATCTGAAAATGCAGAACGCACATCCGCCAAAGACCATCCATTTAAACCTGCACCAATATGGTGGTGCTGGTCCCGGCCCTTCTGAGTGGGACCAACAAAGCTCTTGACCAAAATTTCTGAACGGCATTGCCATGGGATCACAAACATATTAATCCACCCCATTAACAGCTAACTAGAAAGAAATTAAACAATCCTCAGCAAATCTCAGTACAGATGAAAAGGATTGTATCAGCAAAGCTATTCTTATACTGTATGCCATGTAAAAGCCTTGTTCAACACAAAATGATAATGACCACCTACACAGCAATCTCCACCTTCTTAACCTTCATTCAAATGGTGACGCCCCTCTGCCATCTGAGATCAAGCTCTATAACCATATCGTGTAGGTGGTTGGGAGATGCAAAGCTTGCATGTAAAGTCAGGAGAGCCGGGGGAGGATCTTGATTGAAGACCCAAATGCTGCCTGCAGCTTGGCCTGTTGCACAGAATGCACTTTGGGAGACTAAGCCAGCACTCATTACACAAGGAGTCTCGGCAGACAGTCTCTGCTGCCCCCAGCTCCACTAGGCTGATGCACCCTCCGCACTCCTTGCACCTTACAATGCAAAACAAGCACCCTTTACATGACCACTTCTGGCACCGACCCTCTCTGGGGCAGTCGAAAACGAACCTTACTTCATCGCATTTGGGGCAGATGTCCACGTCAATGTAAGGGTGATCACCTGTGACAGAACATGTAGGATGCTCACCGTTGTAGATTACTAATGGCCGCTGTGGGTTTATTCGGAGGTGAGAGTTGAGACAGTAGAGGTGCTCTTTCTTCATATTCGGGATACCATAGACTCTCAGGTGCTTGAGATTGTTGAGCTTCTCCACAGCTCTCACCACGCCGCCAGGAGTCAAAGCAGAACAGCCAGGGATGTGAAGCTGCAATTTTGCACAAACTTCAAGTAAGGAATACTCACTAGTTTTCTTTCACTTACTTTTCCTACATTATATCATTTACTAATATTACACGGCAAGGTTGGGAAGAGAGTGCTGATCCGAGTACAATGGCAGAGCATGATGCCTCTATAAGACCTAACTGATTCACAGACAGAGAATGGAGGAAATAAATATAAATATGGGGCAGTCCCCCCAGAGGGTAACGATCCGCATTCATTTCCCCCGGGCCACACAAACAGATGTGATTGCCACATCCAGGTCATGATGACCGATTGCTTCGAGCCCAAAATTCAGGATGCTCCAATCAGAAGCCCCATGTCCATTGCGTATAAACTCTTGTCCAAGTTTTCCCCATACCGTCATTAGTGTCATAGGATTAGGACACAGCCCACCTGATGAGTAGAATGGCTAATGTTTTTTAAGGTAGGCCCAACCTGGAAGAAGGGTCAGATCTTGCAGTTGTGTCCACATTGAGAGCAACTCGGTTTCCAAGCACATAAAATACTAGCAAAAAAACATTCTATGCAAGTGTTTTTGCAAACTGAGATATTCAGAAGTTTCTGGGTCTGAAAGGAATTGAAGTTTGTACTTTGTATAATTGTACAAGACCCAGGCCCCAGGCAATAGAAACAGTTACAATCCACGCAAAATACAATTTTATGAAAGATCAAAGGGTAGTTACTACTTAGATACCGAGGCAAATTTTGTCTGGACAGTAAAAAAATGTTAAGTCCTTAAGAGGATCAGATTCAGGTGGAGAGGTCATGTCAGTTTCAGTCGGAAAACGTAGCAAAAACCATCTGCGTCTATAACAAGAAGCAGGGAAGGCATCAAAGATCATGGTTCCAAAAATATGATTTTAGACCGTCTATCAGCCAAAATATAATATCAAGATCTACGGTAAACTACCTAAAAACCAAGATGAAGAAGCACATCAAGGAGGTGAAAATTAAACTGGATTTGAACATGATCACTTTGATCAGTCCTGGGCAGAGAGCTCTCTGTTTTTCTTCAGCCTCAAAACTTCTCGAATTGTTTCATGTAATGTAACTAAATTTTTATATTTCTATAAGTGGTCAAAAACATGAAGGATTGAAAGGTAAATATCCAAAAATCAACAGCAAATAACCAACCCACATCTTTCATAGTTGTCATATGGAGCTCATTTGATCAAGAGTTCCTATGTATTAAAAAAACAATCCATTTAAACTAGAAATACTAAACATAAACCTGATCTTTGGCTAACACAATGCACCAATCCATCTAAACCAGAATACAAGACCTAAACCCAACATACCTAACATTCATGAATAGATGATCCATCCACAACACATAAGTGGACCATGATCCAGGCTACAAAAATTAATTGTAAACAAAAGTAAACCAATTAGTTAGCTGTTTGCTATACCTTAGTGATATGGGGGTTGGTCAGTGCAATCAGGTAAAGGGCAGAGTCTGTGATGAACCGGCAATCGATCAAAACCAATGATTCCAACCTCCCATTGGCCTTGGAGACCAACTTCAAAAGGTTGAAATCGCTTACCTTCCAATTCAAGGGGGGCTCCAAGTCCAACACCACATGGCGCCACAGCAAGGCATCACCATGCACGACGTCTCTCAGAGACTTGCAAACCATCCGAACCGCAAAGAGGTCCATGAACCGGAGATATGGCAGGGCTAGGAACAGGGCCCTGTGTGGGCTGGCCGGTTCGACCGGACCATGAACAAGGGAGGATTCGGATTTATCAACATCAAGGCCTGCTGCTTGGGCTGAAGAAGTTTCCATTTCTTTGAAGATGAAACAAGAAGAAGCTGAAAATGTTCCCCTACCTGCGGATATTACGAGCAGACGGCATTTTGTTTGCATGCACTTCAGCTTTTTGGGGCCCACCTAAGAAGGGTTCTCTTTATGGAGAAGGTTGAGCCCACCAATTATGGTAGCCTTTGATTAAACAGCTTTAAAGTTTATGATGACATCTTCACTGTAGATTTTTTTCTTAAAATCAATCAACTTTAATCTGACACTTTTTTTTTTTAGTTCACTCCTCAAGGCCATAGTTTTTATTTATTAATCAACTTTCTAGGATTTAGTTGAATAAAATGAAGAGTGGGAGATATTTTTATGGCCCCTTGGAGCCCTTTGCTTCAATAAATATTCCTAGATCCCTATAAAAGATAGAATGGTTTTTCATAAATCCCAGTATATTAAATTCAATCAAGTGATATAAAATGAGAAGACATTACTAAGCTTGGTTTTAGCTCACAGAGACAGAACACATACATGTATCGCTGGTTATCTCCTAGCTAGGTGTTTCCTCTGTGGACCCCACTCTTTGGGGAACACATAAGCTTTCCCATTCACAAAGTAAAGATCTATATCTGTACAGCCCATATGCAATAGGCCCAGTTTGAGCTCTGCACAGACGGCCACCACCACTGAATCTGAGATTGACATAGTTGATCCTGGTAGATCAGTTGGATCTGAAAATGCAGAACACACGTCCACCACAGACCCTCCATTTAAACCTGTGCCAATCCATTGTGGCTAGTCCCATGCTCCCAGCCCTTCTGAGTGCGGCCAACAAAAGCTCTTGCCCGGAAATTCTGAACAACACCACCATGGGATCACAAACACATTAAACCAACCCATTAACAGCTAACTACAAAGAAATTAAACAATCCCCAGCAATTTCAGTAGTAGTGAGGTATGGTTTGGTGAACCAAAACAACAAAATATGCGGGGCCCAACATGGATCGGCCATCAGCCAAGATAACCAGCTACAGATGAAAAGGATTGTATCGGCAAAATAAAGTTTCATAGATGTCTTCAGTCAGTGAAAAGTGAAAGCTATTCTTATACTGTATGTCATATGTAAACCTTGTTCAACACAAAATGATGATGATTATGATGAGCATCTACGTAGCAACCTCCACCTTCTTAAACTTCACTCAAATGGTTACACCCCTCTGCCATCTGACATCAGCTATATGACCATATCGTTTAGATGGTTGCTGGTGACCAGCCAGGTTGGGAGATGCAAAGCTCGCATGTAAAGTCAGGAGAGCTGGGGAAGGATCTTGATTGAAGATACAAATGCTGGCTGCAGCTTGGCCTGTTACACAGAACGCACTTTGGGAGACGAAGCCAGCACTCGGAACACAAAGAGTCTGGGCAGACAGTCTCTCCTCCTGCCTCCACCTCCTCAAGGCTGACGCACCCTCCGCACTCCTTGCACCTTACAATGCAAAACAAGCACCCTCTACATGACCACTTCTGGCACCGACCCTCTCTGGGACAGTCGAATACGATCCTTACTTCATTGCATTTGGGGCAGATGTCCACGTCAATATAAGGGTGATCAACTGTGACAGAACATGTAGAATGCTCACCGTTGTAGAATACTAATGGCCGCTGTGGGTTTACACGGAGTAGAGAGTTGAGACTGTAAAGGTGCTCTTTTTTCATATTCGGGATACCATAGACTCTAAGGTGCTTGAGATTGTTGAGCTCCTCCACAGCTCTCACCACGCCGCCAGGGGTCAAAGCAGAACATCCAGGGATGTGAAGCTGCAATTTTGCACAAACATCTGTCTTCTTAAGCTTTTTGAAAGAAAAAAATCTTGAAAGCAATCTGATTTTTCAAGTATAGAATACTCACTAATTTTCTTTCACTATTCTTATCCTATATTATAACATTACTACTATAACATGGCAAGGTAGTGAAGAGATTACTGTTCCAGACTCCAGTACAGTACACCGGCAGAAAATGACACCTACTTGTAAATTTCTTGTTAATGGAAAATATCTTCACTTTAAACCCTTGCCAACGCTCAAAGAGGGTACTGATCTACTTTCATTTCTCTCGGGCCACATAAACAGATGTAATTGCCACACCCAGGTCATGATGCATCATTGCTTCAAGCCTTAAAATGCAGCTCATGAGGCCCAAACTTCAGGACGCTCCAATCAGAAGCACCCATGTCGAGTATAGACTGTTGTCCAAGTTTTTTTTTTATCATGCCATCATTACTGTCATGTGAAATAAATTCTTGTGAAAGATAAAGATTAGTTACTAGTTAGATACAGAGGCCAATTTCGTCTAGATAGTAGAAAATGATCATTCTTTAAGAGGACCAGATTCAGGTGAAGAACTTATGTCAGTTGCAGTGAAAAAAGTTAGCGAAAAACACCTAGTCTATGACAGGCGGCCAGGCTGGGAAGGCATCAAAAAGCATGGTAACATGGTTTTGGAACATGCATCAGCCAAAGGCAAAATATTAGCCAATATATAGGTACTTCACCGACACATCAGTTTGTTTCGGCTTTTCTCTTTTACTGAGAATAAAAAAAAACTCTAAAAGAATCAGAAAATAAAATTTTTAAATTGCTTTAGGCTGCTTTGTATGTAGATAATAACAAAATAGAATATCAGCACCTGTGATGGCCTACCTAAAAATCAAGATGAAGAAGCATATCAAGGAGGTGAAAAATGCAGTCAGTACATTCTAAGTTTCAAACTACATGCACAAAAATTGTGATGAGTTATAAACCCATGTTAAAGATGAGGATCGGCGGAGAAATTAATTTTGGTACACAGGATTCACTGAGTCAATTGTAAACGATTCAATAAAACTGCAGGGAGAGTCTATTCGCCCTTATCTATCAGCATAGCACTATCAATTACGGCAGCTGAATAATATGTTTTGTTGCCACATTTAATCCATGGGATTCACTTACCAAACAAAGCCAATGTCAAGGAGTCATATACAAGTTTTGATATGTTTCTTGAACAGATAGTGTACAGAAAACTTTGACATTTAAAACACCTTCAACACATCAATGGTGGCCTCCCAACAGGATTCATGTGCAAGAAAGTGAATAAACAGTGAACTACAGTCTACAAGGAGATTTGGGAGCAAGCAGTTTTTATGTAAATTTTTTTCTCGCGTCTACATGGAGGTAAATGAAGAGGCTGATTGTCAGCCAAGGGGATAGACTAGGAAATAATGTTAACGGCGTAAATAGTTGGTCAGCGAAACACTCTGGATTATCTAATTAGGAATTTTAGGAAAACCCATAGACCATAAGCACCAGTAGTCACGAATTATTATACTAAATTTGATGGCAAAATTATAGCCACAAGCCCAGTCACAAGAAACTTCTCAAAACATCAAGGATCAGCAATATGATGCCCAATTAGTCATTCATTATAGTGTTGGAAATTCAAACAAATGAAGCACCTAAAGCAAGCAGTCTGAAAGACGAATGATGAGTGGTTAATAAGATGCGTCAACAGCGACTCAAAAAAACTGCAGTTCCTGCTTAAATGGATAGACTGATCATCGGTTCACTACTAGATAAGACTAGTGCTGGTCTTATGATTCCCAGAGAAGGATGTAATCCAACCAAAATAACCCAGCAATTTGGTTTGGTCAAGCTGCTGTCATGCTAAGACATTTCTATCAAGGATATGTCCCTTTAACCATGGCCCTGCAATTGATCTCGAAGTTTTAGGCTATTAGACAGCTATTAAAAGGGCTTGTACGTAAGTTGTAACAGAATGAAACAGAGATCTGTTTCAGCAAAAAGGTACGCAATAATGTTAATTCAAATTCAGCCCCTAACATAATTGTAAGTAACAGTAGAATAATTAGTTAGTTAGTTAGTTGGGTGGTTTGTTATACCTTAGTGATATGGGGGTTGCTCTGTGCAATGAGGTGAAGTGCAGAGTCTGTGAAGAACCAGCCATCGATCAAAACCAATGATTCCAACCTTCCATTGGCCTTGGAGACCAAGTCCAAGAGGATGGAATCAGTGACCTTGAAGCTCAAGGGGCGCTCCAACACGACGTTGCGCCATAACAAGGCATCACAGTCCACGGCGTCTCTCAGAGACTTGCAAACTATCCTTACAGTAAAGAGGTCCATGAACAGGAGATAAGGCAGGGATAGGAACAAGGCCTCGTGTGGGCTGGCCAGTTCGACTGGACTAGTCCCAGGACTACCATGAAGAAGGGATTCTTCGTCTTCATCAACATACAAGCCTGTTTCTTGGGCTGAAGAAGCTTCCATTTCCTCAAAGAAGAAGAAGAAGATGAGGCTTAGGATGGATAAGAAAAGCGAGGGTCTTAAAACATTTTTATTTATTCTCTGCTTGCTCTTTACAACGACAGGTTTTGTGTGGTGTCGGTTGAAACAAAAAAGTGTCCGACTTTCTGTTGGAAAATTTTGCCTTCCCAACAGTTGCCCTCTTTGAAAAACATTTTTTTCCAAATTTGTGAAAATTGTACATTTTTAATGACTTTTTCACAAAGACATTGACATTTAGAAAAAGGCTTTCGCAAAAAAAATGAAGTCTAACTTTTTCTTTACATTTTTATGCAAAGCCCATTGCACTAATACGAGCACGTTTGTGCAGGGCTCATGAATTGGAATTGCACAAAAAATTTCGCATCCTCCTCATTGGCATTTTTTGTGGAGCATTCGCAAAAAAATTACACTACTTTTTATGCTTTTTATCATTAAAAAATTATTTATATCAAATGATTGGAAAATATTTTTTTTCATAAAAATAATTCATTGCTTTTTGTCTCTGAAAAAAAAAAAAACAATTAGACCTACTATATTATACCAACCAATGGACCCTGCTCTACCATGCAGTCCCAAGACTGCATATCAAGGTAGTTTCTGTACTAAAACTTGACCTACTGTACATGATAGACAGTGAAAGGGGCGGGTTGTCAAGTGAGCCACTTTGGAGAATTGGGTAGGCTGTTGGATGTGAAGGACCCACCATGGATCTTCAGGAGGAAGAGCATCATGATCTGATTGAGAAATGGAGAGAGGATTGATTGGTCAACCTTACAAAGTGGACGGTTGTTTTCTACTTGCTCTAATCGTCCATCTTGCTGCTATCTTGATTTTCAGGGTGTGGATGTGATTCATGCAAGTATGTTGCTGAAGGCAGGGTACATGCACCTGGGAGTTAGGTGAGTGAAATAAGATGAGGGTTTGCTCCCCACATCGTATGCTCGAATCCCGCCCCAACCTTAGCCGGTGCTTGTGTGTGTGGGTTTCGTGCATGTGCCCGGCAAAACAGTCATATTCGGTTATATACCATAGAAAACCCTTGTCATAAAAATGAAAGAAAAAAAAAAAAAGTAGGTTGCTTAAGGGGTTCTGGGACACCCATTTCTAACCACAAAATGTAGTCACTATTTTAAAATAAAAACAGGATAATAAAGGCCTGTTATAAGACTGCACAGTTACATTAAAAGATGACAAAAAAAAAAAAAAAGAATTCATGTGTATGACTATGACCCAAATGAGTTGGGACAAGGCTTTGATGATGATGAAAACGACAAAGACATCCAAATTTTCATGTCTTTATCAGCTCACAATCTTAAAAGGCTCTTCACTCCATTTCAAACCATTGCAACATTAGATGGTAAGTCGTGTACTAAATTAAAGAATAAAACTTTAAGCACCCTACACCAAACTCTCCCATACATAAATCTCTTCCAATTTTTCTTACAACCTCCAACTGATTAGTAAGTAGCCCAGATTCACTCGGAAGAAAAGGAAAACCTGAAATAAAAGGTGTCATCCTCCCTTAGCTTCTCTCTGACAACAAAATTAGATGATGCCCCCAACCATGGCAGACCATCTGTCCAAAATCGTGGAAACCTGAAAGCAATGATACTGATGCAAGCACCCTATGGGAAAAGCATGGCTGAGAGTAAAATTCCAATGATAAGTGGCCTTGTTACACTCTCGTAGTAACGAGGAGAAACACCAGATGAAGTTTCATTGGAAGAGAGAGGCATTGAAGTGCTGTTTCCAAGGGTCCCATTTACGCCAACCCTACACACACCAAAAGGGGAAAAACAGAAAAATAGACAACATTAGTATATTTCAAACAGTTTGAGGTTGGAACGTTATTACTTGATAAGTAAATACTAGTGATAAAGCCATAATGGAGCTGCAAACTTCCTGAATTTTGATTGTCAATGAAGGACATGTTGCATAGAGAAAACAAAACAATAAAATGTTTCATCTCGGGGAAATTTCTCCAACCAAATTATCCAAGTAATGACATGATATGATTTATTTATTTTTGTTCAAGAAGAGATAAAATGTTTCATCTCGGGGCAATTTCTCCAACCAAATTATCCAACTAATGACATGATATGAATTTATTTATTTTTTGTTCAAGAAGAGAATCGTACTCTTGCACCGTCAGGCATTGATGTCCCCAACCAGCTGAACAACATCCAGGATATGATCTTGATTTGACAATTGTTACATGCGCACATTTGGGAGAAAAATGTCATCTAGTAGGGTAGCCAATACAGATAATCCTCTACATGTAACAACTGTCCTGTCTAGATCATAGTGTTTAGCCATTGAAGCAGAAACTTAAGTGCACGTAATAAAAGCAGAGTATTCCTTAACCAGCCACTTTGTTAATACCTACCATAGACATTGATCAGTAAAAATAAATAAAATTAACACCTCAACTGTTTGATTATCAGATGGTGTTAAATTATTATATAACAAAATGAAAGCCAAATGTTTGATTATTATATATTAATAGTTTGCTGGTCTCACCAGAAAATGCAACTCATTTGATTTCCAGAACTTTCAGATTTCAGTAAGTTTTTTTAAGGGAACTATAACCATGAGCAACAATTTATTACACAGTTCAACTCTTTTACAGCAACACAATTTATGATACAGTTCATCTCTTTACAAACAGATCTGTTTTTCCATCCCATTTTTTATCTCTTAACAATCCAATCCTATTTTGGACATGGCCTTTGGCATCCAAATGGATGATCAACAGGGTTCTCATAGACAGGTGACATGCATATGAATGACATAACCATTGGTGAGTTGAACAAAACTCATCTTGTATTCTTGGCCAAAACAATTAGTTGCCAATGTAGTTATATCAATGATCAATTAAAGACCTAGAATAGAATCCATACCTGCCCAAAAGTACACAGGAACCATGACCTGCATCAGTGGGGCAAAAAACTCAAATCAGTAAAAAAAAAAATCGAAGCACAAACCCCTCTCTCGACTCTCTCTCTCTCTCACACACACTCGTGCAAGAGCGCATATGTACATGCAAATTTAAACCCATGAGAAACATCACTCATGGGATTATGATGAGCAACAGGTCATGTGGGTAAAGTCTCATTTCCCTTCCAACACCCATTGCAGGAGAATCTGCTTTGTCGTCCCATTTCGCTAAGAGGAAAGCCATTTGCAACTCTAATGATTTGACACAAGCTACAATATCAACCGAATAAGAGTCATAAATACTGCTGGATATAAGTGATCATCGCTTAGTTCACACTTCATCTTGGTATGGCAAAGAGCATTTCAAACCTTGGATGAATATCACAAGGATCTGAGTAATAATTGGGCTAGCCAACAGGAGTTGATTTCAATCGGGTGGTTATGCTCTTCATAATAAGTGGGAAGAAAGGTACAAATTTGTATAATCCCCACTGTTAAGTCAAAGCAATGGAAAAGAACAAGAGAACATGGAAACCTGGAATCCTTACTTGGGTTAGTAGTAGTGACTGCGGCCACCCCATTGAAGGAACATGACCCAGGAGCCATACCCATCTGATGGTAATATGCATTGAAAGCATACGTCGCATGCGACTCCACAGTATCTGGATCATAGCAAGGCCGCCCCTGCAACATTGGTGAGCAATCCACCTTCCCTGCCCCACACGCCCAATCCAGTGCTGCTTGCAGCATCTTTGGATCTGCCTCCTCCTTGGCCACACAGTATGTCATATTCGTCGTGTCATTAGCCAACACTACCCCAGAATCTGTCAGATGGAGGATATAAATCGGCACCCCATTCATATCAAACAGCCCCCAGTTCTTCTCTGAGATAGATCCAGGTCTCAAATCCTCATTGTAAAGCTCATATATATACGTGCTAACTGGCACACCAGGATATTTTGGCGTACCAGTACTGTTTAGCACATGTCGTATCAAGTTGCTATTGTAAGTGTTGGCATTGTCTACTGTGGCGTCTGGCTCTGATGCATCACCCTTTGAGGGCCAACCTGATTCTGTTATTACAAGAGGGACGTTTGTAAAATTCAAGAAGGCCATGGCATACCGAGCCGCATCGATGACTGCATCGAAGACGTTAGTGTAGCGTAGGAGGGTATTAGCATCAACAACTTCTTTGTTAGGTGCAAGGGGGCGAAAGAGGGCATAATCCAATGAAATCACACCATTTGATAACATATAGTCATAGTACGGGTATATGTTGAGCATGAGGTAGGAGTCAGTGGACTGCAGGAACTTGAGCATGGGGACCATAACAGGGTCCCATGAGCGGTTAAAAAAGGCCTGTGACGGAGGGAAGGAGTCAAGGATGATCGAGGAAGAGAGCGGAGTGGAGACTTTGATCTGTTTGTCAAGGTTGGAGGCAAGAAGTGCAGAATGGATGTATCGGAGGGCAGAGACAAGTACAGGAGCGACATTCGGGATGGTGGTAAGGACCTCAGAACCAACAGCTATGGCAGTGATGTTGGTAGCTGGGATGTGGGCTGCAACATTGCGGGCGACCCAATTGGCAGCAGTGGCATTGGACTGGCCGACAGCGAGGAGCTGCTCATTGGGGACAGAAACAGTGACATGGATGCCAGTATTGGCAAGTGCAAGAAGCATGCCCCCATCAGCATCATAGAGACGGACATGACGGATTTGTTGGGCCTTGAGGAGGGCCACTACCTGAGTTGGAGAAGGCATGTCGGAGAGGTCTGTCCCAATATTCACACCGATAAATGCATCTGCAAAGCAAGCAAAACAAAGGGGGTGAAAGGTCAGGGATGTATTCTTTTAAGAAATTGCTCACCTAAACAGCATACACAAGCCTCTCATATTCAATTGTAGAGAAAAAAAAGAGGAGAAAACAAGACAAACCATTAGACTAATCTATTAAAGAAATGAGTATCAACCAAGTTGGCTGAGAAGGCCCCTTTTGGCCATTATTTAAGTGCAGGACTTAGACATTAAAAAGTATATATTATGAACATGATAAGACTTCAACGATGACAATCATGAATTCATGATGATGATGAAAAGGACTATGATTACCATCTGCAAAACCCAAAAGGGTTTTTCAACAACCGAAATCTAGTAGAAGAAATTCATACATTTTTCCATTGGGGGATATCATTAAAGCGACCTGGCTCTCACCTATAGGATCCCTGGACCTCTCCCATAATAAGAGACTTACCACCGCACCATGTGCTGGTTCATCATGTTAAAACATTCTTTCACTTAATATGACAACAATTCTACCTTCAAACTTTACTCACCATTTGACTGGTGGGGCTGTGCTCCATGTTCTGAGTTATGGACCTGTGGTCTCCTTTCAGTGGTGTCAGGGTAGGAGTCCCATTTCTTTCTGTGTTTTCCATTGGACCAACTGTTATTCTATTTTTTTGGATGGGCAGCAGGGGTGTGGGGTGTTGCAAATACACACACATATATACATATTTCCTCATGCAGATAGTTCTGTTCTGATGGCTTCCTGCAACTGCTTGGACCCATCCACTGCATTTGTCTTGCTCATTCAACAGTTGGTTAATGTTGGCACAGCCTAAGTCGCAACTTGCAAGGCAGATATCCTCTTTGAGGATGCATATTTTATCATTCTTGTATTCAACGTTTTGCCCTTCAGAATACAATCATTTCTTAACTTCCAAATTCTGTCTTGGGGACATGTTACAAGTGTACAACGATCTAATTTGATCTCTTTGGGCTTATATAGAAGATAGCCCACAGCCACAAAATTATAAAAATGATTAGAAATTACTAAGCCTTCATGTGAAGGATTTTTTTTAATACCAAAGAAAACAATTTGGAACAGAACTTTGGTTGACTTCTCCTCAATCATCCATTAAGTATCATTCAAAAAGAAAACATGTGAAACTTTTATTTATTTTGGTAAAAGGAAAACATGTGAAACTTCTATTGCCTAATGCCCTCTGACATCATTTATGATGATGCCAAAAAAAGGTAAATTCGGACACCACCGGTCAGATCATTAAGGCTGTGCAGTAAATGAAGAGAGATGAGAGATTTCATTTTTCCCGGCCATTTTATTGCAGGATCATCTTGAATTTCCAGTAGAATGTGCCCTACTGCAGCATTGAGAGCTGTGAAAGCTTGTTGGTTTCTCTGCGGAGCAGGGAAGGGTCGGTCTCTCGGGGGGGCAGGACCGAGTCGTTCTCTGGCAGGTATCCTCTCGGTTATGCTCCGCTTATTGCCGGGTTCCTTCTTGTCGTCTCTATCGTGTTTTCCTTTATCCGCCACTCTGGAGGACTCGCCCCGCCTGGCCCTAGTAGCGTCCTCCGCATTCATATATTTCTGGGCTTTCGCCAACAGCTCCGTCATGCTCTTGGGTGGGCGCTTCATTACTGAGAAGTAGAAACCCGATGAATGGAGGCCTCCCAAGAAAGCAGTCATGGTCACTTTGTCATCGGGTTCCTCCACCTGAAGTACCTCCTCGTTAAAACGAGTGAGGTATGCCCTGAGGCTCTCATTACTGTTCTGCTTTATACTCAGCAGGTGTGTGGGTGGCTTTTGATGGCGGCGTCCTCCAATGAAATGTGATACGAAGGACCTGCTTAGTTCTTCGAAGGTGGCGATGGAAGATGGGGCGAGATTGGAAAACCACTGTCGGGCGGAGCCCTTCAGTGTGGTCGGGAATGCTCTGCACATGATCTCATCAGCGATATTGTGCAACTGCATCACGGCCTTGTAAGTTTCCAGATGATCCAATGGATCCTTCCTTCCATCGAAGGTCTCCATGGACGGCATTTTGAACCTCCGAGGAAGGGGGTAGTTTACTACATCAGCCTTGAACGGGGTGTTCGTTCGTCTGACGAGATAATCTACTGTCTCTGGGGCCTGCGCCCTCACAGCATCGAAGACGTCCCCGATTTGATTCTGCATCTCCTTAAATTTTTCCTCCCATTGATTATGGGGTTCTCTGGAAGGACCAGGGAGATAGCTTTCCTCCCCCACTGTATTATTTTCACTTCCCCCTTCTTGGAAGTGGGGATCATCAGCCTGAGGTTCTGCAAACTGGGCTCCACCTGGAGGTGGAGGCACTGCATGATAAGCATGACCTTGAGGATCAACCAGGATCGGGCCAGGTGGGGGGTCCAAGGGAGCGCCGGCAGAGGCATCCTGGGCGCGATGGAGCTGCATAATCGGGGGAACTCCTCGACCCTGGGCGCCATTGGGATGGGCGCCCAGGTGATGGAGAGTGGGCTGGGCGCCCATATGAAGTCCTCTGCCCTGGGCGCCCAGGGGATGGGCGCCCGGGTGAGGCGCTCCGTTTCGCGGAGCAGTCGGGCCCCGCGGGCGTGTTGCCTCCTGCTGCTGTATCCCACCGAATGGCGCTCCTCCTTGCCCTGCGAGCATAAGCTGGAGGATTTGCTGGTTTTGAGTCACCAGCTGCTGCATGGTCTCCATCATTTGCTGTGGAGAGGGAGTAGGAGCGGGAGTAATCGGGACAGGATTACCTGGTGGAGGACCGTTCTCTCCCTGTCTGGGAGAGTTTGGTTGTACAGTAGGGCCCGGACCCGTAGTTAGGCCAGGGTTGTCCTCTCATCTTACAGACCTCGTACTGATCACCATGATTCTAAAAAGGGTTTGAATTTTTTTTTTTTTTTTTCGTTTCCCACAGACGGCGCCAAACTGATGATGCCAAAAAAAGGTAAATTCGGACACCACCGGTCAGATCATTAAGGCTGTGCAGTAAATGAAGAGAGATGAGAGATTTATAGTGGTTCGGTCAAGCGTGACCTACGTCCACTTCAAAATGGTGATGTTTGATTAATGTAGAGAGTTACAGGTATGAGAAAGTAGGGAAAACGATTTCTTGCCCCTCAAGTGATGAGAGGGCTCTATTTATAACTTTTCCCAACCAGGTGGGGATGCGATCAGTTCAACGTCTCTTTGGAGCCTCAGTCGTGTTCCTCGAGGAACGAGCCAGGTGGAGGGCAGGTGAGATCTTCTCCGTGAGACTTGGTAAGTGCAGGTGAGGGGAGGACTTCGTCGCGATGACTTGGAGCCTGAGGTGACGAGGCTTCGTTTAACAAAACCCGGATCTCAACGGAGCTATTCTGGCCTGACCCACGATCCTAGACGGACCGGGAAACTTCTATTGCCTAATGCCCTCTGACATCATTTATAATGAGACAACAAGATAAACTCGATAGGTAGATGTATAAGAATGATACTCAATAGGTTGATGTATAAAAAAAAGCTTGTAAAAAAAGCCTGAAATACA
The DNA here is from genome assembly GCA_012931725.1 of Litsea cubeba. Taxonomy (NCBI): domain Eukaryota; kingdom Viridiplantae; phylum Streptophyta; class Magnoliopsida; order Laurales; family Lauraceae; genus Litsea; species Litsea cubeba. Next base: position 66,416,733 of record CM022950.1, on the reverse strand, counting down.
TGGATCTCATTTAAATGTAATAAATTTATATTTTTCTAGGAATTAGAAAGTATGATCTAAATGGTGTTTTTTTTTTTTTTTTTTTCTTTCAGTAATCTATTTAATGCATGGTTTGTCTTAAAGATATTAAGCAATAAAAAACCGAAGCTAAAATAGTGAGAAGCAATAACAACCTTCACCCAACCCCCCAACCCAACCAAACCCACAAACAATCAACATATTAAACACATGCTGCAGATTTATGAGATATATGCTGGCACGATATAATGAATGTCAATATATTAAACACTGCTCCAAATGAAAGGAAGATGTTTCCAGTCAGTGTGATTTTTGGGTTCCAATACATCCAACATTGGGAGCACTGGGTCTCCTAATGCTTCAACACATCCATCAGCTTGGATCTCCTAACGCTTACTAGTTGCTTCATGTGCATTTAAAGTACTGGGTTATCGTCACTCATGGAGCATTTAAAAGTATATGCATTTCTACCAAAGGCTATATATATTATTTTTTGGGGAAATTGAAAAAAAAAAAGGGATAAGAGAGGAGGAAGAACAAACTACAAAAAGAAGGCACAGCTCCCAATCTCACTCTATTTGGATTGGGGCATATTGTTGGAGTCATAACAAATAAAATGCATGATTGGTTCCTAAATACCATTTCTTCACACACATTTGAACAACAAAAGGCCCCAAAAAACCGGACTATCTCAAATCATAAAAACTAAAGCTAAAACATTAAATGGAAAATGTACAAGGTTTAGAAAAAAACACCGAAACAGCTAATATCATTTCAAGGACTGGAAATAACAAATGGATTTCTGAGAGAGAGAGAGAGAGCATCATCTCTTGCCTTATCACATCAATCAAATGATAGGCATTCTCATGATTGACACAAAAAAAAAAAAAAAAGAAGAAGAAGAAGAAGAAAGAAAAACACACTTAAATAATTTTAAAATAAAAAACTAAAATCCTAGCCAAACCTGCACTTGGCACAATCGTAGGTCATACTCACTCATACCCCTCTTGTGGGAACGTCATAATTCAGCCAAGAATGAAAACAAAATACATTTCCATACAACAGAATAATCATATAAAATGCAAGACTAAAATATTAAAAAATATTTTAAAAAATCCTAAAAAACCAAAAAAGACCAACCAAACAACACAACATCAAAAAAAAAATCCCTCAAAAGAGTTTACTCTGATCTAATAACAGAAATCTCAGAGAAAATGATGGCCTCTCTACCAACCCATTTTACAAGCCCATAAAAGGTAACTAAAACCACTCAATCTCTTAATGCAGGCGAAAATGCAAGAAGGATTCAGTAACTTAGAATCCAAAAAACCAAATCCACTAAGAAAATGAGGCTTATGAACCGCAGAAAATCCACCTTCAGTAACAGCAGCAACTGAGGACACCCACAAAAAGAGAAGAAACAGACCCATCGATTCCTTCATGCTTCAAGAGAAGAAAGCTGCGATCTTTCGATAGTATTCACATAGATGAGTTAGACCCAAGTAGTAAATGATATCTGAACAATGGCAAGGAGAAATTTCAAAGACAGAGGAAATGAAGAAGAAGTAAGAGGACAGCAAGAAAAAAGGAAAGGGTACCTTTTTCTTTAAAAAGTTACACTAGACAGGAATTTTTGCAATCAGAGAGGCGGTTTGTCCTGCGCTCCGATTTTCTTATGTTTTTTTCGAAGATCACTTGAGAGCATGTCCCAGATCCAACGGTCGGTATTCGTTTGCTGTTTTGGCTTTCAAAAAGCATTGCCTGAGCGTGGGGCCCACCAAATCAGCAATCCGCACCGTTCCTTTCTGGGCCATCATGTTTCAGGAGAAGGCAGAAAAGCATGGTCCCTACTGGAGGACCATGGCCACTTGATCAATAGGATTGTCTTGGATATTGGACGGCTGTGATTCGTTTACCGTTCAACCGGGGTATGGAGTCGGGACCAGGCGTTTTTCTCTGTTGTCGCGTGTGGGTAGTGGCACCGGGCGCGAAGGACGAGGAGAGTTGATGCTGGCTTGCATTTAACGGCCTTGTGTTCGTACGGGCTTTTCTGAGCTGTGATCGATTCAGGGTGCATCATTTCAACCTTTTCTTTCTTTGTTACATCGGATTCAAGAGGCGATGATGTTTTGATTGGTAGTCAGTGGAGTGATCAATGGCGTGAAAGTTTGTCTTTTCATGGAAAAGAACAAAATTTTACCGTTGAGTAGTAAAATAGAGTAGTGGATTAGAGTCAAATAGTCAATCATCTTCCTGTGAGCAAAAATAAAGGAAGATGAAAAGTAACCAGCCCTGACTTTGAAATCAAATCTCCATCCTCTAAAAATACGGATTCATGTTTTTTGTTTTATTTTTTACACCTTTATATGACTGCCTTGTCTGTTGTTTTTATTTATTTAACTAGGTGGGAGATTCGAATTCATGCATGCTCTTTTCCACACCTATGTTCTTAATTGACTGAGTAGGACTCGAGGAAGATTGTTATTTCGATCCGTCACCTTATCTTAATAAATATGATAATATGATGTGCTTGAATTTACCCAAAAAAGAAAAAGAGATGAGGTCTTTCATCCCCTGGGTTCGGATTTCCGAGTTGAGTTTTATGGCTTGAGTTTTTCAAAACAAGAGAACCACCATTGGGCAATGGTTGGTCCAGGGTCTTGATGAGGAAAAATGGTTGCTGTTTAGGTGGTTTCAGGTGCCTGGCAGTGATGTAGACAGACTCGCTGGAGTAGACTAAATAGTATAATGCATTGCCAACCTTTTCATTTTTGCTAAGTTGAACAGCTGGTATGGTATAGTGCATCAGGGGCGGACCCATGTATGTTCACCTGGGTGCAGGTGCCCCCGGTAAATTTTGAAAATCCCTTTAGAGGGATATGGGCCATGCACCCTGCCCCACTTCAAAATGCATCTTGCACCCCTAATTTAAAGCCCATCGTTAAAATGCACCCCATCAAATCGAGAACTCCCTCAGTTCCCCCAAATCAATCGAAAACCCTTGTATGAGTATCTCTCCAACCCTTCTCCCTCCACACCGCACCGATACCTAGAGGTCCGTCCAGCCATAGCGATGGCGACCGTCATGCAGAAACTCAAAGACATTGAAGACGAGGTATCCTTTCCTTTCCACTTCTCCTCTTTCTATTATTCCTCTAATTCAGATGATGTTCTTCTTCTGATATTCCATCTTGATCTCGGTGTAAGTCTCTTAACAAGCTATGGGAAACAGTAAATGCATGATTGAACTCATCTGCTTTTGGATTTTGGGGTTACACATGTTTAGTTCAGTGAGGCATGGAGGCATGGAGGCATGGACGCATGGCATGGTTAAGGCCTAAGGGTTTTGGCAGAGTTAATGTTTTTGGATATGTTCTTGCTTCCTTTAATCAACATGTGTTTTTTTTAGGGTTTCGAGTTTTGTTACATGATCATGTATAGTTTCAGTTGTTTTCTTTTAGGAGTTTGGTTGGGAATTGGGATGGTGGGGGTGTTTGTATGGAGACATTTTCCCTTGAAATTTCATTTTCTACATAGTGTCCTGTCCTCCCCCATGTATTGCTTCTTCTTAGATAATCTCTTATTTTCGTTTTTCCCCATCTTAGAACATCAGTGCAAGTGCAAGTATAAGAACCTTGGATCTCTGTTGATGGGATCCAGCCTCTGGCTGAAAAAATGATTGTATGATCCTACTTGTCCAATTACTGGTTTTTGTTGTCATTGTTGAAATGTGCATAAAAATTCCCATTCCTGTTGTTAATTTAATGGCTTATTATAGTTGAAATGTGGATAAATATTTCCATTACTGCTGTTAATTCAATGGCCAGTTATTGAATTTAACCCTTTTATCTTTTTTGCTTATAAACCAAATTATCTAAAATAATATAGGACAGGTGGGCTGTTATTGTGCAAATAGTTACTGTCATGTGGACACTTAGCCCATTCATGATGAATCTCACCCTTTACATTCATTATCCCCATGAATCTGACATTCACCATGATTTGGCACTCTTCTAACTTCTACTCCACTTCTGGATTGATCTTGCGAAATATACAAAATGATAACTTTATCTAATGAAGATTATTGTCTAACTTTGAGATGCCTGAAGGTCAAGATGATATATATATATATATATATATATCTTCTTTTTTTCTGATCATTGGGCCATCTCAATACCTTTTCATCCTTTCCATTATTAGCATGCATCAAAGTGGACTTTTCTCAGCTCTGCATGACACCCTTGATTTTAATGGTCCAGAAATTGTATTGTGGTCAACTACATACATGAGCCTGTATGTGCAATTCAGTTTTTTGGGGTCCACTTGGATAGTTGGATTTACCTTTTGACTTTGATCATTGCAGCTCCTTTTACAGTCTTATCCCTCAATCATCTAACTCCATATCTAATTTTATTGCAAGAGACTCTAATAAAAAAATGGGATTAGAAATCAATAAACTTCAAGCTTATTTATTTATTTACATGGATTTCTTTTTTCATTATACACAGGAGAGATATCTAGCTATTGATTGGAGGTGCATCATCTAATAGTTCTGCAACTTTGGTGGGCCCTCTCTTTGGCAGCGTAGTGCATGCATTCTCCCTCTCCCTCGATCTTTTTTAATTTGTATATCATAGTCAAATTAAATAAATTGTGGATTTGATGTAGATCTTTATGCTTTTAACTCTATACTGGCAATTTATTGTACAAATGTTTATATTTCTATGAGAATCATTTAAATGCAATATATTTTCTCTTTTTGTCATTATTAATGTGAAGAAAGTATCACAAAATAATATTTTTGGACTTTTCAATTGCCATCGTATCGCACCCCTCAAACGAAAATCCTGAGTCCGCCACTGTAGTGCATTGAAAGTTGACACTAATTCGAGAAACAATGTCTAATAGTTTCATCGACTTTAATTGACCATCATCTTCCTTTTAGGAAGTGGTTTTTTCACAGCTTTCCCTTCGATCAGGTGAGAGTGAGAGACCGAGAGCTCCATCAACTATAAGTGCCATAATCACTTTAATTGACTGTCATTCTAAAATCATTTATTCTTGATTGCCATCGATTCATAAAAGCTTATGTTTTACTAAGGGCCTGTTTGGCATGTCAAATTTTTTGGTCTATATCTCTTAAAACTGTTTGAAAAAGATATTTTAAATTATTAGACTGTTTGGATGTACCAACTAACATGTCTGTCTAAAATAGAAAATAGACATTTTTTGTCTATTTCATAAAGGCCCAAAAACTATGCTTTTTTGGACAGATGAAAATGTCTAAAGCGGGTAGCCCATTTGTCATGTTTTTCGGACAAGTTTGCCCTCTTATTTTTATGAGATTTACAAGTTTACCCACGCATCTCTTTTGCAACAAAGAATGCTCTGATCCATTTTCAGAAAACCCTAGCTGCGTTTCTTCTTCCTTCCTCCACCTCTTCTCCATTCCTCTATCAAGAGCCACAAGGTACTTCTCTCCTAATGTGCTCTTTTGGTCACTGTGATTTTCTTCCTTTCTCTCTGTGTACCTCTCTTCATTTGTGTTATTGGGTGTTTTTTCTTTTCACGTGTCCAGAGGATTGACAGCCATGGTATTGGCGAACTTGAGTTTGATTTTGTGAGTTGGAGCTTTTTCTTCTGTGCATTTTTGTTGACATGGGTTAGTGTATTCCATTTATTTAGGAATACTTCAATAGTGGAGAAATGTTGAAAATACATAAGAAGATCGTACAAACCCTAACGGTGAAGACCATAACCCTCGAAGTCGAGTCCAATGACACCATCGATAATGTAAAAGCCAAGATCCAGGACAAGGCAGGAATCCCTCTTGATCAGCAGCGTCTGATCTTCGTTGGTAAATACCTCGAAGATTGTCGTACTCTCGCTGACTACAACATCCAGAAAGAGTCAACGCTGCATCTTGTTCTAAGGCTCCGTGGTGGAATCATCGAGCCATCTCTGATGGCGCTAGCCAGAAAGTATAACCAGGATGAGATGATCTGCCGAAAGTGCTATGCTCACCTACATCCCCGAGCTGTTAATTGTAAGAAGAAGAAATGTGGCCATAGCAATCAGTTGAGGCCTAAGAAGAAGATTAAATAAATTTGATCGTGGTAGCTGGGGAGGTAGTGGTAGGGCAACTGATTTACGCTTTCGCTTTCTGAAAAATGTGATTCTTATGGTGATTTAGTTTCAATTATGAGCATTCAGCCCTTGACTGTTTTCTTATTTGGTTTTCTTGTTGGACTTGAGATTGGTGGCAGTTTTATTTTTATGAAAAAGCTATGTAACTTTTTTTTTCACAGTCATACACATTCTTCACAAAGCAGGGGAGCACAATGGAGAGAGGATTTGTTTCTGGATTCCAGATACCACCTGCAACTCTACAGACATTTATCTGCCTCTCTGTCGTCATTTTGATCCCCATCTATGACCGAGCATTCGTTCCTGGGACCGGAGCTATTACAGGCCTACCATCTGGCATAACACTGCTTCAGAGGATTGGCATTGGGATGTTTCTATCTGTGATCTCCATGGTGGCTGCAGCCCTGGTAGAGGCACAGAGACTTGCTGTGGCTAGAGATGCAGGTCTAATTGATAAGCCAACATCAATTGTTCCAATGAGTGTGCGGTGGCTTCTTCCTCAGTATGTTCTGTTTGGAGTGGTTGAAGTGTTTGCGATGATTGGTTAACAAGCATTTTCGGCATAAGGGGCTTTATTAGTGGCTTTCTCATCTCAGTGATTGAGAAGGTGACCACCACAGACAATGGAGATAGCTGGTTTTCCAACAATCTCAACAGGGCCCATATAGATGGAATGAATGTAGCATGCTCTGCCACACAATATTTACATGTGTCTCTGGCTTTTGTCAAAATTGAACCATTGTTATCATCAAAGTGAATGATAAAGAGTCCTAGGATAGGTTCAATCTGCATGTTGCAAGAGATGTGCAAACATCATTTGTATGTATGTGTATATGTACGCAACAATGGGTTATGTTCCCTGCTTCATTTCTCAATAATACTAATAGTTGTAGAATTAAAATTTTGATGTATGGTATGGTTGTATCTAAAATGTGGGAGCAAATTATAAACCAAGGCAAAGTAAAAATCTGCACTTGCATCAGATCGTAACCATGGGCTCACTTTAGTCTGAGGCAAATACTTGGATAGTAAGGTTCCTGTGTAATAAAAAATAAAAAAAAAAAAAAAACTTGGATAGTAATCTCCCTCATGCCAAGTGGGTTTCCCTCAATATCAACACTCCTTGAGCAATAGTCAGTCGTTGGATTTAAACATGCAATTGGTCATGGTCCTCTTCCATATGTCTTTCGGCAGTGATTCATGGAGAAAGGCATTCCAATCATAAAAATTTTGGCAGTAATAATTGAAGCACTGGCATTTCCTTGCCCATAGTTGTATGCAACTTTGACATTTTATCCTTTACACAATGTTGCCAGTATATATATTTGTGTGGACATTAGTTTCATATTGCTTTCAGAACATTTATTACTGCATTTTCTAAAACAGAGTTTTCATATTGGTAGTTTTGACACCTAAAATTCAATTTATGAATTTTACATAGCCTGTTTGAATTTAAATATAATTTATAATGGATGTCATATTGAATTTCTATCATAAATTTACTTTTTTTTAAAAAGACAAGAAATGCCCCTGTAATAAGCTCTTCTTTATATGTTTACCAAACAAGTTTTATAAAATAGCTCTATTTGAAATAGATATACTGCATGTATTACCAAACGGTCTATTTGTAAAGGAATCTATTTGAAATAGATCTATTTCACACAGACTATTTGAGCCAGATCAATTTCAAACAGATCAGATTTGCCAAACAGGCCCTTAAATGACTAATTCATAACTCTAATTTTGACAGTGAAGCAGTTTAAGATAACTTCTAATTTTGTGTTTTATTAAAAAATATGTCAATAAAATGGTTTGGATACACAAAAAAAAGAAGGCCATAGAGGCCCATTCTTTAAGACGTACCAAAGATTAAAGAGGCAGGGCCCAATCAATAAGCAAGGACTCCTTGAATTTCAAAGGGTGTTAACTGTTAACCATGACAACATCAGTCATCTATATGTGAAAAATGTCTACATATGAAAGTTACCCCTGCACTAATAATCTACAGAAATCATATCATACAACATTTAAAGGCATCTTATGATAATAAGACCCTCCTCCTTTTATGCCCATAGATCAAACAACTAGTGAAGTTGAATGATTTAGTTTTTGGTACTGGCTGACCGTTATCTACCAATCTTCTTGATTTGGTGGGCCCACATCTTTCTAAATAGAGGAATTTACCCCACAGGACCCCCTAGGACCCCATACCACTGTGGAGGAGTTGAAAACACCGTATGTATGGATAAGGCCCTCAAGGTCCGGTTTTTTTTTTTTCATCGTTTAGCGAATGGTCGATATCAACCATTCTGCGGGAACTCAAAATAAAATGGGTTTTTCAGGATAGAGAAGAGGGGAGGAGGAGGGGGGATTTCTCACCGTCTTTGTAATGGCAATGGCGGCTCCTCGATCTCGTATCGACGGCGCTCTTTCTCACCGTCTTTGTATTCCTCCTTCTCGTTTTCACCCCACTTGGCGACTCGCTATCGGAGTTCGGTCGCAAGTCCTTGGCTCTCTCCAACACCGCCGATCCGCGCCAGAGGGAGAGGCTGCTGGCGGTCGTTGATTCGGCTAGGCATCCGGCGGTGGAGGTGGAGGCGTGCATGGCGGACGCTGCCGATCACATGTCGTGTGAGGATCCGAGGAGGAAAATCCGATTCAGCAGGGATATGAATTATGACCGAGATCGCCACTGCCCGGCGCCGGGGGGTTAAGGCAAGAAGGAAAATGATTTAGTTCGTATTCTTGCAAAATGAGTCCTTTTACAAGGACTAGAGCACCTAGCTCTGGCCCTGAGGATTTGAGTGCTTCTGCTGCAGAGAACATCAATGGCACGAGACGCTTCGACTCTTCGGCCACATGACTTCTGCAGCGGTCGAAATGCCCGACAACTTCACCGTGCCCATCGCGTTCAAGGCCTGCTCTGGGTTATCGGCGCTTGCGTCGGGCAAGGCGATTCATGGGCTCGTGAAGAAGTTGGAGATGATTGATTTGGATGTGTTTGTAGGTGCAGCTCTTGTTGAATTGTATGGAAAATGCGGGGAAATGGGTGATGCACGTAAAGTGTTTGATGAATTTCCTCAACCCGATGTTATTCTGTGGACTTCGGTGATTACTGCTCTCGTTGACATGTACATGAAGTGTTCTTGTTTTGAGGATGCAATGGATCTTTTCCGCCGAATGCCCAAGAAAGATGTTGTCTCTTGGGCTGCTTTGATAAGTGGTTGTGCTCATAATGGGTGGTTTGGATCCTGATCTCGTGACGCTTGTTAGTGCAGTTTCTACCAGCGCGCAATGTGGGGATCTTGGGTCTGGAAGGTGTTGTCATGGGTTTGTGGTTAGGAGAGGATTTGAACATGACCTGTCTCTTACTAATTCTCTCTTGAATTTTTATGCCAAAGTGGGTCACATGGATAACGCGAGGAATCTGTTTGATAGAATGTCGAAGAAAGATGTGGTTTCTTGGAGCTCTTTGATTGCTGGATATTTGTAAAATGGGAATGCAGTAGAAGCTCTTGGTCCTTTTAGTGAGATGATTGAGAAGGGAATTGCACCGAATTCAATCACTGTTGTTAGTGCTCTGCAAGCATGTGCAGTAGCTTGTAATTTAAATGAAAGCAGGAGGATACATCAGTTGGCTGCTAGAAAATTATTTGAATTAGATATGGCTGTGTCTACTGCTCTGGTTGACATGTACATGAAGTGTTCTTGTTTTGAGGATGCAATGGATCTCTTCCGCCGAATGCCCAAGAAAGATGTTGTCTCTTGGGTTGCTTTGATAAGTGCTTGTGCTCATAATGGTTTTGCCAATGAGTCAATGAGGGCATTTCGTACAATGTTGTCTGATGGGATAATCCCTGATGCAGTCACAATGGTGAAGGTCCTTTAACGTCAAGCTTTTCTGTGCACCAATTTAAGCTGAATTTTTTGTAAGTAGAATTGAAATGGAAGTCTATTATTGGCCGTTGGGGCAGAGTGAGGGGATGGAGAGAGGTGCATTGGGTTGATTTGTTAACATGAGAATAGAAAGGATGATGCCAGTTATAGTTGCATATGAAAGTGGACTGCTTATTGTAAATTGTGTAATGGATTCACATTAGATATACTCTTAACCATTTCATTTAATTCTAATCATTTTGCAGTTAACTTTATATAAAAACAAAGAGCTCAATTTCTTGTAAGCTGGTTTCCTGTTTTGTTATTTATATTTTAACATCGGTCTATTGGTTTAATGAGAAAGTGTAGTACAATATTTGGCTTCTGCCATGTGACACTCTTCACCATTCCTAAGCATGAAGAAATGAGGTTTCTGTAATGGCCTGCTTCTGTAATTTACAGGTTTTGTATATCCGAACGGAGCACTGATCTTTGTCATCATCCTTTTGTTCGCTTTTGTTTTAAAGTGGTCGATATCGACAATAAGAGTGGTCGATATCGACAATAAGAGTGGTCGATACTGACAATGACTGTATTTTTTGTGTTTCAGTTATGTTGTCGATATCGACAATTAAAGATGGCAGTTTTATGGTCGATATTGACCACGCTTCTCCCTCCTCCTCCCCTCACATCTTCTTCCTCTTGAAAAACCCATTTTCTTTTTAGGTTCCCGCAAAATGGTTGATATCGACCATTCGCTAAACGATAAAAAAAAGGGACCTTGAGGACCCCTCTCGTATCCAACGTGAAACGGGGTCCTCGTAGCACGTATAGGGCTGTACCGGGCTCTACCAGGTAAATTCCTCTTCTAAATAAGTGGCGACCAGTTTGTAAATATGGGGCCAAGTGGATCTCAAAGCCTGCTCAAGAAGTTTGAGAATGTTTGTTCAAGGAGACTGTGCAACCTTCCGGATACTGTAGTATAATTCAACATTTACAATGTTTGAATTTTGAATGTAAAAAAAAAAAAAGGCCTAAAGAGTGACTTTTCAAGATATATATATATATATAAATACATGAGTATGCTCTCCTAAGCTGCAGCTTAGCTTAGCTTATATTAAGCTGAAACAGTACTGAACTCACAAATCAAAGTCGATTATCTCTATTTTTTGCATGATGAAATTGAAAATTTCAGTTTTGATTTGATTTATCTTGATTTTGGAGACGATCATCATGCTAAAAAAAGAGATAATTGACTTTGATTTGAGGGACCAGCACTGCTTCAGTTTAAAATAAGCTAAACTGCAGCTTTGGAGAGCCCCCCTCTCTCTCTCTCTATATATATATATTCAAGTTTCTAGCAACAACAAACAAAAAACTCAAATGCTCAAGGGACATGATTTGACATTAGTGCAAAAAGATTTAGCACCAATAATTATCGTTAGAAAAACCTCCAAACAAGCAGGTTTTTTTAAGTGATTGTCATGTATCTCTTATTTTATCTTGGATTTACCGTAAAAAAAAAATAAATTTGGGTGCCCCAGCTAAGGGGGAAGGTAGCCCACACAAGCGGGAAGAGATGACGTACCCGGGATTCAAACTCCGGACAACCAAGTAAGAACCGAAGGAGCCGTTCTTGAATTTACTGTACAATTATCTCTTGCGCAATTGTCATAGCTAGTGCCTTTAAATTTAATGGGTATGATATTTCAAGAGGCCCCATTCCTTTTGAACTGTCTGGTCAAAATGCTTGCATGTGGACATTCCCTTGGGTGAAAAAAATGCTTTTGTGACAGAAATGTGAACTCTTGACACAAACTGTCTTAGGACTATTATGAGTAAGGTAGTTTTGGAAAAAAAATGAGGAATTTACCTGGTAGAGCCCCATAGAGTCCTATACCACTTCAGAGGTATTGTATTTACCAAGGATACGGATAAGGCTCTACATGTCCATTTTTATTTTTATTTTTTTTTGTCGTTTAGCGAATGGTCGATATCGACCATTCTGCGGGAACCCAAATAAAAATTGGGTTTTTCACCATTCAGGATGGAGAAGAGGGGAGGAGGAGGAGGAGGAGGAGGAGGAGGAAGAGGGAGGAGAGGGGAAGGAAGAGGGAGGATCACGCCAAGTAAATTATTTATGTGAACTTCCACAATCCACATTCAAGCATTGCAGCAGAGATGAAGGAACAAAGATAGTAGTTTCCTTTGGTACAAGTAGATGGACATGGTAGAAACAAATGATGGTTGGATTCATTTCAAGGGCTTGCAATGGGTGGTGATATGTGAAATGAAACTGATACCCAAAGGCAAAGAGTGGGCTGCATCATAGGCTGAGGGCAGATCATATGTGGAAATCAGGAGGGTTGGAATCTCAGAACCTGTTGAATCATTCAGTTAGGGCAAACCGAAGAAGAGGAGCTTGGAGTAAATTCGATCAAGTGGAAGCAAGATGACTGGTGATGCAGAGAAGCATGGAAAATTGCTTGGTGGTTAAGGATAAGGATGTCTATAGCTGAAGTTCCAATGAGGATCCATGGCATGTGTCAGACAAATAGCAGTCCAGCAACAGAGCAAAGCAGGGCAAGAAAGACGATTGGCTTGATGTTTCAAAAATGTAGCAGTGCAAGACAGGTTGGGGTTCAAGCAAAAGAAACGTATAGACAGATAAGAGGCACATAGGAATGTTGATATACGTGTGTGTGTGAGTGAACATTCACCCTAATGATTCATAGTTTCCCATAGAAAGTGAAAATATTGAGAGCAGTTAGGCTTCAAAATCAAGCATAGTGAAGTGGAGTGTGTTCATATGCATTCAAGAACTTGGTTTCATGGAATTCAATGATTGTTGGCTACTTCACAATGATCGAGTTAAAGATGCTGCTGAGCTGTTTGATAAAATGCCCCAAAGAGATGTCTTTTCGTGGACTTTGATGATGACCTGCTATACCCGTAATGGATTGTTGGAAAAGGCAAGGAGCCTCTTTGATCAGCTTCCTGAGAAGAATGACCTTGTTTGTTGGAACGCGTTGATTTCGGGTTATGCTAAGAACAGGCGGTTTGGAGAAGCCCGTAGATTATTCGATGAGATGCCGGTGAAGGACTTGGTTTCATGGAATTCGATGCTAGCCGGTTATACCCAAAATGGCGAGATGCGTTTGGGTTTGGAATTTTTCGATGAGATGATGGTGAAAGATGTGGTTTCTTGGAATTTAATGATTGATGGATATGTTCAGGTCTATGATTTGGATTCGGCATGGAAGTTCTTTCAAAGAGTACCTTCTCCCAATGTGATTTTCTGGGTGACTATGTTAAGTGCATATGCTCGGAGTGGTCGAATTGTTGAGGCAAAGAGCCTTTTCAATCAGATGCCTGAGAGGAATGTGATTTCTTGGAATGCTATGATCACAAGTTATGTGCAGAATGGTCAGATAGAAGAGGCTTATCGGCTTTTTACTGAAATGCCCGAGAGGAGTTCTGTGTCATGGACGACTACGATTAATGGGATTGTTCGTGTCGGGAAGCTTGATGAAGCAAGGGAGTTACTTGAGCAAATGCCTTATAAAAATGTTGCAGCTCAAACCACTATGATTTTTGGGTATGTGCAGAGCGTGAGAATGGACGAAGCTCGACTGGTGTTTAAGAAAGTGAGTTGTAGAGATGTCGTTTTTTAGATCACTGGAAGATTGGGTGTTCGAGCAGTGGGGATGGTTACATGTGTCTCCAAGCATATGAGAATTTTCAAGTGAAACATTTGTATTACATTGTGTGGGATGTGGGTTTCCCCCTCCCGTTCCAAATCCACCCCGAATCACTATCGAAATTAATTGATGATACATTACTTACAAGTTGGGGCAGGAAAGTACTCATACTCATATATTAAGAAAATGACCAGAAACTTCAAATAATATATGTAATATGTCTATGTTAAAAACCAAGGTTCTGGTGATCCAGGTTAAGGTTATACCCAAATGATGGTGGAAACAAATTTCTCACAATTAAGTATAGTAAGCACAAAAGTGGTCGATATCGACTATAATAGTTATCGATATCGACCATATAACTGAAAGACATAATTTACAGTCATTGTCAGTGCCGACCACTTTTATTGTCGATATCGACCACATAACTGAAACATTAATTTACAGTCATTGTCAGTGCCGACCACTTTTATTGTCGATATCGACCACATAACTGAAACATAAATTTACAGACATTGTCAGTGTCGACCACTTTTATTGTCGATATCGACCACATAACTGAAACATAAATTTACAGACGTTGTCAGTGTCGACCACTTTTATTGTCGATATCGACCATAATAAAATAGAGAAAAAAATGATGCTTGTCAATAGCAGTGCACCGTTTGGAGATACAAAACCTATAAATTAACATGCTCCGTAACAACAGAAATAACTCTACACTATTATAAAGAGTATTTAAGTCTCAAACATATTGTAATCTGTATATTTATCATCGCTCATTTGCAGTTACATCTTAATCCAAACTTAACAATTACAACAAAAAACAAGAATACCATAAGAAAGTATAAAATGATTTCGGTCTTCAACTGCCATGTTCTGAATGATTGATGATGCCTTTTGTGGTCATAAATTATTTACCAGTGTTGCAACGGTCAATGTCTTCTTCCCTTTGTCAGCATCATGTAACTGAGAAAAAGGAGTATTGACAATGAATATAAGACAACCATCATATTCTGATCATTGCATCTTCATGAAGGACTTTAGTGTATGCAAAATTCTTTAGGGGATCATGATTTGAGGCAGAATAAAAACAAGATATAGTCCACCTTCCTACCCAAGAACAAGCTTTCCCTCTCATATGCAAATCCATTCAAAAAGAAAAAAAAAGAAAGAAAAACTGAACTCTTTCTCACGCCATCTCCTCCTCTCTTGTCCAAAAGCTCTTGCCTTTTCTTCTTCTTCTTCTAAGAGATATCATAACATGAATATCAGAACCAAGTCCGATTCGCAGCAATAGCTCATGTATGTGTCTCCCCTGTTCAAGATCACCCAAATCAGCACATGCATGTAAAGCACCCATAATACTAACACCAGTGGGTTTAACCCCCTCATCAAGCATCTTCCTAAAGAGGGCCATTGCTTCACCTGAATCTCCACACTGAGCATAACCATCTATCATTGAATTCCATGAGACCACATTCTTAACTCGCATCCTTTCAAATACCAACCTAGCAATGACATCAAGTAGGAATACTTGTTGTGCATAATTATTTGAACCATTTCCTTCAATGACATCAATTAATTGGTCACAGCCACGTATAGTTCTTGTAGATCAAATGACTAAGATGGCATTGTCCAACAGTAGTTCACAATCCTAATTGGTGTTTCCGGCTTTGTATTCAGAAGTGCAAAAGCAATGGCCAGCTTCTCACTGTGCCGATACAAGGCATCTTCCCTATCTTCTTCATCAATATCCAGCAACACCTCTGATGTAGTGGGGACATAACCGGCACTCCTCAATTCCCGTCCCATCTATTCTACCATCTCAAATATCTCTTTATATTGTGGATGGGATTTATCCCCAGCCACAAATTCATATATCTGGCTGTCAAGCTCAATCAAACTGCATCCAGGACTCAAGCTCGATCAATGCATTGCACAAACGGTTCCGTCTTTGCAATCCCTTCCCTCTCAACATAAACCCCAATCCACTTCCCAAGCTCAAGCGCTTCTAAGTCAACACACGCTGAAAGCACACTGACCACAGTAATCTCGTCTGGCTTAACCCCAGCACCCAGCATCATCCTAAAAGCCACCACAGCCTCATTACACCGCCCCCCACGAACATACCCACCAATCATCGCGCTCCAACTCACCGGTTTTGTCTTGGGCATTTCATCGAACACCTTGCGTGCAAACTCAAGACCATTCTGTGGGAACCCAAATAAAAATTGGGCTTTTCATGATGGAGAAGAGGGGAGGAGGAGGGAGGAGAAGGGAAGGGTGGTGTTGCATAGGATGGACGGATCTGGGTCAGAAGGAGGTGAGGGTTTTCACGGATTTCATGGACGACAATCATAGAATTCTCTTCCTGATGAAATTGCCAACCATAGAATTTTCCAAATCACTTGTTGACCAGAGTAACATAAAAGAGAAGATAAGGTTGCAATGAACAAAAGATGTCCAATTCACAACTTCTTCCACTAGAAAATGCATCAATTTCCTCACGTTTCATGTGATGGGTTGTTTATTCCTCAAAGGTAGTGATGAGGCAAAGAGGAGAAACATGATGTATAATCTGTAATCTCATTTGCATGTGTTCTTTTGCTGATTGATGGGCAACCCAACTGAAATTTAGAGCCGACTCTTCCCTCCTCCCTCCTCCCTCCTCCTCCTCCTCTCCTCCCCTCTTATCCCTCCTCCTCCTCTTCCTCCTCCTCCCCTCTTAAAAAGGATAGAGAGGGTCAAATGTTTTTGGCCCATTTGTAGTGTATTGCTCTAGAACAGCACCAGCAATCAAGAGAGACAAATGCCCTCTCCTCCCTCCTCCTCCTCTTCCTCCTCCCCTCTTCTCCATCATGAAAAACCCTTTTTTTTTTTGGTTCCCGCAGAATGGTCGATATCGACCATAAAGTGGTCGATATCGACAATATCACTAAACGACAAAAAAAAAATACGAAAACGCACCATATGCCCTTATCCGTGTCCATTATAAACGTGGCACCTGTAGAGATGTATAGTGTCCTATGGGGACCTGGTGGGTAAATTCCTCAAAAAAAATTATCCCATAAGAATATTCGCATGCAGACATTTTCATTTTTTAAATTTCATATTGGAGGGAATTTCAAGCATTTCAAAAGTTGTCTCATTGAGGTGGAATTCCAAATTTCTCCTATCGATGGATAACCTAGAAATCCAACCAAAAGCAAAGATAATGGGATTCTAGAAATTTCAAAAGATCATTTGAGATCTTAAATTTAAAATTATGGTGAAGGAAACACGACATCTCAATATTCAGCGAACAAGCCATCACATCAAAAAAGCCCCAACATCCTAAATTTTTGTCATAAATTATGGTAAAGAAACATGCCCGGAATGAAAAGCCATAGAGGATGTGAAAAGAACTACATGGATAGTTTTGACATTTTTATAAAATTATTTAATATTATTTATTCCTTTTAATTAATTCAAATTTGATTTACTTATTATTTTAATATTTCTGCCAATTGATATTTCCTCGTAACAACATCCATGACAATGATTTCTTCTAATTTTTATTTTAAAGAAAATTATATATATATTTTACTTTTCACATATGAAGTTTATTAATAAAAAAACCCACCACTCATTGCCATTCCCGCCTTGGATTTGAAACCCCAAATTTAAATATTTCACCTATATGAATCCCGCCTCTTAATTATGACATTGAAAGAGTCCTCAAATTGGTAAACTAAATTTAATTGTATTTATTAATCACTTATTATCATACTCTCAATTTTACGATGGACCCTAAATCAAAAGACATCTAAGACGAGCACGGTTTGATATTTTTAATAGGTGGGCACCCAGTAATGATTGGCACTGACCACAGTGGATCCCATGCCTCACGCATACTTAAAATTTTATTTTAAAAGTTGACCTCAGTAAAAGATTGAGCACATGATCGGTATATATAATAACTAATAATACATAAAATTTTCTTAATTATATTATCAGTTGTGCGCACAACCTTGAGTTGGACCCACTCTTATTAAAGTAAAATTGATAACATATTATTATAAAAAAAAATAAAATTCATTTTGAACGGCCGAGATTACCAATAAATGGCCCATTTAGAGATTTCCACACATCACACATCCCATCATGGTTCATATAAATCACGATCCTTACTAAGCATTGAAAACAGAAATAAACGAATAAGAGGTGAGGTGGCCAAGCAACAAAGGCGTGTTTGGAGCCACGAGGATTCCGTTCAATCTCTTTTTCTCACACATTTCTCCTTCCCTCCTTTTTGTTTCTTCTTTCTCGCCTAAAACCCTAACGGACCTCTCCCGGCCGTTTTTCCTCTTTTCCAGCGTCCAAAACCCTAGAAGACCATCAGAATCCAGAACAGAGCATTGGTCAGTTCCTCTCTCTTTCTCTTTGATGTTTGTTGTTGGATGTGGAATTGCAGAGGATGAAATCTCCAACGAGAATGAATGATTTGAGGGTGGATTTGGCGAGCTTTCTCTGTTCAAACTTGCAAGAAATTCATCTAAGTTGATTTATTTATCGCGGGATTGTGATTTGTGAGAATGGATTGCTTTCCAAGTGCCAATTCCGAACCAGTTTGTAGTGTGAAGAGAGAAGTCGACGATGAAGTCGATGCGGATGAGCGCCTCGATCATGTTCCATTGATGAAGCGGATGAAAACGCTACTCCTCGCTCGTGGATTGTCTACTTCTTCGTATGGTTCTAGAATTTATTTTAGTTGGATATCTTCCTTTGCATATTTTCTTCATGTGATGAATTTGTTGCTGTTGATATGAAAATGATTGTTTAAGATTATATGCAGATCTCTGCGCAAGTCGGTAGGGAAGAGAGAAGAACATGGTTTAAAGGTATTATAATCATTTTCCCTCTCTATGTATTATGATGTCTGTGTAATAGATTGCGTTTCGATTTTCGCCCAATTGTTTTTCTTATTGCAAACAAGAAGTTGATGTGTGAGTTGATTCACATTGGTTTAGATGAGGAACAATTAGTTCTTATTTCTTACTATGCTTTGGGATTGGGACAAAGGGAAAGTCAAGGAATTGCGGGATGACAACTTTGATGGCATGCATCATTCTCATTTTTAGTCTTTTTTTTTCTTACTTTTTAATTTGGGTTAGTGTTTTCTTCATACTTCATAAGATACTGAAACTATTGTTGTAAGGTGAATATCACATAATCCTTTTTTTTTTTTCCCTTCCTAATAAATGGATATGATTATCTGCGCTCCCCATTTATTTACTTTGGGCAGGGACAACTTAATGATAAATATCTTTGATACGTGCTGTCTGTAGATGTTATGGTGCCAATCATTCTGACATGAAGTAAATGATGAGTTGGAACCTATGCATGGATAATTCAAAATGGGCATCCTATTGTGTTGTTTCATATCTGATACTTTACTTTCTATGTTGTATCCATGCTGTATTTAGGCATCATAGATTAGGCTTTGTCCTTGATACTATCTATGTTCTATTTTTTTTTTTTTAAATTTTGGTGATATTTTGAACATACCACGATATTATTGGGCGATATTACTATGAAATATCATTCCAGGTAAATATTATGATATGACCTTGATATTTTCAAAATATGGACGATAGTGTGGCGGGTTTTGAGAATACAGAAGGATCTCACCGAAATAAAAGAAAGAAGAAAGAAGAAAGAGAATAGAGCGAGATAGTTCTCAATGTCTAGGAACACCTAAAATGGAGGGATTGGCGAGATATTGTAAATAGGTTGATGTAGGATAGACAAAGTAGAGACAAGCTAGTGGTATGTTTTCTACTCGTATTATTGCCGAGTGTTACTTTTACCAAAGTGGTATTTTTATAGGACGATTGTTAGACATGCCTTGTAATGTAGCTTAATTATCGGAAACAAATGAATGAAAATAGACAAAATATTTGTGGCTAAGATGTGTATGTTAATGTTAAGATGGATTTATGGCATGATTAGAAAGGTTATAATAGGAAATGAGTATATATCAAAGTAAATAGCTCCAAAATAAGAAAAACCAGAGCCATTTGAGACAGATTGAGCATGCGTTTTGATTTTTGAAGACTAGGAAAAAGACCCCTAAGCGAAAAACTGAATTGTTGCAAGAAAAGGGGGCTAATAAAAGGGGGAGGCCAATATACCTAGAATGAAGTATTTAAAAATGATGCTGGATTATGAAGTGGTGAAGAAAATGCCTCTAAATAGGAATGAGTGGAATGTATAACTTGCAAAGCTGACTCTACCTAGAGGGCAACGATGATGATAATGTATTTGTTAAACATTTCTTGTTACATTATATCTTATTAATTATGCTTTTAGCTAAATTTGTGCGAACAGATATGCATATAGTGTGGAAATATTGTGTAGTAATCACTTTTCATGACCAAGTGGTTTAGAGGTGTGGAGCTTAGCTAGTTGATGACTGATGCAGGAGCAAACGACCACATCATCGAAGATCCAGCCAAAAATCAAGCCCTAAGGTGTTTAGATTGTTTTGATCGATCAAATGGGTTCTCGATCCACTTTACGAAGGGCTCGATCATAGACAATGGGCGAAATCACAAAATCAATGGTCAAGATGAGTCCAAACCAACCATTAAAAAAAAAAAAAACAAGAGTCCAAACCATATTTAAAGGGTATTGAGTTGAATGCAAAATTAAATCAGAACTCAAGGGCCACTCGCACCAACCAAAATAATGTATTCAGGTCCATATGGGCTAGCCAATCAACTAGGCCATCAGGTAAAGAAGGTGGCCCCACAACCCCCTAGAACTCCACACGACCGTAATCATGCCCAATTCCATGCGGTTCTTTTTTTGGTTCATTTGAATTGTTGCTCTCGTTATTTTATGAATAATAACACTCTCATGGAAAGGTTGTGAGGATGCGATTTGATTGAGTGGATGCTTTACGAAGAAGGCGAGTGGTGATCTTCAGCCCCTAAAAAATCTCTACAAGACCAGCAAGCAATTTTTCTTTCTTTACGATCTTCATTATTATAAGATCTTTATGGATGGCTAGGATTTCCTAAGATCTAATGCGGAGCCGAGCGGGGTACCAGATGCGGGGCGGGTAGAGGCGGAGAGACGAGAGACGGAGGGTGGAAGGGATATGTCAGGCTTTCGCCTGAAAATTAGCCTCATGCCAAACTCCTCATCGCTGGCGAGGAAGAAGAGACAACTTGGGAAGACCCAAAATCACTCGTGAGGAATTTCATTAATTAATAAATAACTAAGCCAAGAGGCTTTACATCACTTATATAGGAAATAATAAAACCTAAAACTAATTTGGACCATCCAAACACATTGATGGTCAGGATTAAAACATCCAACTTAAAACATAAAAGAGTAAATAAGACTCTAAATAAACTAAGATAAGTGGGCTGGGTCCATTGGCAGGTCGAACTATGGGGACCATGGGTCCGTCCTGCATCAAGGTCTTAAAGAAGCTTTTAGCTTTATGTATCATTGCAAGGCACGATCAATGTAGTGGGGGTATTTTAATGAATTTGGATAGAAGTTGCTTTGAGCACTTTATCTTTGTTCTTCTTCGATGGTTGAGTATCTCCCAGTGGATTGAATATATTGAAGATGAATTTTTGAGATCAGCGGTAAGCAAATCTCTACTTTTCTCCTTTTGTGTGTGGATTTACTATTGGATTATAGATTGGAGTTTATTGGGTCCACGACTATTCGGATATGACTTCCTTGATTGCGTCAATGACCAAGGTTTTAAAGCCCTTGGTCTTTAGAGCCATTATTTGGTTTATCTGAACATTAAATTGAAAATAGACGTTATTCTTTGCCGTCATAGACTGATAGGCATGGTCGCTTTGGCTTTAACATTTGGTTGATGTGAGGGAAAGTCATAGGACACATATCCATGCTGTTGATGCTTAAAGGGTTAAGTTGGCTGTGAGCCAACTTGTCCAACATGCTTAACACTACTGTATATACAAGGGCTGAAAATGTGTTGGTTCATCTGTAAACCATCTAATTAGCCTTCTTCTAGGCAGTGGCGGACCCAGGATTTTCGTTTGAGGGGTGCGATACGATGGCAATTGAAAAGTCCAAAAATATTATTTTGTGATACTTTCTTCACATTAATAATGACAAAAAGAGAAAATATATTGCATTTAAATGATTCTCATAGAAATATAAACATTTGTACATCAAATTGCCAGTATAGAGTTAAAAGCATAAAGATCTACATCAAATCCACAATTTATTTAATTTGACTATGATATACAAATTAAAAAAGATCGAGGGAGAGGGAGAATGCATGCACTACGCCGCCAAAGAGAGGGCCCACCAAAGTTGCAGAACTATTAGATGATGCACCTCCAATCAATAGCTAGATATCTCTCCTGTGTATAATGAAAAAAGAAATCCATCTAAATAAATAAATAAATAAGCTTGAAGTTTATTGATTAGAGTATAATGAAAAAAGAAATCCATCTAAATAAATAAATAAATAAGCTTGAAGTTTATTGATTTCTAATCCCATTTTTTTATTAGAGTCTCTTGCAATAAAATTAGATATGGAGTTAGATGATTGAGGGATAATACTGTAAAAGGAGCTGCAATGATCAAAGTCAAAAGGTAAATCCAACCATCCAAGTGGACCCCAAAAAACTGAATTGCACATACAGTGCTCATGTATGTAGTTGACCACAATACAATTTCTGGACCATTAAAATCAAGGGTGTCATGCAGAGCTGAGAAAAGTCCACTTTGATGCATGCTAATAATGGAAAGGATGAAAAGGTATTGAGATGGCCCAATGATCAGAAAAAAAGAAGAGATATATATATATATCATCTTGACCTTCAGGCATCTCAAAGTTAGACAATAATCTTCATTAGATAAAGCTATCATTTTGTATATTTCGCAAGATCAATCCAGAAGTGGAGTAGAAGTTAGAAGAGTGCCAAATCATGGTGAATGTCAGATTCATGGGGATAATGAATGTAAAGGGTGAGATTCATCATGAATGGGCTAAGTGTCCACATGACAGTAACTATTTGCACAATAACGGCCCACCTGTCCTAGATTATTTTAGATAATTTGGTTTATAAGCAAAAAAGATAAAAGGGTTAAATTCAATAACTGGCCATTGAATTAACAGCAGTAATGGAAATATTTATCCACATTTCAACTATAATAAGCCATTAAATTAACAACAGGAATGGGAATTTTTATGCACATTTCAACAATGACAACAAAAACCAGTAATTGGACAAGTAGGATCATACAATCATTTTTTCAGCCAGAGGCTGGATCCCATCAACAGAGATCCAAGGTTCTTATACTTGCACTTGCACTTGCACTGATGTTCTAAGATGGGGAAAAACGAAAATAAGAGATTATCTAAGAAGAAGCAATACATGGGGGAGGACAGGACACTATGTAGAAAATGAAATTTCAAGGGAAAATGTCTCCATAAAAACACCCCCACCATCCCAATTCCCAACCAAACTCCTAAAAGAAAACAACTGAAACTATACATGATCATGTAACAAAACTCGAAACCCTAAAAAAAACACATATTGATTAAAGGAAGCAAGAACATATCCAAAAACATTAACTCTGCCAAAACCCTTAGGCCTTAACCATGCCATGCCAAAACCCTTAGGCCTTAACCATGCCATGCGTCCATGGCTCCATGCCTCCATGCCTCACTGAACTAAACATGTGTAAGCCCAAAATCCAAGAGCAGATGAGTTCAATCATGCATTTACTGTTTCCCATAGCTTGTTAAGAGACTTACACCGAGATCAAGATGGAATATCAGAAGAAGAACATCATCTGAATTAGAGGAATAATAGAAAGAGGAGAAGTGGAAAGGAAAGGATACCTCGTCTTCAATGTCTTTGATTTTCTGCATGACGGTCGCCATCGCTATGGCTGGACGGACCTCTAGGTATCGGTGCGGTGTGGAGGGAGAAGGGTTGGAGAGATACTCATACAAGGGTTTTCGATTGATTTGGGGGAACTGAGGGAGTTCTCGATTTGATGGGGTGCATTTTAACGATGGGCTTTAAATTAGGGGTGCAAGATGCATTTTGAAGTGGGGCAGGGTGCATGGCCCATATCCCTCTAAAGGGATTTTCAAAATTTACCGGGGGCACCTGCACCCAGGTGAACATACATGGGTCCGCCCCTGCTTCTAGGGGAAATCTAGGTGAATAGGGCCACTACTATTGGTGTGTGAGTTGGAATCCTCATTCACTTGATCTAATCCAGGTTGCTTCTCTGATTAGGTTGAATTCATCTAGTTAATCAGGTTCTACTTCTCTGATTGGGTTGATGAATTGGGATCTGGTGACAGTTTTGGTGCCGGAGTGAGTTACAGTTTTACACATCTATCCGATATTCTCTATCACATCTGTGAATTCTTTTCCCATTGCTAGGTGTGTTTCTTCATGTGTTTTTGATTGTTGACTCGTTGTAAAAGAAAGAAAATACCTCTGTCTTCTTGTATTTTATTGCCTGCACTTGATTTGCTGTCCACACATTTACTCGTTCTGGAACACAATCAATATGGCCTATTGCTTACTGGAAATTTCTGTCCAAGAGTAACAATTTTGTCTAATTCTTGCATTTTTTTTATTGATCAAACGCACATGTAGACATTTGTAGTTCACATTCTATCTTTTATATAATGTGCATTATAGTATTTATTTCCATTAAAATGTTGTTCTGTATGCCTGTGATAGCCTTTGGCCTTTATCGTCTCTTCTCTCTAATATTTATTGCTGAAATTTTGTTGAAGCAGGATACCCTGTTTGATAATTCAGCGAACATCAGGAGAAGCATAATTGCATGTGATAACAGAGGAAGGAAGGAGAGATCTCACTCTGTTGATGATCAGATTTCAAAGCAATGTGCTGCTGAAGTTCCAGCCAACACAGTTGCTGGACGTTCTTGTGCAGCCGAAACATCATTGAAAGTTCATGCTATTGATTCTGCAAGATGTACCAGTTTGCCAGAAAATATTCTAAATGGTTATGCTACTGGATTGAAGGAAGTTGATGCAAATGCTCATAATGCACAACAACTTTCAACTCTGTCAAGTTTTCCTGTCAATGTGAAAGTTGAAGACTGTAATAACTGCCCAACCAATCCATGCAAGTATGATATGATAAGCACTTGTAATACTGATAAACAACCAGTTAAGGTCAAGAGCGAAATGCATAATGAATTTGAGATTGATCAGCTTGATCATATTTCGTTGCAAGAACGGCGTAGACTGCTATTATTGAGCTGCCATTATTCTGGTTTTATAAAATATTCAAAATGTTCTGAAACACGTGTGACTTGTGCTCGGGAATTTGATTTTGAGATTGATCAGCTTGATCATATTTCGTTGCAAGAACGGCGTAGACTGCTATTATTGAGCTGCCATTATTCTGGTTTTATAAAATATTCAAAATGTTCTGAAACACGTGTGACTTGTGCTCGGGAATTTGATTTGTGCAATTCATTGAATTCTAAAGGAAGTGGCATCACTCTTGGAGGAGAAACAGGAGGAACTTCATTGTAAATATTGATTTTCTGTGATATTTCCTCTCTTTCTTTATTATTATTTTTTAAATCCTGTAGTTCAGGGCGCACGCTCTCTTATTTGGTTTCAGGTGCTCTTTGGAGATGACTGCTGGAGAAGATCGTTGTGGCCTTCAGCAGGTGAGATAGTAGACCATTTAGCACGTTATGTAGTTTTTCTTTGTTTGGGTCAGATGCTCGGGAAAGACAACAGGGAGATAAAATTATGAAGAGCACCAAAAATACTATTACATTGTATGTAAATTGATCCTTGTTCTATTATAATATTTTAAGCATGAAATTATTTGAATCCTTCTGCTCAGAGTATTTGATAAGCCGAATGTAAGGTTTACTTAATTTAAGTTTATTGGGGGTTCGTCAAACATATATACAAAATGCTATCTTTTGTGCATGAGATCCACAGAGATTGGATACACAACAAAATGATCTAAAACAGCCCAAAATGCCACAAAGGGGGCAAAACAAAACTTGTTCTGGACTTCACATAGTAATCATGGGACTACATCCCAAGCCGATTCCCTATTCCCTTTCATGATGATCTGAACATGACATGACTTTGTTGCCCTCCCTGGAAGACCTTTCCACTATTGTTGCTTGAGGGATTGCTTCCTCCTTCAGAAGAGGAAGGATTATTGCTGGCATATACCTCTTCCTCCTTCTGCTGAGATCTTATTAACGGAACAACGAAACAAAAATACAAAGGAAAAGCAGAAGGAAGAATCAGGAAAAATTCCCAAGGCAGGCAGCAACTGCCAGAAAACTAGGAATCCTAAAACACTAAGCACAGTATGAATTGCGCATCAAACATCCATCCCACGCGCAGAACACCACCTTTGGCTAGAAAATGAGCAACAGAAGGCTGCTCTCAACATGTGACAAAAAAAAATAAAAAATAGATACTTACTTCTCTAGAGGCAAGTATATCCTTCAGTTCATCTAACCAAGGGCTTATTATTCCAAGGACTGTGGTCCCTCCCTCTGCCCAACGAACTGCAGGGGCCAAATTTCCTTTGAGGGTTAGCATCCATGATCTTTCCCATGATGTGGATGCTTTAGGTTGAGGCACATGTATGCCATTTGTAAAGTGGCCACTTTCATCTATACGGATCATTATATTCTGTCAGAACACAGGTCACTATCTCAATATGGAATGCATTAATTTTTTTTAACTAAATGTCATTTGATATATTTACTAAACATACATTTAATGGTTTCTTTCGTTACGTGTAAATTGAATGTTGTGCAGGAAGCTTCTTTGGGTGATTCTTCTTATCATATGAAAGATATAAATCTGCCATGCATTGAAAACATAAAGGAAGAGAATCTTGCTGCTGATAGAGAATTCATTTTTAAAGAATCTTGTGCTGACAGCATTAACAAAACTAATGCTGACAAACTCTTTGGAACATCAACTTCTTCAGCTGTCAGATTTATTGAGAGCAATTCTGTAGGCAGTTCTAGTGCAAGCACTCATTCTTCACCAAAAATCAGTAAATGCCCAGATAACGCATTAGCAGCACTGAGCAATTTGCAAGCGATTCAAGGGACTGAAAGCATGTGCTCACATCTAACATCTCTCACTGATGTTAAAGCACCTAATGATTACATGAGACTTTCGGCTTTGACATCTTTTCCTATGCAAGTGAAGGTTGAGAGCTTGGAGGGCGGTTTAATGGGTCCCTCAGATGATCATCAGGGAAACTTAATGAGGGCTGATAAACTATCATCTATGGTCAAGAGTGAGATCCTTGGAGAGTTTTTTACTGATGAAATAGATCATATTCCATTGCAAGAGAGATTTAATATGCTGGTCTCAGGAAGTTCTTTTCGTTTGGATTATTCCCATGATTTGAACTACATAAACCAAATTGTGCCGAGTACTCTGGAATGTGCTCCTGTTGGCTCAGTAGATGTTAAAAAAGGTGGTGCCACTGTTCGACAGAAAAGGAAAAAAATCATAACGTAAGTATATATTTTTTTGTCCACTATTGTTGATGAAACATAGGGTCATGTTGTTTGAGGACACGGGTATTGCTCTGATGGCCTGCATCCGTAAGTTGTCCCGTGATTTGGTGATCCAGATCATTGATCTGATGGGCCCCACCATTCGGAAGTTTTCAAGTTTGAAGTCCCTTACCATTCAAGGGCTGGCTTGCAAATCAACAGATAAAATGCAGCAACACTTGTTCAAAAAAAAGGTCCAGCTACATTTTCACAACTTAGGTTTTCTAAATCAGAAACTTTGGGGCATCTCCCACATCTACAAGTCTCCACTGTATACCTATCTATTTCACCAAACCGCCAGCCTTACTACTGTGAAATGGGAATCTCAGATACTATATTCCTCAAGAAAGGAGCCAATAATTTCTCGTATTGCTTTGTGATGTCCTCCAATAAATTAGTTAACAGTTATTAATCTTACTGAGGATTAACTGCAGGAATATGACGGAAGTGGAGCATGTGCCAGGTGGTCCAGAAACTGTCCCTATTGATTCGGTTAAAGAACATCGCTTCACTCTTAGAAGGAAAAAGAAAAAGACTGCCACGTAAAATTTGTTGTGTTTAAACTGTTATTTCTCAACTTTGTGTCCTGTAAGAAGCTTGTCTCCCACCTTTCTAACTCACAGATGAATTACAGGGACTCGGTGGAAACTGCACTGGAGGAAGATGCTCCTGGACTTCTACAGGTACAGTGCATGCTGATGAATGATTTCTGTTTTTACTTTTTGAATGGGTGATGGCCTGCATTTCAATTACATCTCACAAAGTGGTAATACAATACAGGTTTTAGTCAACAAAGGTATAAATGTTGATGAGATTAAGCTTTATGGAGATGCAGAGGATGCGGATGCACTTGATGTGTCTTCTTGTGAAGATGGTTTTTCAGAACTCGAATCTGTGATTTCTAAGGTGGGCAAACGTGACACCCTTTTCTTGTTATCATTTTTATTTGTCCTCTTCCTTTATTAGGATGTTTTTATTTTCTTTTTTTGCTATATGCAAGTTATTTGCTACAACTAAGAGTTTACCAGTTTATACAAAGTTACCATCCAGTGCAAATTCTACATTTGATATTATATATATATATATATGGAAAATATTCAAGTGCATCCATCCCTCACCATTTTTGGTGAGGGACACCCCCTTTTGGGAAGTGCCAAGTACAAAAAGGGGAGACCTATGTACTTGACACTCCCCTTTTTGTACTTGGCACTTTCCAAAGGGGGGTGTCCCTCACCAAAAATGGTGAGGGATGGATGCACTTGAATACTTCCCTATATATATATATATCCCTTAAGTATACCTATTTGGGTATAGACATGCACCTGGACCTGATTCTCAATCAGTCCACATGCTGATTTTTCTGGTCAGGCCTTTGGGTAACCAGTACTAGGAGGTCCATTGACATCCTAAATTGATCAGTTATTTTCAGAGGTGTTAAAAGAGATGTTTTATCTGGTTACTTGTTGCAAAACAGTCGAATTTTAGTATTTATTTTTGTAACTTATAATTTTGGGATATCTTGAAGGCCCATGGCCTAAGTTAGCCGTTTCCGATGTAGTTGGGAGGTAGTTTGTGGTAGATGGGTCACTGGAATGGAGGGCTTCTACTTAACAATATCTAAATTCATTCTAACAATAAAAACAAACTATGAAAAACGTCAAAAACTATGTATATGGTGCCTGGGTTCCAAAACAGCCTTAAGACCATATGGCATGGTCTCTATCCACAACATTTAAGTATTTAGCTTGAGGTCAGGAATGATTTGTTGGTCCAAGAAGCAATAGCCAGCAGTTCCACTGTCAACCATTGAAGATTAATTTAGGGCATACAGTGGTAGTCCAAGAGTGTGTCTGGCTTTAGCAAGACATTCAATGTGGTTGTTTTGAATGAATTGTGTATTCAACTAGCAGAAAATGTCACTTCACAATTGCGCATGAAGTTTTGACATCATTTTGTGGGGAACCAAAAAATAACCCTCGTTAAATTCTGATCACTTGTTTCAGTTGTATATTTTTATCAGATGATTAGGTTCATCTAATGTATGGTCCATTACATGATGGTGCTACTAGAACAATGGCTTATGTTACCAAAAGGTATCCTGCCTTTGCCTTTGTCTTTGCCTTCACCTTTGCAAAGTTGAACAAAATGGCACCGTTTCTTTTAAGTACTTATAATTTTCCCTCATAAAGAAAGGTGGCAAGGGAGTCTGTTGTCAGTTGTTGGAATCGAGTAGAGGTGAACTTAGGTAAGTGATTGTTATCTGTGCATTTTCTTCTTTTTTTCTTATTCGACCAATTTATTCTTTGATGAATTGGTTGTACTTTTATAACATGGCACTTCTCGTTCTGCAAACCAACATTGGTATAATGACCAGAACGAGGAAAACAATGATTCGAGGCATAGTTGTTATGACATAGAAGAGCAAGAACTGCTATGTATTAACCCCGCACCAAATCTTTTATATACTGCCGTACTGTGTTTGACACCTCTTTTTTTTCTTTTCGCGCAAGATAAAAGACTTTAGCATTCTTAAACAATGTGTGCTATGATGCTATTTTCATTTTTTATATCTAAACTGCAAAGTAGCTGCCGTTAGGGGTTTGCTAAACTTACACGTACATGCATTTGTGGATACGGCCAATCTATACATTTACGTGCTCTTTGTCCGGTCCATCAGTCAGATTGTCCCATGAAAATACTCCATGACCCAATAGCCTATGAAACAAATGGAGGGGGTAATAGCCTATGAAATAAATGGAGGGGGTAAAATTTACCCCCACATTCAATACATTTTTCGGGCAGGGCATATACATTGGTGGGTGATGCTGTCGCCAAGTCGACCTCCCACCCCACCCTCATGTACCACATATGCTTTGCTACCTTGTTTATCCTATTCAATGGTTTTTGTTGTATTAGCATCTCATGAGACTCACTTTCTGTTTGGAAATCTGCAGCTATTTTTTCAGCCTTCCACTTTGTTGAAGTCTGCTTTGGTACGCCATACAAAGGGATCAAAGGCCAATTACTGCTTGGCCTGTTTAGTTTCACTTATTGAGCAGGCAAGAAATTCTCCATTCACCTGATCTATTATTTAATTTTTGATACTTTAAGATTACGCCATGAGAAATTCCCTTGGTTGCCCAGAGATGCTAGCCAAGAGGCAAATTCCTTGGCTTAGTTAGGATTCTTACGAAAGAAAACTGTACTCACTTACATTGGACTGAGTAAGGTGGGGTGCTTTTTTTTTTTTTTCGATTACTTGTGCTTATAT
Source organism: Litsea cubeba (assembly GCA_012931725.1). Classification (NCBI taxonomy): domain Eukaryota; kingdom Viridiplantae; phylum Streptophyta; class Magnoliopsida; order Laurales; family Lauraceae; genus Litsea; species Litsea cubeba. The sequence goes on along the minus strand of CM022950.1, from coordinate 66,386,115 downwards.
CGGGTAGGCAGTATTTTTAGTGTTGTCTTCTGTTTTCGACCTTTCTCAAATAAAATCTAAACCTTAGTTTTCGCTTCGAGGCATTAAGATTATTCATTTCCCTCATGTTCTTATGATGTGTTTTCTTGTATCCGCAGAGCCGATATCTACATTTCAAGAAGTGGCCTGTTGAATGGGGATGGTGTAGAGATCTTCAATCATTTATTTTTGTTTTTGAAAGGCATAACAGGTGGGACATTTGGAACAAAGATTGCTTTGCTTCAGATTACACTGCCATTTTGTCTTTATTTATTTATTATATCTTGAGAATTGTATGTGGTTATTGGATAACTAATATAACATCTGCCTGGAGGCAGAATAGTTCTGGAGCGGCCTGAATATGGGTATGCAACATATTTCTTTGAGCTGGTGGGGTCTTTGCCTATCAGCTGGCAAATTAAGCGGTTGGTGACTGCAATGAAGCTTACCAGTTGCAGCAGGGCTACTCTGATTGAGAACAGAGCATTGTTGGTAAGATTTGGCAGGCTTTACTTCTTCATTGAATCTTTTTTATCATTGTCAGACTGGTAGATATATTGCATTACTGGTTTAGTGCTGCATTTTTCTTTTTATTCTGTTGAATTATGAGAAGTGAGTTGCCAGCCTCCCCTGTTTGGAGAAGAGTTTTGCTAGCCATACAAATTGCTATGCATGTGGTCAAAGGAAAACATTAATGTTAGTAGGATCTAGTAGCCACTATCACGCCACATAAGTAAGAGTTTGTGGAGTAGGTATCTGCCAAAACTCTGCTTCAATGAATGTTGCTTTCCATTTTTTTGAAGGTGATCCAATGAAAGGCTTGTGTGAATGGCTTTCAGTCACCGCCCTTCATTGGATGGCTGGAAACATTTGATGGATGTCTTGAGTGAATGGCTTACAGTCACAGCCTTTCATTGGATGGCTAGCAACATATGACGGGACTGGTTTTTGATATCTAGTCCACACCTCTCTTATGTGGTGAGTGCAAATCAGGGATCCCCTTTAAAATCATTAGTTTGTGTGCATCGTGATTACAATTTACATCAACTGTGTATTTGATTATAGATCTCTTCAATTCCGTCTGCTTACATCAACTGCATATTCAATTCAGTAATGGATCTCTGTCAGTGTTAATTTACATTTCATTCAATTCTTCATCCATTTCTCCTGCATGTTCAAGGGTTAACCATGGCACAATGCAATCAAATGGAAAACTTTTCTCTTTATATGTGGCCAAGAAATGTTTTATCTTTTGGTAATCTAGTGCATCGTTTTAAAGTTCACTCATATACAAGCATATGGCATGGATCATGACTGAGGAACTATACATACCGATGGAAGATGGTTATTTTTCATTAGTAGAGTACCAATATTCTCTCAGCTAGACACTCAAATTGGAAACCCTGGTGTAAAATATTGTGAAAAATACCTCACAGTTAGTTGAGCGGCAATTATGTTTGTGCCTTCTGTTCTTTGTCAAAGGGATCACAAAAGCAGATGGAATCTGTTAACATTTAATGCTACCGATCAATACACACTTTTGCTGAATCACCTGTGCTAATTTATCATTATTACTATTTTTTTGGTATATAGTGCTAATTTAAATGCTAATCTGTTGCTCTAGAGCTCCAAATTAACATGGCAGCAACACACCCAACATTTTCAAGGTTTGTTTTGCAATTTGGTAGAGTTCAAATCATTTTAGGAACAAAATTTCTTCTAGTTTGATGTGTTTCACATTCCACACATGGGCATTGGCATGTCATTGCTAGTTTCTTGTTAAAAGTTTATTCCTGCTTGGGAAGTAATTTCAGCTTCAAGCTGAAAGAAACTTTCAATGAGCCTGTTTGTGTGGGTTTAGCATTGCTCGTTGAAGTGCTGACCTGCATCAATTTATCTGCTGTTTGGTTGGATGTTAAACTCGGGATAAGCTTGCCATGAAAATAACTTAAAAATATCTCAGGGTTGGTGGGTTGACTTTTCTAAAAGGGTTGACATTTCTAAAAATGAAGGCACCAGTTCTCTAACCATGTACCAACAGGCCCTGAGTCTCTTTGGGAAGGACTTGTGCAACAAGATGGCAACGGAAAACCCATTAAGGTTGGAATTGGCCTGCATTGTGTAGTGTGCAAAACATGTTCTTCCTACCATAATTCCTAATTTTTCCAGTGATTCTTGATATACCCTGAAGCGCGTTCATTTCCTTGTATTTGTTTATATACACATACACATTTTGGATTTATTTACCGAACCATGATTGTCTGTTGAGTTTAGACATCTTACATCATTGCAATGTTTGGTAAAAGGTTGGAGAAGATTTGACTGAAGGGGAAGCACGGGTGTTGGAGGAATATGGTTGGACACCAAATAGTGGGCTTGGCACAATGCTCCGCTACTGCGACAGGGTCGTGCATGACAGGAAGAGTGAAGTTGAAAAGTCTGAATCGGAGTGGAGATCCAAAATTGGGAGGCTGCTGATGAATGGTTATGATGGTGGCTCTGTTGTATTACCCATTCTCCCAAAGAGGGTCATAGAATATAACGGCTATCAAAGCCCACAAATCAAATTGGAGGTTTGATTTGAGGCTGGGTTTCTGTGAATTTAAGTAAATGTTTTTGTACAGGCATTTTTCTTTTGGGTTCTGATCACCTGATACTAGATGTAAGACACCATGGATGGATGGTTTGACAAAGTGGCTGCGCATCATTTATGATATAGTAAGCATTAATTTTTTTTTTTTTTTGGATTTATTATTTTATTGATAGCCATAGCAAGCTACAGACAGGATGTTCGCTTATCAACTGGCTGAGCAGGGCTTGAACCCCTCATCTTCTATTGATGGAGATTGTCTCTACCACCAGGCTATGCCTGTGGAGGCTTTTTTTCTGGATGTATTTATTTCTCTTTTGTTTCTTATGTCTAAGGTTGTTTTATGTTGTTATATGGCAGGTTTTCCTCTCAAGCTCAACCTAGTTTGATGACATAGCCTGTATGACAGTTGGGGTATGCTCATTATGACAGCCAAGAAGTTGCAGGTTCATGTAATGGTGACATTAGAAGAAAAAAAAGAAGGAAAAAAGTTAACCTAGATTTAAGCTTTGATAGCATGCAGGCCAAGGTGGAATAGTTCATTTCTGATGAGCTCCATCCCGGTTCTGGTAGATCGTTGTGGTAAATCGATTATGCATATCTAAATTTAGGTTGTAGTGTTTTTTCAACTTTTAATCTTTATGTGGTGCTCTGCATGGTGGCTGCTTGGGTTAGAGTTATGTGCTCTTGGAGGTGGAAAATATGTTGAGGAAATCTATGAACAACTTGACTAGCTTTTGTTAAAATTGGATAAAATGTGCAACAGGTGGTTCTCATACTGGGTCATCCAGGGAGTAACCCAAGTAAATCGGTTTCCCCAAAAGTCATGACCAAAGAAAACCATGTTTCAATAGAAACCAAGATACTCTGGGCGATTCTATACCTTTCCTTTTGTCTAAGATCAACGGTGACTCTGGCCGAGTCACATACTACGGTTAGGACTAATAAGTTTGCTGATCAATCTAGGTTGTGTCACATGCTTTGGTTGCGTTTAATAAGTTGTGGATCAATCTAGGTTGTGTCACATGCTTTGGTTGCGTTTAATAAGTTGTGGATCAATCTAGGTTGTGTCAGCATTAGGTGTTTTTGGTTCCCTCGGATTGGATAATTAGCCATCCATTTGTTTGGCTTAGATTTCAAATCAGGACGACAAAAAACTTACATATCAAATATCAATGCAGGACTTAAGTTTTTCATATTCATTCCTGATGTTCATATTCATTTCAGATGAGGACATCTGGCTAGAAAGAAGATTTTTTTGGTGAGTTTCATTTCATTTTATTTTAAAATGCCCAAAATGCCCTCCCAGAACCCATCCCTCCTCTCTCCTTATCCTTTCCTCTCCTTCTCTCCAAACACCAGCACCATCCTCTTCCCATCACCTCCCTATTCCCTCTAACCCATCTCCCAGGCCGGCAACACACCGACGAAACCAAACAGGAGCCACAATCAATGAAACTCTGCACAACCCATCAACCCTATACCCTTGCTCTCCTTTTTCCTCCCTTCATCATTTTGCCTACAGTCCACTTCATCTCCCACCAAATCATCAAAGACCAATATGAAAACGTTGGGCACCTCGGTGTTGGCAATGAGACACATTCTAAAAATTTTAATTTAGAAGGGCGATTTGGGATTCAAATGGGCGAGACCCAAAAGTGAATGGCCACCCATGATCCTTGAATCCACCTTTGGAATGACCTCCTCTCTGAAATGTGTAGCCCACTCCCACCCATTAACTGATGATTTTGATGGTTGTGAAGCGGCCAATCTATCTATGCACTGAGAGAAGGTGGGTTTGCAGTTGGGAAGGCACGAGCCACACTTGGATTCAGCCGATTCTATTCCTGCAGTCTAAGCAGCAACTACCAACTGTAGTTGTCTTAGTCTCTTTCTGACAAGTAAACTGCAGCAAACAGAGGCGAGCACCCTACCCAAGCTGCATGCTAATGGTTGGAGCTTTCCCTGGGGGGTTGCAACCATGGATGGAACTAAAATCTACTTGAGAAAATCCGACACATCAGTCGTCTATGGGCCATCAACCCATCGTCACCAACATGTTCGGCAACACCCCCGGACACTTGTTGAAACCGCTGCCCCTGGACGAATTTCAAATGGGTATTTCCATAAAAATCCCTAAAATGTCCTTTTTTTTTTTACGAGAAGATGGTCTTAGGGCTTGGTTGGATGAGGAAGATGGGTGGCAGTCGAATATGTTGGTTGTTTGGTTAGGGGGATTGGGAGGTGTGGTTGCAGAAATGGAAGATAGGAAGTGAAGGAAAAAAAAGGGCATTTTGGGTATTTTCATAAAAATGGAGAAGAAAATCACAGGAATACCTACTTTCTTGCCAAATGTCCTGATTTGTAATCAATATGGAAAACTTAAGTCCTATATTGAAATGTAAGTTTTTTATTGTCCTGATTTGAAATCTGACAAAAACATAAGCCCTATTTTGAAATCTTCCCGCCAAAATATGAGGCTTGGCTAGATGATAATGGAGTTTTTATGGAGCATTGCATATCTTCATGATCTATCCTCCAATTATCCAAATCCTGTGCGCACACAAAAAAAAAAAAAAAGGGAAAAAAGGAAAGAAAAGTAAAAATAAAATCTTTCTTCTGGTGTATGACATCCCAACAAATAATTAGGAAGTAGACAAATCTAAATTCCCTCAAAATATAGCAAGTCTTTTTTTTTTTCTAGAAAAATTATTGAGGTAAGATTGATTGGCCATGATTATCTTTGTTCTATAGGTAAGTTGATTATGTTTGTTTTTCTCATTGATTAAGCGATCAGATCATTGGAAGAAATAGAATAAGAACATTATACCCATTTAAATGGGCCTGAATGGACTATTGGAGTGATGGGCCTCTTGCTGTCGAAGCATCATGAATTATATTATAAAAATCGGGTTCAGACATTTATTACAGTAGTTATGTCAGTAGAAGGTAGAAAGTGCAGGCTTCAAGTATGGCATTCCTCTCATCATTTCTTCTACAAATCGTTGGCTAAATGCATCAGTGAAATGTAAGCCATCCCAGCTCATGTACTCACTTGGTCTACTGCAGGATTTGGCTAGAGGGTTTCCCCCACAAGTTACTAGAGGGCTGTAGTTGTAGGGATTCCCACCATACCCACAGCATGCCTTGAGTGTCACTTTCTCATCAAATCCTGCATGCATAAGCAAATAATAAAAACATTTATCAATGGAATGACAATACGAAGTCCAGTCCTGGGCGGGCCTATGGAATAGGAAACTTGAGAGGCATTTCAGTGGTAGGCCTGGCCCTTTTGGACAGATCTATTTCAGCCCTCTGCAAACCATATCATAAAAGCTCATACTGAGTTCTGGAACTCAACCAGGTAATTACACAGTTCAGTAAGTTTCCAAGTCAGGTGAGTTGAACTGATCCGGGGTACTCAAAGGGCTCTTCTTAGTTACTCTGTTCGAGTTGGGTTGAGCTACTGAGTTTTTTAAGTATGAGGGAAGTACACACATTAGCTTGTGATTGTATGGGCAGAGGAGTAGCAGAAGAATTTACCGTAGCGTGTTGGGTTGGCGATTGCTTCTAACATGAAGGCATAAAGGTCAGCAACCATGATAGTGATATCCTCAAGCTGGTGATGAAGGGCTTTCACGGCCTTTTCCAGCTCATGGTTTGCAAATTCAACCACCCCATTGTACTCTTTCAGACATCCTAATCCATCTGTTGAATTGTAGGCTCCTGAAGAAGCCAGTGTCAGCAGTAATGGGGTGCACCCAATAGCCGGGACATTGAAGACCATGAAATTCCTTGCCCCTTCTCTATGAAGATCCTACACAAGATAATAGACTTTGTTTGAGATATGAGAAAATGATGGGATATGTTGGCCCTGTTTTGAGTGCCTATCATCCAGTGATCCATTCTTACTGTTGATGGGAAATCCTCCAGATTATCTTTCATTGTTTCTAACCCATTGGATGGTGATTGACAGATGGATGGTTAAGACAGGTAAGTTGGTTCGATCGTAACTAAAGGTGAAAGGATGGATGGCTAAGATCTTCCAATCTGAGCTAGTTTTGATCCTTTAGGAACATCCACCAATTATGTCAACCATCTGGATCAAAGCAACGTGGGCCCCTAGTGTAATGAATTGGGCCATCAGGGTCTGTAACTGCTGAAGTGTGACTTAAGGTTGGGTAGGGTCCCACTACTTACTTGTACGGCCTTGAAAATTGCTGATATTACTTGTGGGACCGTTTTCTCCATCACTTCAGCTGGAGTTGCACCATCCACAGTGAAGTTGTTTAGGATGTCATTGATACCAATGAATATCATGTACATCCCGTCCTTGAATGACTCCAATGGAGGAACATGTGATTCTAAGCAATCTGAGAAACAGAAACAGGAAACAAAAATCCAAGCCCTTCAGTTTGAGTGGTTTTTGTTTGAATTTGAATTGGAATGCGCCAAAGTGGGCTGCACAGGTCTTTGCTAGGGGTGGTCAATGGTCATGCATGGGATGGGCCAGCCTGTGCAGAACCTAAGTCTGTTGCACATTCGGCTGTGTTTTGGGCCCGTCGAGTAGGCCCAGCCTCATTACCTAGTCCAGACTTAGATCTTTTACGGTTAATGACCCAGCCATCATATTGCAGAAAGGGGGGCATACATGTTTTGCAGATGGCCTGTTCAAGGCCTTAATATTAAGCCCCACCAACCCATTGGACCACTGGGTTGGAGAATCTTTGGCCCAGACCCGACATCTTCCGGACCTGATACCATACTTTACTGTGGGAGTATTACACAATCGAGATAGAAAGCCAACAACTTCCACAGTTCGATCCGCTAATAAAACATTAGTGTTCTGAATTTTTTAGGTACTACACCCAAACATACCCATGGCCATTAACCAGTCTTACCAGATTTGTGCTTGGAATTCAAGGACCTATAGACATTTCGTTTGAAACGGATGAAATGGTCTGTTTGGAGAGGGAGAAAGAAGGGAATAGGTCGAGTGACATTTATAGCAGTGGCTCCAGAGACAGCGAAATTGATGCCATGTCTGTAGTTGGGGACAATGTTGCTGGAATATGGTTCCACAAATGGAAATCCCCACCTTGAAGCTGCAACCAATGTAACAAATATGCAATTAGTTATTTAATTTGTAACCTATGATCATAGGATTTTCAGAAGAGGAAGTTGACTGTAGATCGAACCATGCCTTTGGGCAAGAACAGCTACATTGATTGACCCTTTTACCCAAAAAAAGAAAATCCGTTGACACAAGGTGTGGTTTAATCCAATTGCAAGCACGATTCCTGTATGAGTGATTTTCAAGTTCATCACCTATAATGCATGTTAGTTAAGATTTGTGTCATAGTTGGAAGTACGTTTCCTGTGTAACCCAGGCCAACAAGTTGCCGATGAGGAAGTCTTTCAATGCTGGTTACGGCCATGCAAGTAAAATCGGTAAGCTAAAGAGGACATGGTTGAAAGTGGTACTGATAGTTACAAAGAAGTACAACCAATATGAGAATTTGACCCAAATTCCCAAAACATAATGGAATGATAAAATACGGAACAACGTTCATGTATGTAGCTGATACCAACATAGTTGTGACAAGGCTTTGATGATGATGATATGCTTGGATTTAACTCAACCTTATCTATCATAAGGTCCTAGAGTATTATCTAATCATTTCTCTTCTCAGAATCCCATGTTGAATGTATCATTGATATATGGTGCAAAATAAATACTTCAAGGGTCTGATTTCTAAACCAAGCTTTAAAAGGAAAAGAAAAAAAAAAAAAAAAGAAAGATGAAAATTACCCATGAAATCTATGATTAGTCGGCCATCAGAATATCTCCCAGATGGGGCATGGAAAAATGTTGATCCATATGGCGAATTCTCTGCATCAGCAAAGAAGGGAAATGCAGCAATTACATTTCCTGTGTCGCTCAGTGAATCCCCAAACACAAAGATTGCAGAGGGAGAATGGTGAGAAGTGTTTCCAGCTTCCTCTCGAGATTCAACTCTCCCAATTGTATAGAGGAAGATAAGCCACATAAATATCACAAGATAAAACGAATTATACATCTTCAGATGACTAATATCTGATAGTCCATCCAACAATCAACTAGAACAGCTCTTATCAACAAAGTTTGCATGGGTTCTAACGATAAATGTATAGACAATGCAATGAGAGATTTTTGTCATATTCCAATTGAAATCATGATTCAATATTCTTGGTGAAGCCGAATATTGCGTATTATTTTAATGGAGATTAATTTGTCTGGGGAGGAGCTAAATGTCAATATCCACTCAATTCTTATTGGGTCTTGGCGGATAATAAATCCTACTTAACTTTGTCGTTAGTGGCTGCTGATCATTAGGGGAATCTGAGGCCCAGCCCAAGTTTAATTAGGCCCAGTTGAACATGAGACGGAAGCGACTCAAGCTTCACAGCAGGGTGATGCCCAGGCCCATTCAAGACTACAGCTAGGAACACAGTTCAAAAACTCAAACTCAACTGATCAGGACCTAGAGCATCACCTATGAGACGTACAGTTGGGTTAGCCTGGCCGATTATCGGCCAGACCCATTTGACTCGTCAGACTCAATGGCCTACTGAGCCTAGTCAGGGTTAGCAAGAATGGGCTTTTTAAATAATATGGCCAGGAAGAGAACCATTGGGCTACATTGTTAGTTTGACCTGTAATAAAGAATGAGCTAAGAATGCAAGACACATTATAGAAACAAGAGTGGATGAGGGCATGGGCGATTCTATCCTGGTACATTTAGCACAGAAGAATTTATTATGTGGACTTTTGCTAACATGAATGGGCCATATCACAAACCAAAACTGAATGATCAAAATCATGATCCTTCGTCTGGACATTCTTTGGAAAAGACACTGGTCAATGAAACTACAGTAGACATCAAAAAGATAAAACTTTTGTTAGTATATTGGAATCAGTTATTTTAGACATGCCATTTTATTAAGTATGGACTTCGGAGTGCTTAGTCCTTAGCTCAATTGGCATGAGTTATAATTCCTCTATAGCTTCTCCAGCGGAAGTTCTCTACAGCTTTTATAGTAGGATACATGATGGAGTCTGTCATGAGGTGTGCTGGCACAATAAGACACAATAGTGCTCTTAGAAAGAGCCATCTTAGGAAGCTATGATTTATTGGAGGTTTTCAGCTGTCCAGTCTAAGACATAGTTAGCAAATTAAGTTTTTACTTTAACCAATTATTTCAAATCCTTGAGATCGGATAGCTGGCTTTGTAAATAGAGACGAGTTCTTATAGGTGGTTAATCCACGATGCCCTCTTGTATCTATGAGGGCCGGTTAACCCTATAAACTCTACAATGCACAATGTTTCAAAAAGTGTATTGAGAACGTCTTATAGTAGCCGAACGTCTTATAGTAGCCATTGAGGACTTGGGCTAGATGGCATTTTAGTTTATGCATGCTTATGGTTAATTTGTTAATGTATCACTAAAAATTGAATATATGGTTATTACAAGGGAGCTTAGATCTTGTGAGCGGTTTTAAACTTGTCTGGAGGGTGGGCCTTATATTGAATCTAGTTGTGAGTCACACTAAATTGAAATACAACCACACTGCCATGATATTCTGCTCTTAAGTTAGCCTATTAATCATCCCTAGATTAGATCTAGTCAACTCAATTCAAAGAGAATATCGTCAAATTTCTGAACCTAAGATGTTGTCAAAACATCTCCTTAGGTTAAGTATCTTGAAAAATAATATAAGATATTGTTAGCTATGCAATCAAAGGTGATGAAATAGGAATTAGGATGCATTGTAGTTTAGCTACAGAGGTCCTCTAAAGCATTTTTTTATTAGGAAAAAAAACAAAAGATCGACGACTCACCAAACTAAGGAGGTTATTAGATTAGTCATTTACCAATAATAAAGATATATTGGACATTATTAGCCACCTAATTTAAAATCATTAATTGAATACACAGTTTTTTTTTTATTGGTAATAATAACTTATATTAAAAAAGAAAAGATGATACAATCAACCATCAGCTGCGAACCAAATACATGTAAAGTTGATGTAGTGTTTTATTTTTAATAATCCATATGTTCATTAAATATGATTTTGGGTAGATTTATAGTCATTGGCTTGAAAACTTGCAAAGACTTTATTTGAGAAAACATGCAGAAAACTCATGCAGGAATTTCGAATCAGTCCCATAGCACAATGATAAGGCATATATACTGCCATTACAGAAGAGCCCCATGGATTAAAGAACATGAGGAACAGTTCATTGCTACTTACTAATAAAATGAAAATAAATGAATAAATAGATCGAGAAATATATAGAAAATAAAGAGTGAGGATGAAAAAGCTTCAGGGGATATATTATTGCTTAAGTCTCGATACAAGTGGAAGGTTAGTGAGGGGTTTGCAGTACTCTCCATCTCCATGTGACAGCTACATTTGATCATCTCTCTTAATAATTGAAAACTCTATATTAAGCTGGGATGAAAAAGCCTTGTACTCTCTTTGGGGCTATATATATATATATATATATATGTTTAGATGTAGAAAAAACTAAACACCTTATTTAACACAATTAAGTTTCTATTGTTTGGTGTGGCGAACCTGCAGGAAATGGCTTTCTACAACTTAGATTACAAAATTTGCAAAAAAAAGTCTGACCTTAGAAAATGAAACTCCCAAAAAATGTTAAGCACCAAACAACAAAAAAAATGATTCTCCCCAAGAACCCATCTTTATTTTTATTTTCATTTTTTTTAATTTTTTTGCAGAAGATACTCCCCCACACAATACCTTGATGGATTACATCATAACTTAGCAATTGTACTTATATGTTTAACTCTAGTATTTAACTCATTTGAAAAGAAGATAGACCAAAACAAGGAAAAGATGATTAATTTATGGATTTATTTAAGTGTTCTTCTCTTCCATCTATGGCCGGCTCTACCTGGAGAATCTCGCCCTTATGAGACAAATGAAGGAGTTCTCCATGCAGGTGACTTGGATTCAAACTCTAGTATTTGATCATTTTCGGTAGTCCTTAACACTGGAGAGTACTTCAACCTATATAAAGCCTCAACGCCCAACCATGAGCCATGCAAGTTAACACAAAGGAAGTCTTTTAGCAGGGGAGTTGCTCGGCTTCGTGGCGGTCCGGCCGGCCGACCACCGATTTCAATTGTAAGCGATCGAACCATCTTTCTCCAAGGACGGGGTGTTGGTTTGGTTCAATCCCACTGCATGGCCGAAGCTGTCTCGACCCTGTGGTTAGATTGAGCCGTGCCAATATCACGTACTTTGAAGTAGAGAGAAAGGGGGAACGAAAGGCAAAGGTAAGAAAAATAAGCTCACTCTATCTATGAACCCATGCCATCAAAGTTTGGACGATCTTAGGAATTCTCATATGAATTTTGGTGATCATATAACAGGAGGGATTGCATTTTCCAAGAAATGCTTTACGTCCCCATGCATAAAGTTCTCATATGACTCAAACCGAAGAAACCCTTATTGAGCTTTTAATTATCTTCCGGGTTTTGACGTATTGGTTCACTTTAATTTCTATTTTCTCAATTTGATGACTCAAATTTAAATAATGTCATCAGAGTCGTTTGACTCTGGTCAACATTGTTTTTTAAACTTTTTTGCTCCATATCCTATGATATCGATTATGTGATTTATCAGTTTCTGTATCATATTTTTTTGGCAAATAGTAAATAAATTCATTTTTTTAGAGAATACGAAAACAGATATTTTGTGAAAAATAAATACATGACTAATCACCATTTCTCAAGTTTTATCATTTGAAAAATTTTTTCCTGAGATGTTGTATAAAAGCCATAATATCATGGGATTTATCAATTTCTATGACATTCACGGTTCCCGTGATATTATGGGATTTCGAGCAAAATAGTTTTAAAAAAATGTTGACCAGAGTCAAACGACTTTAGTGACATTACTTGAATTTTAGTCATGAAATTAGAACATCTAAGTTTATGGGGGACTTATATGTCAAAACCCCATTATCTTTTGTAACTTTTGTACAGAGCTTACATTGTAATTAAATTCATCTCACTTGTAAAACTTAGCCTCTTATAATATTTCCCTATGTGACTTGGATGTGTGCAGAATTCATGCCTTTGACATATGATCAATGTGAGAACAAGTGGTTGCCCAATTAGTTTAGAATGTCGCGTCTCACATTAGTATCCAGAGATTGCAAACCTTGGGTACCCTGCAGGAGTGAGTCCCTGCAGGAGTGAGTGTTATATCTCCAGGGATGGAGTTTTAAGTTTTCTATCACGATATATATTATCTCCTAGGGATGGGTCTCTAATGGACCCAGCCAACCGAAAAAAAAAAAAGAAAAACATATCATGATCAATTGAATGGTGATGGATCCAACTCTTATTGCAGTGAAATGGGGAGGAGACCCACTCTTAATAGGCCACTAAGACTTTTACTGTTTGGATTTTGCAGTTTTTTTACCCCAATTGTTAGATTTTAGCTGGGTCCCCAACCCTCCTCCCTTTCTGGAGTCCGTAGGGTCAACCAGTCGCGCTGGCCTTTCTATCTCTTGTTGAGGCTTTCTGTCATGAGTTGTTCATGCAAAAATCAATCACAAACCTACAAGCAATACCTTGTTTGGTTTGGGTGGGGATTGTGTTCAGACTTCTATCGCATGATCTAGGCAAATGAGCCCGATTACTTATCCAGGCCCGGCCCAAGTATTAAAACCTACCGTCTAAACCCGGCCCAAAATGGGCTGGGCCACCCCTATATATTTATAGCCTACCCCCTAAGATTCGAAACATTAGAGGAGCCATACTCATTGACATTTGACAGATGGCATAAGCTGCTCGAGATCGAATTTAATTGGAATTGTTCTACTGTCTCAATTGGCTAGGGCTAATCAAAATGATAATTTCAGTAAGCATAAGATTGGTAACAAATTTTTCTACATATGTAATTAACGGCTGTCTCTCTGCATGGTGTCTACATCTGATCCTCACAATCTCAAACTAATTTCTAATATTTTTGTCAAATGTCAAATAGGGGATCGATGATTATTTACATATTCTTAGTCTTTGAACCGTTGCTTATAAGGCAACTTGGTTCCATTGGTTAGATGTTAATCGAAAGTGATTTTGTTTACACGTCACCTACCCTCTTGGTGGACAGACTTGAAACTTGGGCGCGAAAAAAGCTGTGTGTGTCTCATTAGCTTCAGGAAGTGGCTGTGTCTAAAAACACATCGAGTGATGGTCCCATGAACTGCAGACATGAAACAGTGATGGGCCCATGTCTAGCTAATAGCTAGTGATTATCTATATAGATATATGAGAACAGGTTGGCTCGGGTCAGATTGGCTTAAATCAATAGAATGCTCTCTACGCTGCCACCTTGTAAGGACGTGATCAACATTAATAGTCCCTCACTCCTAATGATAATCACGCCCACCAATATAATTATGCTTAGGAAAATTTAAATGATATAATCATGTAGATCCACTGTATTTATATCAATTAAGTAAGCGGGAGCCATTGTGATTCTGACATTTGGGTAAGTGTGGCTCACTTTGATTACAACATCTGGGGACTTGGCTCATCATGATTTCAAGGAAAGTGAGGTCCACATTGTCTGCATATTTGTGTACATGGGCTCTAGTCTAATTCCATCATATGCTGTGGGGACCTCATGATTTCCTCCTTAGATGATGGGAGCCTTGATTATGTAACTTGGGTGTGTGTGTCGGCCCTGTTGAGATTCCATCATAGCTCAGTTGGCCATCAAGACTTCCTAGCTAGCTTGGGTAGGCCCTGATCACCATTTGGGTGGGTGGGCTCATCATGCTTTACCATCACGTGGAATCCATAACTTCAATCATTCAGGTGCGGCCCAGTGTGTGTGTGTGTGAGAGAGAGAGAGAGAGAGAGAGAGAGAGAGAGAGAGTCACATGTACACTAACATTCGAAAGACACAAATATGCCTTCTTCTTCCTCTGCAGATAAATGGGCCTGCCAATGGCCTTGCCTTCTTCTTTTTTTAACTAGTACATCAGATCTACCTCTGCAACTATTTCATGGTCGACTGTAAATGAATGGAGGCCGATATCATGAACAACCCCAATATCTTAATCAGGGTTAGAAGAATGCCGCAATCCACTTAATTGTTTATTCTTACGACAAACATTTCACGGCTTGGGTGGAGATTCATATGGGGCCCACTACAATAGATCGGCCGACTGCATGCGTGAACATGTTCCCACCTCTCGAGATTTGTGAATGAGAGACTCTTGTTGAATAACTACTTGCATCATGCATGCACCCACGTCATAAAGGCCATTTGAATTTCTCTCTCCTATCCCACGATAAATTTGCTTGACTTTCAAAAGGTAACAACTTGGCATATTACTCTCGGGCTCTCTGCAATTCATGCACGTAAACACACCAGAGAAAAGTCTAAACCAATTTGTGTTTCCACATTAATCACATTGTATGCAGTGGGCGGGGGAGTGGGGCACATCATGTACGTTAATGGTCCATAACTGTAATTCTTTCTATAAATCATAGATGGGTGGACCCCATGAACTCTCACATGAATATAGCACAAAAGATCAGTGTTTACACAGTCCAAGCCGTCCACAAGTTGTGTCCCGTTGCTTACTGTGGGATGATTAATGCGATAACTTAGCCAAAGGTTAATAGACAGGTCTGTTTTTAGGAGCAGTGGTTTATAGGATTCGCCCCATTTAGTATATGTTTTAATGTAATAGCACATGTAATTGGATATATAGGGGTGTTCATGGCCCGGAAGAGGCAAGGCTGATTAGAAACACAGGCCCACATTCCGCCTATGCCCGACATATGGGTAGTAAATAATGTCAGGACCAACAAAGTCACCCATTTTGTCAATCGGGCCATGTGGGCTGGCTGGACCATACTGCACTTTTTAATATAAATTGTATGAGCTTTCTAGCAATTGTTTGACCAAATTATCACTAAATTACAAAGACTCTTTATTCATCCTGGAAAAGGCTTTGGGTTTAATCTAAGCCCAATGCAAATATTAAATGGGCTCAGATTATATATTCAGACCCACCCCAAAACTGGCTGGGCCATGAGAACCCCTATCGATATCGATATTGTTTGGTTAGCCAATAATTGTAGCGAATCAATCATGAGGACACAATGCTCTATTATATATCAGGTGGATGAATCACAGTAATGGCCTTCAAATGAGTAGCTTAAATGCATGAAATGAATAATTGATGGTGGTAAAGATCATCTGATCTTGCGGTCTCGTGAGAGGCAGAATAACAAAGATGATAACCATAGAAGTAGGATAAACATGGTAAGACAAGGCTGCCAGAGGTAGATAGCAGAGCACTATTGACCAAACCGCAAAAAAATAGTCAACTTTTGCTTTCTTGCCCTTTTCTACCTTTTGAAGTTCTGTAACAAAAGCTCTACAACGTGGCCCCAATGTTTTTCTTCCAGTCTAATTGTATTACTAATCGTCTGTGCTATTAAAATGTGATTTCCGCCGCCGCTTCTAAGAAGATATAGATGAAAATAATAAGGATAGACTTGAAGAAGTGCAACCTATCTTATGAACAAAAATAATAAAATAAAATTCAAGTAGCTAATTCTTACATAATTTGAACGAGGTTTTGAAGAAGATGATGATGATAATTAGATTGATATAGTTATTTGGGTTGAACGTGGAAACGGAAAACCGACCAGAGATAAGAGCTCTATTGTCATAAAATACATTGCTTTTATTCAGTATGGCAACGATAATTATGATGATGCTATAGGATGAAACGTAATACTTATACATATCCTAACACGACTAGAATTGATGCAATATTATTACTTCCTCGGGTGATCAAATTCCAGGCTAGCTTGGACTGGGTCTGGTTTGCTTGCGCTTCTAGTCATGTGGGCTGATCAGAGGCCTTTGTTCAATCGACAAAGCTGTGCCCCTATGTATGGTTGAAAGCCATAGTCCCATCTCAGTATGTTGAGAACAAATGTCACATTTTCCAAATGGGCTGAGATAGGGCTCACTTTTAAGGGCTGATAATTAAGTGTGTTGGGCTTGGACAAGTGTTAGCCTGGCTTGGTTCTACACTGCATGATTCCTCTTTCTCATGATTTGAATAAAAAAGAAACATCAACCTTATAGTTTTTAGCTTTTTTTTTTTTTTACATTTAGTTAAAGATTTACAATATGAGAAGACATCACAATTAATGTTGAGGTCTCACACTCAATCGATTCCAATAATTAGAGACATGCCCAAATACCACTTTGATTTCACCATTGCATATTAAAAGCAAGACACACAAACAGAAATTAGATGAATGACCTAATCACTACAGCTACGAAATTCTAATCCAATAGTGAATATCATTCTCATAAACATAAAACAGAACCAAAGTACCATTGGTTGCAGGACACTTAATTTGATTCCACTCATGGATTAAGAAAAAGCGGGCCCCACAACACAAATAAATGTTAGATTCTTCGAAGAGGAAGCTCTTAATGTATGGAAGTGTCTCATAACTTGATTAGGTGGATATTTCGTCAGGGTTTTGATCATGTGAGAATAGTACGAACTTTACTATATATGTTTTTGTTATCTTTTTTACAGGCTCGATCACCCAAATGCATGCATGCCAATTTTTCAATAGATAAGGGATGGAAAGGTCTGAAAATAAATCACAAGTGCGCAAAAGATCAGCAGATTTAGAATATCACTAAATATATCAATGTTGAGGCTCCAAATATTATCGATGAAATTATATCAGATGAGTGTATTTCAATCCAATGATGAACAATAGCTTGATGAGCGTCAAATTGAGTTGACTGTCATTTCATGGAAGGTTAATGTGTAATGTATTATAATGTGGTAGATAGATCATATATATTAATCTACTTTGAACTACAAATTAATTATCAGAAATAGGGGACATTCATGTGTATCGCCATCCCTCACCATATATGGTGAGAAACAAATTGATGGGGCCCACGTAAGCCCAACTGATGATGGGACTTGGGAGGGATTGAAATAGACATCGTAGATAGGCCCATATATTAAGTTTAGAGTTGATTCCACCCATTGTCCACAAATATAAAAATTTATATTAAAGAAAGAATTTAACCCTAGAAACAACGGTTCAATCCATTCGGATTAATGAAAATTCAATGAATTCAGTGTGATTCAAAAGGCTCCATGTGTGTGTGGATGGTTTTGAAGGATCATAAAGTCAGCTCAATTACGTTGTACCTCACCATAATATGACGAGGGATGGCCGGAGAGATGTGCATGAATGTTTTTCCAAATTAAGTATCTCAATATTTATGTCAGTCAATCTATATAATAATATCTTTATATTTTTTTTACTTAACACCCCCCTTTTTATACTTACACTTTTCAATGGAGGGGTCTCCTCACCAAATAATTTGGTGAATGGATGCAACTTTAATATTTTTTATGTAGATAATATATAAATAACGATTTTCATGTCTTGCTGGCATGACAATGGTGATGAACAGTATCGGGACAAGATTTCATTTTGTAATCGGCCCGTGCTACATGGACGTACTAGGACCCCCAAGTCTGGCAGACTATCACCTCACCTAGTCTAAAAATATCCACGGAGTACGCGTCTATTGACTAATGTGTCAAGTCAAAGAAACGGTGCACAAGAGACGACAAAACAGAAACAATAAAAAAGAGTTTCCCTGTGCTGACCATCCAAAATCTTGCCCCCACATTCTCATTCTCCCCTTTAACAGTTTAAAAAACTTATATAGTTTTGGGTCGAATTAATTGATACAACCTACAAAACAATCCATATAATGATTTCATATCAAATGAAGGTGCCTTCAGTAAAACTTTTTTTTTTTTTGGGTGTTTTAAATTTAAAGGCTTAGAAGTCAGAAAATTATATATAACATATATATGAAGTTACGAACTGACCAGACTCCTTTTGGATGGCATCAATTTCACATGCTTCCATGTCAAGCAAAGGCAGTAGATGAGGTTGCTCTTTCTGAAAACTGACGTGGCACGTGCCAGAGCACTCGACTTGTCCTTCGACACGTGTGCATGGTGACTTGGATTAGAAAACAAGGGCCCTCTTCCTTGTTGTGTCTCTGTGGATTGATTGTTTTTTTGGAAGGTTGATGGTTTTATAAAGGGAGGTGGTGGCATTATTATTTCATTCATCTCTCTCTCTCTGTGGTTTGGTTTGGAGCCATGGGAAGGCAACCATGCTGTGAGAAAGTTGGCCTGAAAAAGGGACCTTGGACAGCTGAAGAAGACAGGAAGCTCATCAACTTCATCCTCACCAATGGCCAATGCTGTTGGAGAGCTGTTCCTAAACTTGCAGGTTTATTTTTTTTAAAACTTTATGATAACTCAATGGGGCATGCATGGCTCATGAACATATTTTGGTAACATAAGAGTTTAAGAAATGAGAGGGTTTTTGAGAGTTTAAGAATGAGAGGGTTTTTGTTACTTTTTTTTTTTCTTTGGGTTTGAAGACCTGAGAGAGATCGAATGTTTCATTTTCTCATGGTACATTACTTTGTACCAGAAAAAATGAGACAGTTGATTTTCTGAGTTTCTACTTTCTTATTCCTTATCTTTCTCATGGTTTGTAGTTAAGATCATGAGTCTCAACTGCCCTAAGCTATAGCATTTTACCTATGTATAATACAGACTATAAAATATGTGTGTTTTTAATTTGGTTCATGATTTTTATTTTTATTTTTGAAGAGATAGCTAGTTTTTGTTGGTTTCTTTGTACTTTTCATTTCTGAAGGTCTGTGATAGCAAAATTTCCAATTTTAAGAGAAAATATGACATGGGTCTTGGCTGAAAAAAGATGTCATGGTGATGGCTGTATTGCTAATATGATGCTTTTAAATTTCTCAAGTAAAAAGGACGTGGGCTTTAAGTAGAAGGAGGAAAAATTCATGGGGTGTTCTCTTTTTTCTAAATTTATGTTTTGCTTATGGATGTTTTTGAAGGCTTGCTGAGGTGTGGGAAAAGCTGCAGACTCAGATGGACTAACTATCTGAGACCTGATTTGAAGAGAGGTCTGCTCTCAGATTCTGAGGAGAAAATGGTCATTGATCTCCATGCCCAGCTGGGGAATAGGTTCTCTCTCTCTCTCTCTCTCTCTCTCTCTCTCTCTCTCTCTCTCTCTCTCTCTCTCTCTCTCTCTCTCTCTCTCTCTCTCTCTCTCTCTCTCTCTCTCTCTCTCTCTCTCTCTCAATTAAATTCATGCATTGTTGTTGGATTACTTTATTCAAAATTTGGTAGGACTTTTGATGCATCTGCCAATATTCCCTGTGGGATTATATGACACCAATTGCTTAAATTGAATGTTTCTTCCTTATTCTTGTTTTCTTTGCAGATGGTCCAAGATAGCATCCCAGCTTCCTGGCAGAACAGACAATGAGATCAAGAACCATTGGAACACCTACATCAAGAAAAAGCTAAAGAAAATGGGTATTGATCCTCTTACTCACAAACCCATCTCTCCTCCAACCCAACACCAACAAAATCCCATATCCTCTACAATAGTTTCGGTTGCTGGTGTGGATGAGAAGAAGAGTAATGAGATTTCCATACAAACAGCTATATCTGAGACAAGGGAGGAAGAAAAGTTCTATACAAATTATTCCAATACTATAAAAAATGATGTTTTTTGCACTGATGAAGTTCCCTTGATCCATCCTCAAGATATTCTAGTTCCATGTGACTCTACTGCTACTATGTCCACCTCTTCTTGTTCTGTCTCTGATTCTTTTGTAAGCCCAGAAGAATTCAATTTGTCTAGCATGGAGTGGCCAGAATCCATGTACTTGTGGGAAATGGATGAACTCAACGGTTGGGACTTGATATATGGGGATGGTGACAGGAAGTTAGTCTCTGATCCCATTAGCTCCTTTCATCAAAAAGCAACAGCATTTGAGCAAGATCCATGGAAATTCGAGCTCTTTTGATGGAAGTTTTCATCTGGGTCTGCTTGGAATTGAAGTATACAGAGAATAATCAGGAAACTGAAGAGTGCCATGCATCTTGATTTTTCTCATTTCTCTATGTATATTTTCTCTGAAAATACAGAAAGGGAGTAGAGAGAGTCGTTTGGCTATTTCTATTGTGTAATTTGATACAGCTGCGACTTGCATATTGCAAATGTAGAATAAAAGAATCAAATGCATTATATTTGGGTTACACCATTAAATTGTTTTCTTACTCCATCTCGTGGAAAAATGGTTTTTAATGGAAATTCTCATCTGGGTCTTGACTCACGTACTGGATTTGAAAGGAGTGTTTGGTATTTGAGTTGACGTACGTATCTAAGTCGTCCAATGTTTGGCCTTCTCTTTTGATCGAGATAATGATGATGATGTGGTTTTCTTCCTAACCATTTATTGACTGATGGTTAATTGTGCTATGATCATCTGATCTGAAAGATTCTGAATCGCTTATCCAATTAACAGTATTGATAAACGAACAATAGCTTTCCACCATTCTAAATGGTTGGATAAAGATCAAAACCATATATGCATCATTTTTCAATTGGCTGATATTGCATAAAGATCAATGCCAAATGGCTGCACAGATGATCAAAATGGGCCCCACAGGCCAGCTGCTAAAAAAGCAGCTCCACTGCACAGGTAGCAAAATCATGTTTTTTCATATATAAACAACAACATAATCAACAATAACAAATTTATGGGGATTGATTACGAAAGGGTGAGAGCATGGTGAGGTCAAGTAAGGTCAAACCAGATTTATTGGGGTCAACAAAAGATTTGAACCTTTTTAGTCATGGCTCTAACGCGTTAGTTTTTTTCTTAGAAGAAACTGAGATCATCGATCGGATTGAAGGCAGCTACTAATAAAATAGTATTGATAATTTTATTTTCTGTGGATGATGGCTTCCACGTACATTCGAACAGTCAATTAGATGTGCAATTCTCTTTCCTGTTGCTTGATGAAATTCTAGTCTTTAAGTACTAAAGATACATTCCGCATTAGACTGGACAAACACAATTTAGCCATATATCTTTGATGTGTTAATTTAAAGGTCAATTATAACTGGGTTTGACGGTTTGGCAACATGTCATGTGACCCCCATCAGATGGAAAAATATGATTAATTCATTAGAAAAACATGATTATCTTGTTCAACTGGAATATTTAAAAAAAAAAATGATTGTATCCGACTCAACTGGGATATTTGCAAAAAGTATTCAAATTAGAGGGTGGATGTTGAACTCAATCATAGACCCTACATGGGTGGGTACATCTTTTGAACGATTCAGATCTTCAAAAAGTGGACATCTCCATTAATGATTGGACCTGATGTATGAACCTGATTAACCTTCTTGTAAGATTGACCACATGGTGTAATTATTCTCCAATAATGATAACTATTATATATAGTGATAGCCCGTTTAGATGGATGGTCCCAAACAATGTAATATAACTATATATGATAAAAACCAAATAACTTATCTTAATAGCAAGAGTTAGATCCATTGGACTGCAGAGCGCTGTACCCAGGATAATATTTTGGCACTTTAAAATTATGTTGACAGGCAAAGGCCATTTATGGCAAACCAATCCCTTTGGATTGAATGCCTTAGATTCAAAGCCAACTCAGTGCAGCCAACTTTTGGTTAATGTAAGTGGACTACATAAAAAAACAATCCCTAGACAAGCCTATAAAAGGCATCTTTCTCAAATAAAAACAATAGTAGATTTGGTCAATGAACGAATTCTAGAAGGCTTCCAAGTCAACACATTGAAGCCCAAACAGCAGAGAAATGATGCACCCAAACCAGTTTGGTTTATATTAGCAGTCTAAGAACCACGTAGTTTATGGGCCTGCTTGCACGATTGATGGTTGGATCGGATTTGTGCAATGTTGATTGCTTGTGAACAAAATTCCAACTTGACCTGATAATTCTAACCATCGAATCAGGAGTGTGCAAATTAAATTGAACGGCTCAAACAAATTGTTCTTGTCATCATCTACTTTGGGAACTCGTGAGATGATTACATTTATCTAGTGATTAATCATAAGAAATTCATACAAAGTACCCTTCCCATCCAACCATCTATCACAGATAAATGAATCTTATGTGGGCCCCACACGCTTCTTAACATTGCAGTCCAAACTGTTGGAACTGATTATTTCTTCTTTGGGCACCTGCTGTCCTGCCTTAATTTGTTGAGTACAGACATGGTTGCCTTTGTAATTGATTAATTATTCACAAACCAAGTGCAATGCATCCAATTGATTTTGACATCTCATATTCTTAGATTCTCTCTTCAAAAAAAAAAAATAGTAATGAAATTATAGAACTAGTGGTTGACATGTCTTCTTGCAAGATGAAGTTTGAATCAAATCCAGATCACATATGGGAGAGAGATTCCTTGAATTCAAGAATGCCAAGTCTCTGGGTCAGCCAACCACAAATTGGAGAGAGATCTCTTTAATTGGGTGGGTGGGGAACAAAATGCAAATGACTTGGCCCAAATCTTGATGGGCTCCACTGATCAAGTAGGTAATAAATATGCATTTAGAATGGGCTGTCAAGAACTTTTGTTCATTTTCTTGGACAGTCTTAATTAAAGTGCATTTATACAAACTAGCAAACTACCTCAATGGTTTGAAAAAAAATCAGGTATCAAACCAACTCTTGTGAATTGCATTTGCCCCATATTTTGCTATAGCTGGAACTGGAACAGCATCCACCATTGGTCAGACGACACAGTACTATAAGTAAATATTTAATTGTGGCCAGGTTCTCTCAAATATAAATAAAAAAAATCTAAAATTTTGAAGAATCTCCTCTTACTTTTCCGACACTGGAAAAAACATGAGGAGATTTGTTAAAGTGTTGTGACCCACCAAGTTACACTTTTGTTTTTTTTATCAAGGGACAGTGTCCCTAGTCATCTTGTTACATTGCTTTCCTTTGTATGTATATTCTCCTTCTTCAAAATGAATAGTACTCGTAGTTGAGTGGTGTTTTTAATAAATTATAGTATTCTACAATCAACGGCTATAACAGAATTTTCCCCTACAGCTGATGAGTGGTGACCCATGTTCATTTGTCCGTGATCTAGGTCATTTATTCGCTTGGGAAATTTATAAAAAGTTCTTGTATTTTTCGTAGTTTTAGAAAAAAAGACACAAAATTTTCAAATTAGGGTCAAAGTTTTTTAGGTCATCCACGACCTCTCTCCGCTATTTTTAAAATAAAATGATAAAAATGTCCTTCTTTAAATAAATCAACTTCTTTCTTCACTTTTCTCTTTCTCCTCCTTTCCTTCACCTTCCTTCATCCTCATGACTTCTTCTCCTTCACAGCGCGACAAACCATCCTAGTTTATTGCCTTTTGGAGCAACTGTCCAATTCTACATGAACAGGGGCTCGGGCTCCTCATGGTCCAGCCCACAAGACAGTATGATTAATGAATAATGAGAGCTCATGAAATGGATGATCAGTTGGCTTCCAGTGGGTGGAGGAAAACAAACAGAGTAAGTTTTAGGAAGGAGAAAGATAGACATTGACAGTGATGCTATCTCTGTCTCCTCTCCAACCACTCCCCACATTTACCATGTGATCAAACGCCGTTATCGTTTTAAAATTTGGGGCTGCTGTACCGGTGTGAATAGGAAAGGTGGATCATGAGATGTTAAACTTCCAAAACCATAACAACTGTTGGCTAGCTCTTGGCTTATACCAATTCAACTATTTTTTTTTTTTTTTTTTGTTCTTTTTATAACATTTAAGAGCGACCCAGATCAGATAATTAAGCAGGCAAATTGCAGTCCACTGCGGGTTTTAAATTAAACACTGAATTTAATTCAACAAATGAAGGAACAACATAGAATTAGAACGGTCAATTGTAACATAGAACCAACTCTATTTTGGATAAATTTTGGGGACAACTTATACAGTGGGAGGTAGCTTACTTTGAATGGCTCGCGTTCTCAATAGGTGGGGGCCCCATGTAGATTTCCATATATCTCTAAGTCAAAGTCTCAGACAATTCAAACTATAAATTAATCAATGGGTTACCCAAGATATATATCATACTAATTAAGATTAATTTAAATGGGCCCAAAAGGATTTTTAGAATAAAGAAAGTGGTCCAAAAGATTTTTGTCACAGACGTACACCGTGTGAAAGTTAAGTAGGCCTTTACTTGGCATTTGATTTGATTGACGGTAGGGAAAGACTAGCTAGTTAGTGGTGGCTGCTTATTCCTCCAATCGCTAGTTTACTAAAATCCATTTAACTGCAGTAAAAAGAAACACTCATGGATTGCTATAATGCATTCCTCTAGAAGAGGAGAGAAATCAAAATGCATGGTAAGTTGTCATGAGTCCATGAACTATTAGACTAAAGAAATCTTATCCTGAGCGCCACTTCCATAAACAAGAGATTGAAATTGGCTGTTTGGAATTTTAATCTAATGGACTTCCAAGAAAAGGATATGGTAGACAGACTTTAAGCATAATTGACCGTTGAAGGTATACTTGAAAATTAAGTAATCAAATAGAATATTCCGATATCATGGGTAGGAATTGTCGTAGCAAAACAAGCCTTTAATTGTTTTTTACGAAATCAGCATGACATAAACTAGCCATACTAGATAGGGACAATGCTGCCTCTCTTTTTTTTTTTTTTTTTTCATCAAATCTCATAGCCTATCATACAATCAATTTTGATAAAATACAACAATATTAATTGATCACCCATAGGCAAATGGTCCAAGCCAGCTAGAGATGCAAAATCTGAGGCTGAACCAAGGTGGGTCTTAAATTGGATTTGTCTTTGTATACCCAGGTTAAGACACAAAACTAAATATTGCATCTAGATCCAGTATCAAACTCAAAAAAAAAAAAAAAAAAAAAAAAAGACCCGCTTTAGATCCGGATAAGAAATAAGATGTGGAGTGGATAAAAGAATATGAAAATATTTTTTTTTTATATACAACTGGGGCTCTTAATTGATAAATAACTAAAGCTAGAGTCCAAAACATGAATATAACTCAAACTATGTAGACCCTTTTTAAGACCTATATATTTTTGTGAATTTAACTGTCCTAGGTTCATATATATATATATATATATCCTAGAGTTGAATATGCATGGATCTGGTTTCGGATTGGAATGTTTACAAGGATTTGGATTCAGATTTCTCTCATTTTCAAAATAAGTTTTATATATATTTTATTCAGATTTGAAATATTTGAATAATCAGATACTCATTTGTAACCGCAAACCTGTTCCTATTTAATTACTTCAACCAGACTGACCTGGGATATTAGGGTTTGAATTGACATTTCAACCTCTTAATAAAGAGGAGAGATTCAAGTAATTGGTACTCCAGTAGTACCCCTGGGTACCCAAGACTATAACCGCGTATGAGAAAGATGGAGAGGTCTCCATCAGATGAGAAAGTGGGCCACATTGCGTCATTCTCTTTGCACTTGGAAGTACTCGTAGAAAAAAAAAGGGCCTTGAAAGTGAAAAGGGAAGACTTCTTTTATATATTCATACCCAACAGCTTTCCTTACATGCTCCCAATGACCAATCACACATCAATGTTGTCGTAAAATCAAGTCCCTTTATCTCCAAAGTCTTTGAATACAATTCCATTTATTGATATATATGGAGCATTCTTTTGACTTAAAACGATATCATAGTCATTTCTAAACAAAATACATTAAGACTTTGGAAATAGTGTGGGCCACCTCTTTCTAGAATCATTTTTATTTTGACCCAATAAAATACCTGAAAATAAGGTAATAACAAATATAAGAAAGGTAAAGGTATCTGACTGGG
Source organism: Litsea cubeba (assembly GCA_012931725.1). Taxonomy (NCBI): domain Eukaryota; kingdom Viridiplantae; phylum Streptophyta; class Magnoliopsida; order Laurales; family Lauraceae; genus Litsea; species Litsea cubeba. The sequence continues at coordinate 66,359,593 of CM022950.1, read as the reverse complement.
AGGTACCATGAAATTTCCCATCTTTTACGGTGCATTTACACTCGTATGTTAATCTATTAATACACAGCTGAATTTGTTATCTTTTTCATTGTTTATGATCATCAAACCAATCAGAAATCACTAATCTGAGAATTTTGAAGTTGTTCATGTATATATATGTACGTATAGCTTCTTTGAACTTTACCTTGATTGGATTCTTCACAAGACTTGGAATTGGTTCTCTCCAATTCCGCACTAATGGCCCTTTTATAGGAAATCGTGTGGCCCGCATGTCACGGATCACACGTCAGATCAAGTAAGGCTGATGCCAACAGATAATACAATCTCACTTAATGTAAGACTTGATCTGGTCTCACTAATAAGACTCCCAATAGAATTAGTATATGTGAGTTTTTTGGCGAAAAAGTCTCTAATAAGTGTGACTCTCTGTGACTTGTATATATAAGATAAGGGAGCCACAGGGTTGTTTTATTCCATCTCACAGAACAGACAAGAGGCGAAGAGATCCGTGGAGTTTTTCAATTGCCAGAACGCACATAGATCTCCGGCCGCGTGTCGGAGTCTCTGCATCTAAATCCATCACCTCCATGATGCAAATTGGTAACTGAGAGAAGAGGTACTTAAAACTGAAACCCTATATAGAATACTTTATGGGACTCCCTTCACACTATGGAGTCCCACCCAAACTGTTGCTATCCACCAGGATTCTGATCCAAGTCAAACAATCCTTATTTGAGTAATGGGATTATATTCCTCTGTAAATCCAAGCATTTTCAAACTTAAAAAAAAAAAATGAGGACAATAAGGAGAAAGTTGGTGGGCCCAAGCATCTGCATACACTACACACGTGTGGTCGTGAGGATCACTTGCGTATGGACTCACATACATTGCTAACAGAATTTTGCAGCAACTAATTTTAAAAATACATTTATCGTAATTCTTAGATGCAAATAAACGAGCATTAAGGGAAAGTTTGTGTACACCTCATGGAAAATTCGTTTGGCGGAAAATCTCCTCTACTATGGAGAAGAAAGTTTTGGATCTCCCTCTCTTATGGGAATTTATTTTTTAAGGAATTGCAGAAAATTGAACCCATTTATGCATTTTTCCACAAAAAAAAAATAATTACACCAAATATAAATTTTACTATAGCGTAGAATTTAATTTTCAAAATTAAGCTCACTTTTTCTACAGAAAATCGGCTAAACACAAACGTGCCGTAAATGAGTGAAAATGGAAACGTAGAAAAAACTCCAAAGGATAAAAGGGTTCATTTACAATGGCACTTTTTAAACTGAATGACTGTGTGTAAATGAAACGTTTGTGGGAAGAACAAAGAAAGATGAGTTGCCACATTCTTTCGCATTTGTGCAAAACTAACACAGGAGTATACGGCAGTTGTTATTGTATGCATGAGAAGAGTACATGATGGAGTGAGAACCAGTGGCATGCATTTGTTTGGGGTAATTGACAATCTCTATTGGGGATACATTTTGGGGTTGGCGCCCATGGTTACATATTCTTGAGGTTGCTTGAAAATGATGCAATGGCCACTGGGACCAACATATGGGATGGGCCTGTGGAGTCAGGTCCATTGATTTGGTTGGCCAGCTAGTGGATGATGTGCGACTTAGTCCACTCCTAATAGCAGAAAAAAGAAGTTAGCATTTTCTCTTATGGGCTGCCACCCAATACGCGTTTTTATCTTTTTTCATGTCAAAGAAACAGGTATGAAGAGAATCTGCATGAGTTTGTGGACTTGCATTTTGAATTTAAGGACTGACCCAGATGGGAACATCATGGCTTCTTCATTTACACAACTTGCAATGAAATGTTAATTAAATTTTATAATGCAGCCCTTCATGGTGGCTGTGTGTACCCCCCATGTTGACCTATCTTATCCTACACTCACAACATAGCTTGGGACTTGCATGCATTGATCACTTGACAAATGAAGTTGATCTGATATGCTAGTCTCAGATGGGCTCGATATTGGCTTTATTGCCTTTGTTTCTTTTGTGTTCCGATGCTCTAGTCACAGCAAATGGCCCACGAATGCTAAGGATTTTTTTAATGATCCAAACTAGCATTCCCATTTATCTATAGATGGCAATTTCGAGATGTCAAACTTGAGTTAGATCCCTATCCAAACTCTCCTAAGGTCTCAAATTAAAACTTTAAGTGGGAGATAATCTCTTAATAACTAACCAATTGTTTAATCCAACATATCAGCCCCGTGATAGATAGGCCACACGATTTTTAACATGATAAATCATACCTATATTTAGTTGGACATGACCCGACAGGGCAAGCTTAGGGCTGAGGTAGAAAATTTTTCTCCAGGGGGCGCCTATAAAAAAAAAATTCGAAGGGGTCTCATGTCTGACTAAAGCCACCAGTGTGGCCCTTAACCCACCCTGTCCTGTGACAGGTATGGATCGAGTGAGATTCCATCGTGTTATTTCATAATCTTTTTGGTTAACAATAACTAATAAATTAATTTAGAAAAAAAATATTTCATATAATGTTGTATTAATAGACATGTCAATAGGTCAATAGGTAAGTGCTTTACATGTAAAAAGTACTAGCTAATATGATGACCAAACAAAATAAGACAGAAGAATCTTTCATTTTTCTTCACGAGAGTCATTATTCATGCAAGATGTTATGAAGGCATTTGATGATTCATGACAACACCTTCTTTTTTCTTCACGAAATTGTTCATGGGCAAAGGAAAACATGTCTCTTCTTGGAACTCAAAAGTCATTCAAAAGAGTGGTATTAAAGCTATCTGTTTTTCTTTGGTAAATGGCATCAAAGCTATCGATGACCCATGGCACATTTGTGCAGCTTCCACTTGCCTGTAGAAAGGAACTTTTTATTTTTTTACTAAACCTAGCAAGTCCCACATTGGTGGGCAGTGTGTGTGTCGCTGGTTTAAGAGGCTCCACTGAGGCTTCCGATGGGTTGATGGTCCCTCATCTAGGTCACTAAAAAAAAATTACTTTTTCCGTGGATTTATTAAAAATTATACTGCTTTTGATCTCTTTTATCATGAAAAAGCATTTACATCAAGCCAATACATTCATGATTGAGTGGCATTGACAACTCAGTTTTACACACATGCCCACAATTGATCCGTGGGTCTTCCAATTAAAAGTATCACTTCTGTCCGGTTATCCAACCTATCAAGAAAAGGCTTCTGGATCGCACTTTAGCAGCACACATATGCCTGCGTCGATCCATGGGTCTTCAAGTTCAAAGTTACACACCAAATCATCAGTCCAACTTAGCATAATAGTAATACCGACGACGATTACTACTACTTTTTTATCTTCTTTTCCGTACCATTTCCACGAAATAATGATTACACAAACCACCGTTTCAAAAAAAAAAAAAAGTGATTATACAAACCTGCCATGTTCGAATCAAAAGTTGATTCAAAGGTGAAATCCCCATCGATTACATGTTTTTTTTTTCCTCTCTAGGCATGAAAGTGGTGCTAATATGATGGCTAGAATCCTTGATTTGTATGACTCAGGGTGGGGATCTGTGGAGGAACCAAACTAAACCAAATGTTAAATCTGCCTAGGAGGACACAACAGGCAGGACGCATGTCTACTCAACGAATTGCCTGGGATGTTGGGATTCAGTGTTGGATATTCATCATCTTCACAATACAATCACAGGATCTGAAACATTACCTTGAGTTGTAAAACGCCAATCCAACAGTGCCCCCCGGGCTAAAGAGTAGTCCAATGTATAGTGATGTCCAGGCCAGGGGCAATTGAGAGTGTTTACCTATTGAGCAGACAGTATACCCTGACAATGTGTAGGCTCCAATAAACTTATTTTTGCACTTCTGTTGCAACAAACTGTATTCAGTTGTTCCTTGAAATAAACAAATAAATTAATCATCTTAGCTTTATCTTATCAACCTTGGGTCGGCACGGTTTTTAGGACTACTATTTAACAGGTGGGGCAAACTTGCATGCCTCCTCACCTTCAAGAACATTGCCCCCAGCTGTTAAAAATCAAGAAGACTCCCTACTATTGAAGCATACAACTTGCTTCCCCTCCAAAACGGAAGCATAAAAACAGAAAGGTACCACAGTACACTGTTTCATTTCCACTTTCCATGCCACCCCAGATAACTGAATTACCAAAATCAGTAGCAGTTGGCAGTACATTCCAACAACAGAAGACATCAGCTCGACAAGGGCCCATCAGATCATCTGTAAGATCAAACAAAGCATAGACCCTCTTACTTGTATCATCACTTAAATAAAAGTCAGCAAACATATCAAAGCAAAACAAAACAGAAAAGTGATCTTGTACCCAGTTCTCAACCACTAATCTCACATAAACTAAGATCTTTAGCATGAATAGAAACATGAAAGGTAACTTGATGTTGTTTTGCAGATGAAAACCACAAATAAAAGAAGCCCCACGAAGCATGAGCTGCCTTTAATCTGTTTCATATGGGAAAGATCTTCTATAGGAAGAAACATCAACCACTTGCAAAGGTGGATGCATACATAGATGGGACCCACTCAGGACTCGCCTGCATAGAGGGCGATTTTCTTTTCAAGCCCACTCTTATCAGCCCCAACTACATTGTCAACCTCTTTGCCATTTTTAATGAAGAAAAAGCTGGGTACACTACTGATATTCCAACGCGCAGCCACATCCCTTAGCTCATCTATGTCTACTTTCAGGAAAACAACTTTCGGGTGCTTAGATGCTAAACTTTCATAAAGAGGAGACATGAAACGGCAGGGGCCACACCATGTGGCAGTGAAATACAAAATCACTAATTGGGATAAACTTGAAGCAGCACTGAATTTAGTTTCGAATTCATGAGCTGAGTGGATGCTGAATACTTTTCCTGGAAATCACCAAATCAAGCAGTTAGGTTTAGGAAATAAAAAGAACATATAATCTCGCAGTAATCCTTTATAGATCATATGCATAAATGCATTAAAAAAAATATTCAAACCTGTCCCTGGCTTTTGTACTAAATTAAAACCGGGTCCTATAAATCATGAATATCAAAATAGTCCGAATTTTTCGTTAATGACTATCTTATGAGACCCACAAAATGTCATTGCACATGAGCAGGAGTCAGTGTGTGGAGTCTGTGGACGTATCAATTTTGTAGTGGGTCAGGTCTTACACCAGTACACCTTGTGTCTTTGTGCAAAATCACACTATGAGATCATAATAAAACTACTCGCGTAAAAATATTCTAACTACCAAATGCTATGCACATGGAGCCAACAAAATCTTCTAACAGTAGGGCATAAGATAAGCATACTGGGATACCTTCTTGAAGAGCAGCAGTGGATTCTGGGTTCTGGTGATCTTGTCCCTGCTTCAACATAGAAAACTTAACATTCACTTGGGGTGGATGGTTATAGATTGCCAGGCTTACCAGCTAAGACTATAGCTAATTAACACCAGATATGGAACAAAAATAACACCGAAGAAACAAAATAAATAAAAAATAGAACTTACAGATGCTTTAGTTTCCGATGAAGAACTTTCTTGCCTTTTCTCCTTTCCATATGCAGCCTGCAACAAATAAGAGATGCAAGACATAACAATGGAGATGTTACCAGGTAAGTCTGTACTTCGTACAATGAGATGAATTACATAAAATCCTTTATGATCACAAATATAAAACTGTAGAGTTTGTCTCCTCCCAACATCGAACATTTTGTACCATCCATCAGTGACAGGAACAGTCGAACAGACACATCATGGATGATGTCACGTATCTGCCATGCTCAGAGAATTCACAGACATCCATTCATCAGCCCTTTTTTCCTCTACTCTTAATGTATCCTATTCTTAGCTATCTATCTGTTGGTCTCTTATTGAAGGACTAGGATTTTTCCATTTATATATTTATATTTTGATTGGGACTATAGCCTCAGGTCCACCTTGGAACCAATCAGAATCTGACCCATTTACATCCCTATGCACCAGTGGCTAGATCTTAAATATCTTAGTCAAGGTGTCCATAACTAAGCAAAAAAAATGAGGCTCAATGTGGAAGATTGGTGCAATCCAACTCCAATGGACCAAACACACTTTCACGCTCATTATTGTTCCTTGTTACATGTTTTGAATGATTTCTTATGCAAGGGATGCCTTTTTGTACTTCAACTCCATCTTCTAATGGAAACAAGTAAGATGATGATTTTATTCACTATAGTCCATTTTTTGAATGCCTTGAACTCCAAGTAATTGTATTGGTTAAGTAAATCTAATCCATACGTAAGCATTTCATCTTTTTTCTCTTTTAATGGTAACTAATTTTATTGAAAATTGCTAAACAGTATGAGAGCCATTTACTGAAAGCTATCAAGCTAAAAGCCACAGCCACCGATACATACATGATCATTTTGTCTTCTTTTTAAGCTTTTTTCATGAGTTATCTTAATTGAAAAATGGATTTTGTAGTTCACCTACATGGCATAAACCCTTTCTAGTTGTTTGATGTGTTTAATTCCTGTCGTAAGCATCGCTCTATAAGGCTATAACTCATACTGGTCACGGGGCGCCGGGGCGGGTCCAATATGGGAGAGAGGAAGTGCCATTCAGGTCGGTTCAAGCTCAAGCAACACCGTACCAAATTACCCATTGCCATCCCTAAATTCTAACTTAGATAACATTTACTTGTCATAATCTGGAACAGAGACATAAATGAGGAAAAAGTCCCATGAAGGGGTGATTACCGAACAATGGTCATTCAAGAATTTTGGAGCCATAAAAGATGAGTGATGAATTCTTCATAGAGCTCCATTCTTCAGGTGTATTCAGTGAGTAAAGAGAGAGGAGCATCCTTCATCACCCTCATTGCGAAGAATGAAGTAGTGCAAGTGTGCAACTCGAGGGTTTCAGCCAATGACCTTCTCATAGGCAAGATTTTGATGAAAGCTTTGGCTAGAAGGTTAGTACATGTCAACCTAATGAGATTTATATTTCTCAGGGGGTTCCAATGGCAGGCAGACTTTAGGCACAGTTCTAACTGGGCATAAGTCAAACCACTTACAAGAAGCTAGTTTAGGAGAAAGCGTATGATTGTTGAATGGCTTTCTTGTCATGAAAAATTTTCTCCTACAGAGGTCATTCATCACAGAATTAGTTTTGCTAAAAGTGAAGAATGAAAGCTGATGGAGGAGATTAAGAAATCGCTTTATGTTGTTGGGATGTACAGGCACAACTCTTCCTACCTTCTATCTAGTTCTCCATTATACATTGGAAGGCCCAAAAAAAGAAAAAAATATGTAAGTCAACCATAAAAAGATTCAAGTGGGAGTTGGCTATACTGACAACAACAAACATGGAAAATTTTGTCCTGTGCACACACTCCTGCAGGAGCATGCATCCAGACTGTCGACCGCGCGGAATTTCACCAGGTCCCACGTGACAAACAGCACCTTGTCCCAACTATATTGGGGTGTATGGGTATGTATGTCTACATAAAGCTTTTGTCCAGAATGGACAGGATTTTGAAGAAAATAAAGGCCTGGCTGGAGGGGACCACCTGGATGCATACCAATCATTGGAGGAGAAGATGGAAAGGACAATGTTGATCTTGGTGTCTGAAAAGAAGTGTAGACCATATGATCATTCTTACCCGTGGTTGACTCATTTAGGATTTGGGAGAGAGTGTCAATTGAGTGTTGAGGGAGGAGGATTGGTCATGGAGGGCCTAGCTGGCCCCGTGGGCCTGGCCTTAGAACCTCTAAATTTATTGTATGTCAATTTTCAAGTGTTCTAAGGACTTCTCATAAGCAAGGTTTATGAAGTTCTATGGGACTTCCTTTGGCAAGAATCCAAAGAAAAACGCAAGCATCATCTAGTCAAAGTATCAAACCACATGAGGTGTGTCAGCTGAAGAAAAATGAAGGATTGAGAATCAAATCTCCAGAAATGACAAAGCATTAAGGGCACCAGATTACGTCTTTCCTCTTAATGTAATGCCCTCTTCTTGGTGAATTTCTTTTTAAAATTAATCAGAAAAAATAAATCTTAAAGGCCAAAGGCCTTATTCCTGTGCAAACTTAACTTGGACCCAATAAGTCATATGATCCCTCTCAACAAAGATAACATCAACTCCACTTACCTGGGCTTCTGCACGCCGACGTTGTCTGGCACGTTGAGATTTCTGTAGTTCCCGTTCTTTGCGAAGACGTTCATATTTCCGGTGGTGCTCTTCAATTTTGTGCGCATTAGGTTCAACCTGCAGATTTAGTGTATCATTAGGAAATAAAATCTCAGCATGTCCCCTATTGAGAAATATCTTGTTACCTTTTTGAGAACAGATCCTATTTCCTCATCATAATCCAGTTTTGATGCTACGTGAAGATCCTTGGCTGCTTCTACCCACTGACCCAGCATGGCCCTTGCCATGCCCCTTGATTTGTATCCTTTTGCTGAGTCAGGATTCATCTAAGACACATAAATCAGATGAGAACCTAAGTCATAGGAGTATGGTACCAGTCTCAGAATCTGATAGCAGTCCACTGTCTGATTTGATGAACCCAATAAAGTGGAATCCAAGAGATCAAGTATAAATTTAAAAAAAAATTTATTTTATAAAGAAACTTTATATTTTTATATGAAGCATATGATCTGATACAATACCTATGGTGGCATATGAGTATGGCGTGCTCCAAGGCCGGCTTTACCATGAAGCAAGGAAAGCCCTAGCTTTAGGCCCCAAAAAATATGGCCCCAAAATATGCAAAACATAAGGCCCCATAATAGTAACTGGCATCTTTTCAAATTCCAAAACAACAACTGACAGCCTTTTATTTCACTCTAAAAATAAGGCCCCATAATAACTTTCTCTTGAGAAGATACAATCAAGATCTTCATTTCCTCTTGCCTAACCGATCTTCCAGATAACCCACCGCACAAATATCTGTCCATTTCTTGTCTTCCGGGCCCTTAATTAGTAATATCAAAACATAAGGCCCCATAATAGCAACTGCAATATTTTCAAATTTCAAAAAGAATAACTGACTTAATTAGTAATTTTGCATCACAAAAAGCGAGAAAAATAGATTTTAAATAATATATTTATCATAAAAAATAAAAAAGGCCACATTTAGGATTTTTGCTTCAGATCTCAAATTGTCTTGAGCCGGCCCGGCATGCTCATATGTCAAGTACAAACATATGGCAATGCATGAAGAGATGAACTATGTATTCCAAGGGCTCACCTTCAATTAAACACTAATTGAAAATTGGTTTGGTTGAACAATAAAACTATCCAATCAATGAAAAGCTAGTTGAAAACCATCACTGATTTGTCTTTTTAGTGTCAAGGTGCAAACTGAGTGCTACAAAGTAACATGCACCAAATTCATGAGACCCAGCGGTAGTAAGTAAACAATAACTGCCCAAGCAAACCAAAACTTACTTTAAATACAGATCCTTCATTGACTACAGCCCCTATATAGGGGAAATAATATCCCATGATTAAAATGACTGAATGCACAGTACGTTATATTAAATTTCTCTGCTGTAGATCACGGTTAGTCACCAAAAACTGGAAGATCACTCAATTAAATCCTTCCAATGGACAAGGATCCACAAATTACTAAAAAAATGCATTCTCCAAGATCCCAAGAATTGGAGAAAACCAAGCTCAGTGAAAACCTGAAAGTGTAAAACTCCTCTCAGATCTTCAATTTTTTGTGGAACTCAGTAAATTCATTTCCTGGATCTCCTTAAGCATTAAATAGATCAATCTAGCTTTTTTCCTTCTTTAATTTTAGAAAAGACAACTGGTTACTTCGTTCAAGCTAAAAGAGCCACAAGCAAAAGATGCTACTTTCAGCCAACTACCTCCATACAAGGAAGAATAGATCTTCCAAAAAAAAAATCCCTGCAAAAAAAGGGAAGAATAGTCATCCCTTCCAACACATCTCCATAACTCAGGAGCCCATATTTTTGAGCAAATTCCTTTTGTATGAATCACCCAATAGATACCCTTCACCCTAGTAATCTTCCACTGCATAAATCTTATTTTGTAAGGTCCAACTGTTCTTTCTAAACAAATTTAGAAAGGATAGATTGTATCATCCTGAAGATCATCCTATGTTTCTTACTTAGGGTTAGGGTCTCGTAGGTATTTAATGTGTGACGTAATGGGGCCTTTGTAGTAGGGATGTAAACAGCTTGAATTCAGTATCGGTCCATGGTAGACCCGAACGGACCTTGATCAAATTCAAGAATCAATGTATGATAAATATACTACATATGCAACATAGAGTCTCAACTCTTAAACTCATAAGTCATAACCACTCAGATGCAAACCTAAGCTATTACGACTTGCACAGTTGCACTACACATTTTACTCGATTTAGCCTTCCTTAAGATAATATTAGCTACTATAATTTTTTAAAAATATTACAATATTTTCTATATCACTTAGGCATTTAGATAACTACTGTGAGAATTGAAGCCCAAGAGATACCACAAAGAGATTCATTCCATTATCTTGGCTTGATAATTAGTAAGGATGAAGATATTGATGAAGATGTCGAAGATACGATAAAAGCGGGATGGTTGAACTGGAGACTCGCTTCTAGAGTGCTTTGTGACCGGCACATGTCAACAAGATTGAAGGAAAATTCTACAGGACAACGATTAGACCAGCTAATGCTATGACCTATATTGCAAAATGTTGGCCAATCAAGAAGCAAAACATGCACAAAATGGAGGTAGCAGAGATGAGAATGTTGAGGTGGATGTGGTAAAAGTAAGAATGATAAAATTAGAAATGAACGCTTTCGAGAGCATTTAGGGTTAGCATCAATAGGGGATAAAATTAGAGAAACTCATTTGATATGGTTTGGGCATGTCCAACGCAAACCGGCAAAAGTGCTGGTAAGGAAAAGTTTGGCTATGCAGGTTGATGGCCTGAGCGTGGAATGGAGGTAGCAAAAAACTAAAAATAGATCTGTAGAAATGCAACTTATATGCGGATTTGGCTCAAGATAGATCGGAACAAAGAAACACAATTCATGTAGGCAACCCCAACATAGTTGGGACAAGACTTAAATGATGATTATGATTATGATTATGATTATGATTATGATTGACCCTCACTGAACCCACATGGATCCAATTATCGATTGGTTAAAAAAAAAAAAAAAAGGGGCCCAAACCTAGATTTTTCAAGTCAAAACCTTCCGGCAACCAGGTAACTACGTCAACATTGATATACTATACACTATGCCCCTCTTATGAAATATACCTATATGAAATATTATCATAAATATCATCAAATTATTATTATTATTATATCTAGAGACACTCACCAACAAGAGGATTATTTAATTGTTTTCCCACATTTCACATGATAACAACTGTAAACCCTTTAAAATGTGGTCCATAATTCCATAAAACCAAGGAGATGTACTTGAATAAATATCTACCTCATAGTGCAGTTCCTATCTATTGGAAAGGACTGTCTGTGAACATTAGACAGCTACACTACTGTCAGATGCCTGCAATTTAAGAATAGTTATTCTACAAAATAAGTCCTTTGGTTCAGAGAAAAATACATTAGAAACAATCCATCATCCATTACTAATAAAAGAGGAGTCAACCTCTACTCCTAACTGTGCCAACTCATTGTCCTCTCTTGAAACATGGAAGAATGACACATTTAGATCTTTAGATAAAGCTGTAAAATCATTTAAGACAGCCAAAGAATCTCCACAGTTCAATTGATAAGACCTAAGATGAAGTCTTAAACTAAGAGCTTGGAAAAACCTTAATCTTATACCTAGCTTTAAATATAGGTGTAAGAGAAAGACTAAGAGAGAAGATGAAGTTTTAGACTTAGTTACATGAGTTGATCCTCTTGGTCGAGTAACCACTTATAGTAAAAGAAAATTAGATCCTAGGTCCATATTACAATATAACAAATGCAATACCTATGTTTTAAACTTTAAGTCCTCAAGCTCTGCACAGATTTGCATGAAACCTAAGAAGCACAAACAATAAATAGATCTTGTGAAGGAATGGTGACAAGTAGAAACCAACATTTCAGTTGTTTCCTTTCTGAGGTGAAAAGTGATGGAACCCCACCACTGAAAGCGACATCTCAGAAAACCTAGCAGATGACAATTATGTCATCTGAAAGTTAATCAAAGCTGAACAAATAGAAGTGTCAAGTGAGAATTAGAATGTTTCCCACAAAGGTACTTGGCCAACTTAGAAGAATGTGTGCAACTCAGAACAGTTTTCCATACAGAAGTTATAAAACCTCATCATTCATATCTATCAATGTTTTTTGGATATGCATTGCTGATAGAGACCATGAGATACAAACCTGTAGAGCAGCATCTGCATCCCGAATTGCGGCATTTGGTTTGTTCATTTTCGCAAAAACGCTAGCTGAAAATAAGTGATTGTCATTTCAGTAGCAGTTAGAAATAAATAGAAAAGAACAAGGTGGGAAAACGATAATGACAAAGGCCATGTTTGACTCTATGCCATGTTGGGAATTCGTCGAAATTTTATCTCAATTTACAGAAATTCTATAGGTTGGGATGCCTGTGAAACATTTTACGCTCTAAAGCAAGGAGCCAAATACACCCTAAATGAATTTAATCATAACACATACTTCACCTCTAGTAGCATATAGGATTGCAGAACCAGGATTCAACATGATGGCTTCTGTAAGATGTTCGACAGCTACTTCCAGGTTGCCTGGTATGCGTAACAGAGGCATTATCAATTAATATAATCAAGAAAAAAAGAGTAACACTATCAAACAAAAACTTATAGCCTGCCTTCAGAAATTGCATCCATAGCTTTTGCCTTGGACATTTGAGCAGCATCACGACTTTCTTCTGTGACCTCAATAGAATGATCTCCCATCTAGAACCAGAATAACCCATAATATCCTGCTTAGTTTGCTTGTGTATATTTGAGGACTAAACCAGTCTTTATTGCCAATTTGATCTCAGGAAGATGACCTCAGATGAGGTTCTATTTGGAACACACAAGGCCCTGCAACAAGGGTCCGCCACATAGCATGCGGGCTTCCTAAGGAAAGAATCTAGGTTTACATCTGTAAAACCCATTAAAAAGTGCCGTGGACCATGGTATGGAGTCTATGAACTAACTATACAGTGCTGATGACATAAACAATGGGCCTGCACTTGCAAGAAGAGGAGTGCAAATAGCGAGAGAACTGGAGTTATTCAATGACTTACACCAACTGATAATATTGGAATGATACATAGTATAAATCACATGACACACTAGAAGCGGTCCACAACTATAGGCCACAGCAAAAGTTTCAAGTAACCCTTACTCATTTGGAATTTTACATGAACTTTTTGCATCATGTGGCAGACCTTGCCAGTTGCCCAAACAACATACTTGCAACAAGCTTTCTCCGTTATACCTTAAATTAATATTGACTAAGAATTTTCAAAATCAACCTTTTGTGGAGGATCATTATCAGGTTCTACTATGTCACCATCCAATTCAATGTCAGATTCTATTATCTCATCCTCGCTGTCATTATCCTCGTATTTCTTTGGAATTGGAGCCTCAGCATAATCTTCTTCAATGTCCACTGTTCCATTGTTGTTTTCATCTGGCACACTCTGCATTAAGAAAAGATGTTACTGAAACTGGGATTTTGCTGCAATGACTAAACCCTCAGTGTGCCAACGCCTCCCCCCCCCCCCCCCCCCCCCCCCAAAAAAAAAAAAAAAAAAAAAAGGAGAGGAGGGAAATAGTTCATTCTGCATACTCAAAGTTCTGCCAGAATAAAGAAAAATATAGATATACAATGTCCAATCATAACATTGTCACAATTCTACCTGAACCTTTAGGGCCCACCTTTTAAACCATTTACATGATAAGCCTTGCTGCAGATGCAAGATACCCAAAAAACTTCCCCATTGGATGATCCTAAGTTTATGATTCTGCCCTGTGAAATGTGGGGCTTCTATTTAATTGTGCATATGCAACCACCAAACAAATAGCTGGGATTATCCAATAGTATATAAATCAGGGCATGACCCTTCCCTTTTGCTGCATTGGAGGGCCCATCAGATGATTTCACTTGTAAAATTAATTATCAAACAAAACATCACCATTACTCTCGATCGAGCATTGTTAAGCACCTATAAAGCAAATTGTTGTTTGTTAGTGCCAAACATCATCCGGTTTGAATTACATTACAGCATTGAAGCTCTCCAGTAGAAGGGCACATGACAACAACAAAAAAAAAAAAAAAATTTCACAGTGCACTTCTTGGAGGTTTCGCAAGGTTGCAGACTTCCCCTTTAGTAAGGTTGCATACATTCTGATCAAATGAGGAACAAGCAACTCTCGAGAAGGGATCAAATGCTGAGAAATGAAACAAAGTTATGAATCTACTTCAGATGTATGAAAAGCAAAAGAATAAGAAGAAAAATTATGGAGGTGTGTTTGCCACAGATCTGAGGTTTGTCCTGGAATAAATGCCCCCCACAAGCTCCTATTTTCTTCAATAAGAATAAGCTACTTGCTTAAATTTCAATAAGAATACTAAACATTTGGCTTAAAATCAATACAAAGGATAAACCTCTTTTCGCATGAGCTCATTCATCTTCCGATCAAGTTAATGTCCCAAGCTCTATGGCTTCTCGTCCAAAACTCTACGAATGAAATGATTCTACACTGGGAAATTTTGGTCCATGGGAGACCCTAAATCCTAATCAAAACCTGGGGCTAAATGAGTATGACCTCGAACCCAACTTCCAACTTCAATCTCAAGACCATGAAGAAAACTTAATTTTAGAATTGATTTATCCTTCAAGACTTGGCACAATTAGGAGCTGTAGAGATTACAGAGTTCAATAAACAAAATTCAAACTTGGTTTCAGCAACCTAAAGCAAGCAAACATGATGATCGAATACCACCAGCTCAACAAAGATGAAAAAGAATCCACTATGTTAGTTTGAGAGATTGAGAGAAAGAGATAGAGAGTTCACACCGATTTGGGTTTTTGTGGAATCCGGGCGCCGAGACTGAAAAAATGACCAAAGGAATGGATGTTAGTGAAAATTAAAGTAGAGCGGAAGAACAAGAAGCAAAAGAAGAAAGAAGAACCTTTTGAGGTAGTTTTTGAAGAAAGCAAGAGAAGGATCGTTGATGATTGAAGGGTTTGATTTGCATTCTTCGACGAAATGCTTCAGCTGCGCGATTTTCTCCTCATCCATTTCTCTCTCTCGATCGATTCTCACTTCACCGCTTTGAGAAATTGGGCGCGTTTGGTTGTCGGATTGCAATTTGCAATTCATATATATATTCTTTTTTAGGTAGAAGTGGAATCGGATTCGCTTCGACAGCGAGAACTGATACGCATATGCCATAAGCTTTATCGATTTAGATCAGCAGTAGTAGGACCCACTGTTAGATCGTTAGGCGCGGGTTCGGGAGAGAGGAAAACCAAACCTGGCCCGCATTTGGATAGGGCCGGGTTAATTTAAAGCTTAAAATTTTTTAAATATACAAATACATGGAAAAGAGCATGGTAGAGTTCCAACACACTAATTTCTTAAATCCCAACACCACTTTCATTATATGAATTTTATTTATACTTTTAGTAATAAATAAATATATATTATATATACAGGGCGGAGTAGGTTCAGACTTGATTTGGGACTGGTTTTCTGATTTTTGAACCAAAACCATGAACTGGACTGGTTGTGTATATGGGACGCGTCTAGGTCTCAGTCTAGATAGAGAATGATATGAAAAAAATCTATTTTTTAAGAGGAATTCTTGAAAATTGAGATAATATGTTGGGTGTCGAATACACCCGTTTAGGTTGCGGGTCCAAGAAATATATAACAGAATCCAGATCCGTTTGTTTTTCGGGGTTTAAATAAGAATCTAAATCCAATTTTTAATGATATGCCGATAATCGAAGAATTTGGTCCAATCAATTGAAGGACAAAGCTAGGCATGTCAATGGGACGGCGGGGCTTGAGCTTGGGTTGTTCAATCCCGTACCAAATATTGAGCGGACATGCCAGGGGTTGTCCAATCTAGGCCCTAAATTGAACAGGCCTATGTCAAATCTCGTCCTTTGCGGATCTGGGCGAGGCGTGATCTTGAATATAAGCTAAATATTTTCTTATTTTACTCTATTTTGCTACAATCATAGTGCACAACTAAATTGTGTATTTTCCCTCAATGCTAGTGTACAACTAAATTGTTAAGCTGGGATAACCAAAAATTCCATCATATCAAGACTGTAGTTTATATTTCTGATTGAATAATATTGGACAAAGTTTAAAAATACAGGCATATTAAAGATGAGCAAGATACAAAATTAGATAGCTATAAAAAAAAAAGGCACTATTGATCTAGCAATTCTAAAGGTGTATATATATATATATATCATCAATAGGGTTGTAAACAGGTCGGTTCCGGTCCGGGTCCAGAGTGGAACCGGAACCGTTTTCTAAAGGGGGGAATTGGACCCGGTTCAGAACCAGAAAACTGATTCCGGAACCGGAACCGATAATATTCATAGGAACCGGAACCGAAACCGTATGTGAGGCGGGTCTGGATCCGATTCCGTGTATGGTTCCGGGTCTGGACCCTAATATTTGTATTTTTTCATTAAAAAATAATTATGCTTTTTCGTAATTCAATTGGATCACCTACAAAGCAAATGTAATCTTTTGTCTATCAATAATATGTGGTTTGGGGACGGAAGATTAGGTTAGAAGCTTAGAATGAGGGGTTCCCATGTAACATATAGATAATAAATTATTTAAGTTAGAGTATTAGGTCGGGTCTCGGGTATCGGGTCCACGGGTCTGAGCCACTGTGGATCCGAAAATGGGCCCGTTTAGGTAATGGTTCCAAAAAAAGGATCCAGAACCGGAACCATTTACTTAACAGGACCAAAGGACCCAGACCCGGAACCTAACGGGTCGGAACCTTCGGGTAATCGGATAATCGTGGACTCATTTACAACCCTAATCATTAATAATCAGCTAGTTGAAACATGAATGAATCTATATAAAGAATGAATCAATACATGGCAGAAAAGCATAATGAAATAAACCGTCGATGTACATTAATCGTGTATGATATGAAATTTGTCCATAATAATCAATACACAGTAACAAACTCCGAAAAACATTGGCGGCTCACATCAGTGAACTAGTTTGTTGGATTTGGATATGGTCGAGGTGTTCAAACCTTAGTGATCAATTGGATAGTAGGACTCACAACGACACAACTAGGTCTAGCTTCATTTTCCTTACGAGCAAGTCGGGCCGGGCTTGTTCTATCCATTTCCAATCCCATTTTGACTGATCTTTAAAATCATGGTCCAATCCCAACCCGTTGGGCTCAATTATTTTAAAAAGCCGTGTACTTTTTAGCTAGGGCCGGGTACCCATTTCAACGAACTAAAATGACATGCCTAGATAAAACACGAGAGGCCCTCTCTCTATAGTCTCCCTGATAAGTGTCTAAATAAGTTGATTTTTTTAATTTAAAAAATCACACTAAAAGCCCTTAGTAAAATGAATCCCATACGATTTACCTACGTAATGGATTCCCATTCCCATTCGCATTCGTAGAATACCTTCCACGTACCCCCGAATCCGAATCCGAATCCGAATCCAAATCCAAATCCCCTGTTTTCATTCCTCTTTTCTTTTAGCCGAAGGTACTCAAGACTCCAGAGGAGGTGCCGCTGCCGCTGCTGCTCTCTCTGCTTCTGCTTCAGTGTCTCTCCTCTCGAACCAGCAACCAGGCATGCTTTCAATCTCTCTCTCAATCACTCAATCTTTCTCTATTTTCTGTTTTATCCAAACCCCAGTTTTAGATTAGATTGCTCCATGGAGGGAGACAGACACCAGCATGTAATGTCACCATGGAAAAAAGATCTCAATGGATTTCATTTCTTAGTGATGTTCTCTGGTTGTTCCCCACAATGCAAAAATTACATTATCCATTTTCATCTTCAGGAAGGAGGTGCCTATTCCTGCCTGCTAAGATTTGAAAAAAAAAAAAAAAAAAACAAACACAAAAAAAATGATGGAAGTGGATAGAGCTGATGGGCGCTCCCCGAACCAGCTGAGGCCACTTGCATGTTCCAGAAATCTGCTTAACAGAGCCCATGGTTCTGCTCGCTGGTCGCAAGGTGAATTCATTACATCCAAATTCATGTTTCCTTTCATTCTCTTTCTTTGTTTCTCTTCTTAAAATGACTTCATATTTAGATTTTGTTATTTCATTTTTTTATTTTTTTTTTATAATTATTATTATTTGTTCTTCTTTGATTAGGAAAATCTCCAGTTGAGATTGGGGTTTTTGAGGAATGCGATTTATTATAGGGGGTTTAGAGGAAAAGAGCGCACTTTTGGTTCTAAGTCTCCAATGGAACAAAATCTGTTGTTGGGAATGAAACCTACTTCCCTTAATTCTAAAGCTCAGATGTATCATTATCATTGGAGCCTCATCCCATCTATCTATTGTTGGCTCTTGAGTAATACTTTTCCACAAAACCCTATTTGCAATTGCAGCCATATTTTAGTAATTCTACCGATGGGGATGTCTTTCCTCACTGCTTCATTTAAGGCCTTTATTGGTCTCCCTCTTCTCTAGTTCCTTGAACATGTGACGACCCTTCAGTATGTCGTATGAGTGCTGTTATGGTTTTGTCTGGATGTTTGCTATGGTCTTGTGTGTAAGTCCCCCCCGCAAAACCATTTCAATTGTCATTCCTTAATTTTCTCCTTTAGTGGGTCTCCTGAATCCTGATGAGTTTCCTCTTATGTTTATTCCTAATTTTATCATTGTCATTCCACACTCCTTAGAATGTGCATCTGCCCAACATGTACTTTTTCTTTTCCCTTGTCTCGCTTCTTCATTGCCCAATATTTAATCCATTCCACATAGCATCCATGCCAGTCTTATAAATTGCCCCATTAGTCACAGTGGCAATCTATGATCGCATGACAGTCCACTAACTTGTCTCTACTTTGCCCACTCAACACTGGTCCCATTTGAAATGTCCAACTTAAACCTTTTGTTTCTGTCAATAGTTTCTCCTAACTTACTGCACTAGAACTATGAGGTACTGAGACTTTGAGACCATTTATTTGATGTTTAGTTGCTTACTGTAGCTTATCTTTGGTGGGTTGTTTAATGGCTTTAATGCATGGATATTTATCTTCTTCCTAGATCTTTTGATTTTGAATATGTGAATGAATTTCACAACTTGAATGGTGTTTGGAAAGATAATGATTTGATTTTAGAATTTTACAGCATCACACTGGGCTGATATGTGTTAATTCTTATAATACTCTTCACAGTTGTCATGATCTGCATAATTATTCATGGAAGGGCATCGTGATTAATATGATTTTCTTTGACACTGGTGGGTGCAATGAGTGACTTTGAGCTGATTTCTGTTTATTTCATTGGGTTCAAATAAGTTCTAAAGATATAAATATTTAAAGCCATACATTTTTTAGCTATATTCACTAAACAATAATTCAAACATTACTTGTCGAATTCAATGTGTACGCCTAGCACCTTGGATTGCTAAAAACCCCTTGCTTATTAAGCATGCGTAGGGCCTTAATACACTAGTTCTACCTTGTAGCCAGGGGATATATTTATTTACTTTCTGTCCTTTTCTCTTTGAAGTTCAACCTGCGTGTGCATGCACTTAGCTGTATAATCACCTTTTTTAGATTATTAGTTAACATACCCATATGTTTAGGTACAATTTGTTCTTCCTATCTAGTTCTATTGTAATTTCAAAGGATTTTCTTTTCTTTTATTCATTTCATTGTTGGTTGTCTACTCGTCTTCTAGGGAATACCATAGTTCTTGCTGCAGTTTATGGACCCAAAGCTGGAACAAGAAAGAATGAGAACCCCGAAAAGGCTTCAATTGAGGCTATTTGGAAGCCCAAGACTGGTCAGATTGGTGAGTCCAGCATTTCAATATACATGAATCAGTTGGTTAACGTCAAGTTGGAGGTTTTGTAACTATGGGTACTAAATGGTTTGCATTATGCTAAGTTATATCAGCTAGATGAAAGATGGTCTTGATCAACTTATTTTCTATCTAAGAGATTTTTCAGTGTTGCATATATTCCTTCCTTCATTCTGCTTCAAACTTATGCTTTATGGTTGGCTCTAATTTTATGGTAGTACAACTGCTGTTTGCTTATTACTGCATCTATTGCTGCTTATTTTCTTGACAATGGATTCCGAAAAAAGAGTATTTTCAGAAATGTTTTGAGTTTTTATCCTATTATTTTAAAAAAAAAAATCCTAGATGAATGGATATTTCGACATCATTCTTTGACTTCAGAATATATGAATGGGTCTTTTGACTGACAATCTGACAATAGGCATTGTAAACCTGAACAAAGTTGTTAGAAGCATTTAAAATGACTATTTGCCATTGCTACAGTTGTCACACTTTTTTTCTTTTGTTACCTTCTCCTCCACTTAGTGAGTCCTTGCTGAAATTATGGGTTCATGTGGGCTGAACTCAATTTTTTGAAGGAATTATGGTGGGCATGACCGTCTCAAGGTTTTGAAGAGATTGATCTTCTGGTTGGGGAGTTAAAAATGAAGACAATTTTTTTTTTTTTTATTTATTTATAGAATTTTAGTTCATTAGGCTGGTGGTTACATGTCTATTGTTAGTTGGCACTGGGGGTGCTACTAGAGCAGGTTGGGCTGGGTATCGACCAAGCCCAAGCTCATCCGGAATTGCATGTGGGAAACCTTAGGCTCAAGCTTGAATTAGAAAATCTGAGCTTGAGCCCAAGACCAGGTTGGGAAGTCCCCTAAAAAAAATCGAGTCCCTCAAAAATCAAAATATCTACTTTTAATAAACTCAATAAGAAGAGATTCTCGAAAAAATTATGATATATCTTAAAAGCGCATGCAAGACATGCCTGTATGCCCTGCACCTTGCCTGTATGCAGGATATTCTTTCTTCTTTTCCCTTTATTCTTGGTAAATCTTCGTCATCCCTTGGTCTTTAATCATTTTGATGGTCTACAGTAGTGGTAAGCTTTATAAGGGGAAAAAGCGCATATTTAAGTACTTGATTCCCTTTTGGCCTTCCAGCTAATAATGTGACCATTGAGTTGTAAAAGATTTACCAAGTACTCTACTAGTTTTCTGGACCATACAAAATGTCTTGTTGGATCATGTGACCTTTTCATGTGTAAGTGATGTTCTTTTATTTGGCGAAAGTAGTATTTGTAAGTGGTACAATAATAAAAAAAAGTACTTTGTTTATCGTGTTAATCAACATATGTAAATATATCTAAACTTCACAATGTATGCAAATCATGACAAAAATGATTCATCATGTAATTCCCATTTCTCTAATCTTGCAAAATGAATACCATAATTGTTTAGGCAAACCTGAGAGGGAGTATGAGATGATCCTCAAGAGAACCTTGCAAAGTATATGCGTCTTGACCATCCATCCAAATACCATTACCTCTGTGATACTTCAGGTGAGTCTTTTGACATCATTTTCTAAGGAAATGCTTGCATGAATTGCTAGACCTTTTTAATTAATTTTTTATGCGGTATATTTTATATCTCTATAATGTGTCTATTGTTCATATGACCAAACCTAATTTAATAGAGGGCTCAGTAATGAACTAAATATTTTAATGTTACCTGAACTGTGGTTGCTGTGCAACAAAGTACTTCATGGTTTGATTGCCTTACAGGAAGACTTTTGAATTACATAATGTTTGGTTATTTCATGCATGTATATTACCTTGGAATTTCATATCAGTTACTACATCATTAACAACATTATATTTTTTCTGCTGCCTGTGCAGGTTATCAATGATGATGGTTCTGTATCTTTCATGTTGTACCAGTTATACATTTGTAATGGTTTTGGTAGAACTAGTAATTTAGCATCTCGATGAGGCAATGGTATAAATTATCAACCTTTTTTGTTGGTTCATTTGTTTGACGAGTGCGTAAATCTTGGTGAGGAGGATACATTCTCCTCCTTTTTAACTGTTATACTGGTCAAATTTAAATGGCCACCAAACCATTTTTATCTTTTCTATTGCAAGCTGTCAAGGGGTTGCACTCATATTATTAGTGCCACATTTCAAAAATGCACATGTTCTATCCTTTTAAATGCATGTCCCCACATCTCATAATCTTCTGCAAGGTGGTTCTCTTGTTTCTCTGTCCATCATTATTTTATGTTTAGGGTAATAATTCCTTGACAAGAAGTTTGCTAGCTTCTGCCATGTGCCATAAATGCGGCCTGTGCTGCACTTTTAGATGCTGGAATCCCGCTAAAACATCTTGCTGGTAAGGAAATCGTGGCATTTCTGCCAAAATTCAGTTACATTGTACTGCTATTTACAGTTTCTTTTCAACATGCAGTGGCAGTCTGTTGTGGTCTGACAGAAAGTGGATCTGTAATTCTGGATCCCACCAAGCTAGAAGAGCAGGTTATTTCTTATATGAGCAATCCAGCAGTCTCCCACCCCCCCCCCCCCCCCCCCCCCCCCCCCTCCTCTTCCTGTTTACTAATACTAATCTTATATTCCTTCCAATTTGTTATGACTCTAAAAAGGAACTCGAATGCCCACAAAAATGTAATGTCTACTTAATTGGAGAAAGTAGCATCCTCATTATCATGACATGTTATCATCCTAACCACCTACTCAAGCACGAGGACTTGAATATAACATCTTAGCATGAAACCATTCATTATGACACTTTTCTGTGATGTGGCAGAAAATGCAGGGCTTCTCTTATTTGGTCTTCCCCAACTCAGCTCATACAGTTCTTCCGAAAGGACCATCACAGGTGGACAGTGAACCGATGGAACATGGGGTAATCACCTCTGTCACTCATGGTGTGATGCCAGGTATTTTACACCCACTTGACTGGTCTCATTTCATTCTAGTGCTACTGCTTCCTCTTAATGTTTCACGTGCTAGTTTAGAATTCCTGTAACTTCACAATATTTCATTTTTAAAACTTTTTCCTTATCCATAGGAACTGTGACATTTTCCTTATAAACGTGGAGGCTACCTAATTTGCCTTGATTTTAGTTAAGCCACTGTGAAGGGTGAATGAGATCAGAAACTATTAGCTTTGTGCCGGTGTGCAATAGTCCTAAGATCAGGGCTTCCACTTTTATCATTTTCCCCCTAAGATTATGGCTTCTCCTAGGACGTTTTGGCATGATAAGGCTATTCCTGAAAATTCTGGAGGAACTTCCCTAAAAGGCTGATAACTCAGGGTAGTTTTCGATTTCCCAAGATTCTAGAGCAGTCTCTTTCCAAAACTAAACTTCATCTTTTTTCTTTTTTGAATGGTAACCGAATTTTCTTAAAGGAGCTATAGCAGTGCAATGCTAAACTGAACACAAAATTTCTCTTTATCTTGGTCTTTTTTCTTTTTCTTCTGCTTGTCAGCAATTCTCCTAGCAAACATGGCAAACATATATGGTGAGCTGTTCAACTTGTAGGAAATTGTTTAGGTTATATACCAAATCTCACATTATTCAGACAATCTGGGTGATCTTTTAAAAAGAATGGACGATAAAAGGAGCTGTGGTGGCTGTCTTTTCGCCTTGACCATCCATTTAACTCCTTTGAAGTCCTCTGAATATATGTCGAACATATCCCATCTGTTCTTGGGCTCCAGCCCATTTAAGGCAAGCCTACAGGCTGATTGCTTCAGATTTAATGCACACATCCAATGTGTCCAAAATCTACTCTCATTTGCCCTCTCTTGAATATGATGGCTTTAATACCAAGCCTTTTCTGCAGTCTTGAAGTGTTACAACCCCAAACAGGCTGCCGAATTGTGGGGCCATGGTAATTTATACCTCATCTCTTTTAGGAGGAGACTTTGCTATCTGCCTGTGGGACTGTAGTTTGAGTGCTGCCGCCTCTCAGCCATTTCCCCTTTTTTTCCTTTTTCTTTCTTTTTTTTGTCAAAAGAACTGTGAGATAATGAGAACCCATTATGTATTTGCTGTCAAAGTTCATCATCATCATTATTAATATGGTATTATTTGAAATTTGCCTTCAGTGGATGACTATCTTCACAGCCTTGAACGGGGCCGTTCTGCTAGTGCGAAGATTTCGGATTTTATTAGGCGAAGCTTGCAGTCACAGGTTCCTGATGACCCTTCAAAGGTCAAGTAAATTTTGATGCATATATAAACATTGACATCACTCGACCTCTATTGGTGCGGCTGGTGTTTTGTGTATGGCCTACACATTTAAAGTGTGTCACAGGTTTGACACCCATTTTATATTTATTAAGGTCATGTACAACTTAAGTTTTATCTGATCCTTTTTTTTTTTCTTGAAATTAATTTTGTTGCTTTGGAGAAGTTTGAAATTTGTATGGCCTCTATGAAGAGAGAGTGGTGGCATACTGGCATGCCAAAGGGCCGCGAATGGTACCTTTTATTTTTTACACATGTAAAATGATACTTCAAGATCATGTTTTTTTTTTCCCCTACCCAAGCATGTTTCTGAACAATTACTGGACCCAAGCAGGTTTCTGAACAATTTACTGGAACCAGATCTATTGACACTGATTCAATTCACCATACACCCAAACACGCCCAGAAGGTTGCTGCTCGTTTTTTTTTAATACGACCTCTAATTTGAAAATCTTTATATTGGTAAATGAAGATTATGTTATTCAGTTCTTCAAAATTCTCCCCAGTAAATGCCATCTAGTTTCTAGCAGACTTTATTGAGACACTGATACTAAACAACAACTGATCATGATAAGAAGCCAACCAGGAACCAGTAGGCGAAACTCATAATTTCACATTGCAGCTGTCGAAGTTGCATATTGCTGGATTATTCATCACTAGCACGGCCCAGAATCAAGTCATTTCCTTGTGCGTTTGAATGGTCCTGAATTATTCACTCATGCATGCTTTCATGTTTCATCTGGCTCTGCTTATACCTTTTAATGATCTGGATCTTGTGAGATAAACCTTGTCCCAAAATTAGATCAGAAGTCTACGACTTAAAAATTGTGTAATTAGGGCCTGATTGCTCATGACTCAAGAAATACCGAGTCTGGTGCCAGTTCAAAGCGACCCACATATGATGTTGGTAGATCAAAAAATTTCTTTGTTATTCCAACAGCCAAATGTTCACTTCAATTGTTGGGATTTTTGAGAAACTGTGAGCATCTAATAACATACACATAGTTGGGATAAGGCTTTGATGATGCCGATGACAATGAATCAGATTTATTTTAACTTGTTTGATCGTAACATTCTACTATTCCCTTTGGCCTGGCCTTTTTTCTCCTTTTCGGTTCCCTTCAATTTGTTCGACTTTAATGTAACTTGTATTTTGACATGATCAGGACATCATTCTAGTAATTCTCATTTGAATCAACTCAACTGTAATTAGGCCGTAGAAACATAAAATAATAATAACAATTCCATGAAACATATGTTCCATCATCCATGTGCTTTTCTCCTTTTAGTAGTTTACACATCAGTCAACTTGCATTTCTCATGCGAGACAAGGGCCACAATCAAACCACTTGGCTTGGACGTGGGACCCACCAATCACATCAGAAAAAGTCCCTATCTTTGCCATTTAAATCAAACTTGTATATACAAGTGCCATTTTGAAGAGGGTGGATAAAACCATCTAAAGCATCTTCTAATCAAGGCGATATTCATTTCAACAAAGGAAGAAACATACATAAAATAACAAGTCTTACAAAATCAAAAGGCCACATGTACATAACATACTACACTGTACAGTGTCCTCAGGTAACATCTCTAAGTTCTTTATTGAGGCTTGATACTGAAAAGAATCACAGCCAAGGTGGTGTGGGGATAACTATCACCATGATGAAGGCAAAGAAGTTACATGCTTTTCAAAATGTTGGGACTTCATAAAGTAGGGAGATGCATTTGTCATCCTGCATTGTAAGGGGGAAAAAGAAGATCAAACGCAGAAATACCACATGCTACTTATTAATCCTTCATATTAAATCTAATATCATCTTATCAAAAGATTAATCGATTATGAGGAAGTGGTCTCCGCGTTTTACTTATGAGTGCTGCTACTTACACACTGCAAACAACTTTCCATACACCGCATCTTTTCAAAATAAATAAAAAAATTAAATAAAAAAATTTCTAAACTACTCCTCTCCCTGCTCCGGCCACCTCCGCCCGACGAAGATCCCTCTCGCTCTTCTTCTTCCTCTCCCTATCTCTCTCCCCCGCTCCCCATCTCCCTCTCTCTTCCTCTCTCCCCTCGCTTGTTGCCGGCCCCATTGGAGTCAACAAGATGCCACATATTTCAAAATTTTCAAATCAACCCGCGACCCCCAATTCGTGAATTCACCAAATATAAAAAAATTAGATCATCAGGAAGAAGAAGAAGACGACAATAATGATGACCCACAAATTTAAAGGGTGTGTTATGAAACATGTTACACCCCGACCATAATTAAGCATGTTTAGTGCTAATTAATTATATTTTAACTAAATTAATTATGCTTAGTTACTAATTATAGTAATTAGTGTTAACTAGTCCTTGTGAGTCTAGTTAGTTGAGTCTTGAGCCTAGACTAGGTGAGTTGAAGTGGATTGACCCGATTAAGTGAAGTTGAGGGCTTTTTCGTATTTAACGATTTTTGCATTTTGCATCATTGCACGCCATTTTGACACCAACGCGTGTATCTCATCGAGCACGCCAACTTTCGTAGTCGAACCGACCCCATTTGACCAACCGTTGTATTAGTGGACCATCATTTGACTCAAAATGAAAATATTCAAGATTAAAGGACTTAGTTGCAAAAAGGGACAACCCTATCCCTTTGTAGGCCCAACTACCCATTCCATTTCATTCCGTTCATTTTCTCTTCTTCTCTACTACTACTCCTTTTCTCTTCCCTTCATATCATCTTCTCCAATCACCCTAGAGATTTCTTGCATGAGCTTTGAAGACTAAGAGTGGACTCTCCTTCATCCTCTACATTCTTCCCTCTATGCTTGTGGACAAGAACCCATCTTCATCACCTCCTATTTTCTTCAAATTCGGATTTATCACTAGAGGTAAGAGCCAAACCCCTTTTAAGTTATATTTTTAGGTTAATATGAGTTGAAATAGAGCCTTGAGGCTTGTAGCTAACATGCATTGCATTCTCATTCATGCTTCCATGGTTTTCCATTGTTAGGGTTTGTAGATTTGGGGGTTTTTAGTCTCTTGAGCTAATTGAGTGAAGAGGACTTGAAAAGCTCTATTTGAGGCAAGTATAAGCTTTAATTAAGAATACATGGTGCTAATTCCTTGATTTGATTATCCATTCTATTTTATCTCTTATGGTGATTAGCCTCTTGGTTATGGCTTGAAAATGAATATGATTTTAATTCTTATGGTTGGGTTGGAAAAATAGTAAACTAAGGTGTCTTGGAATGGGTGGTGTATAAACAAATGAAACACAATTTCATGTGTGCAGGTGGGGCTTGAACGAGGACATGTGTACATGTATGGAATCTTAATACAAATGCATGTGCATGTGGAATCCTTTATATAAATGCATGACAATGGGTGGTGATTGAATGATGACATGTGCCATTACATGTTAAAAAGGAATGCACAGGTGGGACTTGAGAAAACTCAGAATAAATGAGTGCCTGACGAGTGATACAGAAGTGTCCCTCGCTATAGCGAGGATGGACCTCGCTATAGCGAGACACTTTCTGTGGGCTCGCTATAGCGGGCCACAAGCTCGCTATAGCGAGATGTGGTTCTGCCTGGGCCTCGAGGTTTTGACCAAAAATACTTTTTAGGCCACTAAAAGTTGACGAATACCCCTAAATTATATATTTACTAAACCACTTAGGATTTTGGGACTCCGAAGTACTTGTGGGACCCTAGAAAATGGCACCTTTGACCAAATCAACGGACCAATGGAATGGACCACATGAGAAATCTTTGAGGCTAAGATTATTTCATGTGGAATTTATCTTTCGTCTAAGACCTTGTCATGGATGAGGCATGGGGAACCCGGTGCATTACATTTATACAAAGTGACACCAAATTAAAGATAGCCTGCACAGGACCTCTAAACTTCATCGTGTGAGAAAGTGAAAGACGAGAGTCTAGTAAATGACCTTGATTCCTCTTGATTAATGCATGTGCATATTGAGATCTACTTCCTATTCAACTTCCAAATTCTAAACAATAAGTTATATGCATAAGTTGTTTCGTTTTTATTTGTTATACGTGTACGGTGATATGATGTTCAATTGAATTTGAGATGAGTAAGTTATGTGTGAAATATTGGGGATTATGATTCGATTTGATTCAAGTAAAAACAATCTTACTCATGTGTGTATTTATTCGATTCGATTTGGTCTGGCACTACTGAGCTTCGACCTTGTGATACCCGACGGGGTTAAACTTGGTTTAGTTATTCGAGATCACTGCAGTAGATTATCTGGAGTACCGGAACTCTAGAATCGGGTATCCAGCTAGCCTTTGGCCGGGCCGCTGGTGACATCCCAACTAGATTTGCTCTCTATTGAGAGGATGAGCTTAATGTAGTAGCCAAATTAGTGTGCATTACTGTTCATTGATTCAAAAAGCATGAATTAGTCTATTTTGGCACAATTGCCTAGTTATTCCTTTATATTGACATCTTATTAATCAATTGTCATTTAATTTATTTTGGAACATTATGTATTTTCATTTTATTGCCTATACTTGCCAATTCGTCGTATTCGAGGTGCTACTCTTGGTGTCACAGGCACAGATGCAGATCCCAGGCTTGAGGAGGCCCAGACGGGAGAGGAGGAAGCCCAAGAGGTTCCTCCAGGATTAGAGGAGTGGCCCGATGTGGGGCAAGTGTAGAAACTCCACATTTTCGTAGTGCGCCACACACTTTTGAGAGCTGGTAGCGAGAGTGTGACTACTTCTTTTTGTGTTGTCACACTAGGATCTTCTTTTAATTTAGTTATACTTTTGGTATTATTGTGTAGGGTATCTCGCAACCCTCTTTTGACAACAATGCATATATTTGTAAAAGTTCTTTTGTATTAAACTTGAATGTTTAAATGGACCGAATGGGGAATGATATTCATTTTGTAATTTCAGCTTCCGCTTACTTGAAATGTTTTAATTGGTTCAAGTGAGTTAGACTCACGAGTGGAATTGGTTTATCTCCTTCATGTGATTGTATTTGACTCGCGACATGTATTATCACACGGGAGTACGTGTGTCTCACCTCGGGGATTGCCATAGGCCGGGGTAATTCGGGACCGGGATGTGACAAAACATGAAAGAAGAAAGATAGTGATGTGTTCATACAGTGGGAGGCTTTCTTTTGGGGTAGGAAACAGAGAAGATAGTCATCCTTGGTTTATGGGGCTGACCAAATAAGGGAGTGATCTCCTATATTCCTCCCCATCTCCATTTGTTGTTGTTGCTGCTGCTTCTGGGTTGCTTGTGTTGCCCGCCACTTGTATGATGGAATGCTCTCCATCGCCTCTCTCTCCCTTCTCCATATTCATCTGCAGCTCATCCGCCTATGTATGAGATTGATAGATTGATATATTCTTTTTCTTTCATTTTCTTCTCCATTCTTCCTGTCTCTCTCTCTCTCTCTCGCTATAGATGAACACAATATAAGAAAAAAACGGTGGGCGGCGGCGGGTGGGTTTTGCACTTTTGCCAGAGCAGGGAGAGCAAGAGAGAGAAAACGAGAGGGAGGGGTGGTTTTTTTTTTTTTTTTTTAAATAAAGTGTGTGGAAAGATTTTTAGAGTGTGTAGGTAGCATCACTCTTTACTTATATCCAATTTATGTGTTCAGATTATTTTAGAGCAGATGGTTGTCACTTCATATTTTTGTTCTTTTCTAATCTATTGCATTCTTACTTCTTAGAGAAAGAATGAACACTAGTGCAGTGATAGGTGGACTACTGCTTTTCCAATTTTTTCACCCCCAAGATACCATCATTGCTGTCAAAGTGCATAGGTGTTTTCCACTTCAAATCAACACAAAGAAAACATTATCACATCTAAGATGGTTTATGATCTTGCAATTTGGAGAAACAACTTATCAGGGTAAATTAAATTACCTCTCCTTTCGTTTCTCTAAGAAGCGAGCCAATGATGCTTTGCGAGCTATAGGAATCCCTGCAGAACCCAGAATTACCAACTTGTCATGACATTATAATCTCCATTAAAACATCATCCTATTGATACCAAACTCCAATTTCTAACAATTCATAGTTTGAAAAGCTTAAAGATAAGGAAAAGAAGCCATAATACCATCTGACATCTCAGTTCCAAAAACAGACTCCATTGAAGTGATGGCTTTTGGTGTTAGTCGACAACCACCTTCAGGGCCTTTTCCACCCACCAAGTCATCAGTGCTGGTCGACCTGCTCCGCGACTGAGCACCCATGTGCGATGTTACAGACGTAGGGCTCGAAAGACTCGAGTGGGGTGAAGTTGCAAGGGACTGGTTCCCACGAACACCATCAGCAACTGCAGGTTTTGGGCTCATTGCCTGTACTTGGGTAGTTCTGGGAATTGCAGCATTAGCAGTCTTGGAAGACCCATTTCCCGCCAAGAACATTATTGCTTGAGCCTGAAGGAGATCCATCACAAAGCTTTAAAATGTTTATTACCATTATAGGACAAACAAGTACCCGAGTTGACAGGTTTTAGTACAGGAAAAAAAATTATAAAAAAGAAAGAAAGACATGCCTTCTCAAGTGGGACTTCATCAAAGACATTCACTACACCCCCATAGAAAATGGAGAGCTGTGCAGATGCAGGGATGGTCTTAGAAATGCTCCTGAACAAGAGAATATATCCATTTCAATTTGCTGCTTACAATCATATATTTAGTAGAAGTGATATCAACTTAGAGATGCTATGTCCACTTTTCTATGTAAGTATGTTTTTCATATGATGTTGGCTAGCTTTGATCAATATATATCTCAAAATGCCTCCCATCTTATGATTCAAACCATATCCATGATCCCCCGTGTGGTTTCGAACTCGGGACCTCTTGCTTGCTAGTCAGTAATCCCAAAACCACTTGGTGATAGAAAACTGCAAAAAAAACAACTACTTAACAGGATCTCTTGGTTGTAACCATAAATTTCTAACAGTTTGGCTATGTTCATACGGCACGAGAGATGTAGTTCATTTCATGATAAGGACTAAGGTCCAATAGTTGAATCAAATGGGTTGAAAAATTGGGCTTGTGGGTCAAGCAGAAAATACTCTAGTGGGAAAAAGGAGATCTTGCTATTTTATGGTTGTTACCTAGAAGCATATGTTCCTGCAGACGACCCCATGATGGAAAAAGCCTCCTTCTGTTGCTTCACTGAAGTAGGTGCAATGTTGGTGCCAGTGACCCCACCGTGTATCTTGATGAAAGGGTTGCTCTTGGCCATTGGAATTGAATGGTTGAAAACAGGAGGAAAGGTTCTCATTTCATTCAAACTAGTGGCATGAACTGCGCAACCTGGAATTGAAAAGTGGGAACTTTGTCTATCCAGACTAAAGCTTTTCTAGAAAAGAAGAAGGAAAGAAGAAAAAAAAAAAAAAAAAACCAGAGGGGATTGGTTCTTGCCAATGGAATTGTAACTTAATTGATATGGGTTGATTCAAAAACTACAAAATGTAATGTGGGTGGGTGCAATGCAAAATTAGAAATGCAAACCTGGGTGGATTCATAAGAGTGAAAGGCAGAGGAGGAGCTGACTTTAGTAGGCCCCTCTTTTGGTATGGGTTTGAAAGGCATGAAGTGAGACAGAGAAGAGACTTTGTTGTTTGACAAGCCACCGCACTGCATCCCTGGAATGCCTTTGAATCCTGTTGAATCAAGAAGAAACAGTTTACATGAGGCTTGTATATAATATTAAATGTGCTCTGTTCTACACGCTTTATATAATCTAGCACCAACTTGAATAGTCAGATTAAAGAATGTAAGATACCATGTGTCATCATAGTCTCATCATGATCAACCCAAAAGCTTAAATTTATATACAAGCCTCAACAAAGGCCGAAACACGAATTAGAAGACAATTCAAACTCATTACTTTGGGCAATATGGGACGTGGGACTTTCCCAACAAAGAATGACAGTTTTACAAAAATAAGTAGATGAAGAAAGGAAATGGCAGAAAACTAAATAGTTCTTGGGATTTCTGAGAAAAAGTAGAATCATCTCTGAAACTTTGAGAAATCAGTCTCTTAGAATATACATTTCAAATGACACAAAAACACCAAACACAGCCTATAATTCTAAATCCAAAAATAGCAAGAAAAAACCAAATAATATTCATCTTACCATGATCAATGCATACATCCTTGGAAGAAGAACTCATCAATCCCAAGAAATCTCTTTCCATCTCTAAAAACTTCCACCCCAGACTCAAAACACATAAAAATCTTCTCACTCTCTCTCTCTGTGCACACAAACTGCAGCAAAAGAAACAAGTGTGTATGTGTGAAGGAGGAGCATTCAATTCTAAGTTTATAACCCCCACAAACAATCAATCCAAGCCGTCCATTCTCATAATCGTACCCGACTAGTACCGGCCTATTCGGTCTTCAGTTCCACGTGCTCCTCACGGATGACGACATCAATGTGATGCGCGACACGACTCCGTTTTTCGTATTCGTATTTTTTATCCGTATCCCTAACCGTATCGTATCCGTATTTATACGTCAACCATGTTTTTTTGTTTACTTCCGTAGAATACACAGGGCCGCAGGTTTCTCCTAGGAAGTGCTTTCTAGGACCGGGTCTTTTGAGAAATCTAGAATGATGATGATGGCCCACCAATCTAAGGATCTAATCAACTTGGGATATCATAGAAATGGAAAAAAAAACAATGAAACACTCCCAAGTATTTATTTAACTACTCATTCTTTGGGTTAAAGTGACGATCTTCATTTCATCATCTGGATGATCATGATTAACGGATCAATGGATGAGAAGCCCTCTAGGATCTTTGGATAATCTTAATTGTCTAACCAACTCTTTCTATCAGGACTTCATATGGTGTGTCCAATTATTTCAAAGGCATGAATCATTGAAACAAGCACTGTGATTTACACCTATAAATTCATCAATGGGGTCTGCTTATTGAATTCAAACCGTTCAAAATTAATGCCTCCACACATACGTATTTATATATTGGCCAAATTTTATTCAAATAAGGAGCTGATCCTATTATAATCCAATATTAAATATGTCATTACCCTTCCTTCCCCATTGAATTACTCAAAAGGTGCAGCCGGGTGAAATTTAGCATAGAGAAAAAACACACGTGGGAATGTTGAATTTGTGTGGATATAAAAGTTTTGAACGAGAGAATCAGATTTTACCAAACACACGCCATAAAAAGTGGGGCAAGGTACTTGGAAGTTGATCTTTTATTCCTTTGATTTTCTTGCTGAAACTTAGGGTAAGAATCTGGACGCTCTAGGTATCATAATTCATAGGTAGAAAAAGTCAAAACAGAAAAAGCAGTTACCCAAATTCTGCAACAAAACAGGCTGTCAGTGGAATCTCAGCTTTTAAAAATAAGTAACTAGCTACCCAAATTTTGCTAACAAACAGGCCGGCAGTTGGATAATATCAGATTCAGGAGCAGTCTGAGCTTTTCAACGAGTCAGGGGCTTAGGGCATGTTTGTGTGAAAAAATAGGATGTTTTTCTTCAAAAAAATTTTTTAATAGTTTGATGCAATAATTATAAAACGCATTAAAAACACTTTAAATTTTCCTAATCCATGAAAGTGTTTTCAATTGCCAGAATTATGTTTCCATGAGTCGGGAGACCCTGATCCTTGTAAAGTTTATAAGAATTGTATTTAATATAATCTTTTAAGTATGGGCCATGTTCTTATATTAATAGATGTAGAGTAATTTGAGGTCAATTTCATACCTCTACCTCTTCATCTATAGCCATAATTTTTTATTTTTTATTTAACTTCATCACTTAAAAAACAAAAAACACAATGAAGCAACAATCAATGAGTCCATTCGGATGCAAAGGATGCTTTTGTGGGGTGGCCACAAGTTTTATGATTTTATATATGAAAAAAAGATCCTTTGATCTAACGGTCCAATTCATTCGGATGGGTGCCAAACACGGGAGTGAAGTCAGAGGGGTCTCTATTTGATTGTCGGTTTGAATTGATGATAGGTGGAGCCCACTCTACCCATTATACTACGGTGCAAGGTGTATGTACGTGAAGATTTAATTTTTAAGTATGTATAGTAGTTTTAGTAAAGAAAAAATATTTATTTGAAAGAAACATAGAGGTCTGGCTTTGTTTGGACCTAGACCCCACAAAGCCTTCAATCTTTTATTTTATGAAAAAGTCCTCATGGACGGATTTGAGACTGACCCCTTGGTTCTCATTCAATATCATGATCATCCAATATCATCCATGATATTGGATGAGAACCAAGGGGTCGGTCCAGAGACCGACCCAAAAAGTCCTTCCATGTAGACGGGCTGTTATTTTATTGGGACAAGAATATGGCCCAAGGTATGTCCAACTCGAATCTAGTTTGTCGATAGCCTTAACTAATGTCAATTGTCAAGATAATTTTTTCTAGGGGTGTAACGGTTCAGTTAACCGTTCATTTTGAAAGAACCGTTAATTGAACCGTGAATTACCATTTTCACTTTTGAAAACCGTAGCCGTGACCATAATCGGAAAAACCGTTAAAAACCGAACCGCGTTTAACCGTTAAAAACCAAATCCGAAGAAACCGTTAAAAATCGTTTTGTCAATACGGTTAACCATTAAAAACCATTAAGAATTATATACATATTTCATTTAGGCAATTTATTTTTTTATTAGTATAATGATATGGTTAACCGTGTGCGAACCACACTTCACGGTTTAGTTCGGTTAATAATCGTGAGTCAATACTGAAAACATTAACTGAATCGTGAAGTGCAGTTTTCCGATTTAATCGTAACTGTAATCGAACCATGAAACACGGTTATTAACCACGGTTTGGTTCGGTTCGATTCGGTTAGACGGTTTTTCGATTTTCTTTTATACCCAATATTTTTTTCCTAAATACTTTTATTAAAGGCTTGTTTCGTGTAATTGAATTCATAGGTGCTAAAAACGAAGAATGAAAACTAAAGCTCAAAAAAACGACTTTCATTTAATATTTTTTTAATTAGAAACTGAATTAAGAAATGAACACCGAGCTATTACACCAGTGTTTGAATTAATAGGAAAGTAAATTGTATGCCATTACCTTACCTCATGATCAATTCCTATGCATTCTAGACAAACAAAAATATTTTATTAAATTGGGTATTTTTAAAGATTAAAAAAATTAGGTTTTTACAGTTGTGGGCCAACACATAATAAGGAATTGTCAAGAGCTATAAATAGAAAAACCTTTATGAGCAATAGTTTGGAACCCATCCGAATAGACTGAATGGTTGGATTGATTATAATCTTATTTTGAAAGGGGGGGGGGGGGGGGGGGGGGTATTGATGAGAAGACACCAAGTTTTTTTTTTCCTTTTCCTTTTTATCTCTTTCTTTTCTTTTCTTTTTTTTAACAAATCATGCTTCATTATGGAGAAATCTTTTCTCCGTAACTTGAGTGTCTCATAGAATCCTTCTAGCATGTCTTTTTTTTTTTTTGTTGAAACTGAAGCTTTATATGAAAAGGGACTTAGATACAGGGATGATTTTAAACTGTCAAGTGATCTTACAATTTGATTCCAAAAGATAATCAGCAGCAAAACAAGTAAAAGATCGAAGACTGTCTTCATTCTTCATACTGCGCCAAAAGATGTTGCTCCTTAAGTTGTGATGGGAAATCATTACGCCAAAAGATGTTGCTCCTGAAGTTGTGATGGGAAATCATTACACAATGATGCTGACTCCTGCAAGAAATATACATTATGATATACCTTGTGATTGCCCCCGTAGAAGTTCCATGGTTTTTGAGCAGTGGCTACCATGTTCAACAAACCTCAAAGAAAAAAAAAAGGGGGGGGGGGGGGGGGGGGGGGGGGGGGGGGTGGGGGTGTTTCATTAGGTTTTGTGTATAAAAAATGCTTCAAAATTTTCCAAATATAGAGGGGTTGGGTGCTATTGATTCCGCCCCTAGTTTTGTGGAAATACAAAAATCATGTTCATCCTTCAGGAGACTTTAGACATGACAATTGACAACAATATTCATATCCATCTCTGATAAACCGTCATTGCCATAACTGAGTTCTAAAACCAAGTCACCATCAAACTCAAAGGACCAGAACCCTATCTTTGGAGGACCTTATAAGATCTGAAGGGCTTTTGGAATAGCTGTGATGAGAATGGAATTATTGGAAAAGAACATGAACAAAATCTGAAAAAAAAAAAAAAAAAAAAAGGACCTTTTGCCCCGTACGGACAACGCCAAGGATTTCATAAGGTTGCGGAATTTTTTGTACATCTTTATGCCGGTTAGAGCAGAGAACCCAACGTTCAGTTTCAGGCTCAGCCCCTTCCAAGCCTCTCGGAAGGATAGTACCTTCACCTTGTACTCTTGTTTTTGAACCTTACAAGCTGCCAAAATAAAAGTTCATGTAATGCCACGTTCAAATGTCCCCATCTTTGTATGCTGTAGGGCAACCTTTATCAAATCCAAAGATCTATTATTCTAGACAGCGTGTGAACCCAGCACAAGAATCATAGCCAATTTCTCAAAATCAACTTCCCCATTTTCCTCTTTTTTCAAAAGAGGGCCCACAACTGTTCTATCCAATCGTTTGGAGTAAACCTCCAGGCTCTAGCAAAATAGCAAATAAGGAAAGGTATCTACCCGCCTTATTAGTTATTACGGATCAAACCATCTTCAAATTGGGTTTAAATCTCCCACAAAGGCATCCATGGATGGAAAAAATAAAAAATAAAAATGCACACACACATTTGAACTGGCATTGGGTTCTAGGCGCACCTGGATCCAGATCCAATTATCAAATGGATACAACATATGGACCCATACCAGGACCAGCAGACCAAAATTGATCCAGACTAGAACAGTTTACTCAAATATATTACAAAATATGACAATAATGCATTCCAGTATCAATTATTACATAAAGTATTTTCTCTATTTGTGTACTCCTGTGAAAATTCAAACACCATACCAAGCAAGAAAAAAGTCCAGCATCGGAATTTCTCACTAGGTAGCTTTTTCCAAGTTACTGGGGGATCCAGGTCACATTTAAATCAGAATTTGGATCCATTTTGTTTCTGCACAAAATGTGACTTGGTAATCTGAATCCATTATAGATTCAGGCTGGAACAGGGTATATTATTTCTCTCTACACATACTTCTATCCTGCTACTGGTTAAAGAGCTAAAAGAAATTCAAGGTATGATTTATGCCATATGCAGCACTGTCTAAAAAAAAGAATACACTACTAACAATACCAAATTCAAATTGCAACCAGTATGCTATACAGTGCGACATAGATAGTGGACATTGACAAACAGACACATCCCATATCAGAAAACTCTTGTGACATTTTCAGAAACCAATGAATTTTCTTGGAAATAGATGGTATTACGGCAGTTTCGATCACGGCATTTCCCATCCCATCAAATCCCATTGGTTGTGTCATCTGCTCAGTTCATCAAGAAACAGAAAAAGGAAATAACAACTCACACATCATCAGCAACAGATAAAACAGTGTAGAACATTAAAAAAGATAACTGCATTTCTTTAAGCACATTTTGAATTGGGTGGAAAACAGCTAGAAAAAGCTGCACACAAATGCAAATCTGGACTGCGGCCTTTTCCACTTTTTTCTCCACATAGCAGGAGAAAACTGTCCAAAGTTCAAATTTGCAATCTAGACAGTCTTTTACACTTGTATTCTGCTCCAGCTTTCTCCACATCCAAAAGGGGCCTTAGGTGCATTGAGTAAAGAGCAAAACCGCTAGGGCAATGCATTTTCAGAAGGTATAAATAAGAGACAGAAAAAAGAAAGTATGCAGCCAACATACATATGAGGAAAGTAACACGGGAAAGTGTTACATTATGGTTCCAGCTTTAGTGAAACGACCCGTGACTGCCTGTTACGCTTTGCTACTTTGACAAAGATTGCTGACAAGCAGGGGGGAGCCCACCATGGCCGCCGCACTTCTTGCTCACCTTTCAGACAAGCAACTGCAGATAATAACTAATGTCAGTGTAACTAAAAACAACATTTTACCCTCTGCAGTGGTGATAGTATGAGTTGTCATGAAAGTAAACTTCCTTTCCAACCGAGCCCACACAATGCACTCTGTAGGAGAAGCACGGGATAGCCCAGTGGTAAGGGGGCATCTCACTCTCGCCCAAGTGCTAGCGATGATGCCTAGATACAGGATGGATACGGTAGGGACACGGACACAGACTGCAATGACACGAAGTATCAGAAACAATACGACACGAAGTATCAGAAACAATACGACACGAAATATTGCCCATTTTGAAGTATCCGTGCATCATAAAGAGCCAGGGATATTGGCAGAGCATAATGAGGAAGTGTACTTTGGCTGAGCATGGAAGAAAGAGTATTGAAGCGGAGCACTATGGCAGAAGTAACACAAGTGGAGCACTATGGTAGAAGTAACATAGGTGGAGCACATCAAAGGAATGGAGCACCTCAGGGATGACCCTAGGGCTGATAGATTAGGCTAGTTTAGGATAAGGATATTTTACCATTCCTCCCATGTAATAGGGAAAAAAAATGCACTCTGTAGATTAAAATGATCATCAAATGCAAAGCCATGTTGAAGGAAAAAAGAATGAAAATAATAGAACAAAAGATAAATGCCTCCTAAGTCTTAAAGGCTGAATGTAACATTTTATTCAAATAAGTGATGCATCTATCTTTTGAATGCTTTACCCGTCATCAATTTGATGGTGAGAATAAACCTTGATTGGAGAAAAACTTTCCTTGATAATATAACAAGGTAGAACATCATCATTATCACCTTCACACCCATCAAACTGCCATCATCGTTATTACCACCACCATTATCATCATCACCCCTTTAGCCACACCATCAAACTACCATCATCATCATAACCACCACCACCACCACCACAAAGCCCTTGTTGTACCCCGACTCTCCAAAAAAAGGTGAGAAGTGGGAGATTCTTTTAATGCCTAGGTTTTGAGGTTTTTATATTATAGAAAGCTTTCTTCATAGAGAAGTTGTAGGTAAAAATATTCAACTTATTAAAAGAAAAAAAAAAATCTCCGAACTTTTCTTGGGCTGCCAAACTAGTGTTTTAAATTTAGAAAATGTTATATTTTTTGCATTATTTTCTAATGCTTTCTTTTTCAGGCCCTGAAGTTCCTCTTAAGTTTTGTTGACTATGTATTCAGAGAGCCTCCCAAGCCGCAACCTGGTTAAGAAGGAACTTAATTTTTTCTTTACTGATGGATCAATTTAATCCTAGTGAAGGGCGCAGATGTCCTTGCAATTTCATAGAACTTTTGAAGCTACTGTGAACACAAATGTTTTGCAGCGGTGCTTGATTACTTGGTTACCCATTAGACCCCAAAGAAATTTGGGTATGTGACATTTTTTGGTCCAATTAATACTCAGGTCCGGGTTTAGTATGGAGTATGTGTAGAAGATAATGTGGCTTAGGCCCACTAGGCCCAGCCCAGCCCAGCCCATCAAGGGCGTTGTATATAAGATCCCACGTGTGGGATCATCTGCTGATTTTTCTCATATTTACTTCCTTGTATAGATTATGAGATTTATTCTCTTCCTTGTATAGATTAGGAGATTGTTTATTGATTAT
Organism: Litsea cubeba; assembly: GCA_012931725.1. Classification (NCBI taxonomy): domain Eukaryota; kingdom Viridiplantae; phylum Streptophyta; class Magnoliopsida; order Laurales; family Lauraceae; genus Litsea; species Litsea cubeba. The sequence goes on along the minus strand of CM022950.1, from coordinate 66,319,687 downwards.
TCTGATTGCCCTTGATTAGGGTATAATGTAACTATAAATACACAATCGATCCTCTCTTTGTGGGATCAAGTTTTCTCCCAATATTGTCTTCATCTTCTTCCTATAGTCTCATCACAGATTATTTCAGTATGGACCATACCCAAATATGTGTATACCTGAATATTTAATATTTATATCTTAAGGATTTAATACACACAGCAATGATAAATTATTTTATAATAATTATGCACATAAAATAAGCATTAATATTATATATAAAAATACATTTAATAATAATTGGGTAATGATCCTGATCTGGGTGCACCACAAACCCAACTTGAACCCAAACCATTTAAAGCCGTAATTTTGGATGCTGGCCTTGTGAGCATCAACCATGTAAAATAGCACTGTACATATCATATGTGGGGCTCAAACACACATTTATTGCATAATATGCCCGAAAACATTCATGTCAAGAGTTCTGCTGAGCCTACATGTGTAGATCCTCCATAGATGGAACAAGGCTTCAATGATGATGTTGCTGACACATCCATCGATCCTAGCTTCTCTATGTCAGCCACTTGTGTCAATAAAGTAATATATGCAAGATCCAAGCTGCTGCAGAGATTCATAGTGTAACAATATCTGCTGCTTATGAAGTACATTGATGAATTTAAAAAATGGCTACTGGTACACATTCATGATTCAACTCACACCCCACAGGATGAGTGGCTGTCCTAATCTTGAGCCAGGGCATGCACTTGGTAAGCAGCTTGGAACTAGCACATATGCCCGGCTGACATGTGTGGTCACACATAAATAGGCGGACCTGACACAAAAATAATCTTAGAAAATCTTTAATGAGGAAAAGAAGATTGGAACCTTTAATGCGGCGGAGCTCCTTGCAAAGTGTAATGAAGTCTCCCCATTTCATGTGGCACCGTCTAATAAATCGCAGAATCTGTTCTGTCGTAAACATGGATAAACTCTCCAAATACTCTCCATTGACCCCATTTTCTTTGAAAACCTGGCGATAGCTACCAAGATTTATCTCTTCCAGCCACAACCCGACATCCTGGAAGCACACCCAAGAGTGAGCATAGTTAGATCAAAGAGCTTTCTTTCCATAAAATGTACATATAAGTAAAAATTTCATAAAATGTACAAATAAGTAAAAATTTCACATCATATTAATGTTCTGATGAGAGAGAGAGAGAGAGAGAGAGAGAGAGAGAGAGAGAGAGAGAGAGAGAGAGAGAGAGAGAGAGAGAGAGAGAGAGAGAGAGAGAGAGAGAGAGAATCCACTAAACTACGGAGGGAAGAAAACAGGGTAAACAAGTGCCAGAAATAACTGAATAGTTACAGAGATAATACTATCATCATCCACAACGATCAATTGGGTCAGCACTCAGCACCAGACTTCATACAACTGGACAGCAAAAACTATTCTTGATGGTTGAAACTCCTAAATCAATTGTTCAAAAGCCCTTTCAAATTTCAATGCCACATTTGAGAGCACATCCCAGAGCCAAAATTTTGCTACCGTTTCTTCTTCAATTTATTTACCGAATGATCAAATCCTCTTCATTTTCAGTTGCTCAAAACTGAATTTTCATCATTTTTCTCTCTCTTCTAGTCTCAGCATCGTTAGGAGCACTTCATATTGAAGCAGCTTAAGATTTGTTTATTTTGTTTTCTTTTTTTTTAACTTCAGGATTGCAAATGTCATTATGCATTATGACAGGAGAAAATCCCAGCTACAAACTGGTTGTAACTTTATAAATTGTGAAGCAATTCTGTGAGACCCACCATGATGCATACCAGTCACAGGTAATGTCGGATCCAAAGACCTTAATGTTGATCGGTGGTTCCTACAAAATCTGCAAGATCCTATGACCTTGACCGCTGCCCCAGGTCTGGAAAGTGCAAGGGCTTTATAAGTGCATATCATCATCACCACCACCATCACCACCCCCATCATCATCATCAAAGCTTTGTCCCAACTATGTTGAGGTTAGATGAATTTTGTTTCACCATTCCAATCTATCCTAGGCCAAATCCTCAAACAGATTCACTTTTTAGATCAATCCTTACTACTTCATTCCTTGTCTTCATCGGCCTAACTCTTTTCCTTGAGGGGCCATCAACATGTACAGAGAAGTTTTGCCTCACGAGCACCTTTGTTGGCCTACATAGAGATCCTACTTTCTTCCAATTATAAGCGCATATATAACTGACAGATTTCAGTGCCCTTAATAGATGGCTATAGTTTCACCAGATCTTTGATCCACCTTAAGGCCTTTCAACCGCCCCAACCTTACCTGTGAACGCAAGCATCATGGTTGGCCTCAAAACTGGTTTGCATCTTAAAATAAAAGTCAATTATGAACTGAACTCATCTTCCTTGTAACTCTAGGGTTGCATGATTAGAAGCATCCTTGAAAGTTTAAGGGTTCAAGGATTGATACAAAAAAAAAGGTCAAAAGAAAAGAAAGTAAAGTAGTGAACGGCACTGAACTTCCAGTGGCTCCTTAATAATGACAAAACGGCGTTCCTTCTATAACCATGAACAAGGGCAAACAATACTACAAAAGAACTCGAAGCTTTTGAGCAAAATCTTTGTTCTTCGACGCTCTTCAGGTTCTTTCCTTTTCTCCCTTGAATGCTTCAGATGACACTGGTTTTTCTTTTGTGCAAGTGATTAAAATTTCTCTTGGACATGCTTCCCATCCCTGTTTATAGCGTTTGGGACGAGATATAGGTGAGTCAAATAGAAACCATCTAGGAAAGTTTCCCAACAATTTTGCGAGAAACAGGTAAGTTACCTGTTTCTATGAGCAGACAGGAACATCGCCTGTGGGATGCCATCACTGAGACGTTCCGCGTACCAGGCAAGATTGATGTACTTTTGGGATGCCAGGCGACCCTGGGTGGATCTCTTTCTTTTTCTTTCTCCCATACATAAATTTTTTTTTTTTTTTTTATGATATAGCCATTAAAAGGTCCTAAATCCCCACTCATATACACCACAATAAGGTGCAGGCACAATGCATAACTCGCTTGAGACCACCGTTCATCACAAAGCTTAAAGAGGACAGAAGGTTTCCTAGTGGATAATGTTTGGCATAAAACTTTGTTCTTGTTTAATCACCCAGAAAAGGGCGACTCAATTCAGCAATAAATGACTCTGATTAGGATCAACGTTTGGCCAGAGCCAATGCATGCTGGATAGATGTGTAAGGGTTTGAATTGACTACAGGGGTGCACCACAAGAATCTCATACGTGTGGACAGTTGCCACTGTTTCATTTCCCTTATCAATAATCCACACATTAAACACACACACCTGGCACATTGAATGTAAAGTAGGCCTGACATTCGAGCTAGATAGAGCCTTCCTGACAAATTGCCTGAATTGGCAAGATCATAAAAATAAAATAAGGAGGGTAATACACATTAATCACGCACATTGAATGTGAAGCAGGCCTGACTTTCAAGCTAGAAAGGCCCTGCCTGGTAACTTGCCTGAATTGGCAAGAACGTCAAAAAAGAATAAAAAAAATTGTAGCACAAATTTCGCAGTGTCTTGGTTAGCGAGTTCACAAGGTAGGGTTCAGTCACAAATATAGAGTGTGGTAGTGTGGCTCAGTTTTTGCATGAGATGAGAAATGACCAATATTTATCAAGCACTCGAGTTTAATCTTGTCCTGCCATCATGAAAGTGGCCAAAATCGCAGTTAAAAAACGGCAATGCAGAAATATCAAGGTATTTGAAGATCAAGTCTAATATGGCTTTACCTCATAGAAACGAAGTGAGAAAAAAATGGCTACAAGGCTACAAGCATCTAAAATCTATATGCATCAACCATCTATATGTATCCATTGTATACCCACATGCATAGGCAACTTCAGGAGCATTTCCTCCTGTGGGCATCCGTTAAAGGTTACTGTGAGCGAAATTCAATGATGACCTTCAAAGCAGTGGGGTCCCCTCTACATTAATGGGCGCGAGTGAATTTCATTCAATGCTCCACAAGAAAACGCCATTAGTAGAAAATTCTGCTGCAAATTCATGACCAGAATTAGCCACCATGAAAAACTGATAATTGGTCATTTTCATCAGAAATGAGCATACTGAACTGCCCACCAAATAACGTTCTGTCTGTCTTTTTTTTTTGAATGGTTACATTACTCCAACATGCAACCATGTGGTTGCAACAAGGAGCACCTTCCAACCGTGCCACAGGCTCTTGTCACCAAATACCATTGTTTGGCACAAAAATCTTTAACTCACATGATTGGATGGATTTTAGAGAGAAAATGAAAACCAACCATAGTGGAGCCATGGAGCCCACTCTCTGAATGGTTATGATCGTTAGTAATACATGGTTCTCATTCTAAAGAGAACAAAGAAATTCTAAAAATAGTTACACCACAATGAACAGATTTTATCAGTTAAAGCGTATTTGAAATCGTTAGTGGTGGAAGATGAAGGAGAAGAAGATCAATTTTTGTGTCTTTTTTTTTAATATCTATGGAGACTGTCAAACCTACTCTAAATGACAACGACATCTTCGTCTTCGTGGGAAAAAAAAAAATCCAAAACAGCGTTTTGCAAATTCGCACTCAACATTGTAACCATTCATTAACATTATGACATGCTAACCAGATTGCTGCCAATACCATAACCCAATAAGGTTGATTATCAGGACAAGACCACCGGCATGATGGCCCACTAAATCAACGGTCCTGATCGGCTAAAAATCTTCACCACCACTTCACTAATGCCAGTAATATCAAAATTCCTCCAACAACGAACAATCAATGGTTGGATTACAACAATCTAATAACTAACAACATACAAGACTTCAACTTGTAAATTTTCTATGAAAAAGATCGAAGCTTGCACCAAAATCACGACTTTTCACACTCTAAAACCCAACTGAGCACCGACACAAACAAAATCAAAAGCATCGACTTCACAAACTTCAGATCTCACTCAAAGAAAAAATAAAAAAAGCAGATTCCTCTCCCCAAATCACCTTCGCAGCGAAGAATCCCTTTCCAACAGACCAAAATACAAGAGAAAAAGAGAGATCTAAGACCAAATCAACAAGAAAGAGAGAAGAGCGAGCGGAAAACGCACCTCGACGGTCCAGATGAAGAAGTCCAGAGGCTCTGGAGGCCGATCTTTGTTCGTCTCCGAAATCGGTTGCCGAAAACCTAGAAATTGAAAGGAAGGGGGCTTTGATCCATCGATCTTCATCGAAATGGAGCGGAATTTCACGGATTTGGAAGAGGATCGGGTAGAGATCGCCCGTAAGCGGCGAATTACGGAGAAACAACCATCTGTTCTTGCTACTTGTGCAAAGGAGGCATTTTTTTCCCTCTCTCTCTCTCCTCTCCTCTCTCTCTCTCTCTTTCGTATGAAAAGTAGTCTCTAGTCTTCGCTGTCTGTGTTTCAATAGAGAGAGAGAGATGCATGGAGTGGGCCACGCACGGGCTTGATCGTGTTTCATTTATAGTAATACGGACTTTGCTAAAGTGCGCGGGAGGCGTACGATGGTTGCTTGCGCTGATTGCGACGAGTGGGCCATGTAGATCGATTTTGGGGCCCAGACTCAGCAAATCTAAACCGTATAATTAATAGCAGGTGAGGCTTTTAAAATCAATCGGATTAGTTAGAGCCTATTGATCGTGTGAGAACAATGTTATTATTAAGAAACTAAAACAACTCTAATCACGTGGAACTCTGGTTGGAGGATTTTCATTTTTCACTTAGGAACGAACAGTGACATGTGTTTTTGTCGTCCATCTTGGGGCCATTTGAATTGGATGCTTTCCTACAGCTGGGAGTTTGGATCATCTCATCATCGTCACAGATCGGGGAGAGTGTGGAAGGTGGACTCTCTCTCTCTCTTAAGAGAGTCTCTAACCAACCGTGTGAGAATCGATCCTAAGTTGTTTCGTCATTCGTGTAAGGAAGTAAATTGTTCCGACCAATTCCATGGTTGACTCAGCATGGAAATATGAAATTACCATATCAGGAAATTCTATATAGATTTTAAATACATCAGAAAATATTTTTTAGAAAAATTAGAAATTCATGTTTGGTACAAAAAGTTTCTCCTCGATCAATTGATGCAATTGTTGTTTGGTGCAGCTGTAGATTTTTTTTAGTAAAAACTACTATTTAGTCAAAATTACTGGGTGGGTGGGTCAATATATGTGTGGTGGGGGTGGGTGAGGTTGGGATGGGAGGGGGAAGAAAGAGGATGGCTTTGTGGAGTGAGGAAATGGGGGGGGGGGGGGGGGGGGGGGGGGGGGGGGGGGGGGGGGTTCCGTGGAAATGGACTTTCCCTACCCCACATAGGAAGTCTATTTTCATGCATGGGAAGGAAAAAGATGACATGACGAAAAAGTAATTCCGCGGAAAACTACCGCACCAAACACATGAAAAAGAATTTTTCCGTGGAAAACCACATCCTTTTCCGCGGAAATGGGCTGCACAAAGGGGCCCTTAATGAGAAAATGGAATCAAAACGGGAATGGTTGTTTATTTGGAACGGGTCTAAGTAGAAAATAATTAAGAAAAAAAGCTAATTTTTAAAATTTTTGAAATAATATATTGGGTCTCGACCTGTTTGGATTTAAAGAATTGAGACCTTTGAATAATCAGAGAATCAGGCACTCATTTACATCCCTATTTTTATAAGTTGGAGTACAAGCTACCATCGGATTAGCAAGGAAACTATTGATTGATGAGGGTGAAGATGCCAAAGGTCAAAAGAGGTCTAAAATGGTCACACAAAGGAGAAAATAATGTCTAAAATAGGTTGAGGAAGTTACTTTGATCAACGGATTAGATTCAACAAGATAAACCCCCGGGCCAACTATATCAATATTTAAACGGGTGGGGGCATATTGAATGTTGAGCCTGAGCATATAGGAGGATTGCTAAATTACGCCCACTATCCTCGCTCTAAGGCCCTGTTTCTTTAGTGGAATTTCCGCTAGGAATTTACCATGTCCATGAATTCCTGGATATGATGTGATAGGTTGTCCCCTAGAATTTCTGAACTCCATGTTTCTTTTCTAACATTTCTGGATTCCAACCACCTTTTGACCTTTAGGAATCCAGTAATTTCACTCCCTATGCATTTTTGTGGAATTCCTGGATGCTCAAGCCCAAAGGGGCATCCAGAAATTCGACTTTGTCTGAGAATTTAGGAATTCCCCATATAGGAATTCCTGAAATTCCACCAAAGAAATGGGCCTTAAGTCTTAGCTTCGATGCCCATGGAGTTGGACTTGGACTATTTTAACTATTCCACGTTGGAGACTTTTTATGGCCGCGAGACGTCTGCCATGCACGTCGCCAATGAATAAGGATGCATTCAACCATGTTGTGGCCCCACCATAAAAAATCAATCAAGTATGTGTATATATATCGGTAATATTTAGGTGAAAATTAGTTCTCATATATTATATGAGAACTTTTTTTGTGAAATTGGGCCCCATTTAGGGATGAGACCAGAGAGAATGGAAAGATCTATATGAGACCACCTCAAGTATCAAATTTAATCCCAAACCTATGCCCCTAACCCCTTCATCCGTGGCCCACAAGTTTAATGGCTTCATATTGAAAAAAATATTCAACTCTTGATCCAACGGTTCAGTTCATTCGGATGCGTGCCAATCCTTGGAATTAGTGACTATCAGGGGGTTCCCTATTGGTTGCCAGGTTTGGATGGATTGCTAGTTGGATATTTTCATATAATAGGTGAGAATTAGTTCTCACTTGAATATTTTCCTATATATATATATATATTCATACATGTATGTTAAAAACTGTTGGTTTTACAGTGAAAACTGATGCTTTTTAGTGTGTTTTTTATTTTATGTATTGCATATATTAATCGAATAAAAAGTAAATCTAAAAGGGCACGTAGCATGCAATGAATATATTTATGGCTTATAATTTGTGCACATAAAATTATGAGATCATTCTGCACTCTCTTTAAAGAAAAGACTGCAAAATGATAGAAGATACCCCTTAAATCTTAAACAAGCCCATCTCGTAATATATGTTCATCATCCTTAGTTTTTTTTTTTTTTAATTAGATATCAAAAAGATACTATTAAGTCTTTACGTTTGCACGGCAATGACTTTTAAGGGCTTGTTTTTTTACAAGAATTCTTGTGTGGAGAATTTCAAATTCTCTAGAAGTTGCCCCTCCTCTTGGGGTGGAGCATTTGAAATTCTAGCAAAATGCAAAGATATTAAAGTTACAGGAGGTCATTTAAGATTTTTTGGGTGGCTAAATTTTAAAATATTGGTAAAGAAGATGGTATTTGCAAATGCCCAGGAATAAGCCATCGCGTCATGCCCAAACAACCCCATCATCCAAAAAAAACTTGTAAGAAGTTATGTTTCTTTACTAAAATCTAGAGGATCCCCGTTAAGAAAAATTTTGAAATCTCAAACATGTGGAATTCCTAAATCCTCCTTTATACTTGAGCATCTAGAATTTCACCGAAAATCAAAGATGTTGAAATTTCAAAATTTTCAAAGGATAATTGAGACTTTCAGGTGGCTGGAATCTTTGAATTCTTGTAAAGAAAGTGCCATTTGAGAATCAGCCGTGCTACACAGCCTGGGCACAAATCCTGGACTCTGTAGCCTTTTTCTTTGAGAATTATACATGGTAAAACTGTCATTTAAAGTTTCAGTTTGCATAATTCTCCTCAATCAAATAAGGCATTTGAAATTTCAGGCAGACAAAAATCGTAGTGCTGTTATAAATTTTATATAAGAGAGATATCCTATCAAGAATGCTTGCAGCTGAATAGGCTCCAAAGTTATTTCTTAAGGTGAAATTCATAAATCCTCCTCTTGGGTGGAGCATTTGAAATTCTAATAATAAGTAAAGAGATTGGAATTCAAAAGATTCGAAAAGGTCACATAAGACTTTCTAATTTTCTGGATTTTGGGATTTCGATAAAAAAAATATATGGTATTATAAATGTTAGGGGACAAGCCATCTCATCATATAAAAAAAGATCCAACAGACTAAATTCTTGTCAAAAGTTCTAGTAAATAAACAAACCTTTAAAGAACATTTGGTAATTGGTGCGGAATCTATGAAAAGTTCATAGATATGAGGATTGATTACTACCTTAGAATAAAGGTTTATCTTTGAGGACTTACTTAGTTGAGGATCTCACATTGATACCGATAAGGTTGAAAAACTAATAACCCAGACTTTACTCGTTAGACTATAAAAATATTGACTTGGAGAGAGTTGACTCGATGACTCGGGACAATTATTATTGTAATACATATTTTAAAAAATTTAAAAATAGATCAACTACTTATGAGATTTAGATGTACATATATTTATAAGTATTAATAATAAAAGAATTATATTAGTAAATTTCTTACATTTCAATCAATATTTTTAAATTGCTAGGTACAAACCTCAAGTATTAATTATTTATATTTGATTAAGCCTAGTTTGCCCTATATTCTCTCGTTTTTTTCGTCAAAATGAGGTGACTCGGCAAAGTCAAGAGTTAACTCACCAAGTTTTTCAATCTTAGATATTGGTGCATATCGATGCATACAGAAAAGAAAATTTGGATTTTATGTGCAAATATGCAAAAGTTGGGATTTCTGAAACCTCATGGGGAGATCAAATCTAATAAAACAGTAAAAAAATGAGGATCTCCATTTTGCAATTGCCAAATGTGGAAAATCCACGACTTTAAAAGGAAATTGAAAATCCTTTTTACTGAATTTGGTTACCAAATATGACCTTAGAAATGACCCGAGCAATAATGCAAATGATTCATATTCAATTGGGTAAAAGGAGAGTAAGTCCTATTGTTTTATTTCCTTTTTCCTGATGCTCGTTACGAATGAGTCCAAACAAACACCCCCCCCCCCCCCCCCCCCCCCCCCCCCCCCCCCCCCCCCCCCCCCCCCCCCCCCCCCCCCCCCCCCCCCCCCCCCCCCCCCCCCCCCCCCCCCCCCCCCCCCCCCCCCCCCCCCCCCCCCCCCCCCCCCCCTCTCCCCCCCCCCCCCCCTCAAGCTTTCTATATAGAATGCTTGTATCACAAATGCCACCTTCTATACGGAACTGACATAAAAAAGAAATCAATAGGCTATAACAGCAGTATTCAAATTATAAACTTGCACGTATTTGTATGCTTGGTATTGGTAGAGGTCCTTATCTTGATTATTGAATCCAAACATGGTTTAGCACCAACACAAAACACAGATATAGATTTCAGTCTCTATCAGATCCAAAAATAGATTCATGTTCTTTCTGGTCAGATTCTTCAGCTCCTTGAATATTTCAATCCCCAATGACATCATTGTGTCTGATGAGTCAATGCATAGGCTCCTCATTTTTGTTCTCACCCTACAACACACTCAAACAGAGCCATCAACAGAGATGCTAGGCTTGTTCCTAACCAGTTAAGCAATAGCCTTAAAGACTCCTCATTTAATCTATAAATTGTCCATCTATGTAATCTCTAATTTAACCTAGAATCCTATGTCAGTTTTTCTCGGAAAAATACATTGAGGTAAATCTTCTACAGTCCCATAGCAGTCAGCATATATGCATTTTTGCCGTGACCACTCAAATTGTGGGATCTCTGTTCAAATGCACCATAATTGAGTTGAAGCTATCTATTTCAAAGCCTTCAATCAAATGGATAGCAGTGTTTATGAAATCCCATTTTGATAGACAGAAAATTTAAAGCCTCCCAAAGTTTCACTAGGACAGTGAGAAGCAGGGCAGAACCAAGGCCCTTTATTTTTACTTAGTGGCCTCCTCAGATATTTTTTCTGACTTTTTACCTTACCGACATCATTCAAAAGAAAGAAAGAAAGATAAAAGAAATGATATTGGCACTTTACTTTAGTGGTTAGTTCTTATTTCCTTTAACAGGGAGACAAGATGGAATTGGGTGTTTGGATGGCATTAGAAGAGGCCAAAGGGGAAATGAAACTTATACTAATAACACCTGACTACCTAAAACAAAACAAAATAGAGTAATGTAAGTATACACAAAGAGGCAGAGACAGAGACAAACATCCAAAAGAGAATAGTAGCAGCATCATTGTATTGCCCTCATACCTCACCTCTAGCATATAGAAAGAATATGAAAGCCTAAATTATATGTATTGGTTTTTCTCAACAGCCCCGGTTCGAGACAGGCATAGACAAACAATATTAAAATAGGTACAAGCTAATATAATTGGATGTATGATCGGTAGAAAAGTGAGCATTGCAACAACTGAAATAGCTACCAAATGAAGACCATGCAACTGAAAATAACCTAATGAAGTGGCAGATTGGCTTTTAAAAAGTGGCTACTACAATCTTTTATAGATCTTTCATGCCTTCTCTAATGATCTCTTTATGTCATTCATGATGATAAATGTATCAGTGATTGTAGCTTTTGGTTTTGATTATCATCAGTAAGAGAAAATAAATGCATGGTCTAGAATACAAAAATCACTCGCCCCCATATGAATATAATTGAGCACTAAACGATATATTTCTTGAAATTCAAGACCCAATAATTCATCCTAATAATTGCTTAAACTGAATTTGGTGCGACTTCAATGAGTTAGTATTGATAATGACTCTGTTAAAGTGGAGTCTCTTTTGTAGTTTTTTTTTTTATTGTTCTTGGAGGATAGTTCCATGTGGTGTGACACATGGGTCCCACTTCACTATCGGTGTCTAAAGTGTTCTACCAAGGGAGTATGAATTGCAATATGAGAGAGAGGGGGGGTGTCCAAATGCATGTGTCCTGAATGGATTTAGATTGTACTACTAAGCAAGAAAGTGATGGATTTAGATTGTACCACTAGGCAAGAAAGGGACATGTCCAAAGCTAGCTATGGAATCATTCCTCCCTTTTTAGATAAATAAATTATCTCATTTAGAGGTTTTAGATAAGGAGATTCTTTATTCTTCTTAATTATAGGGGGCTGAAGTTTTATCTTGGATGTTCATTAAAAAGCAATAAATGGAAAGATGATTCATTGAAGTTGGAGTTGCAAGGGGAGTGTCAATACTTTTCATTTGTTTTTCGCTGATGATTGTTTTATTTTTTGTAATGAAATTATGAATGAAGTTATAATTATTAAAGACGTCCTTAATGATTATCATAATGCTTCAACACAGCTAGTTAATTTTAATAAGTCAGCCATCACCTTCAATAGTGGGAGTGTATAGGAAAAAAATGTAAATTCTTAGCAAACATTCCAGAGTTATGAGTCATGAACTCTATAATCAATAATTGTGGATGATAGGTCATAAAAAATTATAAAATATATATATATATATATATTTGAGGCCTAGATTCTAGGTTCTATCATCATCATCATCGAGCTGTGTCCCAACTCACTAGAGAGTTGTGTCTCAATTTGGTTGGAATAGGGTGGATAAATTCTGTCTATCATAGGCTAAATTCTTAAATAAATTGCACTTGTTCAGTTTTAACCTTGGTATTTCTATACATGTTAGACCAGTAAGCTCTATAAGACATTTAAAACCACGCTAATCATGAACCATCCAATAATGAAAATACACTACTTGGGTATAGAAATGAAAATACATGAATTAAAAACAGACCTCTCCTTCATTATCAAAGTCTGGTTAGCCATTATCATAGGTCAAATCACCAAAGGCCCTAGGATGCTCTCGTCAAAGGAGGCCGAAGCGAGGCGATTTTCTTTGATGTGAAGAAAGCCAAGGAAAAAAGGCTTATCCAAATTTCGGGTATTTTCAGATGCCCTTGAAGTGGTGAATGCCTTCACTAGAAAAGTGAATTGGCTTATACATTATTTAGTTGTGGACATTTTGGACTTTGTAGATCATTTTGATTGTGTTAGTTCCCAAAATTTTGAATGGTTATAGCCCATGAGGTGGCCAAGATAGGGAAAAGTTGTGTTGGTGATGTTGTGCGGGTTGGCATTGTCTCGGCTTAATTGGTTGGACCCTCCCTTTTGATGTAGCCTTGTTCCTTTTGTCAATGAATCAATCCTTCCTAACCAAAAAAAAAATAAAAATAAAAAATTTGAACTTCTTCAGATGAATGGGAATAAACCTGAATTTTGAAAACTAATTATCTACTGTCCAGGTTTACCTGGTTCTGGCTAAGCTGTTTATCACTTTCAGGTCGGATGTAGGGTCACAAGGATCCAGATGGTGGGTTGGTTCTTGGTTGTCCATGGGTCCAATATGAAATGAGTTTGTGACTGACAAATAGATTAAAATCAGAACCTGGGGCTTATCATCATATTAAAGGCTTAAAATCTTAGATTGTTTATACATCTCCACTTCTAAATAAAAAATATAGAATTGCATCGGTTTAATCAAATAATGAATTATCTCAACTCCTCATTAGACTGCACATTTTAGAATGTACTCTGTCAAATTTGTTGGACTCACCTTTCTAGGTGACCCACCAATTCAAGTGGACTCATGCTGATTTGGCTGAGTATAAAAAAAAGAAGCATCATTATAACTATGAGTTGAATGTGGACCCAGTACTAGGCCCATTAACTCACTGGGCTAAACTTATTTTTTTAACTGGGAAAGACTTGTGAAAACCTCTGGACAACGACCTGGCCCATCATACAACTCTAATGACAGAGAATGGAAAAATTAAACAGGCTGTGATGCAATTTATTCCAGCTTGTTAACAGCCCTTGTAGCTATTGATCAAGGGGGATTATCAGTCATTATTATTGATGCAACAACATGTATTTAGTAACCTGACCCACCATTTTAAATGAAGTAGCCCAGTTGTGTTTTTAATGTTGGGACCCAGTTGTCTTTTAAGTAGTGGATGAAACAGATCAATAATAATGAGTTTGTCCTTTAATGTAGTGGCCCATCTGTCTTACAATGAAAATGCTTTGTGGGCATCTCTCATCCGTGATGGGCCCAGTGTGATTACATCCAAATTGCATTCCCCAGGAAAGCTCTATTCTAGTCCGCTACTAACCCTAACTGACCTGATCTAATATGAGAATATGAGGCCCACAGTTAGGTCTGGTGGATTGGGCCCTACATCAGATATCTCACCAACCTAAAAGCCCTATATTAGTGGCTATAACCTTTACTTAGCTGCCACCAAATTTAGAACTCAAGATGCCAACACAGAAAATTAGATAGATAGGATCTTCCAACTTTAATTTCAATTTCAATCACATCACCAAATCAATGGTGTAGATCACCAACCATGGGTCACATGCTGAAACATATGGTGCATTTAAAATCTTCATCAGTTCCATCCAATTGCATTCCATAATTCCATTGTTCTTGGATGACATGCAAACTTGACATCACATTTTAACTAGAAATTACTTTTGAGATTAAATCCAACGTTGAGTGATGGGTCATCATCTTGTATGAGACAACTTCATCTTAATTTTATTTGATGACCCAAATGGGGCCCCACTTAAACAAGAGACATGGAGATGATGTTCCTGTTGATGATACATGCCTTGTACTTCAGTGAATGGTACTGTTTTTTGAGGTTTGAAAGTCAAGAACAAAAAAAGGAAAAGGAGAAAAAATGGATAACAGAAATGCCCTATTCCAACGGTTGATACCATGCTCTGTCGGTCTACTCTAATTGCAAGGGATTGTTTTGTTTCATCACACCAAAAAAACAAAATCATCATATCAGGATCCGTTTTTGACTCACTATCTCTTCAATTAGCACCGGTTGATTAGGTCATCACCACCCAAATGACCAATTTGCCCTCCACCAGTCTGTCTCCCTTTCACCCTTCTATCTTGACATCAACACTCAATGTGGGGGCATTTTGGTAACTTAGTTTATTTCGGATCCGTTCTTATTGGTAGAATTCCGGAATCTGTGTAACGAGAATGTCCACCCTGTAATTTCCACAATTGAAAAGTATTAAGAAACAATTCACAAAATTGAGAACTTGGGGTCGGGTCGGTCTGTCTTCAATTATTTTTAATTTTACAAAAAACCAAAAATTTGATTTTTTGATATAAAAAAAAAATTTAAAAACTTCTTGGAACTTCATGAGAGAGCCTTTATATCCATGGTTTGTGTCAGTTTACCATTTTAGTTAGTTGCAGATAGAAAGAGTGACAGGAGATGGAGTTTGAGGCTTTTGTTTAAACAGTAAGATTTTGTGCCTTATATGACTGTTAGATGTTAGAAAAGGTTAAATTTCTGTCATGTTTTATCCTTTTTGGTGGAAAGATTGGATTTGGGATGTGGGTCACTGTTCATTTCTCCAAAGTAGGTGGTTTTGTATTACATTTCATTCAAATCTGGATACAGTACGTGAGATTTTTCTTTTCTTACCTCTCCATTCTTAAATTTGTGGAAAGCTGACAAGTTTTGGAATTGGGTTTTGTTCTTGTGTTTTCTTCTGGACGTCTAGCATGATTGGTTCATTGTAGACTGTAGTTTAGTTGAGAATTTCATCTTTTTTCAATGATTTCTCATTTAAACTTTTTATGAAAAAGGCTGCTTTCTACTTTTATTATATTCAACTTGTGGGAAAATGACCACCATTTCCTTGAAAAGTTATTCACTTGTTTTGTGTGCTTTTTTGGAGGTTCTTTGTAAGGCATAAGAAGGTTATATTTGATGTGAGATGTTGTCCCTTGCTGGCAATACCTCATGTTTATTATATAGGTCCTTGAATCTGCAATCTTCTTCCTTAAACAGCACAATTTTGGGTGCATCAATTCTGGCAACATGGTCCCTAGATAGTTAGCATATGGTGAGGAATGGAGAAATGTCTAAGGTTGTGCAGTTTGTTTGTGTGTTCTTTCAGGCTTTTGCCCCTAGGATGGTTATGTAATGCTTTACTTTTCTTCCAAAAAAGATTAATAGCTGGTGAGGAGGAGGGTTGTGTACTTATCACATCCAAATCATGAATTGTGAAAAACTGTTCCTGGTGGATTTACACCCTTTTTTGTGATTGATATATACTTACCTTTTCATAAAAAAATTCCTTTTATGGAATGAGTGTTAGCTACAGGTTATTAGCCTTTTTAAGGGTATATATGTTCAGCACAAGGAAATAGGAAGAAGCAAAGAGAGAAGATCGTACATGGATGATAGTTTTTTCTCTATTTTTTTTCATTAAAATTATCTCGACCTTTTTTGTGACATGGGTTTCTTCATTCAATGATAATAGCTATCAAGATAGCGGGTTGGTTCAGTAGAGTTTGCAATGTGGTTCACAATCTGAAGATAAATGGTTTACAATCCAAGTTGCAAGAGGGCATGTCTAATGGGCTTCACTATTTATTGATCCCAAATGTTGATCATGGGCCTTATTGAAGCAGCTTAAAATAAAATGAAAAAATAAAAATAAACACTTGTGAACAAAACAACGTTCAAAATGGACCAGTCTAGCCCTTTAGGTGAATATATGAAGGAATGAGAAAAATACAGTGATCATACATATTGAATAATCAACAAGGCTAAAGGTTAAATGATTCAGATCTTACTATTTTTTATGTTAGAATTTTATGAATTGCGCCTTCATGTATATGCATTTTGTATAATATGTGCAGGCTATTGATCTTGGAGTTGGCATTTCATTTTTGTTGTGATCAGATACTGGCAATGAGATGGATTTGTCTGATTCTACAAAGATTGTTTTGGATAGAATACAGAAGCTGGAACCTGATAATGTGTCCAAGATCATTGGCTATCTCCTCTTTCAAGATGAAGGTGGACGTGAAATGATCCGACTAGCCTTCAGCCCTGACCACATCCTCCATTCCCTCATAAACAAAGCTAAGGTCGAGCTTGGACTTTCACCGAGACCGCCTGTTTCAGTTCCAATTCCAACTGCTTCAGTCAACCTGGCCACCCCCATTTCCGATCATCCCCTACAATTCCCTCACCGGTCGTTCTCGTCCCCTGCAACCTTCCGCACTGCCCCCTATTGGGACCCTCAGATTGTGACTGATCAGCAACCGATTCATAATGTAGATTTTGTTCCATCAATTTATGCAGACTTGATAGGAGATGAGTACCGCCATCATAATCAAGCTCAGTTCATGAACTTGGATGATCAATTAGACACCATAAACGCTGTTGGAGCTGAAATCTCCAATAATTACTTTTATCCAGAATCTGTATTGACCAATTTGAATGCGAGAGCCAACAGACGATCCCCGAGTCTGCCCGAGTTCCCTGTCAAGACTTGTCATTACTTCAACAAAGGTTACTGCAAGCATGGAGCAAACTGTAGGTACTTCCATGCACAGGCAATGCCAGAGAGCTTCTCTCAGATACTTAGTATGAATCAGAATGAAATGGTAAGTAAAGACCATGGTTTATCAACTGGTTCTCTTGAGAAGTTGGAATTGGAGCTCACTGAGCTCTTGAAATCAAGGAGAGGAATGCCAGTCTCGATAGCCTCTCTTCCCATGATGTATTATGAGAAATATGGGAAGAATCTGCAGGCAGATGGATATCTAACAGAGAGCCAGAGGCATGGTAAGGCTGGTTACAGTCTAACAAAGCTTCTTGCTCGACTGAAGAACAGTATTCGGCTCATCGACAGGTTAGAATGCATATCAATGTATGTTCAACTTTCTATAGGCTACTAATTGTAGGTATCTTGGTTATAATGGAAAATGTATTTCTATTTGTTCAGTTGAAAAAGCTCTACATATGCAGCAGAACTTTTAATGGTCTAAACCATTATATGATGATCCTATTTGACTGTAGTTGTCCATTTTCAAGCCACCTTTCAAATAGCTAAAACCATGTCATGAAGAAGATTTTGTTAGATTACAAAATGTTGGCCCCTGTTCTTTTATTTGTACCTTGAATCATATAATGTCCTTTTCCCTATATGGATCACAGGCCACATGGACAGCATTCTGTAGTATTGGCTGAGGATGCTCCCAGATATATGGAGTACAGGAGTGAGAGGAGTGATCCTGGTGGAATTGTCGCTGGCTCTCGACAGATTTATCTTACATTTCCAGCTGAAAGCACATTCACCGAAGAAGATGTTTCAAACTACTTCAAGTAATTTGATCTTAATAATGTTGTATGAAAGAAAATTTCTGTTTCGCATCATGGGTGTACAGTTATTTATATGATGTGCTTGTTTTGTTGATTTTCAGGAGTTTCGGGCCCGTTCAGGATGTAAGGATTCCCTGCCAACAAAAGCGTATGTTTGGATTCGTAACTTTCATGTATCCAGAGACTGTGAAGCTAATTCTTACAAAGGGAAATCCTCATTTCGTCTGCGGTGCTCGTGTTCTAGTTAAGCCCTACAGGGAAAAATCACGACTTGTTGACAGGTGAAAATCACTACTCATATTGTAAAGATGAGCAGTCAATTTGATTTCATTTGACTGTTGAATTGTAACTTTATTCTGAAAATTCTCTTACAATGCAGAAAGTACTCGGAGAAAATCGAGCCCCCAGCATATTATCACTTCTTAGACATGGATCTAGAGCTTCATTCGAGTGAGTGGGGATAACCCCAGATAGACAAAGTTTTTGTAAATTTTTTGTGTGTGCAGTAAGTGTTATACTTTACTCAGCTTATATGAGCCAAGCACTTCTGTTAAGATGGAGTCCATATTCAGTAACTGGACAAATGTGCCAATCTGATAACCAGCTTTCAAATGGGCGGTTGATATTAAATATTGTGAAGGACCATAGAATTTATGTCCTCTGTGACAAATATAACCTGTACTTTTTGTTTAACTATGAAGTTTTCGCCAATTGAAAGTTGATTTAAAAAACAGCTGATAATGAAAGCCACCCATTGTTCGATTGGGTCTGTTTGATGCAATAGGCCCTTCTATTCCTTCCTGATCATGGTGTCCCACCATAGATGATCTTGATCGGGTGTCCCACTTTACAGAATGCTCAACCTGAGTGGGAAAGGCAACAATATGGCGAAGAGTTTTATAATGCAACACCTCTTGGTGCAATTATATATAGTTCATTGATTTCTATTTTCCTTTTTCTTTTAGTGCCAAGAATATGTGATAACTCCAGATTACTTAGAAAGCAGTTTATCGAAGAGCATGAACAAGTCTTTGAGCTCGAGAGAAGGCGATTGTCGGAATTGCATTTGGTTTCCAAGACACTAAACCACCCCTACGCCATTTATCCAATGGAAGATTTGAAAGTTGCAGAAGGTATAATCTCCTCTGTCAACTGCTAAATCAAATACATAAAATGCTCCGTCTTCTGTCCTTGTCTCCTATTGGCCAAAGCCATGGTGTTCCCTTTTTAAAAGTGAGTAGCTAGTAGGGACTTGGAAGAAGTAAAAAATGTAGCTTGCAGAAATTTTACTATTTGGTCTTATTTTAAATTTCCATCTCCTAGAGGCTACAGAGGACATGGTCCTTCACTACCTTTGGCTGTGGGCTATACATCAACTAAAAAAAAGGAAGAACTTAGTTTTCCTTTGTTCTTTTCATTTAAAAAAAAAAAAATGGGCATCTATATATTAAGTTTTGGAACCCAAAATCCATACGGTTGATATTTTGAAAATTATTATCATCTGTGAGCTGGTGCAGATCATGACTTCACATCGGCGGATCATTTTAATTATCTTTTGGATGTTATGAACAATGGTTCTACGAGCGAGGACAAGGCCAGGCTTTCAACCAGCAATTACAGTGACCTAGACAGGTATCTAAAGAAAACAGTTCTTAAATATAAGAAAATAAGTATATCTTGTTGTGATGAGTTGTTTCTAAAATTTAGAGCATGCTTGGATACAGAATTTGAGTTTTTTGCAGGCTGGATGGTTATTTGGTCTGGCATATGTATTGCTTAGCAGGAAAATTGGAAACCAAAGTTTGGTGGGATACTGTTTTTCTGCCCTTTGTTGCCTAAGACATTGCTAAAACTGATATCTAATATTGGTCTGGGTCCACAAAAATCTTGAAAAAGGAAAACTCTACGTGTATTGAGCAACCTTGAATAGTAGGGTGGATAATCAACAATTCTGCTAAATACCATTAAAACAATTCTGCTTAAATATTGAAAGTTATCTTGACTTGAGTTGAGCCACATTTGCAATTGCAACCTTTAATATAACTTAGTTTTGTGACCCATGATTGTCTCCTCTCTACCTAATATTGGATTTTTCTTGTTTTTGCTTGTGGGCAGCAGCCAAGTGATTAATCTCCCGGAGAGTCCGTTTGCGTCTCCAGTAGCAAGCAGCATTTCAGCAGTAATATAGAGAACTTAAGAACAGTAAAGATCATAGAAATAGGCAGTAACTCTTCAATTCAATTCTCCACAACTTTTTCCCAACTCATCGTGATCGATCAAGCTTAGTATATATAAGACAGCGGCAGAAGCTTCTCCCTAGTGGGGATTAGAAAGAGAGAGAGAGAGAGAAAAGATGGTAGCACATGTAACTAATTTGACACACAGCACAAGCAAGAGTTATTGGTTTCTTTAGAAGAGGGAACCTGTAATATATAGTCTGCTTTTACTGGAAGTTGAATCTGCAAAGATGCAGGGTTCAAAGTCCTTTTTCTTAAAAGAAAGAAAGAAGTTGTTGAAGTTCTCCAACATTGAGAAATAGATGGAAAAATAAGCAATTCAATCTGAAAGGTAGTTTCTTGTTTTATTTATACTTGCAATGTGAGATTTGATTGTTGGCTATGTTGAGTTGTTACTGACACCATTCATTAGCCCTGTATCATATGTGCTGGAAATCAAATATTGCGTCTGAGTTGAGTATGTTTTTCCCATATGAAATCTCCAGAAATCAGAAGCTAGAGTCGGTTCTTCAGTCCCAGAAATCACTCACACATTAGCTGAGCAATTTGTGTCACATGTTAAAAGGCCCCCATGCATTTCCACATGGTGTGTGTCATGATTCAATAAAAATAGTCATAAGACTTCTAAACACCCAAAAAAAAAAAAAAATGCATTTCCACATGGTGTGTGTCATGATCCAACAAAAATAGTCATAGACTTCTAAACACCAAAAAAAAAAATCAATAACAATTAAGAGGTTTTTATAGGTGGGACATGCGGACAGATATATGGGTCAGCCCCGTTATTGACAATCGAAATAAATGAAATTTTTATTAATGTCATTTTGAAAATATATTCATTGCTCAATGGAGCAAAACAAGTAATCCTCTGTTTTTTTTTTCAAAAAAAAGGAAATTGCCATGGTTTCTATTGCTCAAGTGAACAGCATCCTATCATTGTGTGCATAAAAGATGGATTTGATAACATGAATATTTCTTATTATATATATATATATATATAAGCGTATATAGCCTGCTTGGGGTCATGAGAATCATAGTGGAAGTGGGAATGGAAAGAGCATAATGCTAATGAGATATATGGGTGTGTAAAATATATCAAATCCATTGGACCATCGTTAACATCTTGATTTATTGATTGGGGCTATAAATCAAGATGTTAGGTCCAATGGGTTCAAACCTAAGTGGTCAGGAGTGATAGTTCTCACTTGGTTGTAGAGGGCTCGAACCCTCAGTACCTTCCGAGTGTGCATGCTCCCTTCCCACTTGGGCGGAGGCTCTTTTTCCACGTGAGTGTGTTGTCTTTCCGTGTGTGCGGGCTCTCTCTTGGATCTTATACAGTTAAAAAAGCTGAAACACCAAAAGCCCAAGCCGTTAGTGAACGGTATAATAATTTAAAACAACACCATCCCTCAGAAAGCCGTTTGAATTTGAAACCCAACATACTGATAGAACAAATCAAGCCAAATAGATAGATGGAGGGATTTCAAACTGTGACATTTAGCTCTGATATCATGTTAATAACGAATCAAACCAAATAGATAGATGGAGGGATTTGAAACTATGACATTTAGTTCTGATATCATATTAATAACCAGTAGACTATGAGCAATGGCTGGGTGTGTAAAATTTGGACTTGCGTTAATTCATGGGGTGACTTTGATCACAAGTGGGCCGTCCCATACCTTTTAGTGGCACCCATTGCACTCGAGTTATGGCGGGTGGAGTGGTTTTGTATTTTGAAATAGCGGGCTGAAGGAAAGCGAGTTCTCTCTCTCAGCTCAGGTAGTCTTTCTCTCTCTCTCTCGATCTTTCGAATCGATCGATCGATGATTCTCAAACCCTTATTTCCCATAGCGGTCTCGAAGATGGTGACATTAGATGAAATCGATCTATCGATCTTCTTCTCGTTTTAGGGATTTTTTTTTTTTGGGAGGGGGTATGTGGTGGGGGAGACGCTGGAGAGACGCTGGAGTTGTGCCGTTGCTGCTATGAATAGTATTAGAAGGAACTGGTGTTCTCATCATGAGCATTATTAACAAGGTCGGTTTTGATTGGATTGGATTCCTTTTTGGCCAGTGGACATGTGTTATGCTTATAAGGTGTTCGACATAATGCTTGTATGGTGTTGTTATACAGATTTTACTTTACATGTGCAGTTCCAAGAATGGTAATGCTATAGTTCACTATGGCCTCAAATCGATGAAATAAGGCTGATTGTCATCATATAATTGTTGATTCGTTTTATATCGATCTTAACTTACCCAACTTATATCAGAATTATGCAATCCTAGGGTCTTTGGAAGGTAATTAATCTTTCAAAGGAAAATCTTCAATGTTCTGATGTTTGGGCAAAAATGGTTGGATTTATACTCATTTGGATTTGTGGTTGACATGTTGAATCATCTGTAACTGTCAGATTTTTCTTTATTCCTTCTAGTTATTGAAGATTTTTAATTATTGGGCAGGTATAAATATAATGGATTGGGCACTTGTACATCGAGTATGGGACAAGTGGGCTTCTAATTGCATTGGCTCTTCTGGTATGTAAGTTTTGAATTTGTCTAGTGTTCGTTTTTCTTTTCATATGAAAAATGATGAGGACTTCGGCCTTGTAGGAGAGCCAGTGAAGGCAGCTTTGCTGCTCAACTATGATCCAAATGGGCCCTCTCGTCTCATGTCAGTTATGTAAGAATCCGCACCTAAATGCCTTTGTATTTACATTTTGTTTCTATGTAGGTTATCAGTTTATAATCCTCAAGTCTTGAATTATTATAGACCATATGGCATTGTTTATTTTCCTTTCACATTTTATACTTGCATCACAACAAATTGTTTGTATGCATGCATTTTTTTTTTAATTATTATGCCTGAATTGAATTTATCAATATTCTCATTAAGAGCATGGCTTCTAGGTTGAACATTCTTGGAGAAGAAAGCATCCTTGAGATCTGACTGAAGTATCCTTGAGTTTTAGTTTTTGAAAGCCTTTTTAAATTTTATTTCTTAAGCCCAATCATTCAACCCATCTTGGTTTTCAAGACATTTTACCTTTGAATCCACTAACAAATTCTGTTGAATTTTAGGGTTTATTTGGATGCTCCAAATATATCTTCTGAGAAGTATTTTTTTTGCTGAAAAAAGATGGATTTGAATGTCTGTATTCTGAGAAAGAAAAACTTCAGTTCTTTCCTTTAGGAGGAAGGAATGATTTTAAAGATTTTTGGAATGTTTTTCTGGTCTGATTTCCTGAACAACAGAAGGCCTTTATTTTCCAAGAACTACTTCTTCTGCCACTTCACTTTCCTTTCCATGTGACTGGATCAATTTTAGAATTGACATACTTGACTCAGTTTTTTATATAATTCCTACTGAAATCTATTATCCCCATTGAAACAAATAGTAACAAAGGGTTTCGTGTTTAAATCCGCCAATAGGATGCTGTGCATCTATCAAAAGCCAGTGGTTTTCAACAATCTTTCCAACAACTGCTTTTCCTTCCAATTCAATCAAACCTTTGAAGCACAGAAATCTGCTAGGAAACTAATTATCCTGGCCCATCTTTGACGACCCTTGATTCCGTTTCTTTATCTAAGTCAGTGGCACATCAAAAGCTATCTGTACTGACTCCATTGATTCTATAGCCTATTTATTGTTTCGCTTTTTGTTTGAACTTGTCATCCAGTGATCACCTCTCAGTCACAAATCAGTCATACACTCTTGGTGCTATCTTGATACGGGTTACATATACAAAAGCATCACATGACTAGATAATAATAAAAAAAATTAAGGAAAAATCATTTAACTAGATAATAGGGGAATGAGGATTTTGATTTTCATTCAATTTCATGATTGGAATCTTGCCTAGCCTACTGCCTACCTGCAGTCTAGACCCAGAGCATGATCTGCCTAAGCTTGATTATCAATGAATTTCTCCCTCACCATCTATTGTTAGTAGTGCCCTCCTTAAATTAATTATTTCTCTCACTCTATAGTCTATGATACCATTCTCTAACGCCAGAGATATTTTAAATGACTAATATTCCTTAAATTCAAAATTGGCATGATGAAACTATCTTGAGACATGCATAGGGCCTGAGGCAAATGTGACATTGGGCAGATCTACTGGGCCTGGTAGGCTATATGGCACATGTTATTGCTGCCCTTCTGCACCTCTCTGTAGTATGCAATGACTGAAAACATAGTGTCACGCCAGAATCATGTGTTCATAGTTGCTTTTGATGAATGATGATAGAAGCCCCTGCTGGAATCTATCAAAATGAAGTTGCTCATTCATTTACAAGATAATGTATCCGTGCATTATTTTCAACAGATTAAATTAGAGAAATATCTGTTTCTTTTTTTTTTTTAATACCAAATATATGTTGATTTCCTGTTTGCTTTCTGTAATGGAAAATACAGTTGATATCTGTTACAAGTACAATGCAATGTGTTAGAATCTATGTAGTTAGCATTTCCTCATTCAGATCTTGCTGGAGCCTCACCTACAAGGAGGCTCTTGAGGAGGATGAATGTTTCTTCTGCTGACACTGATTCTGAAACTTATCCATCGTTATTGGCAGAGCAGAGCAGCAGGGGATAAAGTTGAAACCCATGGAATTGTGCCCTTTTCTGGACTTCATCAAGCGGAACAACTTCCAGACGGAGTGCTTCTTCATTGGACCAAACGAATGTGAGTCTTTGTTTGTGATTCTAGAGTCACAAATTGTGTCTTAGAGCTGCAGGCCAAACCAGAAGTTTCATTTTCTTTTAATTGATTCTAGTGTCTAGAAACAGCATTTCTGATATAGTTTTTAAGTTCTAAAAATGATTGTGTCAAAGCAAATTTTCCACTACAACAATGCAGTATTTGAGTATTTCGAACATAATGGTTGATTTTATGCTGTTTAGAGGCAATCGTGGCACTGATAAATGTTGTTTCATGCCTTCATTATTTTCCCTCGTTTGTTCCTCATAGGCAACACGTTTTTGTATCAGATGTAGCTTATGTCATTTGCTGGTTGGAAGCTGCTATCTGATGACCAACGTGTCTGCTTCCACTAGCTGTCCTGCTGTCATAGTGTAAATATAAGTTACTATTTGCAACACTCTCAAACTTAATCATCTAGGTCTCTTTCTAATGAAGATGAAATTGCTAGATGTGTCAACTCGGAGCAGGGCATGCCATAGCATAGAACATCTCAAATCTATTTCTTCAGTGGTTTTGTTTTAGTTTGTTTAGTCATTGCTTTTTCTGACCTGGTGGGTCGACAAGATTCAGTCAGCTGAAGGGTCAAGTAGACTAGGAAACCTGGCAGGTCACTAAATTAATCTTTTATAATTTTATTTTAAATTCAAATATTTATATAACTGAAATATAAAATTAGGCAAATGTCCACCAAATCAAACAATATGCATGAATTTTGATACAAAATGTAATTTTAATTTTCAGTTGTCATTTAAGCGTGGTTTAACTTATACCCTTTTATGATTTGAGGCCTATTTATACTTTTTGCTGTTTTTTTATGTGATGAATATCTCCTTAAATCAATCTGAAAAAACCAAGATGTGTCAAGCCAAGGGGCAAGGCGCAAGCCAAACATGTGAGTTGACCAAGATTTGTCCAAAGCAAGTTCAACCCAACTCCTGTCATACTGTCACCATTATGTGATCAGGTCGAATCAAGTAGGGCGGTTTCCGAGTGAACCCACCAGGTCAGAAAACTAGGTTGAGTTTTTTCTCCTTTTCTAGGAAGTGCTTGGTTATCTTGGAAACTAGTTTGTTTAAGTAATGAGGGTATGTTGGTTATCACACATTCAATTAGATGTTGGCTGATACTAGAATATAGACTAATATTTTGGTTGTAGGATTCTTTCTAGGATTGCCTTCAGTTTGAGACATACAAATGCACTGTAAAAGAATACTGATGGCCATTCTATTTGGTGTTTTGGATGTAATGATTTGATTCATTCATCATCAAGGCCTTGACCTAACTATGTTGGGGTCCTTGGGGATGAAATGACTTCATTATTTTCTTAAAACCACATTGGTTCTTGGCTCATGTTGATTTTGGCGTTTTTCTTCCATGCATGTTTTCTAGTTGTTATTCTTGCACGATTTAAAGCATCGTCGATTTGTGATTTGCGTTGTGTTCTAGCCTCTTGATTGAATTCTGAGGTTGCGTCACTTTCTCACTTATTTATGAATGAGACAAAGTTCTCTCTTCTATGTTTCATGTACAATTTGAGATTTGATTAATAATTATGCGTTGAAATGGTTTTTTTCTTGATAGATTTAGTCACATCAGTCCATGAGCACTGGTTTTGTGCAAGGTGTGTCAATACATTAAAACCTGCTGGTGAAGGCATCATTGTTTGGCAGACAACTGCATTTATTTTGGTTGTAATGTAAGTATTGATGGTATGTATAACAGTAGTATTTACCTTTTTCTCCGCACAGGCTTGCAATGGCAATGTGGTTGAACATGAATAATCATAGACAACTTAATCCATTTTTTGCTATATGCATTTTCATTGATCTTTATGCAGGTATGATGGCTCAATTGGTTCTGCATCGCGTGCAATGGCAGCGATGGATCAGTTAGTGTGGCAATTGAGTCGACGAAATCTTTGAACACTTCGGTCAGAAGTTGGGGTTTGCACTACAAGAAGTTTTAATCCACTAGTTTTACGCCGGCACCTGTTAATTCTCAAGGCAATCTGCAAAATGTGTGCTGCAGAGCAAATCGTGCAAAAATATAATTATAATTTTGTTCATAACACCTGTAATTGTTGGTACAATGGCTTCGCTTTGTTATTAAGAACATTGTAATTTGCAAAACTAATATTATGGAAAATCCAGTTTCAGAGCTTTGGAGGTTGTCCTCTCCGTTTTTGATGTTGTTTCAAGAGGCTAAAATGAAACTCTAATTGGGTGGAAGGATGACACACAAAATACTATTCAGATCTTATTTTGTAATTTTCTTTCATATCGATGTTGCTGAAAACTTTTTTCAGGGAAAGATATTTCAAAGCATAGAGACTTCTTATATGTGTGTAGGGTGAAGGGCTAGTATGCATGGTATTACTGATTGGTGATGAAGATTTAGAATCTTTTTGTTTGCATGGAATTTACTTTCTAGGAATTCACAGTAAAATTTGTTCTAATAGTGAAATATTAAAGATGTGAGAAGTGAGGGATTAAGGTGGAGATGGAGATAGACATTGACTTTTCAAGGGTCATGGCTGAGTATTCATTTTGATTCTCCTCTTAATTCATTTTCGAGTAAAGGGGAGATTATTTGATGGCCGTCTATGGATTTCCACCTTTGTTTCTTCAATTTTAACAAACTTTCATGAATAGACCTATTAGAATTCTTAATAATTCAATTCCATGAGATAAATGGGCCTTTAGGATAATTGATATCAAATATGGTTGGGACAATGAATGGATTCTTATTTTAATGCTAGACTGGACTAGTGGTCCTAAAGTGATACTTGGATTGATTACTGGGTAATTTTGTGAAACGAGGGTGCCAACACCACTCAACCAAGAGTGTATTGGCATGAATGGAATAATTTTGCGGAGCTGACAAATGGTCATTTGTCATTATTTGGGTTTTTATTTTTATATATTTTTTTTGAGTGGCCATACTAGATAAGATTTGGGATTCAATTTAACAAAAAAAAGAAAAAAGAAAAAACCATCGTTTGGGGTTTGGAATGATCCCGCAGCCCCTAGGGGCATTTGAGTAAATTGAGCACCAAAGAGAGAGAGAGAGAGGAGAGAAGCATCAAACAAGAAAGACCTTCTAGCCACCACATATTTGCCTCCAATGGGCCCCACCATAAGATTTCTTGTTCTACGTGGTAAAACGAGATCCAGTAATCACATCTAAAATCAGATTGGAGGGATATCTGGATTCCATACAAGGACCAATAGGAACATATCTGACATGGCACTATCCTATCCTCTCTATCATCCCCCTCCCTTCTTCTACTAGTATATATATATTATTAAAATCACAGGTCCATACACAAAGTCACAAACAGCTAAGATCAGACCTCTTGTTTCTTGACACCCACCCAGAGAGAGGAGAAAAGGGCGATCCACCCGTCCATTCCTATATCTCAATGGCAGCCTCTGCAATCCAACAGTCAGCATTTGTTGGCCAGACCCTGCTGAAGCCTCAGAATGAGCTGGTGAAGAAGGTTGGTGTCTTTGAGGGTCGCATCTCCATGCGTAGGACTGTCAAGAGCGCTCCTGTCAGCATCTGGTAATTACTTAAATCTTTTGGGATGATCATAAATCTTCCTCTCTTTATATTGATATATTCATAGTAGTTCTTCTGCATGTTGGGGATCGGATGATTATGGGTAATCAATCATTCTCAAGGCGGTTGAGCTCAGCCAAAGCTATATGCTTGTTCAAGACCAGCACATTTAGTTAGTTATTGTGCCAAATGTTTTTAGGCCTGGTTATAGATTATGGGCCTGCATGTTAGACAAGGACAGGCCCATTAGAAAAAGAAAAAAAGAAGAAGATGAAGCATCCATGCATCCCTTTGTGCTAGATCTATCTGGCAAGGTCTGGATGTATTGTAGACTATGGATTGTCAACTGGTGATGCATGCATGCATCAATTGTTTGGATAAATTTAAACTTGGGCTCCCTTGGTAACTTGTGGAATTCCACGTGTGATACACGTACATTAATTACTGGAATCTGACTTGCAGGTATGGCCCAGACCGCCCAAAATACTTGGGCCCATTCTCTGAGCAGACCCCATCATACCTGACTGGTGAATTCCCCGGAGACTATGGCTGGGACACTGCCGGTCTCTCCGCAGACCCAGAAACCTTCGCTAAGAACCGTGAGCTCGAGGTGATCCACTGCAGATGGGCCATGCTCGGGGCACTGGGCTGCGTATTCCCTGAGGTCCTTTCAAAGAATGGTATCAAATTTGGAGAGGCAGTATGGTTCAAAGCCGGATCCCAGATCTTCTCTGAGGGCGGTCTCGACTACCTTGGCAACCCAAATCTGATCCATGCTCAAAGCATTCTTGCCATCTGGGCCTGCCAGGTTGTGCTCATGGGCTTTGTGGAGGGCTACCGCGTTGGTGGAGGCCCACTTGGTGAAGGCCTTGATGCCATTTATCCAGGAGGGGCATTCGACCCACTCGGGTTGGCCGACGACCCGGAGGCGTTCGCGGAGTTGAAGGTGAAGGAGATCAAGAATGGCCGCCTTGCGATGTTCTCCATGTTCGGATTCTTTGTTCAGGCCATTGTTACCGGCAAAGGCCCAATTGAGAACCTCTATGACCACCTTGCAGATCCTGTGGCTAACAATGCATGGGCCTATGCTACAAACTTTGTTCCAGGAAAGTGAGTGGATCCAACCACATCATATCATGGGCTTTAATTTATACTTAATGGGGACTTTGACTTGTTGTAATCAATGGGTGTGGATTTGCAGTTGAATAAACATCTAGTTTTTACTTAATTAGTATATCTATATATATAACTGATGCAGCTTCAAATATCGATCCCTGCCTGCCCATAAGCTAATTCAGAAAAAAAAAAAAAGGCACAAACAAGTACAAGAAATAGTAAAATAAACACTGATGTTTCACTGCTTTCATATTTGGATACAAATTTCAAGATCATATATATGTCCATTGTGAATTAACAATGGCCTGAAAAGCATATGCTATATATATCATATAGACATACAAGCAAGTTCATCTATTAAATTGGGCCTGTTTCTTTTGTAGCTAGGAATTCCTGAAATTCATTTCTGCTGGAGTTTTATAGAATTTGAGACGCGAGAGAGAACGTAACAACACTATATATGCTATTCATAAATGGGGGTTGCCATCAGCCCTACTCCGAATGCCTTTTGTGTGCTCCAATGGTGGTAGTCTGTTGCAAACTTGTTGTGAATGCTCGAATGCTTCACTGCGACATGAGTTAGATGCCCAGTCTAAAACTCTTTAACCAAATTTTTATCCTATCCAAATTCTCATATATATGGATTATGACTTCTATCTGAAATAATTTCTGGTGCTTACCGACTACTTAATCCTGTAACAAACTAGCTAGACGATGCATGATCATGTAATGGTTTTGAACTCGGCAACTTCAAGTATAGGGTGGGCTATTTATAGGCATCACTGTAATTATCATATCTGAATTTTGTTCGAGGACACCCATTCTATTAAGTTGTGAATATGACTATAGTTGCAGTGATATCATTCTATTTATAAATTCCTGGCTTAGTTGGCTAAGGACTCTGCGCCTCAGCAAGCGGGGAGGTCTTGTGTTCGATACCTACATTTGTTGGCCACCTCCCATAGTTTTATTCCGTGCATGCGGATAAGAGGGTTTGCATGTGCCCCTAGAGATTAGTTCTTGGCTGTTCAAAATCGAGTGTCCCTCGGGCTCAAGGCCAAAGGCTCCTGGGTGGGCGGGAGATACACTGGGTTATAAAAAAAAAAAGTATGATAAATGAAAAGAATAAGGACTCACCTGTATTCACGTCTAAGTCAATCTTACAATGAACGATGCTCATGGACATCCCTTCTCCCCCTTCCTTCTATATCGCGTTTGTGCTGAATTCTTGCCATAGAGAGGATCGAGGATTATCTAATTTTTCTTGGAGCTCATTAATGTGTAATTCGGTGCCATACATTTTTCTCACCGAAAAAAGAAAAAAAAACCTAATTTTCTTTGATAGAGGAGATATTGATTTCCTTGTGAAAGGGTAAAAATTCAAAATTAGTCTATTCTTTGAAAATAAAAAATCCAACGAGCACAAATTTCTTTTGTTACACAAACAAGTCCTAAAGTTTGCAATGATTCTCCCTCTCCTTTTATAGATTGACGTACCAAGAAAAACCTACCCGATTTTTGAATTGGGTTGAAATGTTGAATTGTTGATTATTACCTAACCCAAAAGTAAAACCCAAACCTCCAATAACCAACAAGTTAGATTTAGATCTGGCCTAGGAGAGACAAATCAGATTATGTCAACCGACATGTTTAGTAGTAAGTAGGTTTGCAAATGAGTATCCGATGTTTCGATTACCCGAAAGTTCCGACCTGAAAAAACCAGTTCTAGAACCTATTTTAAGCTCCGATTCATAAACGGGAATGGGTACGGAACCTAATCTAGGTTTTGATTAATAAACGGGTCCGATTCTGGGTCCATATAGGTCTTGACCTGCGAACCAGGGACCCAGCATATAAGACTTTGCTATTGCAAACTATACTTAAAAATAATTTTTTTTTTTAAATATTTTTATGTATAATGCTGGAGGTGGTGGACTTGATGTACTATTATAAGCTGAATGATATACTTATTTTAAGAAAATAAAAATAAATAAAAGTTAGGACCAATTTTGAAACTAGATCCAGCCATCTAGGTGGAATTGGATCCATGTTTTCCTATTTGAACTGGATTTGGAACCAACAAAACATATTTTAATTTAAAATCGAATCCAAAACTGGATCCGTTATTTAGAAATGGGTTCGAGTCCAATATGATTATGAGCCACAATCGTTCCGTTTGCAACTTCTAGTAGTAAGTATTCCCTGAACTCAACCTAACCCTAACCAACAGCCTAAAAAAGGGTCAACCCAAAGCCTCTGGATTTGTCCCGGCCCACTGGGTTGGAGAGACCCATGCCAAACATGACTCGTTGCCCCGCATAGAAGGAATCTGCAAATTTTTTCTTTGCACTCGTGACTCTGACTCTGACTCGTGAGTCCAAACTTCAAAGTCGTCTGACGTCTCCGTGTGGTGAAAGAAGGCTTTTTGCGAGGAAAGTCTCCTTCCACTTTCTCTCTTGGAAATCCAGATCACGATATTTTCCTATCGCGATCTCTTCTCCGCGAATTGTTCGCTTTCTCTGTCCAAGTTTGGTAAGCGATTCTGTTCTCTGTTGCTGAATTACGATTAGGGTTTTCTATGTTTTGTTTCTCTCTGTGGAATTTCAGGGTTTTCTAGGGTTCTTGATTGGACTGATTATGTGTGTGCTGTTGAAGCACAGGTCAGTCTGGGAAAGCTTGGAATTGAAAAGTTGTGGACTTTGTGGGACTTTGTGGCTTCTGGGGTTTGGTTTTTTGTAGGTTTGGTAACTTTTAGTGTTTCAAGATTTAGTTTTTCTTTGAAAGGGATCCATAAGAAACCATCAAGAAGAGGTTATGCTTAAGATAGTAAGATAAATGGATATAATCCATTGAAAAAGGGACCATCTTTACTGCCACTAATTAGAAGATGAGGGATTTGTCTAACTTATTAAAAGAGTCATGAACATGCATACATTGAGAGAGACATTCTGAGGCAAGTATTCTAATTGATTATTTCACTCTTCCTAGTTCCGACCATTTGACATGCATAAAAATAAATAATAAAAAAAAAAAAAAACTTTTTTTTTTGCTCCAGTAAATATTCAACCCACACACAATACACAAAGGCCCTATACACAATGCCAAACCAACAAGGCATCGATCAGGGATTGATCTCCATTAACCTCCGTGGAAAGGAAGATGCCTTACCACTGAACCATCGGTGATTGATAATAAGTCCGTTTAGTTTGACTTTATTATGCCAATCCACTGATAGCTCAGTGATGAGGCATCTCCCTCTCCACTGAAACAACCGGGGATCACCCTCCCGACTATAGTTGTTGGTTAGGGACTAGGGTAGCATGTGTTTGTGTGCACGAGTATTTGCCGTAGTAAAAAAAAAAAAGTGTTCAAGATATCAACACTACTATGAGCAATAATTCAGTTGCATTTTTTTTAAGATAAAAAAATGAAATCCAAATCAGCAATATTACATAGTGAGGATGTTTTGCCTGAAGTTAAAGAAGTGATTCATGAGAGAAAAAAAAAAAGAAAAAACCAAAAAAAGAATGTAGGGTGAAACATATAAGTGCTTTAGTCACATGTCTATTCCTTGTTTTTCTCTAAAACCTCAAAAAAATTCCATAACTTATTTAAAAAGTTTTTTTTTAATCACTAAAAACCTCTTGGAAATAAAAACACCAAAAAGAAGAAAGTAAAAAAAGAAAAAACGAAAAAAGAAAGAGACTAAAATTAGCCATTTAGCTTTTACTATTCCTCCTAAGACGAATCATTTGAATTGTCAGATTCGACATAGCAATTATGAAATTATACAATTCACAGTCACAATTTAAGAGTTACATGTAAATAGGATTCATTGTTTAGATATGACTCTGTCCCTAGTATTTGTATCCGGAATCCTAGGATTTTAATGACAATGCGCCTAATCCTGTGGAAAACTTTCCAAAATTTATCTGTGGTTGGAGTAGTCACATGCATCCTGGAATTGGGGTTTGGTTATGTGGAACCCCATTAAAGTTCACTTCTCAATTCTGAATGAGAAAATCAACTAAATGGTAAACAAAGCACAACACTTACCAATGAATAACAAAGAATTAAGCATGTTCAAATTTCAGACCTAGCTCAAACTCGGTCCAAGGATCGCAAGTTCCGTGATGGATGGTTTTCTTACACACTAACCAGAAAGATGCCTTATCTTTAATTCAAGATCATCATCCATAGGGTGTTTTCCAACCACAATTAACCTTTTGACCAATCTATAACCATTAAATCACTGTGGCATTATTATAAGATATTTTATCCGTTGCTCATGTCAAATAATCAAGAGCAATATGATTATGCTGCCTTCAGAACATCATTATCATCATCATCAAAGCCTTGTCCCAACTATGTTCGATTGGCTACATGAATTTTGTTTCTCCATTCCGATCTATCCTTGGCCAAATCCTCAAATAAGTTGCACTTTTTCAGATCTATTTTTACTACTTCCATACACATTCTCTTCGGCCTAACCCTTCCCCTTGGTGGGCCATTAACCTGCATAGCCAAACTTTTCCTTACTGACGCCGTTGCCGGCCTGCATTGGACATGCCCATTATGCTACCTTCAGAACATAAAGCCAAAACACTAATCACTAAAGATCTTATGAAAGAGTTTGCATAGAGAAAGAGAGAACTTGTATGGAGTTAGCATTTTCCATCGCTTTGTTAACTACCTGTCGTGGATTACCATAATTTTCCAGTTGGGAGCCAAACGCAGGGCAATATACAGAAAACCCTGTTTGATTTCCTTCACATGCTACTTTTATTTTATTCATATTATACATGGAAGTATGGGTAAGTAAACTTTGGAATTCTATGTTTTAATTTATATCAAACAAATCTAGGTCGTTGCTAACTTCATCAGTTGCAGGTTGCTTCCTTGGTTGATCATTAGTGCTTAGAGTTTGTTCCTCTAATTCTCAGCTGGATAACACTTCCTCTTCCTCTTGTATACCACTGTATGATTTTTTTCTTCTTGATTCTTGTGTATCAGCACTTGTACTTTCTTCATCTTTTGATGTAATTTATTGTCAGAAAACATATGGTTGCAGGTACAACTTTTAATAATATTAATCAAATCTGTCCTTTCATGGGAACTTCTTCTGGTACAAACTTCCACCAACAGCCCCCTCAAAAATTGATACCTTTACGTCAGCAACTGAGACCTACAGGGCTACCTACATCCTTATCTCTAGTTTCTCCAGATGCCGGCAGGTCTCCTGATATTCAGGAAACTGCTTTGAATTCTGATCATGTTCGTGAGTCCCCCTCTGAGAGTGCTAGCTCACGTGAAACCTGGCCCACCGAAAATAACCAGCCTGAATCTTTCATGGTAAAGAAGGTGGAGAAGAAAGACGGAGAAAGTGATTTCCCTGAGCAGTCGGTTATTCGCCGGATTTCTAGTGCTGGTAAGATATCTCTTCGGGATGTGGCCAGAGAAAGAGTTGACGAAATTTTTTATCGGATGCATACACAGCCAGAGGAGCTTCTTGAAAAACTTAAAAGTGAGCTTCGGGTCATTCTTGAAGGAACTGGTGGCTCTCAAAACAGGGAGGAGTTTTCGTTTCTACAGAATCTTGTGCAGGGTAGGAATGATTTGACAACCAAATCATTAATTAGGGCACATCGAGCCCAGCTGGAGATTCTTGTTGCCATTAACACCGGCATTCAGGCATTCTTACATCCAAATATCAGTCTCTCCCAGACGTGCCTCATTGAAATATTTTTGTATAAGAGGTGCAGAAACATAGCATGTCAGAACCCTCTTCCTGCTGATGATTGTAGTTGTGAAATATGCACTACTAGGAAAGGTTTCTGCAATCTTTGCATGTGTGTGATATGCAGTAAGTTTGACTTTGAGGTGAACACATGTCGTTGGATAGGATGTGATTTGTGTTCTCATTGGACCCATACAGACTGTGCAATTCGTGTTGGGCAAATTGGAATGGGCCCAAGTGCCAAGAATGGAGTGGGTCCCACTGAGATGCTTTTCAGGTGCCAAGCTTGCAATAGGACATCTGAATTGTTGGGGTGGGTTAAGGATGTGTTTCAACACTGTGCACCAGGGTGGGACCGGGATGCACTTGTCAGAGAACTTGATTTTGTTAGTAGGATTTTCCGTGGAAGTGAGGATCCTAGGGGAAGAAAACTCTATTGGAAGTGTGGGGATCTTATGGAGAAGATGAAGAGTGGAGTTCCAGAGTCTGCAGCTTGTAATGCGTTGCTGCTGTTCTTCCAAGGTATGAATCTTCTCACAACCCTAATCATTGTGCCTTGCTTGGTAGTTTGGGTAGCCAATTCCTCTAGAGCACCCTGAATCTTTTAGTAAGCAAGTACATGGAAATAGTGAATGCAATTGCATGGGAGTATGCTCAAGCTCAGCTAATACTCTAAAGCGATAAAGAGGTCAAGTTTGTTTAGTTACAATTTATGATTATTCAGCTAATACTCTAAAGCGATAAAGAGGTCAAGTTTGTTTAGTTACAATTTATGATTATGTAACCAATAAAAGGGTAACAGTCTATGGTTGTATAATTATTATTAGTAAAAGGTAAGTATTAGATGATGGTGGTGGTGGTGGTGATAAGAGAGGGGTTTCTAAAACAGAGATCCATGCCAATGGCTGCATGGAACTTCCCATGCTGTCACCTTGTTTTGACCCATGTGATGTTTACCTTTGTTTGATCTGTCCCATTCATATCACAAGCCCCCTTATGAATATCCGCTGCCCCTACAGTTATATTTATATGCACTGTTGGATTCATCAATGCATGAAAAACAAGATAAATATTGAGTTGAAATCTCATTTTTCATGCGGTGGTCAATCTACCGGTTTATACAACTCTTAACTAGAACAGAATTTGGACTGGTACTATTCATGGTAGTGCATCTGATGTGCATTGTTTGGATCAAGCTTAGGTAGAGCACAAGTTGCCAACATTGGAAGGTACAGCATGGGAGCATTTCTCTTTATAGAAATGCAAAGTAAGGCAATGATTTATTTATATATTTGAATAATAATAAAATAATGATAATTACCTAATATATCATTTCCCCAACATAGTTGGGAAAAGGTTTTGGTGGCGATGATGATGACCACCTACTCATATACTCATATACTGTTTTACCATTATTATGGATTAACATAATTGGTAAAAAAAAAAGTTGAGTCACTTTACGAATGAATCTGAGCTGAGCCGAGCAGGCCTTGCTAAAACGAGACTGTAAATCGTAAAATGGGCTCGGGTTGGGTTGCTCCAAAGAAATGACCTTGTGCTAGCAAAGCTCACTGGTCAGTTCAGCTCATTGATGGCCCTATAGGTATTAAACATGCTATGTGAGCCCAGATCCAAGTATGAAACATACTAGTAGATGGGATTTGCTTGTATTCACTGTCGGCACTTCTAGATGTGCCTGGAAAAGCACTCACATTCAGATTCCTAATTTAAAATAGTGAATGCATTATGCATGCTTCATTTCAATGACAGCGACAATTTATAGAACATGAGAATGCTCCTTTCTTGCCTCCAGCTTCCTAGCTTCCTACCTGAGCACAAATATACTACTCACATTTATGCTCGTCTCTTTTTACATCACATTTTCCTTACACACTAGCTTCCAAGAGATGATCCGTTCGTTTTATTTTCTCCACCACTCCTTCCGAATTTCCATTCTTTTTATATTATGTTCTGTTCTGATTTCTTTTTTTCCTTTTTATTGTTATCTTTTGAAATGACATGCCCGGCCAAAAGGAAATTCCGCTAAACTTGTATTTATTGACATTAACACTCTACACAAGTACATTGTAGACCTATGCCCGAAGCCTCCATCAAAGTGGGCATGTTTAAGGACCTATGTTTTCTTTGCACTTGGGTGCCCTAGCTTCTCTTCCTATTTTTTATTCTCCATTCCTTATCAATCTCATACAGAGCTTGAGATAGACCCTACAAAAAACTCTGAATTTGAAGAAAGTGGGCGCCTTATTGCTCCTCAGGAGGCATGCAGCCGAATTGTAGAGGTAGTGCAGGAGGCTATGAGGAAGATGGAGATGGTGGCTGAAGAAAAGATGCACATGTTTAAGAAAGCCCGTCTTGCACTTGAGGCCTGTGACCGTGAGCTGGAGGACAAAACCCGGGAAGTGGCTGAGCTGCAAATGGAGAGGCAGCAAAAGAAGCAACAGATTGATGAGCTTGAGAGCATTGTTAGGCTTAAGCAGGCTGAGGCTGACATGTTCCAGCTGAAGGCAGATGAAGCTAGGCGAGAGGCTGGGAGGCTTCAGAGGATTGCCCTTTCCAAGATGGAGAAGGCTGAGGAGGAATATGCTAGCAGGTACCTAAAGCTTCGGTTGAATGAGGCTGAGGCTGAGAAGCAGTACTTGTTTGAGAAGATAAAGTTCCAGGAGGGCTCACGGGCCTCACAGGGCAGCAGCGGTTGTGGGGATCCCTCACAGATGCTGGTGCTATCCAAGATTCAGGACTTACTGAAGAACATGTACAACGTGCCCCTGAAGCCAGAAGGGCAGTCAAATGAGCACCACCCTTTCAGCTCAGGGCCATAAAAAAAAAAAAAAAAAAAAAAAAACAACCTGGTATGCAGTTGTTTGTACCATATTATTTATGACTCTGATGCCTTGTTCTGTGTCAATGAAGGGCTAACATTGCTGACCAATATTTGTGTGTTCATGTCATATTTCACGAAGCCTCAAGTCATTGAGATCTGTCATTCTTCTATATTCATTGTACAAGTGTGAGAGATCCTGGATGCCCCTAGGCCAGTCCACAGGATGTAAGATGCACTGGCCTGAAAATCAGGTTGGACTGCTTGTCCAGTGGGCCAAAGTATACGAAATGGAATAGATACTTGAATCAAACTTGGCAAGCCAGTCTTACACATGTTCATGTTGCATAGCTTCGATGTGATGTATTTCGTAAACTATTAATGCATGGCTTTGGAAGTAACATTTGAGGGAGCCACTTTTGTGCCACAATCAAGTGGAGTTATGTGAAAACAAATCTGGAAGTGGCTGCCTGCTTGGATATTTTCGTAAGTTTCGAACGCCCCCCCCCCCCCCCCCCCCCCCCCCCCCAACACCTGATCACCTGATGCAGGCACTCCCAAAAAGAAGGGTTGGGAGTGCCTGCATCAAAAAGGTGGGGAAAGGGTGTGCATTTATTAATTTTCTTTTTGAAAACAATTTGATCTTTTTGTTTTTGTGATTTCTAGTGCGAGGGTGTGAGTTGTGATTATTTTTATTATTAGCTATGGATGCTATATGCTTCCACCCATTCCTCTATATCTGGCATACATCTCTCAACCCTGACCATCCATCAAAATACCTGACTCAAGACTCTAGATGGAACAGCTGCAATAATATTGAGTGAACAATAACAACCCCGGGTTAATGATCATTTGTTTGTCAATCTTGGACATTTGAACATGGGTATTTTTCATTTTTGGTGGTTCATCAGAAAAATCCAACTGCTTGGATCTTCCACTTCGATTTAAGGGGTTTCAGATTTACTTATATATGTGATACTGTGCACATAACGTTTTGGAGTTCCGAATATGTGCTCTCTCCAGTCATATATAATAGGGGTTTTGACGTATTAGTCTTTCTTAAATCCAATTTTCTCTTTCTTAAATCCAATTTTCTCAATTTCATGACTGAAATTTAGATAATGTCAACTCTTGTCAACATTTTTTTTCTAACTTTTTTTGCACCATATATTATGATATCATGGGATTTTATCGTTTTCTATATCATACACTTTCTGCATGGCAAGTGAATTCATTTCTTAGATAACACGAAAAATGACATTTTGTTAAAAGTAAATGCACATTTGACTACCATTTCTCATGTTTTTTCATTTGAAAATTATTTTTCATGAGATGTTGCGTAAAGGCCACGATATTGTAGGCCAGTCCCATATGATATCATGGGATTTATTAGTTTTTGTGACAATACATTGTTCCCATGATATCATGAGATTTGGGGCAAAAAAGTTGCAAAAAAATATTGTTATCTTAATTTCGGTCATGAAATTGGGAAAACCGGGTTTAAGGAGGACTAATATGTCAAAACTCCTATATAAAATTGCCTTGTTTGAGAATAAATGAATAATGCCTACTTTATATGATCCTTGATGGCTTGTGTACTACTTTCTATCTTGGAAAGGTGATGGGGGAATGGATAATGAGTTCATGCTGCCATTGTAATTTTATCTGATTACTGCACTGATCCAATAGCACTTGATTAAAAAGCCCATGCTGACGTTTGGAGCAATTAACTGTGCATTGTTGACAAAGTAATTCCATCTCCCTCGATGATGATTTTGGTCTGGTCAGTGAGGGATGCTAGTTAACATGTTATTGGAAGGGATGATTGGATCAGAGTCCCAACAGAAACTCTTGGAGACCTGTAGATATTCTGATGATGCCTTGTAGCTAGGCATTAGGAAACTAATGTTCTTTGTCCAGTAGTGAGTTGCAACTGTTTTGGATATGCAGAAGAATAAAAAACCTATTGTGAGATCTTGATCACGTCAGCCATGAGACATGGGCATCTGAAGGGTGGAATTGTTTGCAACAGGTACTGTTAGTTTTAATTTGTATTGTAGAAGGATTTGGAGGGATTTAGAGATTGGAATGGGTCACTGGTATCATCCATTTCTAAGGCTAGAAATGGTGCATGTTGGAGTTTGCAGATGTTATTTTGGAGGATTATAATCAGGCTTCTAATAGCCCTGACCCAGAAATCAGTAGGGTTATATCTCATCAGGTGAGCTGTGAATAGCTGAAATGGGAATGATTAATCTCTTGAGGAATTGATTTTACTAGAAAGAATCAAAATGTATTACAAAACAAAAGAAGAGACATCGCACTACAGCTGCTTATCAACAAAACCCCCAGTCATTTGAGCTCATAATGACTGCTTTCAATCACCTCCTATCATTTCTAGCATACCTTTTTCCCTTGTGACATCCAGCAAACAACTAACAAAAGGTAGGGTACGTGATTTTCAAGTAAATGTTTGTACATCAACAAACAGAGCTTCCATGTCCAACCTGCTATGTGAATGGTTGGGCCATGGCATACGCATGATTTTTAGGGCGACCAATAAATGGGTTCGGCATTAGGTGTAGGTTCTTTTTCTTTTTCCTTCCTCTTTCCTATAGAGACCAAGTCTAATTCTCAATTCAGGTTGTTTTTTTTTTTTTTTTGCTTTTTTTCTTGTTTTGTTGCCTGTTGCAGTAATGCTTGGATAATTCAGGCCCAATTGGTAATGACATGCTGGCCTCTGCTTGGCATGACAATCTCATTGATAAATTTTTTAATGGGGACAAAAGCATGTGACTACTGTCCAACAGAGAATATGGGATGCCAATCCCAGGCATCAAAATATTTGAGGTTGACCAGACCTGCCTCCAAACAGGCCTTTATCTCCAAATGGGTTTGGATCAACCTTCGGATTATTAACTTGATCATTAATCACTGTTAATACATTGTCATTCAGTGCACTGCACAGTGGATCGGTTCCATAAAAGCATGAAACAAATTTACATGAAAAACCAACTTGTTTGTGGGGCCAATGGGTCCCCCTACCACCAATCATTACAGGCGATGGGCTCTTACCAATACCCAATATAAGCAAATATTGAACGAAGGCATCTAAATTCTCCTTTTGTGAAGTGAGGGTCTTGTGTGTCCACCACCATCAAATGAAAGAAAAGTAGAATGCTATTGTTATGGAATGAAGTTATGTTCCAATTCTCAATCCCTTTTGAGGCATATTTGGATGGACGGGCTAAGATCTGTCCTCAATGATATGAATGGGATTTGGCCTACAGAGTTGCAAATCTTCAAGAATCAGATCCTATGCTAAAATAATCTTATAAATTGGCTATTGTTCTACTGGAGCTCTAATTTATCATGTGTATAAAGTGAAATATGGGAGAGAACTTGTTTGTGGTGAGGACCCTAGGATCTTCAGAAGATAATCTGTGCACTACCCACCAAAGGGGCGTTTCGATAGATCACCAGCCAGGAAAGATTAATCTGCAAAACCACTACATGTGGCCAATGGTACTGCAAAATTTTCATTCAACTTAACAGTGGCAGAACTAAAAAATTCTCCTGCTAGCTACCATCATATGAAAATAGAATTTCTTGGGAGGCCAATTATATATATATATATAAGAGATAAATTTCTCAAAACTAGAAGTTGATCATTTGATCCAATTAACATCAGTTTTTAGTTGTTCCCACACAACTACATATCGACTACATCAAAATTGAATTCATTTATGCGAAGAGGTATGCCTTACGGCTTACACGAGAGAATTTTTTGAGCACCACCGAAAATCTCATGATGGATCTAATCCCCTCACAATCACTAACCCCTTGGTGAATGAGAATTCACCTTAATTGACTTGAATTGGATTTTATAAAAGATGTAATTTATGGAATTATTAAAGTTTAGAGTTTCTAAGTCAATGGCTGTTTTGATCTCATTGAGATGACTTTTACCCAAAATCACATTCACAGAGAGACCATTTTATTATACTATCATTTTATGATTACCATACATCCAAGTGGATCTTACAATGAACTTAGATTTTTACTACCTTTCAAAATTACATGATCTTGATTTTCTGCTATACACATTGAGTTTTTATATCTCTTTCCTAGTTTGCATTCTACTCAAGTCTTTTGCAGGCCAACGTCTTCTATTAATATTAATATTAATGTTAATGTTTTTTTTTTTTATAACTCTATATTTATCTATAGACTGCATGCATAGATATCATCGCTTGTTCAACATATACTCAGGGGTTGCTATCATCAGTCAATATTCAATATTATAAAAATATATAACAAGACAAGACTGAAGAAAGAGACAACCATCCACCAAATTAACATAAGACTTCAATAATATAACATTTTTTTTTTTTCATTTTGAGTTTTCTGGAGACCTAGAATGCTTATATATTATGTATTGCAAGCGTAGCTCCAGTGGAAGTCTGATGGGTGCATTGCCAAAAGAGTTTTTGGGGTGTTCTGGGGCTATAACTAGTTGCAAAATTGGAAAAATAAATAAATAAATCCGTCTGAATGTCCATATATGTGATGGCGCATATATATTAAGGCTCCAAAACCATGGATAAAGAGAGAGAGCTAAAAATCCAAATAGAACCAACGGCTGATATGCGCGCACGCACTGGAATGATTGTCAAATTGAGTCTGATGGTAATTCATGGAGGGTAGTACTGTCTGTGAGGAGTGAGGAGTGAGGAGTGAGGAGTGAGGAGTGATCTGGTGGGGTGCAAGTGGGCCTCAAATTGAGTCTGATGGTAATTCATGGAGGGTAGTACTGTCTGTGAGGAGTGAGGAGTGAGGAGTGAGGAGTGAGGAGTGATCTGGTGGGGTGCAAGTGGGCCTCTTGTGGGAGGCCGCAGTCTTGTATGTGTTGCAAGTGTGTATACCGTTGCTTTCCATAGGAGAAGAATATGGTGGAATAGCTACTTTGGTACTTTATTGGAGAACAAAAACGAGTAGAAACCTCAATGGTTTACCAAGTCAACATTATCAAGGCTAAGACTAAGAAATCGATTCCCTCTGGTAAATATTTAATATCTCCTTTCCTTTCTAGATATTATTAATATCAAACAAGGACAAAAGGATGGTTGCCCCGAAGACTTGGGGATTCCAAACCTTTTAAGCACCATATGACTACTATATGAGAGAGAGAGCTATAGTTTATCAAGTCAACACAATTATAGAACTCAACGAATGAGAACTCCAAATATATAACACTATTTTTTCTCCAAAGCACTCTCACAAGTGGGGCCTCCCTTGTGG
Organism: Litsea cubeba; assembly: GCA_012931725.1. Classification (NCBI taxonomy): domain Eukaryota; kingdom Viridiplantae; phylum Streptophyta; class Magnoliopsida; order Laurales; family Lauraceae; genus Litsea; species Litsea cubeba. Next base: position 66,276,132 of record CM022950.1, on the reverse strand, counting down.
GGTCCACCTAGGGGCCCCTACGATCAATCTAAAACTTCACAGCCTGGGGCCTCCCTTTACAGTCTCTTCTAAATATAACCAAGGCACAAGTCAAGTTAAAACATGCGTAACTGTGCAGTGTGTGAAGAGTATCAAGTTTGGACCACTAGCTATCAAAATCTGGCCACTAATATTTAGTTCTGAACTGTTCAACTGGTAAAACAATAGTCAGGGTAAGAAATTACATATGAAATGAGTGATAAAAAATTGATAATAGAAAGTGACATCCAAAACTTGAATGAAAATTAAGAACACAACAAACTAATATGTAAATGATAGCTCACGCACACAATGCTAGCATATTCCATCCACATCTATTGCAAATCAAACCATGGTGCTACACATTACAAATTGCTGAATTGAAGATACCTGATCTTCCCAGAGCAGGCTCTTCTTGAAGATATGTCCAAGTAGGATTTTTGTTGGAATGGCTTTACAATGCAAGACCTCTTGTTCTAGTGGTGCATTGAGGGCAATCTCGATGGCGAAGGAGTTGTTGCAAGGTTCCAATGGGTGTTGGAGGTGTAGGAGAATCCTTCTACTTTTGTGGGTTTTAAGTGGTGTTTTTCTTTCTATCTATGTTTTTGATGACTTGAAAGAAGGCTATCTTTCAACTAGGAAGGAGAAAATTGCAGACGAGGACAAGTTGAATTCTTGTATTCTACAAGAACAATTCAAAGTCAGCAATGATCAACTCCATACAATGGCCATGCTTAATTCTCGAAATCAGATCAGGTATTGCTTTTCATGCTTGTTAGTGAATAATTTCCTATTTTACTCTCCATAGTTTGCAGGTATGTTTTGATTCTTTGGTATGTTGCTTGAAAGGAAGAGAAAATTGTTACAGAATAGTCCGAAGAACGCCGTTGTAAAATTCAGCGGGTTACTGAATAGGGATGATTTTCTCATGCACACTGTATATCGGTGCCATTCGACATGGGGACTCGGTAAAATTCAGGGGGTCCCGTCTTTGGTGTCGGTCCAGATGCAAGCTCTTGTAGGAGAAAATTTTCTTGCAGTCCGTAACTTTGTGCTGATTTGGAAAAGTGTTGTCCTAACTTGAGAGTAGTATGCAAAATAATGGGAGCGATAATAAATGTTGGGACAGTGGACCACTACAAATTCCACAAGCCCTCATGGATTTGTTCTTGGGTTCTAACCAAAAGGCCTCATACCAAATGAAGTCCTTCTCAAACAAAGGACCATATCTCTTTGGATATTTTTATCGGGTCTCCCCTCAAACGAAACGATCATCCATCCGTCCGCTCCATCGAGAAGAGCCAACTCGAGAGCCTCACCACGGATCCACCAATCGTATCGGGTCTCCCCTCAAACAAAACGATCATCCATCCGTCCGCTCCATCGAGAAGAGCCAACTCGAGAGCCTCACCACGGATCCACCAATCGTGAGTACTGCGCTTTTCCTGCGCATCACTAGGCCCACCACCTTTTGTTTGACAATATGAGGATTCTACCGGCTAAGTCTGGGCCTGGCCTATGATACCACTTGTTGGGACAGTGGATCACCACAAACTCCACATTGATATGATATTGTCTACTTTGGGCCTAAGCCCTCATGGATTTGTTCTTGGGTTCTACCCAAAAGGCCTCATATCAATGGAGTACTTAGTCCAACTTATATGCCCATGATCTTTCCCAATTCTAGCCGATGTGGGACTTTGGTTGCATATCCCCAACAATAAAATCATAGGCGTTAGGTTGGCTCTACATATAAAAGTCTTGGGAAAGGTACAAAATCGCCTCGTTGAGATTCATTGGATTTATGATTTTAAGGAGGATGGTTTAAGTAGCTTTTACCTAATTTTGTGATTCTTTCAATAACTTGCACGATTCAAGGTATTTGAATTGCTCCAACTTTTTCTTTTGAATATTAATTTGTTAGAACATATGGTTGTAGTTTCCACTCAGATCACGTTTGATAATTAAATCCTTGGGAAAATTAAACGATTTTCACTTTTTACGAGTAGTAGAAAAACTGCATTTGAGGATTTGGACCAAAAAAAAATCTTCATTTTTTATGATAATCATCGCACTGTCAAATGCAGAAGGAATGCCAGAACATGTTGCAATTGGGTGAAGATGCTACACAGCCATATGAAAAGCTTTGCATAATTCCACTTCAGATAGTTTGGTGGGTCCTACTCGGCATTGTTGTAAATTGTAAATACTGTGTCTTTCCTAGTACGTGGACGAATTCAAATCAGCAGCTACTGCGGCAACAGCAGCAGCAACAAGGCTCTAAGTTTGGAGGGAGATGGAGGAGGAAGCTTCTAGTTCTATGGGTATTGGTTGGGATGATTCTATCAATGTGGGTATTTTGGAGCATGAATGCAAGCATCATCTTGTGGAGGAAGACAATGCTTGCAAACATGTGTGATGCAAGGGCCAGAATGTTGCAGGATGAGTTCAACCTCAACGTAGCAAGAACCATCTTCATGCATTGGCCATTTTGGTCTCGGCTTTTCAACATGGGAAGAACCCATCTTCCATTGATCAGGTATTGCCTGCCTGTACTCGGCATCTTCCTAATAGATTTCTTTAATACTGACACTGGGTTGTTCTTCTTCTGTTCCAGAAAACATTTGCAGTATATACAGAGAGAACGGCATTCGATCCAAAGGCCACTCACTGGTGTTGTTGCATATGCTTTGAAAGTACGGGGAGCGGTTTGAAAAGCAAAGTGGGTGGACAATAAAGAAAATGGCAACGGAGGCCCTATCTCTGGGGAGGCACGTCCCATCTCTCCTGTTCAGGATGAATATGCACCTGTTGTCTTCTCGCAACATACAACATACCATATTGTTTCTCTTGATATGAGTCAGGGATCCTGCTGTCTGATGTTGATGCTGAAATCCGCCAAGAAAACTCTTTTTTATAGGTGGAGAGAGGACAAGTATATTCCAATTAGGATTCCATTAGTTTTAATCTCAACCGTCCATCAAGGTAGAGTTTGTTATGAAATATATCTCTTTAGGAAACCTTATAGGGATTCCTATAATGATCACAATTTATGGAAAGGTAAGAACTTGTATTCTAAGTAAAAGACCTAAAAGTAATTTCCTTACAGAATATACACATGTTGTATTCTCGCAACATACAACATACCATATTGTTTCTCTTTGATATGATGTCAGGGAAGGTGAGCCCAAATTTAGAAGACTGCCAAATTTATGTGCATGTCATTAGGGGCATGCACAACTCTTTTCCTCCGTGTGAATCATGTTTGGTAACTTTATTGAGTAGATTGAAGTGAGGTGAATCACACATGTGAACGTAAGTTAAAGTCTCACAAGGGCCTTTTCATGAGGATGGACTCAAAAGACCCAACAATCATTTCATCCAGCTAATGTACATGCAACCACCCATGCCAGTGTGGCATGCATGTGAGATCCAAGTTGCCCACCAGGTGGGGCCCTTCATTTATGTAGCTTGCCAAAATAGGCCGGTCTGCTCATCAGGTTTGCACTGACTCTATGAGCTACATGTATGAAACAAAATGCACTTAGAAGAAAAAAAAAGGAAATCATCCACATCCACATTCAACATGTATTTGTGGCCTATTTGAAGAGTGGAGCCCCTTGTTATCAGGTCATTTACATGATGGGTCCATCTGTTCCATTGCTTGAATGTGGCAAATCCGCATGCAGCTACTCTTTCTTTTATCGTTTTCATATATGTATAGAGGGTAATATTATATGAGAACTAGTTCTCATATATTATATGAGAACTTTTTTGTGGGCCTCAATTGTAGGCTCCATTTGGAGATGGGATAGGGGGGATGAAAAGATCGATGTGAGAAACCACCCTAAGTATCAAGTTTGACTCCAAACTCATGCCCATAACCCCTCCATCCGTGGCCTACAAGTTTAATGGCTTCATATTCAAAAAAATATTCAACCCCCGATCCAACGGTTTCGTTCATTCAGATGTGTGTCAATCCTTAAGATTAGTGACTATCAGGAGGTTTCTTATTGGTAACTAGGTTTGGATGGATTGCTAGTTGGGCCCCCCGAAAAAGTTCTCATCTAATAGGTGAACTAATTCTCACTTGAATATTTCATATATATATATATATATATAATACACACACACATATACCAGTGAACACAACGTTTCTGTTGGTTCTAAGTTGTTTCAAATCTCACTCTGTCCATGAGCTTTTACTCTTCTGATTATGTCTACTCACACAAATCATAGGAGGATTGTGAGAACATCTTGAGAGCGAGGGCTTCTAGAAAAGGAGTCCTAACTTCACCTTTCAAGCTTATTAAATCTAAAAGACTTGGTGTGGCAGTGTTAATAATATGGAGCTTCTAGCAGATGCTGCTCTTGAGGAACGCATAGCAGCAACCCAGGGGTAAGTCATCGTTTCAATCATGTCTCAAGGGAAAGGCTGTCTGAAGGTTCTCCAAATTTCAATCAATTTGAATGATTTGGCTGAATAGATGGTTATCCATTTCTTATTTTTGGTGCACTATGGGAAGCTGGGAACTGGATACCATATTAATTGGAATCTAGATCCTGAGTCTTTAACCTAAAAGAAATCCTTAGTTAAAAGAAGTGGAACCACACCGTGGCCGGGGCACACTTATTGAAATCCGTTCCAAATAACCCGCCTCTAGGTATATTGGGTATCCTCAAATTTCACATCGATCTAAGTTTGTCCCACAGTTTGATTGACCATTTGATAAAAAAAAAAGTGATTTAACACAAATATATCCATATTCATTATATATCATATTTTTCATCAAATGATCAATCCAACTGTGGGAAAAGCTCCAATTGACATAATATTCAAAAGTAACCCATATGCCTTGAGGGAGTTTATTTTAACAGTTTGAATTTCAAAAGGTGGCCCCCACTATGCGATTCCACTCTTCACTCTTTTAACTGAGAATTTCTCTAGGTTAAAGCTTTAGAGGATCCAGACACTATTACTTGTGATGTTTCTTTTCCTTTGTCCTATTCCCAAACCATTATATCTCAGTTGCGAGACATTGATTTGGAATGGAAAAATCATCTGAATTGAATGACAGATCTCATTTAATGTGATTTTCTTTCATTGCCTCTCCAAATTCAGAGAAGAGTGGAGAAACATCCATTCAACTTCTATTGCAACATGAGGTTATGGGCTCTAGTCATTTTACCAATGAAAAAGAAAAAAAAAAGCATTTGACCAAAATAATGAAACCACATAATTGGTGATTCATCGAAAAGCAACCCAAAGCTTTTGCATTGCGAAGGAAAGAAGCTTCTTCCTCTAGGCTTATTCGAGTGTTATATGTTGAAAAGTATTTACGCTGCCTCTACTAACACTTTGGTTTTGGCAGAATTAGTTAGTGGAGGAAATTTAACATTATCATAGCACTAAATTTCTTCTCCAGGCATCCAGCAGCATCTTTTGATATTTCATCAATGGTGAAGAAGCTTCTCCACCAACTTGCTAGCAAAAAAAAAAACAATTGTTGTGAATGTATTTGATATGACAAATGCTTCTGCACAATCAACATGTACGGTCCTCTTATTAAGGAAACATTTCTTTGCAATCTTAGCAATCTCGATTTTGGGGATCCATTCAGGAAGCATGAGATGCATTGCAGGTAGCTATCATGTAATGTAATGACTGTTTTAGTAAGAACGTCGAAGTCCTTTGCAATTTGCGCTACATCTGAGTTGAAGTTGTCTACTTTTGTATTAGATTTAAGCAGAAGCCTCCTCTATCATGGTCTGCGATTACAACTTCAGTTGTGGTTTTAGTGTTTTTTTGTGTTTGTTGGGCATATATTTCACCGCATTGCAAAAGTGAAGGATGACTATAGTGAAATGGGGGAGCAGAAAGTACTAGCTGAAGCTGCTGATGTAGCAAAATCCCAGGTACTTCATATGCTTTTTATGATTTTATCAACTCCAACTTAAATTTCTTTGTTGTAACATAAATTGTGTTTGACACCCAAATTGCAATCAGTTTAAATTTTTTGTTGAACAGTTTGCTACTTATTCCACTAGGAATGCAAGTGGCTTCAAACAAAACCTCTTTGCTACTTATTCCTTTTCTGCTCAAAGTTGCTTAAATATTTTTCTTCTAATACTTTATCTGCTTCTCTGGTGCAGTGGAGCATATATTAAGCCATTCTAGAGAAGTTTTGAAGCAAATCGCCAGCTACATCCAAATGCTGATTTGTGCCGAATTCAAGTGGGGTTACATGAAAACGGATCTGGAAGGGGCTGGTTGAATATTTTCATAAGATTTGAACATGGTACCATGGTTTTTTAAAATAATTTGAGCCTTTTGAACTTGCGATTTTTAGTGCAATGGGGATGAATTTTGATTGTTTTAATTATTAGTGCAATGGGGCAATCTGGCTGTCAGCTCTCAACCCGGACCATTAGCTCAAAATATATGCATTAAAGTGGCAACCATGGAAAAGGCCTAATTCAGATGAAATCATGGCCCACATAATAGCTGTCAGAACAACAGTCCATGGCTGAAATGGGACTAGATACAAAACTACTCCATGGCAACAGCAATGGAACTGTGGCAGTGAACATTTTTCAACTCTTACACAAAAGGTGCATGTTGGCGTTTGCCAATAGTATTTTGGAGGATTAGGCTGCTAGATAGCCTGGCTTAGAAATCAGTGGGCTTAACTCTTTTAGGGTGAGCTATGAATAGTTAAAATGTGATGGTTAATCTCTGGGGAATTGATTTGACTAGAGAGAATCAATACGTATAACAATATGAAAGAAGGGACATTGCACAACAGCTGCTTATCAATAACACCCTCTTTGTCATTGGGGCTCATAAAGACTGCTTTCAATCACCTCCTATCACTTCCGGCATACCTTTTTCGCTAGTGACATCCAGCAAACTACTAACATCATGATTTTCTAGTAAATGTGTGTTCATTCGACAAACAGAGTTTCGGATAACTATAACTCACATGGGCTTCCATGCCCAAGCTGCCATGGAAAGGGTCGGCTCATGGCTTACACATGATTTTAGGCCTAACCAATAAATGGGTTCAGAATTTGGTGTGGGCTCTCTCTCTCTCTCTCTCTCTCTCTCTCTCTCTCTCTCTCCACCCAGTGTAATCCTAAATTCAGGCTGTTCCTTTTTTCCCCCTATTTTCCTTTGTAGGCTGTTGCAATCATATTTGGATAATTTTGTTATGCATTGTGATTTAGTGCGCAGTGGATCAGTTCCATAAAAGCATAAATGAAAAACTAACTTGTTTGTGGAGCCAATGGGGTATCTGCAACCAATCATTACAGACAAATTGGGTGATGGGCTCTTAACTCTTACCACTACCCAAAATAAATAAATGAAGAAAGGCATCTAAATTTTCCTTTTGTGGAGGGAGGATCTGATGGGTCTCACCACCACCAAATAAAAGAAGAAAAGTAGAATGTTCTGTGGAATGAAGTTATGTTTCTCATTCCCCTTCTGAGGCCTTTTTGGATAAACGGATTATGATCTATCCTCAATGATACGCATGAGATTTGGCCTAGAGAGTTTCAAATCTCCAAGAATCACATCCTATACTAAAATAATCTGAAAAATAGGCTAGTATTCATTTTAAAAAAAAGAAAGGTCTAGTGTTCTATGGGAGCTTTTATTTATCATGTGTATAAAGTGTACAGAGACAGAGACAGAGACAGATTTCAGAGGACATAAAACAAATATCATATGCCACCACCCGGTCACATAATATATGCTGTAAAAAGCTACATCTAGAAGATCCAACTTCCTATCTAATATATTGAATTGAATGGCAAGGCTTCGTCGTGATGACTTGTGTGGTGAGGACGGGGGAGAGGCATGATGACATCCCGAAGATAGGTTCTTCCAATTCAGAAGATATTCTGAGCACTCCCTACCAAGAGGGGGGGATTGCAATAGATCACCAGCCTGGACTAGTCTGCCAACACACAACATGTGGATGATGGAAATGCAAAATTTTGGATGCAACCAAACAGTGGGGGAACTAGAGAGTTCTCCTTTTGGGGGCATTATGTGAACATATATATATATATATATATATATATATATGGGAAGTAATCAATTGCATCATCCCTCACCCCTCACCAAAAATGGTGAGTTGGTGAGGGATGGATGCACTTGAATATTTCTATATTTCAACATGTGATAATGTCATGCTAATTCACTGGGGCTAACTTTTGATGGGCCCTGCCTTCTTGACTTTCAAGGGAAGCATCCATATGGAGACATTTTTATATGTGAATATTTGGCTTATTAAAAATGATAGGGATGAAGGATACGAGGATGTGAGGGGTTAGGGATATAAGGTGATAATTTAGGAACTTGATTTTATTGGGATTTGAATTTGAATTAGTGGGGTGATGGAGATGGGCATTCATTTATTTGCATTAAAATACATAGGAATTAAACACATAGGGTGTATATCCTAAGTGGTTAAAAAGGAATATTCAAGGTGAACTTCAAAGACAATAACGGGTCTCAAATCACTTTTATGACCAAAGTATGAGAAATAAATACCCAACCATCATCCCAATAATTCAATATATATAAGACTAAAAAAGAAGATTATATCTACATCTATACCTTATATTTTTTACATATCACTTCATATTCTTCGTATCTTACCTCTTTAAAAATTCTTTTTTAGAGTTCATTTCGCCATTAATTTTTGTGCATCTTAATGCAACTAAGCAGGCCTAATGAATCCAAGAGGTAGATACATGATGTATTTTGGATCCCAGGTTGCTAAGGTAAATCTAACAATCAGTTCAAAACCTAGATGAGAGATAAGAAATGGGGCTCTATAAGAATGTCACATCAACAGTTGTCAAAGAGTCGGGCTAAATATAAGTGGGTCTTTAAAACAATATATAATTCAAGCTCCATGGATTCTTCCTTTATAAAGGAATTTTATAATAAGAAAGAATTGAGAAAAACGACCGGGCACAATCAATTTATAATGACAGCCGAGGCTTTTGGCTACTTTTTAATAATAATAAATAAATTCACCTCCATTTGACAATATCTTGTGATATTCATGAACGCCATTGTTATTGGCACTCTCAACTGCAGTGAAAAAAAAAAAAAAAGAAAGTGAAGACAGAGTACCAATATCAATTTCCTTCGTGAAATATCCTCTTTTCTTGAGATTTGCATGCTGGGTTATCCTGCTATATCACAAAATATCGGATTGTTCTATGATATTATTAAATGGAATGTCATTTACTATCATTAATATTAACGATGTGTTTGGAAAGGGAAGAGGGGAGGAGGGGAGAAATTTTAGGAGAAGAAAAATGAAGAGGGAGGGAAGGGGAGGACAAATTAATTTTTCGTCTTTTTGTTTGTTTAGTTTGAGGGAGAGGGGAGGAAAAATCCCATTTTTGCCTCCCTCTTTTCCTCCATTTTTGAAGGAAAATTTGGGGGTAGAATTTTTAAATTTTGACCCCTAAATTCTCCTCCCCCACTTTTCCTCTTCCTTCCCAAACACCCTTTATTTTTACTTTTTTTTCATTTTTTCCTCTAATTTTTCATGCCCCTCATTTTACCTTCTTCTCAGACTCAAACATATTGGAAGTGTTCGCAACCTCCTCCTTCTCAAATTTAAAGCTTTTCCTTTTAAAGAAAAAATATAAACCAGTAAGACGACACCTTTTATTTGTAGGCTCTTGGAATATAGATCCTCAATTGAAGCACATATGGATCTGAATCTAGTTCCTAATTTCCTTCTCAGCTTTGTGTGATCTGCTCATGTCATTGTAACTGATTGACCCAAACAACTGTCACTCTAAATTCTTTACTTTGAAGTTTGAATTGATTGATTATACAGAGTTGTTGTGGAGATGATCGCCGTGGGTTTGAAGTTTGGAGAGATAGAGAGAGAGCTGGATATATCCATGATCTCTCAAGATGTGGCCCTTCTCTTTTTTATCTGTTCGGGCGCCGTACTCTTACAAAAGAAGGCCACGTGTCATCAAAGTATTGAAGAAGGGCCTTCACTTCTCAGTTCTCACAGCTTGTTGTAAAACCGCTAGTTGGCTCGCATAGAGGAGATGTCAGATCGCCAGCTGTCGGCTGTCGCTTGGGCTTTGTGCAGTCCAATCCATGCTCGAGCTCGAGTAAAAAACTAAAAAAATACGGGCAAGAGTCAAAAAGCAGCAGCAGTCAGGACTCTTGTTGGATATATATATATTATATATTACTCCCTCTGAGTCCCAATCCCTCTCATGATAATGATAATGGAGGGATAATTTTGATGATGTCATTTGACACTTACTTAAGTGGGTCCCACCTTGTTGTGGTTAATGATATGCCATTCGGATCATACTCTCAATTTCTCCCATCTGCCAAGTATACTTTCACAAATCAACAGTTGATTTGATTCAATTAACTAAAGTTTTTAATTGGCCTCACACAATTACATATGAAATACATTATAATTGAATTGGGATCTTACGGGGATCTTGATCTTCAGAGACCATGAGTAAATCAATCACAATCTACCACATCACTACTTTGGATGGGATGAGACAGTAGCCCCACATGAATAGTAGATTGTCCCACGATGATATGACAAATCATGATAAGTCTACTCACGATCACCGTGGAGTAAAAAACCCATATGAAATTCTCTCGAGGGTTTATGTTTTACTTAAAGGGTTTAAATTGGATTTATTTATACTTGTAGGATTTTTTATTTTATTTTAAGATAAATACTCACACCCATTCACCCAAATGCTTGGGGATTAGTGCTCTAAGCCATGGAAAGTTTTTTTTTTTTTTTAAGAGAAAACCATAGTCCATTTTAACTCCTCGCATTCATTAAACCCTGAGAATGGAAATTCACCCAGTTTTGACACCATTTTGAAATTAATATGTTTGTTGCGGAATTGAATTTTATAAAAAGATTTAATTTGCATAACTATAGTTTTGACACCATTTTGAAATTAATATGTTTGTTGTGGAATTGAGTTTTATAAAAAGATTTAATTTGCATAACTATTAAGATCCAGGGTTTTTATATTAACCATTTCAAATTATATTGTTGAGCTGATTTTACTGAAAATTATATTCACATTATCCTTCCATGATTAACATACATTCAAGTAGAGTGTCTAATGAGGGATGTAGAATTTTTTTTCACACATAAGAGGTATCTTTCATTAAAAAGTTGCCCATCAAAATTATAGGATTTTGAGTTTTCTTTTTTTTTTTTCCTAAAAAGACTTGGACTTTAGGTATAATTAATGTTGAATTTTATAGCAAGTCGATCATGATCTTGAAACGATTTTCTTATATACATAGGTTTATCAGTGTCTTCTAACTCTCTTAGCAAACTGAAAAATCCTCGCCGTTGGTGGAAGGGGTAGGTGCCTAAGAAGAGCATTAAAACGACATCTCAAAATCCCATCGATTCAAGTACCATTGCTTAAAATATTAGTCTAAAACTCTTTTCCAATTTAATTAGTTAAATAATTAATCTTGTGATTATTAAATCCAAAATCCAGCCATAGTGACTCCAAAGTCAACGCAAAAATTACATCTCTCATTTTGCTCTCTTCTATTAAGGTGCAATTTAGGACTACCTATTAATTAAAGGAGCATGCTGCATGTCATATAAAATAATACACAAAGAGCAAATGTTGGCCAAGCCCCGCTAATATAGCATGTGCCGAGCTAAAGTGGACCATGTCCGGGCACTGGAATGGTCAGTGGCTCTTGTAAGAGATATTTTTAAGGGGGTAAGATCGATCCAAGGTTGAAAATCTCCACAAGTTAAAATTAATTATACTCTCGACTCTTTTGAGTCATCTTCTTGTCGTGATAAAAGACCGAACTAAATATAATATAAACTCAGCTGAGTCAAATATAAATAAATAATTTTTAAGATTTAGGGTTATCAATTTAAGAATAATTGATTGAGATATAATACAGCTACTAATTTAAATTTTTTATTATTAATGCATTTAAATACATATATATCTAAATCTTATAAGTATTTGATCTATTTTTAAATATGACTCATGCGAGTCAATATTTTAAGGTTGGATGAGTCGAGTCCGAGTTAAATGTAAAAATGCTTTTAAGAAAATTTATAGCGGTGGGAACCTCCTGCCCATGTGAAATTGTCACCTGATTATTTAGCATTAAAACTAATATTTTATTATAATAAAAAAATTATTTGAACTCCTCCAATTTAATTACCATTGTTCCCAAGTCTAAATAAAGGAGAAAGATACAGCATACCAGAATTACAACCCAAGGTAAAAAAAATAATAATAATAAAAAAATTATGACATCTACAACATGAACAGAGAAGAGAGAGTTTGGTGGGTGGGTGTGCACGCGTGCACGCCCACTTATTCTCGACTGTTCACATTGAAGTATTAGAGATAGAGAGGGAGGGGTGGGGGGGACTGGGGACTGGGAACTGGGAAGAGAGCGACAGCTTTCAATTTTTGAAGATTTGATGACATACAAGTGTATCCCCTGCTTTGTATTCTACTCACAGTCTTTTTCAGGCCAACGTCTTCCTCATTTATGTTTCTTTGTTATCTTCATATTTATAGACTGCATGATAAATATCATGGCCTGTTCAACAACGTACGGGTTGCTATCATCAGTCAATAGATTATTTTTTTTCTTCTCTTGGTATTACAGTCAATCAGTATTATATAATACATAACAGGCCTAAAGAAAGAGACACCTATCTACCCAACAACAGACTTCAATAAGATAACATATATATATATATATTTTTTACATTTTGAGTTTTTTTTTTTTTTTTGGAGACTTTGAATGCTTATATAGCATTTTATTCACATGAAGATTGTTGCAAATGAGATACCCCAATAGGCCATAGCTAATCCTTTTACTTATCATTACCAAATTTAATGATTTTAAAATGTATCATTTTTTTAGAATTTCAACCCAAGAATGTCAATCAAGTAAGTATGTGTTGGAAAATTACTTACGGAAAATGTGCAATCATAAAATCAAATAAACAGTTAGCATAACTAATTAATGTATAAAAATGAATTATTGTAAATGTGAGAAATTAATCTAAGAAAGCAATAAAAATGGACAAGCCACATCAATATTGAAGATGCTTTCTCAAAGACATCAATTTCCCGCATGCAAGTGATTTAGATGAAATTATATATGTCCCCAGGATACAATGCACAACTTTGATTCAAAGTCTGCACACTAGAATCAGAAATATGGAATTGCCCTTAAAATCAAAGTGAAAATAAAAGAGAATAAAATACTCTTAGACAATATGCTCCTGAAAAGACTGCATTATACACATTTGGATCTTCTGAAACTACTACATTATACTCATTTGGATCTTCTTGAGAATCTTCTTCAATTCTATAAAAAACTTCAAATAACCTCAATTTATAATGTTTGAAAGTAACATTTGAAATTAGGTCACATCCACTCAAATGGGCCCAAAAGACACATCTCATCCAAAGGTCACAAAACACTTGATTTTGAAAAGACACATTCAAATGCCTCTTGAAATTTATATTTTTTTTTTAATAATTGGATTTTAAAAAATATCCAACAGTATAAACTTTGGGTTTGTGGCAATTCATGGGGATGAGAAAGTAGGAATAAGAGGGTAATCTATTATAGATGGCTATGTAACTCTGAAAATACATCATTTCCTTTTCACAAATAAAACTTACACACCTACTCTCGTACTCCTACCAAGTCCCTAACCATGAGTGCTACTGCTGAAACCAGCCGAACTCGGAATACTACTCACTTCTGTGAAGGAGGTGGTCACCATTGAGCTGAAATTGGATTGGCAATGTCTCACTTCATTTTAAGAATAAGAAATTGATTCTCCCTAGTAAGTTTCTCTCCTTTCCATATTATTACTATCAAGTAAGGACAAAAAGATGGTTGTACCAAATATAGTGAAATCATGTATTTTTCCATGTTATTTTCAAGATAGGGACGTACTTACCAAACATGGCCCCTACTTTTTCAAAGACTGGGGCCACACAATGGAATCACATTGAGTTTCTCCTCACTTTTTTTTCTCCCACAAAGTACCAAATGTAGTTACTCCACCATATTCTTCCCCTCTATGTGAAAGCAACGGTGCACTAGCAACACATACCCGGCATGGCCCACTTTCTTAATAAAAAAAAAAGACCTCCATAGTTTACCAAGTCAACATTATCCAAAGACTTGATCCATCTTGAAGAAAACAAACGAATAAACACCCCCATATAATGATATAAAACAATCTTATGCAGATAACTCTAACAAGTATAGTCAATATTTCGAATACTGTAATTGATATTTGTGATGTTTACCAAAAAAAAAAAGAAAAAAGATCCATCTCCCTTTGATTTATTTTACGTTCTAGAAGAGATTATTTGATGGTAATTTTTTACGTATTAACTATGGTTTCTTCTTTATTAAAATATTTTTAGAAATACATGTCTTAAAATTCATAAAAATTTAATTACATGAAACAAATGACCCAAAAAGATTGTAATGCAAAACCCATTTCAGGATTGTATGAATTTCAAGGTAAGGAGACATGGTTGTTGCTCTTTCTCCCACAAAAGTGTTCCCAATGGCTATTCATTTGACTACACCAATTAGAACAGTGATGATAGCCTGATCTACTTCGTTGATAATAAGGCCCACAATTTTGACAATATGCCTATAATATTAGATGATTCGCCAATTTAAGAGTGGGAATTCCTGACCTGTTTGTGCTACCCTTACTAATTTGATGTTGGGTTTGCACTTTGCATGGACATTTTAACCACATTAACAATTGGGTTGGATTTGGGCCGGGCTCATATGTGCTAGTTTACACGCCAATCCAACCACACCCCAACGCATAGCTTACTAGATTTTGATCCACCAACTTGACACAAATCCAACCCGTTGATTTAGGATTTAAAGTCAGCCCCCACATTTTGCCTTTTTAGGTTGGAATTTGGGTTGAGATTTATGACCTTATTTAAATACAGGTTGGGTTCAGACTGTGCATTTGCATGTGGTGCTCTAACTGACCCAGCCCAAACTATTGCCACCCTGGTCATCAAATTTTTGTTTTTTGTTTTTTAAATTGTCACATAATGTTGGTCCATATAAAGGCCCATCTTGGCCCATTTACTCTCCCCTTCCAAATTAAATCAAGAAGCATTTAAAAACTTTCTAAAATTTGAATTTTTTATTTTCTTCTTTACCCATGCAATTCCATGCTTAAAGCATTTGGAATATTTCTTTTCATTTCTATATTGCTCTAGCAAATACTGGCACACCCCCATGAAGTCCCCAACTAGTAGAGTCAGTTTTTTTCTTTTTTAAATAAAAATAAACTAGTAGTCTCTAATTATTTTATTTTTTTATGGATAAAGAGATGCCTTGCCCTTGAACTACAAATGATCAACACTTCTCTGTGTTGATTTTTTTTTAAATTAATATTATTTTATTTTTATATATATATATATGAGCAGGACTCTCTTAAATTGCAGCTTACCTTATCTTAAGTTGAAACAGTATTGGTCTCATAAATTAAAATCGATTATCTTTATTTTTGGGATGATGGAATTGAAAAATTCAATTTTAATTTTATTTATCTTAATTTTAGAGATAATCATCATGTAAAAAATAAAGATAATCAATTTTTATTTATGAGACCGACGTATTATCAGTTTAGAATACGTAAGCTCAGGAGAGCTCATATATGTATAATAGAATATTAACATAAGATTCATCTTTTCTTTAAAAAATGAAAAAAAAAAAGATTCAGCTTATTAAATGAGATTTTAATGTTGTAGCTTGTTGAAAGCTTATGTTGTTAAGTAAAGAGAATTTTAAATGCTCTGGACTGGATGATGAGATAATAATGTGGGCTGCCTTGGAACAGACGCTCGATGCCAACAAGCAGAAGCAGGAGAGGGGTGGGGGGAGATAAAGCCAAAGTAAAACAAGGGAGAGAGAGAGAGAGAGGAAGGGTGAAAAACCAAAAGAGAAAAGAACACAACAATAGGATAGGAGTCAGAGGAAAGAGAAAAGAGAAAAGAATGGGCAACAAGACATCTGTCTCTCTCTCCTCTCATCCATGATTCCTGCTCATACGGCAGAACAACTATCTGGGTTTCTTGTAACTGAGCTTGTTTTCTGGAGTTCTCAATAGTTTGGAAGGAAGAAAGCAGGGGAAACAGAGAAGAGGAAACAAAAAGGAGACATAACAGAGAAAAAAAGATCCAGTTTTTTTCCAGTCTAATTTAGTGCAGTTGAAGAATGCCCATCTGGGCTTGATGTTATCTCTCTTCTTGCTGGTTTGTTATCATTTTCTATCTAAAAGGTGGGATTTTTATCGAGTATTTTGGCCTACAGGGGGAAGAAGAAAAGGTGGGAAATAAATAAACAAGAGAAGAGATAGAAATATCTGTCATTTGAACTAGGATCTGTGCAATTCAGGTTATTTCTAGCTTTCCCAACTGAGTTTTCTTCTCTTCTTCTTGGAGAGTTTGGTTCTAATGGGGTTCCCCTAGGAGAGAATGGGAATGTGAAAAAGGGACAATCTTTTTCACCATTGGTAAATGATTTGGAGAAAGCCAACTACTGGGGTCATAGAAATTCTCTAGTAATTGTTTTTTTCAAGTGGGATTTCTGAAAGGTGCGACTTTAATGAGTTGTTCGGCCGTAGCTGGTGCGGTTTTTCTCAACCTCCCAAGGCTCTTCTTGAAGATATGTCGGTGGGTTTTGGTTAGAATGGCTGTACGTTGCAAGGCCTCTGGTTTTAGTGGTGCATTGAGGGCTAATTCAAGGGCGAAGGAGTCGTTGCAGGGCTCCAATGGTGGTCGGAGGTGGAGGAGAATGCTTCTAGCTTTGTGGGTTTTGAGCGGCCTTTTCCTTTCTATCTGGGTTTCCCGTGACTTGAAAGAAGTCAGTCTTTCAACTAGGAATGAAAAGTTTGCAGATGAGAGAAAGTTGAATGCTTGTATGCTGCAAGAACAGTTAAATGTCAGCAACGATCAAATCCATACCTTGGCCACTCTTCTCTTAAAATCGGATCAGGTATTGTTTTTTTCATGCTTTTTAGTGAATCATTTACAGTCTATAGCTTGTATAGGTATGTTTTGGTCCTTTGATATGTTGCTTGAACGGTTTGATTGGGTTAGATCTGAACATGCAAAAATTGTTACATAATAGCTTGAATAGTGCAGTTGTAAATTTTTACTGTTACAGAATAGCCCCCAACTTTGTGCTGATTTTAGAAGTCCTAACTTGAGAGATGTATGTAAAGTCATACAACATTCATAATAAAATCTTGGGTGTTAGGTTAGCTCAAGGCCCTAAGTTTGTCATGTTAAAGTTATCTTGTTAAATTTGTGAAATCATAAAGCTAATGATAATATAAAGTCTTGGGAGTATTTTGGAAGGAACAAAATCCCCTCAGAGAGATTCAATGGATTTATGATGAGGGTGCTTGAAGTAGCTTTTACCTTTTTTTTTTTTGTTTAATATATTCTTCCTATAACTCGCATTATATCTAAATTGCTGGTCCATGGTATTTGAATTTCTCCAACCTTTTTTTTTTCTTTTTAATATTTTGGTATAACAGATGGTTGTCTTTCCACCTAGTGTCTGAGATGTCGTAGAAACTAGAGACTAAATGAAATGTGATTTTCTTTTTGGGCCTGTGCGGTGGGAGGATGTCCCAAGTTATTGTCAGTGTTGATTGCCAATATTCATTTGAGTTTTAAAGTAGATCTCACTATCTCACTATGCCAACTCCAGATACATGGGATAAGGCTATAAATCATGATGATGATGATTGCCGAAAATTCAGTAAAAACAGTAATCCCATTTTATTTGATTTCTAGTTTTCTCACCACCCCAAATACACAATAGAGTGGATGACCATTTATCTTGCTAATGTATAGAAATTTTAGGTATGCACAGAGACATCCTTATCTAATTAATTTATTTTTACACAATCAAACATCATTAGAAGCTGCGGTAGTTAAAAATAGGTAATGTGTTTGTCCTTTGTACCCTATAGGACAAATACTTCATCTTTCATGCGTAAAATTTGTGTCCTACGATGTCCATGGCGTGCCCTGGCCGTGTTTGATCATCATAGATTAGGACTTAAGAAGGCATAAATGATTATTCTTTAAAAAAATTCCCACTTAAAAAATTGTCCTTTTTTACAGGTATGGATGATCAAGTTATAAAACCGCTGTTTTTTTACATGTGACTCTGATTCTTTTTTTGTGAATGGCAACATGACTTGAAACCACAACCTCATGATTTAACTGAGTTCCTCCAATTGTGCTGCAGTTCTTGTCCATGTCATTTTGGTTGTCTGATCAACATTATATATGTTCAGGGAACCATGCTTAGCTTAGTTTTTTAATTGTTTATCTAGCGTTTATGGTTGAGGCTGCAATAAGCTCCTTGCTTTTTGGAGTTTGGGGGCCCATGTGTCAAGACACTAAGGTGGAAAAACAGAAAACCGACACTGATTTTGCCTTCTCTCCCTTTTGTCTTTTTGTTGTTTTCTCCTCTCAGTGATGGTTCCCTTGGCGCTGAGATTTCATTCCAGGAATAAGCGCTGAGGAATTCCAATGATTTCCTCAAAACACCCTTTATAGTTGCTTTTTGTCCACTTCGTGGTTGGGGGTGGGGGGATTGCCTAATACTTGAAATGGATATGTAATTAATCCCATGCCAGCTAATTGCTTGCCAGACTTTTCACTGTTGTTCTACCAAAATGGGCCCAAGAAGGGTGGGTGGGTGGGTGGATTTGGGGGGTGGTTCATTGTAAGTAATGGTACTCAATGCTTCTTTTTTGGCAGAGAGCATTCTTAGACTGTATGGTAAAATCAGCAACCAGAATGCTACTAACTGATGATTTTAACCAGCCTCTGAAAGACCAGTGTCCAGTGCCAGAGTACATTCATGAGAAGTTCAACTCTTCATCTGTGCATGATGCCGTTATGTTTTCCCAAGATGACATATCTTGCAGAAAGGTAAACTTGAATTGTTGTTACTTGTCAGAAAATTTTCTTTCATGTCATCTTTGGATGTTTGGGTGTATATTTCTTACATTGATTGGAGTTGTCTAGTAATATTTTCTTTCATGTCATCTTTGGATGTTTGGGTGTATATTTCTTATATTGATTGGAGTTGTCCACTCGTCCTATCTTGGAATGCTCCAAATTTAAAGGTTGAGGGTTTACCTATATGAACGATTTCATTCTTTGTAAAACCCATCACCTAAACTTGACCTAGTTGTTTTGGCTCAATTGATTTTGGATTTTAATCAACTTTCATGCTTGGTTTGACCACTACCTAGTACCTACTTGTGCCTAATTGTTTTATTTTGGCTACATTTTGTTGTTGGATCTTATGTTAATAAAAAATATAATGTTATTTAATTGAGGTTTTGAGGAAATGCAGATGGGTACTTGAGTCACCTGGAGCTGATTAGGTTTGAGTCCAGAATTTTGATTTCAAGCTATGACACCTCATCTATATTTAACACTGCCCAAGCTCTTGTTCTATCTTTATGCTACTACTAATATTTAAGCGCACTCACATTCTCTCGAGCCTAGACATGGATGAAGCATATTCATTTCACTCTCCCAGCAAACAGCTGGTGTGCCATTATTCAACTAATCAGTTTTGACACTCTTGTACATGAAAAACACTAGTGCTCCATGCTTATGCATTACGTCATAACTAAACCAAACCAAACCAAGCCTTTCCCGCTAGGTGGGGTCGGCTATATGGATTTGACGACGCTAATCAAATCTGTTTAGGGCCATGTCCTCCGTTAGATCCATGTAGGCAAGGTCATGTTTAATAGTTTCTTTCCAACTTCTCTTGGGTCTCCCTCTCCCTCTCCTACTCTTGGCAATCTCCATGCTTTCACACCTTTTAACAGGTGCCTCCGTTGGACGCCTTCTAATATGGCCGAACCATCTCAGTTGATTTTCTCTCATTTTATCTCCAATCGGTGCTATTCCTACTTTGCCCCTAATCTCCTCATTCCTAATCCTATCTCTCCTCATTACGTCATAACTGATCCACATAAATGCAAAACGTGAAAAGTTCATTAACAGATCTAAGAATGTAAAAAATAGTTTCCTGTAATTGTAGAATTGAGGACTCTTTGTATTGTAATTGTTATTTTAAGTTGTTATAGGTTGCCTACCAGTAAAAATGAGGCAGTTTTAGGGGCTGTGTTTGGTTTTGACTTTTGAGGTTCATTCGTTATGTTCATATATGACTAGTCTCTAATAGATTAGTATGTTTATACTCTATTATATTGTGGTTACCCCATATATATAAGGAATCTGTCACTATATATCTCAATCGGGAGGTGACTTGACTTGCTAGTGGCCAGGTGCGAGGTCCAAGTTGACTAGGCCGAGTGGACTCGGCTTCAGCTGATTTTTGAAGTCATGGACATGATAAATTTCACCACGATTGGAGGACATCTGAGTCCAGAGATCTTTCATCTCGAAGGATCCCAACTCTTCAATTAGACACCTACCATTAGTAATAGACTAGAGCATATATTTTCAAAGCTGAATAATTGTGGTTTGGATCTCCAATGTTGAAAATGCTCAGGATACTCTCCAGTGGGGCTCATCAAGTCGAAGTCTGATTCATCTTCTTGCAAAATATGGTGACCTGTGTAACATGGATGTAGCGTAGACATCTATTAAGGGTCTGAGACTCTGAATAAGGGTGACCTAGACACATTGGCACTTTCATCATCATCATCATCATCATTAAAGCCTTGTCCCAACTATTTGATATGGAGATCATATGGCCTAAAAGGACTTTATTATCTTTTTTTTTTTTTAATCCTGATTTTGAAGAAAGGTGAGTTGTTTTTTCTATTAAATAAAACATCCTCTTATTTATCCTGATTTTGAAGAACGTGTGTTGTTTTTTTCTATTAAATTTGGTGATTTTTATTTCCTTTTTATATTCTTTGGGGAACTTGGACAAATGGTCTATATATTTCTGAAATGAGTTACCTGGATAAAACGACATATCCTCACCTATTTTTATTTTAATTTCTAATATCATTATCTTATTTATTTATTTTTTTTCTGAACAAAATGGCCAATGCGGCCTAAATGTTCCTGGAGGTTGATCCAAATTGGCTCTAAAACAAAATTGACAACTTTGATCATGCTATGAAAAATTTTTAGGAACTGGAGTGCCATTGTTAGAGAAACTGAGAGAGATCTTGATCTGATTATCATTGCATTTTCATGTGCAGGAGGAATGCCAGCACATTTTGCAACTGGGTGAAGCTAGAAGCTGCAAACAGCCACATGAAAAGCTTTGCGTCATTCTACTTAAGATAGGTTGGTGGGTCATAGTTGGGATTGTTGTGAGTTGTAAATTCTCTGCCATTCCTAGTAGATTGTGGACGAATTCAAATCAGCTGCAACACCAGCACCAACAAGGCTCTAAGGTTGGGGGTAGATGGAGGAGGAAGCTTCTAGTTTTATGGATCTTGGTTGGGGTGATTTTTTCAATGTGGATATTTTGGAGCATGAACAAAAGCATCATTTTGTGGAGGAAGGAAATGCTTGCTAACATGTGCGATGAGCGGGCAAGAATGTTGCAGGATCAGTTCAATGTAAGCATGAACCATGTTCATGCATTGGCCATTTTGGTCTCGGCTTTCCACCATGGGAAGAACCCATCTTCCATTGATCAGGTACTGCTTGCTTGTACTTGCCATTTTCCTAATTATAGGTTTTTTGGACATCTGGGTCTTGATTTTTGAAATGTTGTATGATGGATGCTTGTTGAAGTACAAGAGAAAGTTCCTGTGACTATCTTTATAACATGGCATGTGCATAGGTAACTGAGTCATTCATATGGCCACTCAGGAGGGCCGTTGCTTGCTTAGAAGTTATTGATTTGCAAAAGAAAAAAAAAAAAGAATCTGAATGATATGGACCCCAAATATTAGAGCAAATAAACACTCTCTTATTATTATCATTAAGAGAAAAAGGAAACCCTGCAAATTTCTTTATAACTGGCGTGTTTATCACTGAAAAATAAACTTTGATTGCTAAAATAAGTACCCAAAAGAAAAGAAAAGAAAAGGACAATGCAGCATGTCTTAGATGGGAATCCATAAAATTGACCTCTATATCTAAAACAGGCAGAGACCAAGCAGTAGTACATGAACCTTTAGAGATGAGTAAAGGAGATTCGTCTGTCCACAATTATGCTTAGCGGCCTAAGGATCTTCACTCCTCCTTTTTGCCTAGTCCTAAACAGCACAATGGGAAGGATAGAATGTCACACTGCAACTCAATGACTTAGTGAGGTTACTAGCAAAGAGATGATTAGCTGAGAAAATAACAAAATATAAAAGGGATCCAAGGATAACAAGGAGTTAGTAGAAACAATTCCCTTGCCCTTGATAGGAGTAAGAAAACAATTTTCATTTCAGACTGGCCTGAACGAATAATTGTTGGAGAATGCCGGTGGTCAATCTAGGATAAGTTGTATTTTGGCGGAGCAACAAAAAGTCTTTTCACAATGAGTGTTGCATTGACAAAAGTTAGTTATCTCTTTCTCCAACTTATTAACCATGTTACCAAAGGTAGAAGCTGGTCAATATAGGCCACTAGCGTAGCACTACTACATGCTTCTTTGGCTTGAAATAGCACTAAATGACAAAAACACCTTTGCATCGCCTCCTTGTCCCCAATCATCTATATACTTCTTGCTGTGAGAAATCATGTTAGTTGGAAGTCTTTTGGTTTACTTTCCTCCACAAGTCAATATAAATGAATAAAGCTAAAGGATTGAGGTGGCACTGTGAAAGTGGCAGATAACTTTATTCCTACTTAATGTGGATTTTTAAGTTCTGTGCTGCTTCATAACACATAATGAAACTGGCATCCATTCCTTGAAACATCTAAGCAAATCCCAATCCATTTTTGCTTCTAATGTGTGTGCATGTAGATCATGCACAAGGAATGGATGAGGAATATGTATTTTTAGCAAGTATAAAATGTCATAAAGGCATATAGATCATCTAACTGGTTTGGGGTCAAGATCAGATTTTCCAAGTCATGTCAGGGATTTATTTAGAGACCAGTGGGCCTCACATTAACATATGCATGCCCAGGCAATATTTTCAGCAACCTTCTATCAACTTCAATGTTTGTTCAAAGATAAATCACAAGAACTTTGAGATTATGTAAATACCAGGATTTTCTTACAACTATCTTTCTAAATTGAAAATGCAGCAGATGTTTGTAGCTACTAGCTAGTATGATTTTGTAAAAGTGAAAATACCTAGGTATATATCGAAGTTATCATTTAATAAGCTGAATTACATGCTACAGCTCCTCTAATCTTATAATAGACGTATCGATCTCTTTAATCCTGATACTGGGTAATTCTTCTGTTGCAGAAAACATTTGCAGAATATACAGAGAGAACAGCATTCGAAAGGCCACTGACTAGTGGTGTTGCATATGCTTTAACAGTACTGCATGCAGATAGGGAGCGGTTTGAAAAGCAACACGGGTGGACGATAAAGAAAATGGAGACAGAGGACCAATCTCTAGTTCAAGATGACTACATCCCAGAGAGGCTCGACCCATCGCCTGTCCAGGATGAATATGCACCTGTTGTCTTCTCACAAGAGACAGTCTCCCATATTGTATCCATTGATATGATGTCAGGAAAGGTGAGCCTATATTTAGAAGCCTGCCAAATCCATGTGTTCGTTTCATCCAGCTGATCTACATGCAACCACCCATCCTAGTGTGGCATGCATGTGAGATCCAAGCTGCCGATCAGGTGGGGCCCTTCATTTATGCAACCTTCTGAAATAGGCTGGTCTGTTCACCAGGTGTGTAGTGTGCTACATGAATGAAACAAAATGTACTGAGAAAAAAAGAAGGAAATCACCAACATCCACATTCAACATGTATTTGTGGCCTAGTTGATGAGTGGAGCCCCTTGTTTTAAATCAGGTCATTTCCATTATGGATCCACCTGTTCCATTGCTTCGATGTGGCAAATCTACATGTAGCTAAACATATTTTCTTTTATTATTTTCATATCTCATTGGGGATCTTACAGAGTTTCTTTCTCTTCTCTCTCTCTCTCTCTCTCACACCGCGCGTGCGCGCATTGACTTGCACAAGACTTACACATGGTATGATAGACTTGTAAATACTCACCTAACATGATATGCCAAGACACTTTTTAATTTTTATACTATAAGCTTGACACTCTTTGTACTAAACTTCAACTGCATTGGTACAAGTCTGTCTGTGTAATGTTTTATGTCTTTTTATGCCATGATCGTTGATTTTAGATGTTCTTCTAGCACCCATTGGCTCAAAATTGCTCACTGTTTGTGTTTTGGCATCCAAATAGGCATGGCAATTCCTCTCATTGTAATTTGTATGTTTGTGTGTTTGCATTTTTGTCATGGAATATTGACCATTAAAAAGAGCTTGTCCTAGAATATTGATCATAAAAAAGAGGATGAACACTATAAGGATCTAAAGTTCTCAGGACTTGATTTGGTTGCATGAGAAGTAAATAAAATATGAATAGCTCATGTGCAGGATGGAAATACATTAATATAAGAAACTATTTTCTGTGCCTAGCATGGCTTTTTTCCCTTCTTGCTCACAAAATGCTCTTCCTTCCTTTGAGTTCCTCAATATTATTGGAGTGATAACCTCGAAACTACCACATTTGCATGTTCAAAATGCTGCTTATTAGATCTTTTTAGTTCTCAAAACCTACACGTTGTAATTTAATACGATGAAAGAATGGACTTCTTCAATAATATCTCAGAGTGGAGGGAAATTTTTTAATAAAGCGATGATTTATTGGTATTATGTTTATTCAAGTGTATCTTGTGTACTAATATTAAAATATCTGCAGGTAGAACTTTAGCGAAAGAGCGTTCTTGGTTGAAAATTAGTTACATATTCGTTCATATTTGCGTGGCTGTGCATCCCGACTATTGCATAATTGCTAAGTGTGTTTTTATTGGGGTCAAGCTTTTGAACCATAAAAAGCATTGCATGTGGATGCCTCTATGGCTACGTTGTTGGGCGGTTTAAAATGCATGAGCGAGGTGGAGGAAAAAAAAGTAACAGGATCAGAAGAGAAAGACCAAGGAAGGTGGAAGAAGAGAGATATGGCCCTCTCAGGCAGTTGAGAAGATCATCATAAAGATAATTCAATAAAAGTAAACCGATAGGAACTGTTGAGACTTGAGGCCCATTTATCATTTTAGGTGAAAAGAAACAAATCTAATTATACCTTTGTAGAAATAATGTGAGACTTGTATAGTTGTATTATTGTAATCATGTATTCCTTAACATAATTGTCCACATGCAAGTTTTACATTTTCAAAAGAATGAATATAAGCTTTCAATTCTTATCTAATGAATACTAATATTCTGTCATTCCTTAGAAAATTGTTTGCTCGTGAATTATGAAAACATGCAAACTAAAGCTTGTGATATTGTGCATGCAGTGTAGCTTGTTGAGTAGATGCACTTTTTGTAACACTCGACCACAATCTTTCTGTTGGCTAAGTTATTTTGAATCTCACCTTGTCAATGAGCTTGTACTCTTCTAATTATGACTCTTTGCACAAGCATAGGAGGATCGTGAGAACATCTTGCGAGCAAGGGCATCTGGGAAAGGAGTCCTAACTTCACCTTTCAAGCTCTTGAAATCCAATCGACTTGGTGTGGTACTTACATTTGCTGTTTATAGTAAGGACCTTCCAGCAGAAGCTACACTTGCAGAACGTATAGCAGCAACCCAAGGGTAAGTCAGCCTTCTTCTCCATCTCTGGTTTGGGGTAAAGGGTGTCTCAAATCTCAATGATCCCCAAATTTCAGTTTTGGCTGCATAGATGGTTATTCTTTCCCTAGTTTAAGTGCGGTATGGGAAGTTGGGAACTGGTACCACATTACTTGTGATTTTTCTTTTGTTTTGTTTGTCCCCAAACCATTATATCTCAGTTGTGAGACATTGATTTGGGATGGAAAATCATTAGAATTGTATAGGACAGATCTAGACTAATGTGATTTTCTTTTCTTGCCTCCAAATTCAAGCAGAGCGGAGAAACATCCATTCCACCCCATTGCACAATTGAGGTTGTGGGTTCAAGTCATGTTACCAATAAAAAAAGGCGGTCCATTTGACCAAACTAATCAAACCACATAGTTAGTGGTGTATCTCAAAGCAACCTAAAGGCTTTTACAGTTGCAAAGGAAAAAAGCTTCTTCCACTAGGGTCATTCGAGCTTCATAATAGCACTAAATTTCTTCTGCAGGTATCTGGGAGCATCTTTTGATATTCCATCCTTGGTGGAGAAGCTTCTCCAGCAACTTGCTAGCAAACAAACAATTGTCGTGAATGTATATGATATGACAAATGCTTCCGCACCTATCAACATGTATGGTCCTGATATCACAGAGACAGGGCTTTGGCATCTTAGCAATCTCGATTTTGGGGATCCATTGAGGAAGCATGAGATGCATTGCAGGTAGCTATCCTAAGTAATGGCTTTGCTTAGTAAGAATGTGTGTGTGTTTGGCCTCTCCTTTCTCTCTCTCCCCTCTTTTGGGAGTAGTTACCAAGGATGTGTTTGGATCTTCCACACAGCACAATTTCCTATAATAGATTGTTATCCATTTCCGCAATGCACCAGTTCCCAGTATGGAGTATTATCCATTTCATTGGGCATTTATTTTTGGAATGGGATATCATGATTATGGATAATTTATCTTTTCCGTCCTAATCTGACATCAGTTACCAAGATTTATTTGGAGCAGAAAAGGCATGCCCCAGCTAATGTGGCTTCCTATTCTGATGTCACCCAAAATGCACAATGAGATGGATAACTGTCTGTTCTTCCAGAATGTCCAAGTCCTTTGCAATTTGCGCTACATCTGAGTTGAAGTTGTTTGCTTTTGTCCTAGATTTAAGCAGAAGCCTCCTTTACCATGGTCCACAATTACAACTTCGGTCGGGGTTTTAGTTATTTTTTTGCTTGTTGGGCATATATTTCATGCCGCTTTAAACCGCATTGCAAAAGTGGAGGATGACTATCAGGAAATGATGGAGCTGAAAACCCGAGCTGAAGCTGCTGATGTAGCAAAATCCCAGGTGCTTCATATGTTCTTATCAATGCCAACTGAAACTTATCTTTTCCATCATTAGCTGTGTTTGACATCCCAAATCACAATCAGTTTCAACATGTTTGTATCATTCTAGAGAGAAATTGATTAAGATGGAGAGAATGGGTTAGTCCTTGCTTATGACCGAGCCCTCTGTTTTATATTGCAAAAAATTCCTTTCTAATCCCTTTGATTAGAGAATTAGATGTAATTACAATTATCACAATCCCTTAATTAGGGAAACCAAATAAGAGTTATCCTAGTCAAAGATCTTATTGTTACAATGATATTGCGTTCGATAGTTTACAATGGATAGAGAGACATGTAAAAGTATGATCCTTCACACTCCCCCTCAAATTGATGCATGTCAAACAACGTCAATTTGGAAATGAGAAATTGATGTCGATCTCTATTTATTGCTTTGGTGAAGAGATCTGCAATCTAATGAGTGGATGATACATGAGGCAGAGTGAGAATTTTCTCTTCAAGTTTCTCTCAAATAAAATGACATTCGACCTTAATGTGTTTTGTTCACTCATGATAAATTGGATTGAGGGCAATCTGAATGGCGCTGTATTGTCAGCATTGAGAGGTATAGGTGTAGGAATCGTAATGCCAAGTTCCTTGAGAAGACGCACCTTGAGAAGACGCACAAGGCATAAAATTTCTGAACAAGCTGAAGACGTTGCACGATATTCCGCCTCAGTGGAGGATTTTGAAACTCTATCCTGCTTCTTACACTTTGATAACAATAATCTGTCCTGAAGATGATGATGAATCCTGTTGATGAAGCTTGCACTTTGATCCAGTGAGAAATTATCAGTCCTCAGTGGTATTGAGATTCAGTTGACGATAGATAACAGTCTCAGAAAATAGAGATGTTCAGACAACCAATTATAAATGCAGAAAAGAAAACCATCAACCCTATACTGGCTCTGATACCATATCATTCTAGAGACAAATTGATTAAGATGGAGAGAATGGGTTGGTCCTTGGTTATGACCGAGGCCGAGCCCTCTGATTTATATTGCAAAGAATTCCTTTCTAATCCCTTTGATTAGGGAATTAGATGTAATTACAATTATCACAATCCCGTAATTTGGGAAACCAAATAAGAGCTTGCCTAGTCAAAGATCTTATCGTTACAATGATATTGTGTTCAATAGTTTACTATGGTCATTCACAGTTTGGTCAACAGTTTGCTACTTATTCTAGTGGCTTCAAACAGAACCTCTTTGGGTAGGATAATATTTTCCTTCCTATTCTCTTCGAAGTTGCGCAAATATTTTTCTTCTAATAATTTCTCTGCTGCTCCGGTGCACAACGGAGCATATGTTAAGCCATTCTATCAAAGTATCAAGCCAATTGCTTGTAGGCTACAACTAAACCTTGTGGAAAGTTGATAGGGTCCATTGCTGCAAATAAATTTCAGTAAATGCTATTATCCCCATAACTACTACGATTTGGAAATACATAGTTTTAATCATAGACCATCAGTTTTCTTGACTTCCCTAAAAATATATAATGGACCATTGTGAATTCCCTGTTGGTGGTCCACTAATGGGAGGTCATGAACTCTAGATCCTTTGTGAAAAATGCTGGAAGCAATATTTTGCATCATAGTCAATGTACACCAGATCAGGCCTCTACAAGTTAACTAAGGTCACATTTAGCCTGTTTAGTTTGGTTTTATGTTCCCTGACACCTCATTTACAAGGTTGATGAATAACCATTTTGTTCTGCTGTCAGGTTCACTAGCAATATGGGGTACATCCAAACACACCTTAAGACATCCACAATGTAACATTGAAAATTAGACTGTTGAACCTGATTGTGAGGGAGAGTTGATTTTCAGTTAGCTGTTGGGAGTCTTTTTTTTTAATTTTTAAAATAAATATTTCCCTCATTTCTGTTTCTGGTGCTGTGTAGCACCGTTTTCCCCCCTTCTTCACTCTCAGTCACATGAAATATTTGTTTATCTAGATACCATGTTTGCTTCCTATTTTTAACTCTGAAACTGAATAGCTTGCTGTTGCAATTATGTAGTTTCTGGCGACTGTTTCTCACGAGATTAGGACTCCAATGAATGGTGTTTTAGGTGAGTGAGGTTTTAAACTCTAAAGGTTATCTCTTTCCTTATTTGACATAAATCAGTTATGGTGGAGAAGCATTCAACTTGCATAACAAAATAATGGTTCATTGCTTTTTAGTTATTCAATTGCAAAGATTATCCATCTGGTGAATCCTTCTCAGAGTGGGCTCTAATAATAGAGCATGCTGATTGAATAATTCTGCCAATCTGCTAAGTAAAAAATTCACCTTTTGGGGCAGAATAGTTGTGATTTTCTGTTAAAGGTTACAAGTTGAAAGCTAGACTTACATGTTCACTGTGGTCTTTTTTCCTGACGGTGGACCATCTGTTATGGGGACACTCTAGATTTGATTGGTCTGTAAATGGATAGGCCATACTCATAACCCGATCAAGAACCATGGGTCCTATTCTCTTTAGATCAAATTGATAATTTGGTTGGGCTTACAAACGGGGTTTATGATGCAGTGATGGACTCAAATATTGTACAATAATATGTCAGTGTAAGATAATCATCACCACCCAAGGGCCTGTTTGGCATTGTTTCTTAGAAATGATTCCTCGTTTCCACCACTGAACAAGCAAGTTTGGATGTTACTTGGTTGATGTATTAAAAAAGAAATCTCGTGGGGTGCCACGGAACAAGGTCTTGTTACAATGAAAAATTCGGGACAATCCTACTTCATTTTTTTAAAGGAACGACCCATCCGTTCAAGCACCCTTTTAAGTTAGGTATCCTTTCGCTCTCTCTCCCCTTTTTTCTCACTGTCTTTGCTCGCTCATATCTCCTTCCGCCCTCTCCTCTCTCTGCAATCTCTTTTTGTTACTCTTCTCTCCTCTCTCTAGTCTGTCACTCCTCTCTCTCCCTCATTTCTTTCTTTGCAATCTCTGCAATTTCTGTCCTCTCTCTCTCTCTCTCTCTCTCTCTCTCTCTCTCTCTCTCTCTCTCTCTCTCTCTCTCTCTCTCTCTCTCTCTCTCTCTCTCTCTCTCTCTCTCTCGGACTGAGATATGAGTTGTTGAGATTTACCTCATAGCAATCGATAAGATTTCCTTAGGCCTCATAGAGGGATAAATAAATTCATGGTAAAAATGGTTCTAAAACATAGGATTAATAAAGATGTGAGGGTGAAGGATACATGGTGGAGATGTAGATAACGCCCTGATTTTTGGAGGATTTGATTCTTTTTGCCCGATTATTCAATTTTCCATGAATTTTTTGGGAATTCAATTCCTTCCAAACAAATGGTGCTAATTTCCTTTTCATCGAGGAGAGAAATTATTTGATGTCCCCTTGTGGATTTTTTACTTTAGTTTCTTCATTTTTTATACGCTTAACATTTCTTAGAATTTCTAGTAATCCAATTTCTTGATAGCCATCACATAATCTCCCCTTCAATGGAAAATGAAGTGTGGGTAGATGGGAATGAATATCCAGCTGCCACCTAATACATTAAATCCTTGGAGAGTTAGGGTTCCATCTAAGTCTCCACTTTATATCTTTCACCTCTCACCCATTAATAATCCTTTGTTGGAACCCATTTTACCTTGAATATCTAGAATTTAAACAAATGGGCTCTTACGAATAAATTTCTTGGGATTCCTAAGAATTCAATTCCATGCAAACAAACAGTTTTTTTTTTTAATTATATTGCTTTTATGTTCGTTGTAATTTATTTGTACTATGCCTACATATGACATGGACATATGAATGTTTTTAATGAATAGCTTTATTTTCTAATGTATAAACTAATTTTATGAATATTTTATAACAAATTCCAACTCAAGAATATTGCCGAACGTGATTAGATATGTAAAATGCCTTAAGACAGCCCAACCAACTTTGGCAAATCAGGACAAGTCAAGCTAGGTCATGAATCGACTGGATTCAGTTGCGGGTCCAGGAGATTTTCTTTGGGGGCCACCATCTAAACGGAATATCTGAGGTGGCCATATGTTTATAGATAACTTGGACCTAAACGCAGACCCATTTACATGTATCTGAGCATGGCCCACGCCTGTTTACATATATCTGAGCATGGCCCAAGCCTGACCCTTAGCATAGGATTCACCAACATTTAATTACATTTATGGTCAGAATGACAATGTGCCAGACCCTTATCGTAGGATTCACCAACATTTAATTACATTTATGGTCTGAATGACAAGGTGCTATGAGTGGCTGATTGTGTGAGAGGCCAGAGCTGGTGTCAAACTAAGGGAACATAAACCTCTGTTTGCAGGTATGTTGCAGATGCTTCTGGACACGGATCTCGATGCAACCCAACAGGATTTTGCAAGGACTGCCCAGTCGAGTGGAAAGACTCTAATAGCACTAATAAATGAGGTCCTTGATCAGGCTAAGATAGAATCTGGCAGGCTTGAGCTAGAGGCTGTTCCTTTCGATCTGCGCACCATTTTGGACAATGTCCTATCACTCTTCTCTGACAAGTCACAAGAGAAAGGCATAGAGGTAAAACCCAGCATACCACCTTTTCCTTGATCACCTTTTCGTGCTTTTGTTTTTCTTGTTTCTCACTTTTTTTTTTAATTTTTCTCTTACTACGAGAATAGTTGGCAGTGTATATATCTGATCAGGTGCCAGAAATTCTCACTGGGGACCCTGGTCGATTCCGACAAATAATTACAAATCTCGTTGGAAATTCAATTAAGGTCAGTCATGTTATTTCTTTTCAATGCCAATTCATTTATGGGAAATTGGAAAGTGATAATTGAAACATCATAGTAGAATCATTTTATATTTCAGCCCCAAGATTCCATAAAGATAAAATTTTAAATATTTGATCGCACCAGTTACTTGACCCACCAAGCTGCAGACTTGGTGGCCCACCTGTTGGTGGTTTGAATCATTCATATGAAAAGTTTTTACCATGGATGGCAGGATGGGAGATGCTTCACAGATCTCCTCATTTGATGATTATGTCCTACCTTCCATTCTGTAGTTGTGAATTCATAAACAACCAATCAGAAAGCTAAGATGATCAGGGGAAGATACTTGAGCATGGTCCATCAAGTGGTGGATACCATCATACCAATAAATTAATATTTTAGATTGCTGAAAGGTGGAACTCCCCTGCCGTATTCATACTGTTCGGATTCTTGGAAGAAAAGGGGGAAAGGAAAAGCAAAAAGTCATCTCTTAATTGAGCATCACAGTACCTCAAAACCATTATGTAAATTCATGTGGCACATGCTGGACACCCATGCAAGATCATGCCCATCCATCAACTGGGACATCCTGGGGACATTCTGTTGCATCTGTGGCTCCCCCTGGTGAGTGGGTTGCCCTACTTATTGGTCCAGAGCATTTTCATGGTGCCCTGTGCTTGCGTGGCCCTAACATGTCACATGTGCCAGTATTTTCATGGTGCACTAGTGGTTGTGTGGCCCTAACATGTGCATGTGTGCCATTTAGGTCCCCTCTCTAATTGTCTTTACGTGAATACCCTTCTCATTTCATTATCAAGTCTTGAGTCGATTTTTAGTCAAGCTGAGCCTTTGAATCAATCCAGCTAGGCCAGAGATTGAGTCGAATGAGGATTTGGTGGTTTTTAAACTGTGTACAACCAGGGGCGGACCCAGAATTTTTATTTAGGTGGGGCGATTATTTAACATTTAGACATATGTGCTTCGGACATGGGGCGATTGTGTAGTGTTTAGACAAATATGTGTGGCGGGCCCATTTAAATCAATGAAGAATTTAAAATCAACCTGGGGCGAAAAGCCTGGGTCCGCCCCTGTGTACAACCACTTACAATTGTGTTCATTCCTTGTGGTCTCAACTTCTCTTACAGTTCTCCAGACATCTTCTCAGATGACCTTTCACCGCTTAACCTTTTCTTCCTTCATTTCTTGTCATTCTCTAGGTACATGCATTTGAAAAATCCAGATTAAGGGTTTCCCTTTCCTAGTTCCTTTTATTTCATCAACAAATTCTTCCTTTTCCCTTCTTGGTTTTTGCTGACATTTGTTAAATGGGAAAAATCTTACAGTTCACTGAACAAGGGCACATATTCGTCTCAGTGCATCTAGCAGAGGAAGTGTGTGGTTTGTGCAATGTCAACAAAGAAGTGCTAAAACAACCTCTGGAGTTTGCTAAGAGTAAGAGCTTTGATACATTGAGCGGGTTCCGTGTAGTTGACAGATGGAAGAGCTGGGAGAGCTTTAAGATGTTAGACGGTATAAATTCATCTGATATGACCAACCGAATCAACTTGCTTGTGACGGTTGAGGACACAGGTGTGGGCATACCTCGAAATGCCCAGACTCACATTTTCATGCCATTCATGCAGGCAGACAGTTCAACATCAAGAAACTATGGTGGAACAGGTATAGGCTTAAGCATCAGCAAGTGTTTGGTCGACTTGATGGGTGGGGAAATTGGGTTCATGAGTGAGCCTGGAGTTGGTAGTACGTTTGCATTTACTGCTGTCTTCATGAAAGGGCAGACAAATTCATTGGATGCAAAGTGGCAGGAGTGTGAGTCCATATTCAGAGGAATGAAAGGGTTGGTGGTTGATGAGAGAAGTGTTCGTGCTGAGGTCACAAAATATCATCTACAAAGACTAGGCATACATGTGGAAATTGCACTCAGCCCGGAAAATGCATGCAATTCAGAGTAAGTTCTGCTTAGCTTATTCATTCTTGACATTTTTTACCCTCACCCATATTAGTGAGTGTTTGGATTTACCCAGTTTGCTTATGAAATAGTTTGGCAAAATGGATGGCTATTGCTGCCGTGAATCTAGGGAGGAAATCCGAACTACTATGATGCACTTTCAACACTGCCCTCAACTTTATGGCTGAATGGATAACCATCCACATTGCCAAAATATTGAAACCAATTAGAAACTCATGTCCAATAGCTGCACTTTTAACAACCCATACAAGACCATAGATATGGATGTGAATGCAGTCTGATGCAGACACGGATGCAAATATGGTATCCATGCAATGCATTGGTACCAAGAGTTAGTTTAAATGAGTTATGAAAATTACTAACCGAATACAATAGCTAAATACCATTATGCTAAGCATAACCATGCAGACAAGTCTGTGTGACACAACATGGGCCATGCAGGTGGGGCCCAATGGTCCCATAAATAGATGGGAGTTGTGGATTAGCCCTCTACAAAAAATTAGCTCCAATGGAAAATGCTATTTGTTCGACCTGAGATGATGATTCTGTGCCATCCAATGATTTTTATTTCATGTTTTATCTCAAAAGAGAATGACTTTGAATAGAGTTGTGGAAAAATAGAACTCACGAAGCCACTGACAGGTGGATTGGATAAAGCTTCAATGATTATGACAATAATGGTGATCTCAAAGTTTTGGATCATATGGCTAAGGGATGTCCAACAGTCCCGGTTTTTGGAAGATAACTAATCCACATCCATCCATACTTGAAGGGGCCAGTTGGCCCACCAACATGCCATGAGTCACGTCACTAGGGCACTAGGGCAAGCTAGCACGCTTCTATGTGTGTTTGGTCATCCTAGCTTGCCTATACTGGTACTTTTTTACCACAGAATTTTTTTGATACTCCAACAAAATATGATGATCCAATGTACGTGTGCATAAGTGTATGTCAATCCAAATTATGATTCATGAAACCCACCATAGATGGACAGAAAACCAAAATAAGATTGGTTTTAGAACTATCCTAATTCCTAACCTTTGATTGATAGACATTTTGTTTGAAGAATTAATTCTTACTTTAACTATCAGATGGTGGCATGGTGCTAATTGGACAGTTACAACTATCTGTTCAGTGAGATAGTATGCCTGATTGACCATGAAGCCTACAGTTTGAACTGTTTGGATTTGAGGTACATACATGCCACATGGAAATGGGCTGTGTGTGTGTTCATGTGTTATGGATAATCAAATTAATCCTCTTGTATCCTCTAAGGATGTAGGCATACATATGAAGTAAAGAACAGTCAAGTTTGATTTAGAATATTATGTATGGAAGGACACCCATGCACCTGCCCACATCAAATTTTATTTCAAACCACCAGCACCAAGTTGCAAATTTTATTTCAAACCACCAGCACGAAGTTGCAACACTTTTCCACATGCTTCTCTCTCTCTCTCTCTCTCCTCTCTCTCATCTCTCTCTCTCTCTCTCTCTCGCCCTCTCTCTCTCTCTCTCTCTCCTCTCTCCTCTCTCTCTCTCTCTCGTTCTCTCTCTCTCTCTCTCTCTCTCTCTTCCCTCTCTCCTCTCTCTCTTCTCTCTCTCTCTCCTCTCTCTCTCTCTCTCTCTTCTCCTCTCTCGCTCTCTCTCCTCTCTCTTCCATTATTTATTGGTACCTTGAATATCTATTAATGCATGGAGGATAAACACATGTCTTTCCGTGTGAGAGTACCATGGGTATATTCCATGTATCCTAAGCTGTTGTTCTCATTTCTTGAACAGCTGCAATGTAATGTTTTTCCATGTTTCTGGCTAATGTATTGTTTAATATGACATGCTCAGTGCAACCGGTCATTTGGACATGGTGCTTGTGGACAAGGAAGCTTGGAGTAAAGGCACTGTCCTTGCCTTCCCTCGTCTTCTCAGAGGGCTAAGGCAAAATGGGAGGTCAAGGCCCCCTCAAACCCTCCCAAAGATGTTTCTCTTGGCAACCTCCACCATGAGTTCAGCCGAGCTTGACGAATTCAAGTCCGCAGGATATGTAGATAATATAATAATGAAGCCGCTAAGATTAAGCTTGACGGCTGCCTGCCTACAGCAGGCCCTTGGTTTAGGGCATAAGAGGCACCAGGATAGGGGGCAGCCATCAACCCTCCAGAATCTACTGAGTGGGAAGCAGATCTTGGTAGTTGATGACAATGTTGTCAATCGAAGGGTTGCCGCTGGTGCACTGAAAAAATTTGGTGCTGTTGTTACCTGTGCAGACAGTGGGAAGAACGCATTGACAAAGTTGCAGCCACCCCACCAGTTTGATGCTTGCTTCATGGATGTGCAGATGCCTGAGATGGACGGGTAATCAACTCATGGACCATTCCAATGTTTAAAGATTTGAATATCCATACATGTCGCGTTTGACCAACATCCAATGTATATAGTTGTATACCTGAAATTAAAATCATGCTTGGACACCTGCATTTTTGTAAGTACTGAATACCTATGACTCCAATGAGTTGCCATTCACTCGGCCAAGTTGTTTCCGGTAGCAGTTGACTGATTCAAACACCAGAACTGGGATTTAATACGTTGACGTATATGAAATAATTTTGCATACCACCGACCAAGGGGAATGGGTAGGTTGAAGAGAACATGGATGAGTAGTAAGAATAGATCTGAAGAAGTCCAGCCTATCCCAGGATTTGGTTCAAGATGGATCGGAATGGAAAAATAAAATTCTTGTAACCAATCCCAACATGGTTGGGACAAGGCTTTGATGATGATGATGATGATGACTGATCTGGACTGTTCATTTGGTTGACCCAGTCATCATGGGTCACTTGTGGAAATCATCGACCATTGATTGGATGATCCTGACCATCTGATCATCAACTATTTCATATTGTATGAATGTAAAGATTGATAATTGGGCCTTTTCTGATAAAATGAATTTGAACCATCTACTGGTAAGAAGACTGGACCATGTTCACAGTCCAGATCGTTGAATTAACCATGCACATATTCAGAAGAGGGACACTTGCACTATCCTGATTCATGTAAACACATGTCAGAGAGATGGTCAAATCATAAATTTATTTTTATCAGAATGTTACAAGTGACTCAAAACACAAATTTCAGAAAATTTCTTTGTGACTATATGCCAGCAGACACTACAGAGAACCTTCCTGAAATTTGCTAATGGATGAGCCAGTCACTGGTATCAGACATTCAGTTTCTATCACTTGTATTTCTACCTGTCTTTTACTTGACTAAAATATGTTAGCTTTTCTTGTCTTTTGTTTTAATTTATGGAAGATCTATCAACTTCGTTTCCCAAGTGCTTGTTTATGATTATTTATTACTCTTCTGTGACTGCACAAATCTTGCAGGTTTGAAGCAACAAGGCAGATCCGTTCTGTTGAGAATATTGTAAATAAACAGATTAAGACAGGGGAAGCATCCAAGGAGATGTATGGGAATGTGGCCCATTGGCATGTACCAATACTGGCCATGACAGCTGATGTGATTCAGGCAACAAATGAAGAATGTACAAGATGCGGGATGGATGGTTATGTCTCAAAACCGTTTGAAGAAGAGCAGCTCTATTCTGCTGTGGCATGTTTCTTTGAGTCTAGTGAAACAAAACTGATGTAGAAGCAGCTATCATTGTGTTTTGACTTGTAAGCCAATCAGTGAATCTAATTGGTAAAGGAACAAATGGGAAACCATGATTCGGAGTCAGGTGAGCTCGAGGCTTCATCTGCGAAGTGGCATAACATCTAATCTCGCGGCCAGATTCTAATAGGCTCCTGATAAAGGTAAGATTCATATAACCATTTTCCTGAATTGGAATGTATACTTTGAACGAATTTTTTTTATGGCAGGCAGCCAGGCAGATGCATGGTGCACGTTGCACACAAACACGTGTAAGTGTCTGATATTGGACCCAATCCTAATTTAACATAAAGCCTTCTATTCCTGCCCTACCTTGGGGATTGGTCTGCATCCAAGTGGACCCTTTGAAAGGGTTCTTACATTTTGGAAGAACTCTCTCTCTCTCTCTCTCTCTCTCTCTCTCTCTCTCTCTCTCTCTCTCTCTCTCTCTCTCTCTCTCTCTCTCTCTCTCTCTCTCTCCTTTAATTTGACACCCCCCCCCCGCGTCCCCAACCCCGTCCCGTCATGGGCCTACCTGGATGGATGATCGCTGATCATGGGGAATGCAAAAGGATGGAAAGGCCTTCCCATGGCTTTGCTACATAGAAAAAATGGGGGACCATGTGGTTAATCTAATGCTGGATTTTGAAGTTTTATATTTTCGAACTGTTAGACAAGCTCCATATGATCAACCTGCTACCAGTGGCAAACCCAAAGTTTTCCTTTTCAGAGTGCCACCTGCTATAAAGAAGATTAAATGGAAGAGCCACCCTAGCATGGGGTTTTCAAAAGCTTTGATCTTAGGGAGCAGCCATGACCACACTTTGCACCACCTAGTCGCAACCCTGTGTACTACCCCCCTCACACCTACTGCTACTACTACAACTATTACTTTCTTATTCACGAGTGGCATTTTATTTAGGAAATGAGGGTTTTTCTAGAGATTTTGTTAGTAATTTGGCCCTTTGACTATTTTATAGCGAGGGCTTGTGGTTGAAAGGCTAGTAGTTCAATCATCAATGTACCAAAAGGGGGAGACCTGTCAAGATCATAAGGAGAGGCATGCAAGAATATGAATTTACAGTGAGCATAGCCTGAAATGGGGTTGAGTGGAAAACCAAAACTCACAAAGGCAGTACTGAGATTAGAATTACATGCGAAAATCAATTCCTCTCCGGCACAGAGAAAAAGAGCCCAATCTATAGGTTTATATGTTTATGACATTTTTATTTCATTTCAAAAATTAAAATCCTAGTGTGAATGATGAGAGCCCAAATAATGCAAACCTGATTGTCTTTTGGGCTAAAATACTTGCAACCATCACAGCCCACAGCTTTTTACCAGCCTAAGAATTTCTAAACGCTTGTCCCCACCAATTAACAAATATCATATCATAAAGTCTTTATGAGATTTCAGAAAAATGAAATTGCTCATTCCACTCTCTGCTTTTGTTTTTCATTGTAAATAGCAGGTTATATCAACTTGATTATAATCATTTATCCGTTTATTTTCAGGGATGGTGTTGTGCAACTGATTAGTAGGGGCGCATGATCATCTTATGAAATATTTCGCAGCTTGAGAAGAATGATCCGAAAGTGTCAACAGATTTTTCGACCAGTATATATTCCAGATTTTCATTAATTAATGTTGTATGATTACAGGAAATTCAAAATATAATTTCTTCAATTACATTCCATTGGGAGATGATTTTCATGTTGGAGTTGGTTGTAAATTGCAAATCAATTAGTCGTCATTGATGATTGGAGAAGAGGGTTTTCCGGGGAATTATGGGGCATGTGTGTTTTAACTGTGGCTTGGGCTGCAGAAGTAGCAAGATTTTTTCAGATCCCATCTCATTGTAATATATGAATAATAAGATAGGCTTTTTTGTTCTCCCATGTTTGTCCTTGGGATTACTGTATGCTCAATTTTTCAGCTATGTTGTAATATATCTTTGGATGAAATTAATATAGATCTATTTACAGAAACTTCTATTAGATTCTTAACATTGTTTTCAATTTTAAGAATGCTGAGATTTGTTACAAATAACCCTATATATCCTTCATAGTAATTATTTGTTATTCTTTTGTTCAACTTCTATATTTTTCCTTCCTGCAAGCCTCGACCTGGAGTCCACTGTTGCATTGTCATCTCTGCTACGTTTGCCATGCATGCAAGTGACTAGCATCAAAGATAAGGGTGTCTTTTTTTTTTTTTTTTTTTGTATTCTTTCAATCATAGCCAGAACTAGGATTATCTCTGCAATTGTGACATATCTTCTCTACGTCTCCAAAAGCAAGAGTCCCCCCATGGTTCTGGTGCTGAGTAATTTCTTATTATTTATTTATTTGTACGCATGCAAGCACGTGTGCCACGATTTATGATTGAAAAATCTTTACTCTTGCGGACCCAGGTATTGAGTTTTGGGGTCAGTTGCCTTCAATTTGAAAGATGGTTCCTTACTACCTAATTACCTCCCTCAAAAGTAAACAAACTGATGAAGAAAGTAACATTACGGGGCCATCAATGGATAAGGATAAGAGGATCTTTTAGTATGGGTGTTTGATTTCAAGCTATTTATGGTTTAGACTTTGGAGGAGACTTGTGTTTTTGAAGCATTGGAGGGGAAATGGTGGAACAAAGGTAATGATGGGTTCTTGGGCTTTTATGCAGAGATTCTACTCTTATGCATTGCAGGTGAAGGAAATGACAATATTCATAGCCAGTGGGTGGGTTCTTAAAAAAATGGATTTTGGGTTTGGCCTCTGTCCTGTCCTAGAACAGAACATCAAAAATGGTGGAAGCAAAATGCTAAAATGGGGAAAAATAATGTAACACTATTGAATCATATAGTCAGAAGTTTGAAATGAATAAAATTTTAAGGGAGATCATGTTGACATTTAAAGTTAAAAGCATCAACATTTTTCATTAACTTTTTGTTCCCCTGTGATTTTGATATGTTTACCAAACCTGCCTTAATTTTTTTTTAAAATAAACCCACGAGACAAGATGTACATATATATATATATATAGATATTTTAAATCAACCATATGAATCAAGAGTACTACTACTGTTCAACTTTTATTATGACTTGTATAAAGGGGTTGCAGGGATGATTTGAAAAACCAAATTTTTCTGGAGTCCTTTTGTTACAAATAAGCAACTGGGTAGCGAGTAGCGACCTTTTTTTTTAAGAAACTTCCTTTCTTTTTTAATCTTTTTCAGTACCCACTCTGCGTAAACCGTCTCCACTCTCTTTCTCTACCGGTTCTTCCCAAACCCTGAAAAAAAATCTCACAATCCCGTACCCATGCCTCCCATTTACAAACTCTCTAAATCTAGA
Source organism: Litsea cubeba (assembly GCA_012931725.1). Classification (NCBI taxonomy): domain Eukaryota; kingdom Viridiplantae; phylum Streptophyta; class Magnoliopsida; order Laurales; family Lauraceae; genus Litsea; species Litsea cubeba. The sequence continues at coordinate 66,235,120 of CM022950.1, read as the reverse complement.
AGAGATTTTTCTGCAATCGAATACTATTTTAGGAGAAGATTGAAATCTAGAAGATATTTCTCTTCAATCGAGTCTTTGCTGCTTCTTCCTTCTTTCTTGGAATCTCTTCTCTAAATTCTCTCCAGCGTTGCGGATAGGTGATCTCAATGATTTCATCGCGCCATCTCAGGCATGTATAGTATCTCTGAAGGCTGCGGCCTCAACATCGAAGCAGGAGCGAGAGCGAAACGAGGTATGGTGGAATTAATTAATTTAGGATTGATGCATAGCAAAATTAGAGCTTTTTCCCCCTTCTTTTTATAGCTTTTTTTTTTTTTATCAAGATGTAGCTTAATTGAACTGTTAATCATCGGTTGCCATCTTTAAATATTTGAATTGTACTTTCATGTACAGAATCCAGAGAAGGTTGCACCTCTTATCAAACCATCACAAACAGAACCAGTTAAAATCTCACTGAAGGATTGCTTGGCATGCAGGTGAACATTTCTACCCATCTTTTTGTTTGAAATAGTGTTGGCCCATGGTAGCACAATAATGGCATTAATGTTGGTGAGCTCATATTTGGTGTGTGGTGTACTGGTGTTGGCCAACTTTGCCGTTCACTTTTCTTTGAGGCATATGGTGCCTGTTCATTTTTATAATGTTTCCTGTTTAATATCATAACTAGTTACCAATTTTTCAAAAAATAAAAATATTTTTTGGCGTCTGTTGAAAGTATTAAAAACCAGTACATCACTGAAAACAAATAAAATTCTAAAATCCATCAAATGCACTGCATATATAATGATGGCAAAGCCTTCTATAAATTTGGTTTTCCCTTTTTCTTTCATTTTACCCCCTCCCTCCCTCCCTCCCTCCCTCCTTCCTATGTGAATCACTTGGGAATTTCAACAAACACGAAGGATGCACAGTCCAATCCAAGCAACCACAACAAGTATAATGGAAGAAAAATAAAGAGAGTAAGAGCAAAGAAAGCAACCACCAAATTTACATAGAACCCATGGAACCGCTAGATCAAACCCACTATGTAAAATAGGAGGTTGCAAGCTTCTTCTTATCAACTTGAGGATCATCTTCTCATGTAAAAAAAAAAAAAAAATTTTGATGGAAAAGAAAAGAAAACAATCTCTCTCTCTCTCAAACAAGAGAAACTCATTATGGTGCTCTAGGCTTCTCTTCAACTCTCTCTACACAACTCATGTGTTGCTTCTTTGAATTGTTATGAATAAGAGAATAGAATGATGCTTTTGAGAATCTCTACACTCACATGTGAGTTACACATGTGAACTTAAGTTAAAAACCAACATGGGCTCAAAAGCCCCAATTGAGCCTTCTACTCGACCATTGGTATTTTCTTCTTTGGGAGCCCCATAAATTATGTAGCCCTTGTTTGTGAATATCACGTATCCCCTTTAAGCTATATGCATGATTAAAAATATGATGAGCTTTGCATTATTTCATTTGTTCGCTTGTCTTGTTGATTGCAGCTCAAGATCTTATGCGAGGCAACTTTTTGTCCTAAAAATTTGTCTTCTGCAAATTCTTACCTATTTGATTTTTATTTTGATCCTGCAGTGGTTGCATAACATCTGCAGAGACAATTATGCTTGAGAAATGTCTACCGCAGTGGGCACACCTGATCTGACCAGTTAGACAGATCTATATGATTGTTGGGCTAGGTTATCTGTGCAGCATGACCTATGCAATTTAGTTGGATGTGGTACGTGTCAACTACTTAAATGTAAATGAAGTGCTTCGACCAAATTTTAGAGTGGGCCGTAGGTGGGGTGCTGTTGGTGAACAGTGGTATCTCCCTATATCAGGAACTAGTGACTTTTGTCGTCTGATTTTAATATTTTGCTTGTCAGTGTTTTAAAACTGGATGGGACCAGAATGGCCGATGCATCACGGTTGAACAGAAACTGGTGCATAGTGTGATTCAGTTCAACCAACACCATTTACCTTTGAAGGAGTAAAATTCTCACACACAGTTCAAAAGAAAAAAAAAAAAAAAATTGATGATGATGATAGTAATAATTTACCTTAAATGAACCTTATGAACTGTGCATTCAACTGGCGAACTGTTCAAACTGGCTGGTTTTTAAGATTTCGGCCAATGAAAAAAATTAAAGGAGAAAAGAAAATACAAAGTAGATCGAATGGTAGCAGCCCACAAATGCTCTGCATTGTACTCATTGATTTAAATTCTTTTATGATGATCTATATAAGAACGTTATTGTTACATGTTTTTATTAGACTGACTTTTGCTATGTTTCATAGGTTTTGGTGTCTGATTCTTTTGAAAATAATCTGGTGAAGAATCTATATGATGAATGGCTAGGTCAACCTGGTTCTGAGCAAGCTAGAAAGCACATACATACTCAATTATCATTACATACTCAATTATCATCCCATGGTAAAGAGTATTGCTGCACAGCTGCACAACTGGTGAGAAGTTCCTTTACCTACTTTATGGTTGGGGTGGGGGGGGTTTTCACCATATCATCTCTCGTCAATAGCCCAAGTTCAGAAACCGCATCAAAGGCATCTCTGAAGACGTGCACTATAACAGTTTGTCCGAAAGATGTTCATGCAGTTTTCAACGGGGCAAGAAGAACTATACAAGTCCCGGACATGGCAAATACAGAATTTGTGTTTCCACATCATTCACACATGATCCTTGGCTCGATGATCAGAGAATGGTGATGTGAATTCCTTGCCTTTTATGATAGCTTACAAGCTCCAGTTTGGAATGCCGTACCCATTCTTTCTATTCTCCTTTTTAAACCGTTATTAATTTATTCCTAACTTGTGGATAAACAGTTAGTCTTCTGACCTCTTAAGGTTTTGGACATCCTCTATTCCTCTAGTGGTACCCGTCACATAAACAATATGGGTTATTGGTCCATGGCGCCGCATATGTGGAATGGGGAGGAGCATTAAAATCTATGTTTGCCATGGAGGAAGAGCCCATATTATTTTTAAGGTGGAAACCATCCATGGATTGGTCCTTTTTTTGTAAGGGGTCATTCAATTTATTTTTATGAATGTACAGACATCTTGCTTTCCAAAGAAAAAAAAAAAAAAAGTGTAATTTGTTTTATGTACTTCTCATGTACATACACTACATCCACAGTTTTTGAGCCTCACATCACTGTAGATTGACTGGCGGAATTCTTTGATGTTAGCTTGCAGAATAGGCTTCAATGGATCTTTTTTTCTTTACAATCCATTTGTTCTTTAGTAGAAATTAAACAGAAGTAGAGGTCATTGAAGGCCTTGGAAGTTGGAACTCTTCCAGAGGTGAACCCTGAAAACCTGGCAACTCGGACTGGAATGGGCTTAGCCCCCCTGTTCTGTGGGTCACACCTCTCTATACTCATGGTATGGGAAGAGAGCCTTCTTATGGAGTCTATGTTGCTCAGTTACAGCACGGCAATGGCATGACAAGGACCAACATGCGTACGGTGAGAAGAAGAATTTTGCATGTAACATTGAAGCAATTGAAACAATATTATGATGTAGATACTCTACCTATTTTGAAGTATCCCGTTACTGTAATTGAGGGTTTGAAAAGCTTCATTATTTTGTTTTGTCCTAGTCCTAAACCTGAATTGAGTTTGCTGTAGTCAAATCCTGTTTGTTTCCATGGAATTCATTCCCCTGCAATGAATTTGCCTGTTCAGTCCGAATACCGGTAATTGGTTTATTCACTTCTGGTAACACATGTTATTTAAACATATGAATCCTCATTTATGTGCAACAAAACTTTACTAAAAATATGAATCCTAATAAGATCCAAACTTTCTTCAGTTCCAATGTTCCATCGCAGCACTAGAATTCTTTCCGGTTACACGGGAGGAGAGCTCTAATTGGAATCTAGGACCCAACCCAAGTGACCCTTTTAGTTAATTTGTTAGCCAAGTTAAATACTTGAAAGGGGATTTTACGGGAAAAATCTCGAAATTTGGTCATTTCTCGTGAAAGGTTTTCGCAGGTTGTACAGCACAAACTGTTGGTCGCCGCATGTTTGAAATCTTGTGGAGAGGTGTTACAGAACGGTTGTGTAATGAGTTGTTATTATGGAGAGGGGATCGATTGAGAGGGATCAACATAAATTAATTGGGAAATAATTAGGTGAGAACTGTTCTCACAGTTTAAATCGCGAGAACTATGGGTGGAGCCCATCAATCACCCAATCCAGACCTTGCAATGGACCGGGACCCCCTTGATAGTCACAGTCCCCGGGTTTTGGCACTAATGTGCATGAACTGGAGTGTTAGATCGACTATATACTTGTACAAATGGTCTGGGCTTGTCGGCCATTGATGAAGGGGTTAGGAGCATGAGATTTGGGCCAAACTTGATATTCGGGGTGGTCCCATATAGATCTTTTAATCCTCACCAGTCCCATCCCAAAATGAGACCCCCAGTGGGCGGAATAGCTCTCACAAGATTAAATCCCAAATTAAGAATGCCAGTTAGCTTCATATAGTATAATTGTATCCTTGTAATTTAAAGCTGTGAAATCAATAATGGTCAAGAGAAAGGGTTTCTTTTTTTCTACAGTTAGGATTTGTTGGCTACAATTGCGCAAGAGGACTTATTTTATAAATATATAAATATATATATGGAAAATATTTAAGTGCATCTATCCCTCACCAAATGCCAAATGTGCTCTTCAATTAAAACATGTAAAATTATCTTGGGAAGGTTGATTACAGGCCCACCTTTTACGGCAGCTATTTTCCTTTTTAGTATTGATTCATTCAAGCGTCTATTTATGCGAAACTATGGTTTTTACATGTATGTTTGGTTATTTTCTTCTATTAAAATTATAATCATGTTAATGATTATACATGTATGAATTATATACAATGATTTTGTTCAAGAAAATCAAGAATAAACTTCTTTTATATTTAATATAATTTGAAAAACTCTTTTTAAAGATGTTTTAAATTATTTCTTCGAATTAAACTTCGCGCGTGTATGATTAGATTAGGTATTGCAAATTTAATATTGTGTATTTAGAGATGATATACTACAGGGCTTATTCCTTGGTTGTGGGGTCCGCCTAGGGCTCTACTTGGATGGGGATGGAATGGTCTTCATGGGCTCTACCTATCTACAAAATCCTAGGCCCCATCGTATTATCCTATACATTTGATCCATAACCCATGAGTTCAAAGATATCATATTTTATTTTTAAGAAAAACTCAATTGGTCCAACAGTTCAGCCCATTCGAATATGTGTAAATCATTCAGGATATAATGAAATTCAAAAAGTTTATATGTGTGTGACCCAATCGAATTGGTGATCAAGTGGGCCCAAAAAAAGGTGCGCGATCACGACCAGTGTGAGGGTATTGTTTGTGCATATAAGACATAAACGTATAAACAAACATATGTCCCAAAATTTTAACTTGTAAGAAATCATTTAAAGAGAAATAAATTTAATTGTGAAATATTTGCATCTGCCATTTTGATGGATTTTTATAAACGACAAACTTGAATAAACGGTCCAAATATATTTCTTCCAAAAATTGAATGAATAAATATGGTTGTGACATTATGTATGTATGTATGTAAATTTTTTTTTTTCTCTATCTTGTGTAATGGCAAGTTGCCACAATGTCACTTGGGATCGAACTTAAAAACATCTGTTACATTCTCATAAATGCAAGCTAAATGCATGATTATATATGTTTCACACTTGTCTAATTACTTCTCCCATTTCCAATCTTTAATGAGATTTCTTCACAATAAAACACAAAGAGTACTTTGGAAAATATCTCCATACAATGTCCAAAACAAGAAGGAGATTTATAACAACAACACTCAATTCATATCCCACATTGACCATCTACTTCTACTACTGAAATTCTCTTCTACACTTCAATCTCCAAATATTCCAAAATAAATAAAAATAATATCATGTTATTTTATATAAACGAAAGAAAAAAAAAACCTCCTTCCCTTTGTTTTGCTGTAATTAATTGCGAGAGAGAGGGAAGATTACAAAGCAGGGCCTTATCCTGCGCACCCGCATTCTATCTTGCGCCGCTAAAATACGCCGCACGCCTCCTTACCATGCACCGAAGCGATGAGGTCGCAGAGGAAGCTGAGAGAGGAGGAGGCAGGTCCACCACCACCAGCTCCGCCGCCACCGATGAGTCGGCGCTCGTAGCAGTCGACGGAGAGGAGGGAGAGGGAGAGCTGCACCTCGTCCCAGCTCCGGAGAGGACGGTGGAGGACGGGCCTGACGCAGGCGGTGTAGAGCGTCCGGTAGCCGCCCATGGCGAGGACGACGGGGCGGAGGGAGGCGGCGTAGGCGGGGGGCGGACGGAGGTGGAGGTGGCGGACGATGAGGTTCTCCCAGAGAGAGTCGTGGAGTGAGATGGAGGCCCACAGCCTGCAGACGCATGCGCTCCTCGCCAGAGTCCTTCCGTCCATCCTCTTCAGTATCTCCACCAACACGTCCAAGTGGTCATTGATCACGAACGTCAATGGCCCTGATGATTCTGAATCGGACGGTGATGATGATGGATGTGTGGCCCATTTGGGCTTTTGGTGGGTGCTTCTCATTTTTCTCCTCTTCTTCTTCAAACTTCAACTTCAACTTCAACTGTTCTTGCACCAACCACCTGCTGCTGCTGCTGCTGCAGCATTGCCGTTGTCGTTCACAAGAGAGCGAGTAGATTCTCTATCTATGTATTTATATTTGTATGTATATTATAGTTACTGTATTACGGTGATTGTGGGGCCCACTGGTGTGATATGACCATTGATGTGATTTTGGACACTCCAAACTCTACGATATTCGGCCTCGGAGCCTACTCTCTCTTGCCTTTTATTTTATTTTTTTGGTCTGGACTGAAGAGAACCGTTGGTCGTATGTTAGATTCCTGGATGTTGATGGATTGGATGGCATTTTCGGGGCCACCCCACTCCAGGATTTCTGGGCTGGCACTGGCACCGGCAGATGAATGTTGTCATTTGTCAATGGTCTCACTCTCTCATTTTTCAATTTTGGTGGACCACATTTGGTCTGCACCTGATTTGATCGACTCTGCTTGATTGGATGGATGGATGGCTGGCTTTGATCTCCCTTCTGAAAATGGTTTTTAAGTTGGGGTGCCAGGCCATTTATCCCATCCAAGATTGCTGATCGTAGAAATGATTCTGAAATTAATGTGGATCTTCAATCCAATAAATGCAATAATACCAAGGGCTTGCATTGTGATTTTTGAGTGGAACAGGAAAACAGATGATTTTCAGAAAAGATCTACAGCTACATCGTTGAAATTTAGCACCATGTAATATTATTATATGCGGCCGGGGCCCACCAATCAAAGGTTTTAGCATTATCTTATCCTGGCAAGGAAGAAATTCAAATGAAATGAAATGAGAGGAGATTTGACTTGTAGCACCGCATGGGGATAGGGGTTAGGGAAGGAGAGTATCGAGGGAAAGAGAAGATGGGGCCAAGCAGGAAGTTCCAAACAGAGAACTGGAACTCAGCCTGTCCTCTTTCCCCCTATTTTCTTTCTTTTCTTTTTGTTTTTTCTTTTTTCCAATTTCTTAGGTTAAAGTTAAATTGAAAGAGTTTGTGTGAATTTTTTTTTTTTTTTATCTCCCTTATACTTGGGTTTTTGTTTGTTTACACGTACAAGAGATCAAATATAGTGGAATACTTTAACAGATATTTTTGAGGTCATCCAGACCGTTTATCCGCAGGCATTGTCTTAGTGGGCCCCACAATTATATAATAAAATAAATAAATTAGTGGTTTTCTTTTTATATTCCCAGCTAAGGAGCTACAGGGAACCCAATGAGCGCACGTCACTAGGAGAGCCCTCCAGTGAAATAAGAGGTCCTCGGACAAAGGAAGGAGGCAAAAATCGCTCTAGTGAAAAAAACGCAAGAGAGTCTGAATTCTGGGCAACCATGTGAGGATTGACGCCTATTAGCTTTAAAGTAAGAGGCTCTTCTCAAAATACTGGGGTTCTTACCCCTGTTTGATAAGAGCATATCCTCAAGTCCTTTAACATAGAAAAGTCTTTAATTAAAGATATTTATTGAAAACCTAAGTTGCTCAAAATACCAAATATCAATATGAGTTGATCCCATTGTAAGATTGTCCATTAATTTTGGCGTTGCTATCTATCTAAGTTGGAGCCAACATGGCAACATATATACGAACGTTGCTTATCAAATCAATTAGATTAGGTAACTACGCCATCATTATCTTCGTCATCTTAACCATGCTAATCTCACTTCTCAAAGTTTGATGGTTTCTACTGTGACCGTGACTGACTGAGAGTAGCCGTTGTCAGCTTTGCCTGGAAAGTCTCTAAGCATTTAGCCCAGTTTAGTAGCTTGAATAACCACCTCAAATTGTACATCAGAGACCCGTGGGATTGGAGGATTTGATCCAGTAGTTGACCAGTTGCCCCTCAATGATGGTACGTAAATAGCATCACATTCACTTGTCAGGTGAAATGGACCAAGCAGCACAAGTGTGGACTTAAAGTTGATGAATATGTGTGACCCCACTTTGGGATGGATTCCTAGTGACCCTTCAACAAACCAAGATATGATCATCGATTAAGCTGCTCAAAGCTTGCAACATGCAAATGTACTTTAGCGGGCCAACTTTGTACTCTTGCCAGACAGCCATCTATCTATCAAATTAGCCTGACCATCAAATCAATAGATATTCATTAACGGCACTTTCTGCAAGGCTCATTGGCGCACTTGGTCCCAAAGTAATTTTACATCATAACCACGCATGAATGGAATACAAATAATTCATATGCTATATGCTATTTGGATTTTTTTTTTTTTTATCTTTTGGGTTATCAACCAAGGTACGTAGCTGGAGGACCCTTGTGGCTGACATGAGAGTTGACCCCAGCATAGAAGAGAGGACAGCCTACAAATACAAAAACAGAGATCAAACACCGAAGCCAATGAATGAGCGCCAATGGGGACTCCAAAAGCTATGATGAGAGACCGGAAAATCTTGACTTAGTGAGTAGTGATCAAGAATATCATGAATTTTAGAGTTAGTGAAAACAATCTTATAGAGGGTTGAGTGGAAATTAGAAACATCAAAGTAAATATAACAATACTTTGATGATGATGATTGTATGGCAGTTCCAAGTGAGGGGGGTAAGAGTATGGGAGACTACGAATTATAAATACACCTGTGACCCACCTAAGATGGAGTCCAATGATTTATCGCACTTGTAAAAGTCACCACTCATGCATGATCCTTCCAAACAGAAGACACATAACGAAAGAGATAGCATTTAGGACGTGGGCTCCCATCTCCTTTGTCTTTGTGGGGTTGGATCTTGGTTGATAGGGGAAAAGACCCACCCCCACAAACGCAAGTAAAGATGTTTCAACTTCTACCAAAGTAACAATAAAATTGAGTTTGAGGTAGACTTGTGAATGTGATTCAAAAGGTTGCACCTGTGGCTGTTAAAAGGCCCAGGAGCAACCAAACACAAGCCAACCCTCACATGTACACACACAAGCCAAGATTGCATTATTTTTGTAGAGGCTAGAGTGGGTAGGGCTGACCCTAAAAGGGACCGACGTCATGAGGTTGTGTTTTGTCTCTCTTGGACTTGTCTCTTGGATCTTTTGTCCACCACCGTCTCCGATACCCATGCCGAGGAATTAGATAATTGCAAACCAACAAAGATCCTGTGAAAGCAAAAAAAGGTCTTTCATTGGCTCATTTGTGCGTCTCCCACATTCAAAGGCCTCAGTTGCGAAGTGGGGCCCACATTCCTGTGGTCCACCACCTTAGTGGGCCAGAAAGAAATATATCGCCTCCTGTGTTGATTGTTGAAGCATCCCAATAGATAATGAAGGACTTTTCCTTTAGAAAAAGAAAATAGTCTGATTGCTGGCTAGCTACATTTTCCATTCAAGTAATCAGATGCCTAGGATTCTTAACGGTTGACCAGTGAATTGCCTCTATAATATAATCAGGACCAGACCAGTATGTCGATCTAGATATATATAGTTTTTTCTTTTTTCTTTTTTTTTTTTTGCTTTTTTCACATGAAGATCAACCAGCTATGTAGCCAAAAGAACTGAGTGTAGGTAGGGATGTTTTTCTAACAAAAATATTCACCTACTGGCAGCAGGATGGGAGAGCTCCCCCCTCTAAATCATACAGGCCCCCATGGCGAAGAGCACTGATTCATTTGTTTTTTTTTTTTTTCTTCATACTCCTGCATCCCACAAGAGAACATCTTCCGATTTTCCTCTTTAACCATGAGCACCTTTGGTTCAGAGATGTTCCATTTTTTTTTTTGGATAGCTAGGATTGAAAATCCCTCATTGTTCACTTGTGTGGGACCTGCACTGTCAACTTATCCCTCATGTGATATGTAAAGTTCCTCTGTCAAATGAGCAAAGCTTTTGTGTTTGGGTGCATGTGTGTGTGTGAGAGAGAGAGAGATACTAGCTATGTGTTGTCCCTCTCCACCACCTTGACTTCATACACTCACTCTTCGGTTACCATTGGCAGGTCCTGTAATCTAATCTCAAAAGACTCAGGTCAGGTACATGTTCATTCAAATTGATTGTGGTTGTTTGTATGTTTGCTACATTACAAATGCATCGATAAAATCAAAATTAATCGCAGCTTCATTGTCCTTTACCAAAATATCTTAATTCTTAATTAGACATTTGCATTTTCTAATTTATAAACAAAGATCATGAGTCATTGTAATCACATGAATTAGACATTGTTATCACTATTATTATATGAAGGGCTTCTTTGTCTAATATTTAGATTTCGTGGTTAGCAAAATCCATTTTTCACAAAGGTGCATAAAGGTAGTTCCAAGTTCCAAGTTCCAACCTCCTCCTCCTCTTCTTATTCTAAGAATTCGTTTTTCACATAATCAAGAAAACTTATTTCAAATTTACCAGGGAAAAAAGTTATTTCTCAGTTTTTTCACTTTTAGCATATAGAAAAGTGTTGCACCGAATCACACAAGATTTAAGCGCATGAGAAATGAGACCATTCTCTGTGAAATCACATAATACTCGTTGTTACGCAAAAGTGCCAGAGAGAGGTAAAAACAAGATAAAAGTCAAGTGCATTAATTACATCAATTTCAAACAACACTAGAAAACAAGCAGACAAACAAAAAAAAAAAAAACACAGGAAAACAGTGGCTTATTCTTGGGACTTTCATGTGTAACGGGAGGATTTTGGGTTAAGCAGGTAATTACTATTTTCACAAGAGAGAGGGATTTTGTATTCTTATCGCATACATATATAGGAAATAAAAATATGTTCTATAAAGAAATAAAAACTTATTTCTTTTTTTCTTTTCCACAATAAAATGTGAAGGGTGGGCTATACAAAAATTAAAAAAAAAAAATCAAAATAATTTTCCTCTCAACTTTATAATGGAATCCTTATATTATATAAATGCACCCATATAAATCAGGGTGAGAGCGAGAGAGGAATCACGGCCGTACACAAGGCATGCATGCCTACCAACTAACTTGCTTCCATTGAAGATGACACTTTTAATTTGAAGTCCTATTGAAGATGGGATTGTGGTCCATCTGACTTGGCAGCGCTTTGAGTCTGCACTTATATTGATGGTCTTTCTGTTACCCCCAACAATCAATTAGATGACGATTAGGACATCAATTAACATTATAAAATTATGCTCCTCCACAATGGGACCCAGAGATCAATGTGAATGCTTGAACAGAGAGAACAGAAAGAAAGCAGGGGTGTGTGTGGACGTTGTAGTGTAGCCCTTGGAACGTGTGTGTGATGCAAAGGGAAGGCATCAAAGACCACCCAACTGCTCTATTTCTAATAGCTTCTCTGGATGCTTACCAAAAAGAAAAATTAGCTTCTTTGGAATCCAAATCCATCCATCCAAGAAGGAAATAGTGAATATGGTTGGTAGTATGTGTTTGAAGTCGTCTCGAAATTCCCATGCAAACGTCTCCTCCCGAGTCTTCTTCCTGCATTGCATGCAAGTGTCGTCTTGGGGTGGAAGTCTTTGTCCTTGGCCTTTTTTTGTGGGGCTTCTTCTTTCAAAACGAAACTTCCCAAATCACTAGTTTTTAAATTAAGAGGGTTGCTGGGCACATAGAGCCAAACGCCCTTGGTTGGGCTGCACCCCTGTTTTGGTCAAATTAAAAAGATGATTGCATTTGTTCCTTTGCCATGACAGGGTTGCACTTCAGCACTTGCAACATGCCTCTGAGATCGGGGCCGCATGCGTGGTGGGCCACCCTCAATCAAACACATCATGGACTGAAAGTCAGGATGATTTGATACTCAGGTGGGCCACAATGTACGGCAGAGGGTTTTTTTTTTTTTCTCTTTCTCTTTTCTTTTCTTTGTAAAGATTGGAAGACCATATTCAGTCTACTCAACCTAATTATCCTAATTAATGAATGAAGATACAAAATTGCTTAAAATGTTAATCTCCGAACCATCAGCATTCAGCAGATATGAAATTTGTCAATGTTGCTATGGGACCCACTTCAACGCAAGCCGATCATACGGTAGTGTGAGAGATAAAGACGGTTTTGACATCAGTCAATGGTTCAAATATAATCAATATGATCTGATGATTGTGATCATCTATTTACAGAGGAGACCGCTTTTGTGTATATGTGGTCCTACTTGTGGGACCCATTTGGGTGTTTTCCTGTCATTGGGAGTACGATGGATGGAAAGGTTTATTTATTGAGAACGGTATGCAAAAATCCAATCCTATCAGATTACTCTAGCCTTTTATTTTACAAACTTAAAGTTTAATGGTCTTTCAACATTAGATTTTCTTTTTTTCTTAGATTAAATTCAACTGCGACTAAAGGTATACTGGGCATATATGATCAAATGTGTGCCCAAGTGGGCCTCATAGAGCTTGTTGGAGAAAATTCCGGCTATTTACTGGCTCTAAATTCTGAAGGTTTATGTGCACTTGTAAAGCCATTAAAAATTTAAAATTTCTTGCCCTTAAAATAGATGCTTAATATAATTAGATCACACTGATAACATTGATGATTTGCCATTTAGCAGACAAGTCAAACACTTTAGATCACTGAAGATTAGCAGCACATGTGAACTGAGTAAGCTAACAAACTAGAGGTGTACAAAATGACCCGTAACCCGACCCGACCCGTCAACCCGACCCGACCCGTGGGTCAATGGGTGGGTCACTTTTTGTGCTCGACCCGACCCGACCCGACCCGTGACCATTGGTACGGGTAACGGGTCTCACGGGTCGGGTTGGCGGGTGACCCGTGAACCCTTTTTTTTTTTTTTTTTTTTTTTTTTTTTTTTTTTTTTTTTTTTGGTAGAAGACCAAGGATAAAAATCCAAGAGATATTTGTCAAGATGTGGTTTTAATTTCTCTTAGATGTAGTTCACCGATCAATTTCTAAATATTTGAGTTATTATATTGGTCTCATATCTATGAACTCAAGGCCCATGTATACTATAATATATTTAGTGCGAGGAACATTTATTTTATTCCTATCAACAGATTAAGGTGATCTCACATGAAAAACACGGTACGTTTTGAAACCTTATTAGTTATTACATCTATTAGACATCAGTTTGTTTAGATTTGTTAATCTTGAATATCTTGTTGATTGTATTTAATCATTTAATTGGTGACCATTGAATTAATGGTCAAGATGAGAGTGATTACGTAGTTGAAATTGGACGTGATTTTCGAGTCAAACCGCAACTATTTTTTTTGTATACCCCTACCCATGGTACAAAAGAAGGCCAGCAAACAACCGCAACCACTTTTTATTTTACATAATTACATCTAATCACTTTTAGTTCTCTAACAATTATCTGAAAGTTGTTTGCATAAACAATTTGGTCTTCTACATGAAAAAAAAAAAAAAAAAAAAAAAAAAAAAAAAAAAAAAAAAACTGACCCGCGACCCGACCCGCGACCCGTGACCCATGACCCGTTGAACCCGTGACCCGTTTGACCCGTGACCCGTTTGACCCGTGACGCAAACGGGTCGGGTTCGGGTGGGTTTTCACCCACAAAATTTTAGACGGGTCGGGTCGGGTTTGACCCGAAACCCGCGGGTTTCGACCCGTGAACACCCCTATAACAAACAATTTGAAATGAGATGAACTGGAACTCTGGAAGGGTACACATCAGACATGACGAAATTTTATATAGTAGGTTTTGTTTTTGATGGGTCTTTTAGAATTTGATCAAATGGGAGCTCTATTGGCACTGCGATTTTTGCTCTTCCCACCGCGAAAAAAAAAAACACCTTTCCTAAACTACCCCTCCTCCTCCTCCCTCATCTTCCCTTCCTCTCCAAGCGTCCCCCCCCCCCCTTGCCGGCGGGGAGGGAGCCCCAGCCGGCTGGCCTCCCTCCCCCTCTCCCTCTTCTCCCTCTCTCCCTCCCTCTCCTTCCCTCCCCTACTCTTCTTCCCCCTCCCCCTCCCAGTCGTCAGCGGGGAGGGAGATCAGGCTGCAGCAGGCCGCTGGCGACTAGGAGGGGGAGGGGGAGGGAGAAGAAGAGTAGGGGAGGGAAGGAGTGGGAGGGAGAGAAGGAGAAGAGGAAGATAGGAAGAAAGAGGGAGAGGGGGAGGGAGGCCAGCCGGCTGGGGCTTCCGCCTCCGGCTCCCGGCTGGGGCTTCCGCCTCCGGCTCCAGGCAGGGGCTCCCTCCCCGCCGGCGACTGGAGGGGGATGAGGGTGGAGGGTGGGAGAGGGAGGAATGAGGGAGGAGGAGGAAGGGAAGAGAGGGAGGAGCGAGGAAGGGTAGTTTAGAAAAAAAAAAATTTGTCTTCTAGTACGGTGAGGAGAGAAAAATTCGTGTTGGCTTGTTGGCTGCCCATGTCTCCTTTCAGCTGTTGATTCGCATGTCTGGGCCCAACTCAATATGGGGGAATGGGGGTGGAGACTATATATACATTAGACCTAGATCATGACTCAGGCTCTCATCACTAAAGAACTGAAAACCCTAGGCCCAGGGAATGGCCCATCTAAAAGTTGGGCCTATACGTGAACTTAATTAGCCTAACTCATTAGCCCTTTACATACCAATTGCTCGTCGGCATAGGGACCATCTGGCTATCCTGGCCCCAAGATAACCAAAAATGGGCGGCTTGGTCAGTTTTGATTGAAATTTGGAATGCTTTCTCTTGATGAAATGGTGCAGTGGGAGGCTTTGGCTGTGATATTTAGAAGGTCGCTTAGAAGCCCTTTGCAAGTTACAATGAGATTGGTGCAGTGTGAGGCCTTTTCAAGTTTGAATTGGCCTGGCCCAATTTGTAGATAGGGCAGAGATTTGTTAGACCCAAACTTGGGCCATGTACTACCATGCTATGTATGGCTCTGGCAAAAGGCCTGTCCTGTTGACCAAAGCACACTGGTGAAGGCCATCCTAGGTAAGGTACAACAGCCCACTTTAGGCTGGATTTTAATGGAGTCTAGATAAACGCATGGGCGGTTGTAGGGCTATGTATGGTCCAATAACTATAGAGCTGGGACTATTTTGCCAAATTAACAAATGCAAGGCACATGGTTCAGTTATTGAAGGCGTCCAATGCACACCCATGTGAAGTAGACAGGCCCAATTTGGTAGATCCCAACCCACTTGATTGGGCCCTTACTACATCAGTCCAAATGAAAGATTAAAAAAAGGGTCCGGCAGTAGGAAGAAACCGGCTGAAATTATGATGAGAACTCCATATCGTTGGGGCCATTTGAAATATAAATGACCATGGCATAGACGTGACCCATCAATGTCCCTGCCATCATGGTTGCATCCCGTGTGACATGGGGCCAATTATCCTGAATATTTACATTAGATTTTCGTTAAACATAACAAAAAATTCACCTTAGTTGCGGCCACATCTATGCCATGGTCATTTTTTTGCGAGGAAAACTAAAAAGGACTTTTTTGTGTAGTCAGCATATAAGGTGATTTTTTTGATAAAGCCCTCAAAAATCTATTAATTTCAAAATAACTTTTGGAATATTTGGTTTCGTATTAAACGGTATTAGGACATATTTTTGAAAATTAAAAAGAAGGTTACTTCAGAAGTTACCATGGTGGGTACAAACAAGGGTGTAAATAGGGATCCTAGAGCCCGGCCCACATCATCTCGGTATAAAAAAAAAAAACGAAATGAGTGAGCGTGACTGGTTTCAGTGATCTTTTTTCACTATAAATTTTATCTCTCTGCCTCTTTGTTGTGGTAACTATAACATTTTAAGAAGGAAGGAGCGAAAGTGAAGGTCCCTTCTATATTTCAAACTTTATATCCTATGCAAAGCTGATGAGCCTTTACAAGGAAACCCAGGCTTTGCATCACATCCTCTCTCACCTCTGTTTATTAATTTTTAGTTGAAACCCATTTTCTTATAATTGTATATATATTCAATTCCATACAAATAAATAGATCTTAAAAGGATACTATGTGCACTCACTTTTTAAAAGATAAAAAGTGGAATATAAAAATCGCTTTTTTAAAAAAGAAAAAAAATTCTAGTTTGGTGTGGCAACTTTTTTAGGATAAAAAATGAAAAAATGTATTTACATTTTCTACAATTCCCTAAAAAAGCATTTCCAATGATGGGGAAGGGCCCGAAGGGGAGGATTTGGGAATGAGTTATCCTTGGAGTGCGGAAAAAATTGTCAAAAAGGAGCACAGTAGCATTCTTATTGGGGCAATAGAAATTTGCTCCCCCCATCTATGCTGCTTTGTCCTTGAATTATTGTGATTGACTCATTGATTCAATACTTTGGAAGGATGGGGCGCCATGAAAATGATGAATAGAGATGAAAACTGGTTGCTAAATACTTGGAACACCAAGAATTCAAATGAAAAAAATTACCAAGTCAGTCCACTATGTCTGACCCATTTTGATTGCTACTTTTACTACAGATTAAAATTAGAACTTTCAACTTCATTAATAAATAAGATGAGTGAATTTAGGTTCATAAATGTTGCTTAGTCTATTGATAAATTTGAGAGAATATTAGGAAAAAACTGTATCTCTTCCTTTGCATGACTTCTGTAATAAATAGTACATTACATTCTAAGTTTAGAATCGACAGTATCAATTAAGAATGATGAGATCCTAAATCTATGAACTAAATATAGACGTCAGTATCAATTAAGAATGATGAGATCCTAAATCTATGAACTAAATATAGAATATACACTTGGTCAAAGATGTACATGAATCACAGAAAATCTACAACTAATCTAATAGGATATTTACACCACTATTACTCCCCCTCAAGTTGGAGCATGCAAATCACAAATGCCCAACTTGCGTAACAAATGACCAAACTGCTGACGCCCAAGAGCCTTTTGTCAAAATATCAGCCACTTGATGACCAGTAGGAACATATGCTATGGAAATATTCCCAGCTTGCAGCTCATCATGAACAAAATGGCAATCTGCCTCAATATGCTTCGTACGCTCATGAAAGACAGGATTCTTCGCAATATGCAGGGCAGACAGACTATCACAAAATAACCTCATAGGCTGAGAATGAATAACACCAAGAGAACGTAACAATGATTTTAACCACTTAAGCTCACAGGTTGTAACAGCCATAGCACGATACTCTGCTTCGGCAGACGAGCGGGACACCGTAGGTTGTTTCTTGGTTTTCCAGGAAACAAGAGAACTACCAAGAAGCACAAAATAACCAGATAATGACCGACGGGTCAAGGGACAAGCTGCCCAATCACTATCACAAAAAGCATTCAACTGCATAGTACTAGGACGTAATAAAAATCTCTGACAAGGTTATCCTTTAATATACCGTAAAACACGAATAGCAGCATCCCAATGAGCTATCTGCGGGTTGCTCAGAAACTGAGCAAGAGTATGAACAGAATAACTCAACTCAGGTCGAGTAACAAACAGATACACCAAACGCCCCACCAAACGCCTATACCATTCCGGATGCTCGTAGGGATCACCTTCCGCATACGCAAGACGATGATTCTACTCCATCGGAGTATCAATAGGCTTACAACCCAACATACCTGCTTCCGTCAGAATATCCAAAGCATACTTACGTTGGGAAAGAAATAATCCCTCATTACCATGAGCCACTTCAATACCCAGAAAATATTTTAACACACCAAGATCCTTTATATGAAAACAGAAACTTAAATATTGCTTGAACCTCAAAATCACATCATGAGAGGAACTTGCAATTATCAAATCATCCACATAAACAAGAACGTGCAGGGAGACATTACCCTGCTGATTCTTGAACAAGGAATAATCTGCATACGACTGTACGAACCCAAATTTCCTCAAAGCAGCAGACAACTTAGCAAACCACTGTCGAGGAGCCTGTCGTAAGCCATACAAAGACTTACGTAACCTGCACACCTTCCCTGGAATAGGACTATTGTACCCTGGAGGGAGCTGCATATATACTTCCTCCTCCAAATCTCCATAAAGAAAAGCATTGCAAACATCCATCTGATGCAACTCCCAATTTTGTGCTACAACAACGCAAGAAAAATACGAACTGTTCCCATTTTAGCAACAGGAGCAAAAGTTTCATTATAATCAATACCTGCCACTTGACGATTACCAAAGACAACGAGACATCCCTTAAGACGTTCAACATCACCATTTGCGTGATTTTTAATTTTATATACCCAATTACTACCAATCGCCTTCTTACCAGGAGGCAAGTCTTCCAGCTAGAGTCCACGTACCACTACGTTCAAGGGCATCAATCTCCTCTTTCATAGCCTGACGCCAACCGAATCTTTAACTGCTTCTTTGAAGGAAGTAGGCTCTTTACGCTTAGTAATTGCTGCCAAAAAATGTTTCTGTCTCACAGAAAATTTATTATAATCCACATAACAAGCTATATTGAACTGTTTACCTGAGGAACGAGACGAAGCAGGAGAAGCAGTAGATGATGCAGGGGGCTCTATCTTTCGAACAACAATGTTGGTAACAAAACCACGAAGCCTCGTAGAAGGCACACGAACCCGATGACCCTTACCAAGCTCTTCATTATTTTGCAATGGAACAGTAAGTTCTACATTTTCTCCAATTTCTGGACTCCCCCTTAAATGCAAAGATGTCGTAGTATCACAAGGCACCTCACCAACCATCACCGTACTTGGACTCGACAGATCCATCAAACCACCACTATACGTCACGCCAGAGGTATCTGACGCCACACTCCCTGACGCAGCGCCACCAACGTCTACAGCACCTTCACCGCTCACTCCAGCACTACGCACTTCGCTAGCCTTAGGCGCACCACCCAACTCACTAAATTCATCAATCAAAGTATCTTGTGACAAATATTTTTCAAGGTGTACAGTAGTAGAACTAGGCTCAGGTTCAGGTTTGGAAAAAGGAAAAACATGTTCCACGAACTTCACATCTCGACTAACAAAATAATCATGGGTATCCAAATCATACAATCTCCAACCTTTTTTACCATATGGGTATCCCACAAACACACACCTCCTAGAACGGGGTTTGAATTTATCTTTAACACGAGGTCTATTAGAAGCATAACATAAACACCCAAATACCTTTGAAGCAGTCAAAGGGGCTGGACTCCCAAAAAGAATCTCATAAGGGGTTTTACCATTCAAAACAGGGGTTGGTGTCCGATTAATAAGATGACAAGCAGTCAAAGCACATTCACCCCAAAAATCAATAGGCAACTGAGCTTGAAAGCGCAAAGCACGTGCAACATTAAGAACATGTTGATGTTTTCGCTCCACTCTACCATTTTGTTGTGGAGTATCCACACAAGAAGTTTGATGCAAAATTCCCATTTGAGCAAAAAATTCTTTTAAACATAAAAATTATTGCCCATTATCAGACCGTAACACCTTAACATGCTTATTAAATTGTTTTTTGACCATTGCACAAAAGTTTTTAATCAATTGGCCAACTTCATACTTTCCAACCATCAAATACACCCATGTAGCTCGAGAATAATCATCAACAATGGTTAAAAAATAATGAGCACCACAGCTAGAAGCAACACGATACGAACCCCAAATATCGCAATGTATCAAATCAAACAAATCAGATGCTTTATTCGTACTTAAAGGAAAGGAGTTACGAGGCTGCTTAGCCAAAAAGCACACTTGACAATCGTCATCACAAAACTTATTCAAACTACTACTACTTGCCACTCCAGGTAAAGAACGCACCACCTTCATAGATGGGTGACCCAAATGCCTATGCCATACCAAAGCTGAGTCTGCAACTGTTGAATTATTTGCTTGAATACTGCGAAGAGGACGAAAAAGATAGACCCCATTACGCTGCTCCCCTGCTCCAATCAGGTTCCTCAAACTCCGGTCCTGAATAGTACATAGCTTGTCAGTGAGAGAAAAAATAAATTTCTATTTTTCTAAAAATTGAGACACAGACAGCAAATTACAATTTAGAGCAGGAACATATAACACATTTTCCAGAATTAAGTGTTCACTTAATTTAATACGACCTTCTTTAGTTGTAGTAGTATGTTTACCATTAGGAAGACTAACAGGTTCCGAAGAAATATCGTGTACATCAAAAAATAAATTAATGTTACCGGGCATATGGTTTGATGCACCTGTATCAATAATCCATTGCTCTAGATTTTTCTTACCATGCAACTTTGGAGTCGAAGTCGAGACCTTAGAAGAAGTTAAAGCAGCCACCAATTGCTGGATATGAGCATCAGATAGGGTAGGTACACTTGCACGATCTACCTCACTAGCACCATTCAACGAAGCCTGACGAGTGCTGTCCACAGCAGCAGCAAAACCACCTCTCCCACGGCCTCCTCCACGGCCATTATTTCCTCGGCCTCCTCGGCCACTCGACCTACCACCAACACGACTACCACGACGACCATTACCAGCCCACTCGGGCCACCCAATCAACTCAAAACACTTGTCTTTCTCATGACCTTTTCGGCCACAATGAGAGCACACACGAACATCAACACCACCCTGCACCCTACTTTGCGCCACACCATTAACCGTAAACCCTACCACATCATTACGAGAATCTTGAGCATCAGTCAAAGTTGCTAGCCAGTAATCCCAAAACCAATTGGTGATAGGAAACTGCACAAATAACTACTTAACACCCCCCCTCGGGCGGGACACCTCCCGTTCGGATCCGAAGCACACGCCCGCACAAGACTATAACGTGGCACCCAAAACCAATTGGTGATAGGAAACTGCACAAATAACTACTTAACACCCCCCCTCGGGCGGGACACCTCCCCGTTCGGATCCGAAGCACACGCCCGCACAAGACTATAACGTGGCATGGGGCCTTTTTGCCCGGCGCGTTTTGCGCCCGCACAAACACACAACGTGGCATGGAGCAATTCTGCCCTGCGTAGTTTCGAACTCGAGACCCCAAACTCTGATACCATGTCAAAGTTGTTAGCCAGTAATCCCAAAACCAATTGGTGATAGGAAACTGCACAAACAACTACTTAACACCCCCCTCTGGCGGGACACCGCCCGAATCCGAAGCACACGCCCGCACAAGACTATAACGCGGCATGGGGCCTTTTTGCCCTGCGCATTTTGCGCCCGCACAAACACACAACGCGGCATGGGACATTTCTGCCCTGCGTGGTTTCAAACTCGAGACCTCAGGCTCTGATACCATGTCAAAGTTGCTAGCCAGTAATCCCAAAACCAATTGGTTATAGGAAACTGCACAAACAACTACTTAACATGATGTCTCTCTGTAGAGAGCACCTTACCATGCGCATAGGAGAGCGAAGGCAAAGGATCAAGCATCAACAAACCAGAAGCAACGTCACGATATTTTTTTGAATCAAGCCCCATTAGAAACTGATGCAATTTTTTGTTTTCTAATAGGATATTGTACTCACCAGCAGCGGAACACGTGCAAGAAGGTAACTTTATTGCACTAGCCAATTCCTCCCACAAAGTACGCAATTCACCATAATACTCAGCAATAGATCTACCACGTTGTTTGCAATCAGCAATCATATTTTTGAGTTCATGAATATGAGGACCATTACGAAGAGAGTATCGATCACGTAGATCATCCCACAATACTTTAACTTGATCAGGAAAAGGAATAGTTTTTCTAATTGAAACATCAAGAGTGTTAGAAATCCAAGCCACAAGCATAGAATTAACTATTCCCCATTGATCATAATCCGAAGATTTAGCATCCGGTGCAGGAATAGTCCGATCAACAATCCTAATTTATTTTTAGCACGCAGATTATTGCGAAGGGAACGTACCCACTCATCATAATTATTCCCTTTCAATAAAATATGACTAATCACAGACCCCGTACCTTCCGATGGATGAAGATAATAATGAGTAAAAGGGTCATATCGAGAGGAAGGCGGTGGAGTTTTATCATCACCAGTCATGATAGCTGCACACAACGGTAAGCACCAACAAATTCTAAGAACACGTCTTGGATGACAGGAGTACACACCCTCACAGGATCGAAAAAAATTAGCCTGCTCTTGATACCATGATAAACTTGAGAGAATATTAGGAGAAAACTGTGTCTCTTCATTTGCATGACTTCTGTAATAAATAGTACATTACATTCTAAGTTTACAATCGACAGTATCAATTAAGAATGATGAGATCCTAAATCTATGAACTAAATATAGATGATAGTATCAATTAAGAATGATGAGATCTTAAATCTATGAACTAAATATAGAATATACACTTGGTCAAAGATGTACATGAATCACAGAAAATCTACAACTAATCTAATAGGATATTTACACCACTATTATCTAGCATCTTTTCATCCACTGCCTTTTGGCTATTCATTTTCAACTTGATTAATAATAGGGATAGGTTGGGCTCGTATGCTCACTTCATTCTGTAGGGCAAAAACCCAATAGAAACGTGAACTTTGTCACCCATAGCCAAGGCAAAGGCCGTCTTGCAACACATTTTTTGGGTGCTTATTTCCCTTAAATCTCACAAAATAAATATATTGTCCTCTATTAGTTACCCCTCAAACTGGTCACATAAAAAATAAATGATTTTTTATAATATCATACTCACAAACTTCTCGTATGATCAATCTAACGGTAAGTCTAATTCTCGTTAAAGTAAAATCTCGATAAAAGCACATTTAAAAGAGAATACACATTAATTTTGTACGGTTTAAGATTTTTGGCAGAGTCCAAACCCCAGTCATAGCCATTACACGAGAATCATGCAGCATATGCCGAGAAATCCATCACGGGCTTGCATAGTTATAATTTAGACCGTTTAAGATGCATTTGGCCCCTTCTAGCGATGCAATTCAACTAAATAGGAGTAGGTTCCACCGTCTAATTGAGTGCATGATATAAGTGTGTTTAAGTTAGCGTTTTCGGCCGCACTGATGAGGCATATTTGTATTTCGCAAGAAGGAATGAGATTCATCTCGAACGGTCGGGATTATAAATTCGTGGGGCCGCATGATGAGGTTCTTGCGCGTGGAGTAGTCTCATTATTGGATCCGGACTCGCCTTCCTAACTTTCAAATGCGCGCGCTTCCTCTCTCACCTCTCTCCTTCGTTTCCCCAAAAAGTCATTTTGAATAGAAAGACCGCTCAAAACCTCCCTCCCTTTTTCGTTTTTGTTTTCCCCGTTCCCACACTCACACACGCTCACGCTCTCTCTACAAAAATCTCTAGTAGACGTACAAGTAGAAATGCTTCAAAAACCCTAGTACAAGTAGAAGTAGAAGAAGAAATCCCTACTCCAACTTCTGCAAATCTCCTTCTTTTCTTCCCTCTAATGGCGTCTTCCACGCTCCTCAAACACTCCTCTCGCTACCCCTCCTTCGATTGCCGCTCCTCCTCCTCCTCCCATCAATCTGATATCTCCGCTTCCTCCGATCTCAAAACCCCCACCGCCGCCCGCCGCCGTCCTCCTTCCGATCCGGCTCCCACCGCCGGAAACTCCTCCCGTGCCCTAGCCCGGACCAAATCCGCCGATCTCGTGCGGGGGAGGACGGATCAGAGCAATTTCAGCTCCATGGTCAAGAAATTCATGGAGAAGAGATCGAAGCCGAAAGCGGACCGCACGGCCCTGATCATCCCAGCGGATTTCATTGCAGAGGATTTGAAGAAGACGGCATCTAGGGGTTCCAACTTGTCGGGGCTTCCTAAGAAGCTGTTTCAGAAGGCGACGGGTTCGTCGGGGAAGAAGGAGACGAAGGCTTTGACGGAGGTGAAGGCGAATACGAGGACTCTGGCGATGGTGCTGAGAAGCGAGAGGGAGCTGTTGAGCCAGAACAAGGAGCAGGAAGCCCTAATTGGGGAGCTCCAGCTTATGTTGGAGGAGAAGAGCAGAGAGGTAGAAGATCTTATACTATTTTTTAATGATTTTGTTTTTGTTCGCAATTCTCTACATGCAATTGAAGTTTGTTCTATTGCTTTCAGTGGTTTTAGTGTTGGGTTTTCTCTGAAATTGTTTCATTGTTTCTAGTGGGTTTTCGTGTTCAATATGTTCTTGGGTTTTTGGAACAAATGCTATTATGTAATTTGGTGGGTATATTTAAAATGGGTGGTCCGGATTAGCAGACTAGTGTATGTTCTATCAATCTTGATTGTTCATTTAGTGGGTCACTGGTAATAGGCAATGGGCAGATCTTGACTACCAGTTCCGTGGCTTTTCATCTGCTGCTTGGTTTTATACACCTTTCTGGTTGCATGCCAATTGCCAACTGTTGGCTTTATTCTCTTGTTTAAACTTCCATGTGAAAGTGATAAGTTGAACAGCCATGACTCTTCCATGTTTCTTTTGTTGAATTCTTAGGGCCTTTTTTGGTTGGAGGCATTTCTGAATTGTGCATGTTGGGGATTTCTAACATTGGTTTCAGGTATTTGCTCTGGAGTATTCCGAATGTTTTGTTTGATATGAAAATCCTGAATACCAGACCACCTAAAAAGCCTCTTTTAGCTCTTTTATTTCACAGAATTCCAGCATTCTGTGAGTGGGCTTGAGCATTTGGAAAATTCCACCAAGGGTATGCAATTTGGAGAATTCCAGATTCTCCTAATAGGCAAGATATCCCAAATGCTTGCAACTAAAGAGGCCTTAATAGAATTCATTTTTGTTGAAGTTGAAATTCTCCCAATGCTGTCTCCCACATGGAAGTCCAAATCCTCATGTCCCATCCAGCATTTGGAATCCTGTCATTCTGAGAATTCCAATTGCTATTTGCGACTTCTCAAGTGTGTTGGAAGGGTTGGAGTTTAAAATTTCAGCAAAAGGAACATGACATTTGAAATGCCAAGAGGACATGCATCATACCAATGTTAGAAATCCCCAACAATGGGGCCTGCCATATGGTCTGATTATTGAAAAGTGGCCTCATTTGTACTTAAATGCCGCCTAAAACAAGTCATGCAGTAATTTATGATGAGCTCTTGTTAGTTGCATTTTCTTGAAATGCATGGGCAAAAATGTGTTTTAAGTAAATGTGTTGTTGGATTTTCGCAGGTAGAGAAGTTGAAGGATTTGTGCCTGAATCAGAGAGAGGAAATCAAGGCATTGAAAAGTGCGATTCTTTTTCCAGATGTGATGAATTCACAGCTAAACGAGCTTGTAGAGAAACAGGGGTCAGAGTTGAGACAAGCGAAACAAGTGATTCCAGCTCTTCAAAAGCAGGTTACTTCTCTTACGGGGCAACTCCAATGCCTTGCCGAAGATCTTGCTGAGGTATACTAATAATAACATCCCAAAAACCTTTGTAGTTGGTTGAAGATTTTTTTTTTAATTTAATTATAAGGCTTTGTGGGATAAGAATGAAATTAGGATGATTTGCCTTGGCCTTTTCTTTTATGGACCTTTTTAGAAGTGTATGAGTGAGCGGTAAGCTGGTTACAAGTGTGATAACTACTTGTGGAGAGACAAGTGTGTTTATGGAGCTTTTAGGTCATTAGGGGCTTGCACTGATTGTTGATGCGTTAACTACTAATATTCAAGAGGAGGTATCATGATGTATATTGTTTGTTAGATAATATTCTCAAGTTGCTAACCAATACACCCAAAATGCCTAAGCGCTAAAGGTGCAGCAAACTAACACCCCCCTCCCCTTGGGTGGGACACCACTTGGACTCGAAGCACACGCCCACACAAGATGCAGCATAGTGTCTTTTTGCCCAACATATATACGTCCACACACAAGATGCGGCATGGGTCTTTTTTGCCCTATGCGGATTCAAACCCGGAACATGTTAGCTCTGATACCATCTCAAGTTGCTAATCAATACACGCAAAAGCCCTAAGCGTTAAAGGTGTGGCAAACTAACTACTTCACAAATGTAGTGTTGGTGGATGGATCGAGAGATGGTGTCAATTCGAAACTTGAGGGATGGCAAGAGGCTTTAAAATCAAGGGCTTTAATATAAGTCATACGAAGACATAGTACACGAATTGCAATTTCATTGGGAATATATAGAGAGCTGCAACTCTTGTGAGAGTTGAAGCTTGAGAGATGCCATAGAGTCTTTTTGACACCTTGGCTCTAATATTAGTAAGGATAGATAGATTTAGGAGGATGTTAACCATAGAATAAGAGCTTGATGGCTGAAGTGGAGACTTGCTTTTCCAATACTTTGTGATCGTTGCATACTGATTGAGCTTTTTTAACAAGACACTGATTAGGCCAACTATGATAGAATGTTGGCCAATTAGGAAACAAAACATGTAAAAAATGAGTGGTAGAAATGAGAATGTTGAGATGAATGTGTGGTAAAACTTGAAAAGATAGAATTTGAAATGAGTGCATTCAGAAACATTTGGAGTAGCATTAATAGATGATAAAATATAAACTCATTTGAGATGAAACATGTCCAATGTAGGCCGATGACAGTGTTGGTTAGAAAAAGTTTCTCTATGCAGGTTGATGGCCCCTCAAAGAAAAAGAATAGGAGGACATGGATACAAGTAATAAGGAGAGATATGAAGAAGTTTAACTTATTTGATGATTTGGCCCATAGTAGACTGAAATGGTGAAATAGAATTCCTGTAGCTGACCTTAACATGATGGGGATAAAGTTTGACGATAATGCTTACAACCTTTTCAGAAGTGCCTTAGTTTTCATTTCATCGTTAGAATTTAATTATATTGGAATTTACAAATTTTGTATTTGCATTTTTTTTAAATATTGAGGGGCCTTGAACCAGGAGCAAAAACTCACTATCAGTGTATATGTGCCTAATGGCCTGAATTTCTTTGATGTGTAAATCAATTGAGCTGATGGGGTCAAAAGGAATGGCTTAAAAATGAACAAGATTGGGGAAAGGAATAGAGTTGAGAATCTGAATAGAGAGATCAAACAGTCAATCTATATAGTTTTGGTGAGAATTTGGCTTATAGAATATGAATTGCAAGCTATAATAATTACTCATGGGACAAATGTGATCCTAAATAGATTGGTTTTGCAACATTGAAGGTGTTCAGGCATATTTTTAAGTAGTCTGAGACTCTGAGGATGACAATCTATAGGTTGAGAAGTATTTCTTGTCCTTACACAAAGATAGTGAGACGGAGAGAGATTACATTCCTTTTTGCAATTTCTTGGTAGGTTTTGTGGTCATAGTTTTGCTCTTCTGCTCTTTCATGCTCATATCTTCTTGATTCCTACTAGGAAAATGTTAGTGGACACATTTTACTTTGAAGATTTATCCCCCACAACATAAACATACTGTTCCCTCCGCATTCTTGTCAGGAATTCCTATTAGAATTGTAACCACCTCTCATAGAAAGCTCTTTATTGGAAGCAACACAAAATAACCTAGCAAAGAAAACATTAAGGGGCCCACCTCAACTAACAACAACACAACCCAAAACATCCTTACATTTTTACAAGCAATTTTTTCCTTCTAGAATGCCTCTTGCATGACTTTTTAGCACTCCTATATCCTTGGGCGTGTTTGTTTGCATTAAAATACATAGGGTGGTTAAAGATAAAGATTAAAATGGAGAATTTTAAAGAATGAACATCAAATAACATTTTCTTTTGGGGAAATAGAATCCAAAAATGATGTTATTTGATGCTCATTTTTAGAAATTCACTTTTTATCTTCATTTAATGTGCTATCCAATTTAGAGACAATTTAGAGTTATTATTAAAATTATTTTGTGATGATAGAGGAATTACCATGTAATTTATTGACTTAAAAGCTACGAGAAACAAATTCAACAGCCTTTAAAAACTATACAACATAACCAGGCTTATTGTCCCCTTTATGGGTATTTAAAGTTTAAACCTTGCTATGAATAAACTAAGTATATCCATCGTAATATCAATTGATTTCAGGTAGATGGAAAGTTGAATAGTTAGGCTTGTTTGGGCATTGTCTCATGATTCCGCAATTTCAAAGGGTAACCTTGGGTAGCTGCTTAATTTTTGTTAATGACATTTTACTTGAATGGGCAGGTGAAGGCAGATAAATATGCAATGAAGGCATGCTTTGATGGACATGTCAGCTCTCCAAGAACACCAATACATGAAGAAGGGGCTGCTAATTCTTTGGTAAGCAATAAGGATGATGTTTGACATGATATCACCACCATCGTCATCTCTTCTTTTTCTTTTTTCCTGGATTGAGCAAGTGGTGCAGTACATGTGGCATAAGCTACCTGCCCATGGATTGCTGTGTGAGAGGAGTCTCCCCTATCCACTCGTTTCTCCATCATCTTCATTGTTATTCTTATCATCATTGTCATAATAGTCTTTTGCCATCGTGCTTCTTAAATCATTGTTTTTTGGGGGTTAAAAAAATCATGGTTTTTAGATGCACATGAAATTGCTGCGGTTTGGAATTGGATATTCTTTGTGGAACAGATTGGTATTTGGTTTTTCAGTGCTTGGGTCAGTGTCTACAATGAAAGCTCCAATAGTTCAGATAAAAAAGGAAGAAAGAAAAAAACATAAGTGAAACCTGATGCAAGACCATGCAAAGCTAATCCAAATGATGATGTGAGATCAATAAAACAACTAACCATTAGCAAATTAAATTAAAAAAAGTGAAAATTCAAATTGTGCCTCTTATATGCAAATTCGATTTGAGAATTAGAAGTAACTCTAGGCCTTGCCACAATTCCTACAATTGGAACCTCCCAAATCTGAACTGGGAGTTGCAATGGAAGAAATTTTCTTCCAGTAGCTTAGGGATCAATCCAATTTTCAAGTAGAGTTACTTTGTCCCTTTTGAGGATTTGAATAAAAGTTAGGTTCAAGGGGCTTAATTGCAAATAATAGATAACTAAGATAAGCTATATGTTGGCAGGCAATACTCGGATTTTATGCTTTTTAGGGAATTGCGCAGTTCATAGCATGAAATCTAATCAGCAAATAGTTTTAGATTTGGTATTTCAGCAAAAGGATTGAAGTGAGAGTTCAACGGGTGTTCAAAATCCTCAAAATGGCCGTCGGCCAAGTGGTCTAAGTCCACAAGGAGTTCATCTGGGCCTGACGGGGCTCTAGGTGTTGGGTGGGTTTTGGATAGATGATGAAGGGCTGGAATGGTGTGAAAGCATTAAGAAGTAAGGACTGCAATGGTCGGCAGTTTGGGTTTAGGGTTATATTATGGTCGGCAGTTTGGGTTTAGGGTTATATTATGGTCGACAGATCTGGAGAGGTCTTCGAGAGGTGTGGCTGATGAGATTTGAACAGTCGACTGATGTGGTTTTGTTCTAGGTATTTTTTTTTTTTTTTTTTTGTGTGGTGGGGGTAAAAGATCTTGGTATGGTGTTGACTTTGGGGTTTGGGGGAATATGGCTGTCGGCTATTTGGTTTTGGGTTTAAGGGATCTCGTGGCTTTGGATGGACATGGCTTTTCAGCGGATTTGGTGAAGACGACAGAACTTGATTCACATTCCCTCACGATTCCACCGTGAATCGTGCGTGCGTGTGATTTCTTCTTTGATAGACATTGAATGGTAGGTTTTTGTGGTTCACCTTTCTTTTCTACTCAACCAATGGCGGGTGCATTTCAAGTGAGAACTCACGTGCATTTAGCACGAGCACATTTTTTGAGACACCTAAATGCGTCCTTGACAGCATTTAGTTCTAGTGCATAATGCATTACAGATTTGCGGTTGAGACACCTAAATGCGTCCTTGACAGCATTTAGTTCTAGTGCATCATGCATTACAGATTTGCTCTTCTAGTTTCTAACAGTATTCTATACGGACCGTGCAGGAATTCAGTTCGGGCGATCCTGTGACTCCTATTGGTAGCCCAGATGACATGTTTCTCAAGGATTTAAATCCTTGTTTGACACCTTATTATGCCAAGGAAAAATCTAAGGTAAATTCCTTTTCTATTTAATAATTTGTTTGGAATCGATTAGACTGTGTCCAATATTTAATTTATGCCCACTCTGGGTGGTTTTGACTTTTGAGTAGCACTGAAATAATAGTAATAATAAATAATTAGATAATTAAATAAAGATTATGCAATCTTCTGCTGCAAACCAAGGAGGTTTAGACCAAGTTCTGAACAGTAACCCAGCACGGAAGCTTTCAAACAGTAAATATCTGCAGTTCTGCACCCTGGTTAACTTCAAGCCCTTTCATTGAATTCTAGCAAATTTCTGAATTGAACCCAAGCTTATGCCAGAATGGTTTTAAAACAAACCGAAACAATTCAATTTCAGACAGCAGGAAAACTCAGCAATGTTAAGACAGCACTTGTGAATTACTAAATGCCAAACAATAAAAAGAGCTTCCACTTGTGAATTACTGTATGCCAAACAATAAAAAGTCCTTGTGCCTGGTTATGGCTGTTACATATCTTTTCAAAATCTCAATACCATCAAATGCCAAAGTCGAGTCCGAGTCATGAATTTTCCAACCTTGCAAAGAACTAATAGATCTGTGTACTAATCTCAAATTCTTTCCCATACCTAAGAAATAAGCCACCACTGCAAAGCAGTAACTAGTGATGAATCTTCAATGTGCAAAACTGTCACCATGTTTTACCGTTAGAAAAGGGGGGCTTTGTTGTGCCCAAGAGATTCATATTTCACTGGCTCCATGCCCTGACTAAATCTTCACAATATGAGGGGCTGCTACATATTCAATCTTACTTCTATAGAAAAAATTGAAGCTTTGTTTACAATTGCCGTACTGTTCCATTCTTGCACTTTTAACAAAGTGAAATGACTCGTTTCATCGCAATCTATTGATCCATCATCAAACTCCAGGCATACATTCCCATAAAAGGTTGTGGAAATGATGAAATTCTTATCTTGTGGCTCACTGCCCACTAGTTGATCAGTCCTTATTACTGTAAGGTATCTACCATTACTTGTTAATGGAAGTGAAGAAAGGGCTCCAATAAAATTCTGACTTCGTGCAGGACTTCGAGGAAATGGGCTATGATTCTCTACATGAAGGGGGATTCTCTGGTATCAGCATGCAGACTTGCCTTGAGAGTTTTTCGAGTGCTCAAAGCCCAAAACTTTCTAAGAGTTCAGAATATTGTCAAAGGAGGCTGAGTGTTGGGAATGCTACTGCACGTGTGGCCCGCAAGTCAGATGAAAGCAAATGTAGCTATGGAAAGCGGATTCATTAGAAGCTTCCTGTAATGCTGATTTTAGAAAACTTGGGAATTCTATTGAGTTCAAATACTTCGATCTGATTATGCTCACTTCCCAGCTAAATCAGCAAATTGTATGATTATATTTAAGTCCAATGCAATATATAAGGTTTGGTGTAGATTGCAGTGCTGAACCTTGCTGCCCGAAATAAATGCTGGCTGTTCTCTGTTGTGAAAGTGTAACATGGTAGGTACATCCTGTTGGAAAAATGGCTAAGAGAACCCACCTTTAGGCTATCTTTGGGCCAAACTAAAAGTGGGACCCACTTATAGTTTTAGGTGAGAATACATGGGAATGTAATCTACTCCATGAGTAGACTAATGACATGTATTGGGTTGCTCTAATCCATTAAGGAGTGAATGAGAAATTGCCTCCTAAACAATACTACTTGAACATGTTAAACATGGAAAGAAAGGGAAGTGGAAAACTTGCTTCCCACATTGCTTGAGAGCAATACATTTCTTTGGTATAAATATGTTTACCTTAGTGGTATAAGATGAGCCCCAAGGGGCATCCCACTTTTGTGGAGGAGGGAGGACGTAGATCTTTGTTGGGTCACCACCACACACGCGCGCGCGCGCGCCCCGCCCCGACCCGGACCGGACCGGGCTTGGGCCTGGTTTTGGAGAAATTTTTATTAAAATAATAATTTCTTTTTTGGATTTAAATGGGGTGTGTCCAAGTGGTGTGTGTCCTTTCAATTGTGAAAGGGTGTGTCCAGCCCAAGAGGTGTGTCCAAAGAACAGATGCATCTGTTCACTGAACAGTCACTGTTCTGAACAGATGCAGCCCCATTGAAGAGACCTGAAGCAGCCTATAAATATGCATACTGTCTTCCCATTTTCAATCATCCAAATCACTGCAATTGTTGCATCAATTCGAGTCTGCATTGTCAGTCAGGAGAGAGTCTGTTGTTGCACTCTGGTTCAAACAGACACACAGTTTTGCAGTGCTGCTACTGTGTGTTGATCATTGTATCCTGGGAGACAGAAGCCACTGAAGCCTGTTAGCACCATTGCAGGGGCGAAATTTGTCTTAAGGACATAGTGTTGAACACTAGCCTTGATCTACCATCTACTGCGAATTTCTGAGTTTCGTAAGTTCAACAACGAAGTACTGTTATTCTGCCTTCAAACAGTAAGTGAATTTTAATTCGAAAATTACTTTCTGTAACTCTATTTTACTGTTGCTATTGTGAGGATCTGATTCCTAATACTGAATGTTATAACTGTGTACTCGGGTCAACAATCTTAAGACAAATTTCCTTCTGTCTCAATCTGAGTACACCATCAGTTTAATTCAGTATTACTGATTTCGGGTTCTGTCAGTTCTCTACTGGTTTCTACTTCTTCTTTGTATGAAACCAGTATTGTGAAACTGAGGCTCTCTCTTCATGCAAAACTTAACAGAACTCTAGTCTGTTCTGTGCCTTTACTAAAAGTGATCAGTAAGTCTGAGTTACTGTAAACAGTGTTCTGTTTTTTCTTTTCTCTGAACGTAATCAGTAAGTCTGAGTTACTGTTTACAGTTCTATTACTTTCAATTCCTGCATAATTTTCTGTGCTGTATTTTAAGTAAAGTCTCTTCTGTTATACAGTTATGGGTATTGAGAAGAATACTCCAGTTACAACCCCTGGCCCTGTTTTGGTGAACCATGGGGAGAAACCTGAGAAGTTCAATGGTACTGAGTTTAAGAGATGGCAACAGAAAATGTTGTTCTATCTCACTACCTTGAACTTGGCTAGGTTCCTCCATGAAGAAGCTCCTGCTTTAAAAGAAGATGAGACAGACAAGCAAGTAGTTGCTGCTGTAGATGCTTGGAAGCATGCTGACTTCCTCTGTCGAAACTATATTCTCAATGGACTAGATAACACATTATATAATGTGTATTGTTCATTGAAAAGTGCTAAGGAATTGTGGGATTCTCTTGATAAAAAGTACAAGACTGAAGATGCCGGAATGAAGAAGTTCGTTGTTGGCAGATTCCTTGACTACAAGATGAGTGATTCCAAGACAGTAATCAATCAAGTTCAGGAACTTCAAGTCATTCTCCATGAAATTCATGCAGAAGGAATGTCTCTTAGTGAGTCTTTCCAAGTGGCAGCAATCATTGAAAAATTGCCACCACTTTGGAAGGATTTTAAGAACTACCTTAAGCATAAGCGAAAGGAGATGAGACTTGAAGACCTGATTGTCAGATTGAGGATAGAGGAAGATAATCGTGCATCTGAGAAAAAGGCAGGAAAAACCTTCACTGAAGCTAAGGCTAATGTGGTGGAACATGGGCAGAACCCCAAGAAGAGGAAGAACCCTTCCAATGGTCAAAGACAAGGTCCCAAGGACAACAAGAAGTTCAAAGGGAATTGCTATGTGTGCGACAAACCAGGCCACCGTGCTAAGGACTGTCGTAAGCGCAAGGACCAAGGAAATACAAGTAAGAAACCAGCGCAGGCCAACATGACAGAAATGGACAATCTCTCCACTGATGTTTCAGACATCAATCTTTCTGCTGTGGTCTCAGAAGTCAATCTGGTTGGCAACACCAGAGAATGGTGGGTGGACACTGGGGCCACTCGACATGTCTGCTCCAATAAAGACATGTTCTCCACTTATAATGCTACAAACGGAGAACAACTCTTCATGGGCAACTCTGCTTCTTCTAAGGTTGAAGGCCAGGGACAGGTGGTATTGAAAATGACTTCTGGAAAGGAACTCACCCTCAACAATGTGCTGCATGTACCTGATATTCGTAAGAATCTGGTATCAGGCTCACTACTGAGTAATAAGGGTTTCAAACTTGTATTTGAGGCGGATAAGTTTGTCCTCACTAAGTCTGGGATGTACGTGGGCAAAGGGTACATGAGCGATGGGCTCTTTAAAATGAATGTAATGACCATTGTCCCTAATAAGAAAAAATCTTCTGCTTATATGCTTGAGTCTTCTAATGTGTGGCATGGTAGATTAGGCCATGTTAACTATGATGCTTTGCGTAGATTAGTTAATATGGAATGTTTGCCTAAATGCAGTTTTGATTCAAATATCAAATGTGAAACATGTGTAGAAGCTAAACTCACTAGAACTTCTTTTCATTCAATTGAACGAACTTCTGAACCTCTTCAGTTAATTCATTCTGATATATGTGACCTCAAGTTTGTTCAAACTAAAGGTGGTAAGAAATATTTTCTTACATTCATTGATGATTGCACAAGATACTGTTATGTTTACTTACTGAGAAGTAAAGATGAGGCATTGGAAATGTTCAAACATTACAAGAATGAGGTTGAGAATCAACTTGAGAAGAAAATCAAGGTGATAAGAAGCGATAGAGGAGGTGAATACGAATCACCTTTTGGTGAATTTTGTTCACAGCATGGTATTATACACCAAACTACCGCTCCTTATTCACCTCAGCAAAATGGTGTTGCTGAAAGGAAAAACAGAACTTTAAAAGAAATGATGAATGCTATGTTAATAAGTTCTGGATTACCTCAAAATTTGTGGGGGGATGCTATACTCTCCGCAAATTATATTCTTAACCGAATACCTCAAAAGAAAACCAATAAGACCCCTTACGAGTTGTGGAAAGGCAGACTGCCTACTTACAAATACTTGAAAGTGTGGGGGTGTTTGGCTAAAGTGGCGGTTCCTACACCTAAAAAGGTTAAAATAGGACCAAAGACAGTTGACTGTGTTTTCATTGGGTATGCTCATAATAGCAGTGCGTATCGGTTTCTTATTAACAAATCTGAGATTCCTGATATGCATCCTAATACTATTATTGAGTCAAGGAATGCATCGTTCTTTGAACATGTATTTCCTAATAAACCCTCACAGGAATCGAGTTCTCTTAAACGAACTCAAGATACTGCTAATAGCAGTGAACAAAACCAACAAGAGATTGATGAACCTAGACGGAGTAAGAGGGCTAGAACATCAAAAACATTTGGTCCAGATTTTCTAACACTTTTGTTAGAAGATGAGCCTCAAAGCTTTAAAGCAGCGGTGTCCTGTCCCGAGGCACAATATTGGAAAGAGGCAATAAACAGTGAAATTGAATCCATTTTGCAAAATCATACGTGGGAACTAGTGGATCTTCCACAAGGTTGCAAAACTCTTGGGTGCAAGTGGATATTCAAGAGAAAGATGAAAGCAGATGGATCAATTGAAAAATACAAAGCCAGGCTTGTTGTTAAAGGGTACAGACAAAAAGAAGGCTTGGATTATTTCGACACTTATTCACCAGTTACGAGGATAACATCCATTCGAATGTTAATTGCAATTGCTGCGATACACAATTTCGAGATACATCAAATGGATGTAAAGACCGCTTTCTTAAATGGTGAATTAGATGAGGAAATATATATGGAACAACCCGAAGGGTTTAATGCTCCAGGACAAACCAAGAAAGTTTGTCGACTTGTCAAATCTCTATATGGATTAAAACAAGCACCTAAGCAATGGCATGAAAAATTTGACAGTTTGATGATGTCAAATGGGTTTAAGATCAATGAATGTGACAAGTGTGTATATGTCAAGAGCACTAACAATGGCTGTGTCATTATTTGCTTATATGTTGATGATTTGCTAATTATGGGTAGTAATGATGGAATCATTCAAACTACCAAGAGAATGTTAAACAATAAGTTTGATATGAAAGATATGGGTGTTGCTGATGTCATACTAGGAATTAAAATTTCTAAATCATCGGATGGACTGATATTATCTCAATCGCACTATATTGAGAAAATACTCCAGAAATATAATCAAGATAATAGCAGTCCAGCGAGAACACCTATAGATATTAGTATCCATCTATCCAAAAATACTGGAAAAGGCATATCACAATGCGAATATGCGCAAATAATTGGGAGCCTAATGTATGTCATGAATTGCACTCGTCCTGACATTGCATATGCTGTTAGTAAACTGAGTAGATACACAAGTAACCCAGGATCAGACCATTGGAAGGCCATAGTCAGGGTTCTAAGATATTTAAAATACACCCAAAACTATGGATTGCATTACTCGAGATATCCAGCAGTACTTGAAGGCTACTGTGATGCCAACTGGATATCAGATACCAATGATTCAAAATCCACAAGTGGATATCTATTCACGCTTGGTGGTGCAGCGGTATCATGGAAATCTTCTAAACAAACTTGCATTGCTAGATCCACTATGGAATCTGAGTTTATTGCACTGGATAAAGCTGGCGAAGAAGCTGAATGGCTTCGTCAATTCCTAGAAGATATTCCAATGTGGTCAAAACCTGTGCCTCCTATCTGCATTCACTGCGATAGTCAATCAGCAATTGGAAGGGCACAGAATCACATATATAACGGTAAGTCTCGACATATTCGTCGGAGGCATAATACCGTGCGACAACTGCTCTCTAATGGCATTATGACTATTGAGTACATAAAGTCCATGGATAACATTGCGGATCCCTTTACCAAAGGTTTAGCAAGAGAGCAAGTAAATCGTTCATCGAGGGGAATGGGCTTAAAGCCTATGAATGAAAAGTCGCCATAATGGCAACCCAACCTAGCTGACTGGAGATCCCAAGATCTAGGTTCAAAGGGACAACCGAATTGTGTGTGACTTAACGATATCACTATGGAGATAATATCTCCTGCTCATTCCTATAACAATAATAGTGATACCTGTAGCGAAAATTAGGGTAAGCAAGGCTTTTAATGATTCTTATATCTTGACTAATCAAGTGGGGTATAGCAGGATACTCTTAATAAGAATCACCTATGTGAGTGTGAACTGGGCCGTTTCTATGAGAATAATAAGGCTAAATTCTCTAAAGCACTCATGAAAACCAGGCATTGTTCAGGGCCAAAATGAACACAATCATTAGAACCAACTGTGTCCAGGAAGATTCTGTGTGAACTCTATTGTCTCGGTTTACGTAAAAGGTTGAGTAGTTCAAGACATCACGTTCACTGTTCAACCAGTAAATTCGATAGTACTTCACAAGGGAAGGTTCAAGGCCACAAGCTACCTTTCTCTATACAGAAAATTTCCATTTGTACTCTCTCTGTGTGTCTGCATATCATTTCATTGCTTTCAGTTAATTTCATTCATGTGGGGGATTGTTGGAAAAAATGGCTAAGAGAACCCACCTTTAGGCTATCTTTGGGCCAAACTAAAAGTGGGACCCACTTATAGTTTTAGGTGAGAATACATGGGAATGTAATCTACTCCATGAGTAGACTAATGACATGTATTGGGTTGCTCTAATCCATTAAGGAGTGAATGAGAAATTGCCTCCTAAACAATACTACTTGAACATGTTAAACATGGAAAGAAAGGGAAGTGGAAAACTTGCTTCCCACATTGCTTGAGAGCAATACATTTCTTTGGTATAAATATGTTTACCTTAGTGGTATAAGATGAGCCCCAAGGGGCATCCCACTTTTGTGGAGGAGGGAGGACGTAGATCTTTGTTGGGTCACCACCACACACGCGCGCGCGCGCGCCCCGCCCCGACCCGGACCGGACCGGGCTTGGGCTTGGGCTTGGGCCTGGTTTTGGAGAAATTTTTATTAAAATAATAATTTCTTTTTTGGATTTAAATGGGGTGTGTCCAAGTGGTGTGTGTCCTTTCAATTGTGAAAGGGTGTGTCCAGCCCAAGAGGTGTGTCCAAAGAACAGATGCATCTGTTCACTGAACAGTCACTGTTCTGAACAGATGCAGCCCCATTGAAGAGACCTGAAGCAGCCTATAAATATGCATACTGTCTTCCCATTTTCAATCATCCAAATCACTGCAATTGTTGCATCAATTCGAGTCTGCATTGTCAGTCAGGAGAGAGTCTGTTGTTGCACTCTGGTTCAAACAGACACACAGTTTTGCAGTGCTGCTACTGTGTGTTGATCATTGTATCCTGGGAGACAGAAGCCACTGAAGCCTGTTAGCACCATTGCAGGGGCGAAATTTGTCTTAAGGACATAGTGTTGAACACTAGCCTTGATCTACCATCTACTGCGAATTTCTGAGTTTCGTAAGTTCAACAACGAAGTACTGTTATTCTGCCTTCAAACAGTAAGTGAATTTTAATTCGAAAATTACTTTCTGTAACTCTATTTTACTGTTGCTATTGTGAGGATCTGATTCCTAATACTGAATGTTATAACTGTGTACTCGGGTCAACACATCCAGCACCTGTTGTTCCTATTATATGTGGACCATAATCCAAACGCCACCTATTGGAGGTTACTGGACATCACTCTTTATTCTGAATAAAGTGGTTCAATTTTTGAACTACCCGTGATGGAATAGTGATGATGGTGATGCATGAGCAATTGAGCATAGCTTTGGTGCATACAGCGGTACTACATTGATCATATCTGTTTTTTTTTTTTTTTTGGGGTAAAACATTGATCATATCTGTTGATTTGTATTTATTCTTTCATTTTGAATGCTTGTCTGGATGCAGCTAGGATCCGATCATCCAAAGCAGATGTTCTAGTAAGTCACTGTGGATCATGGATTCTTATGTTGGATATTCCTAGCATATCCAAAAGCAGATGCTTCATCTAGCAATAAAAAAACAGCTATGCTATATGGACGTAATGGGGGTCGGTCTATGTCCAGGTCCGACTTGGACATAGGGGTCGGTCCAAAAACCGGCCCCCCATTACGTCCAAGCAGACTTTTTCATAAAAAAAGGATGCTTCAAAAGTTGTCCCAAGCTAAGACGTAGAAAGAAAGCACCAAACACAGCCCGGATCTTCTGGGT
Source organism: Litsea cubeba (assembly GCA_012931725.1). NCBI lineage: Eukaryota > Viridiplantae > Streptophyta > Magnoliopsida > Laurales > Lauraceae > Litsea > Litsea cubeba. Next base: position 66,195,726 of record CM022950.1, on the reverse strand, counting down.
GGCATACTCACACTTCCTGTCAGTGAGAAGGGTAATTCATGTTGGAAATCTAAGTTGTTTAAGTTGTTCAAAACACCCCCCCCCCCCCCCAAAAAAAAAAAAATAATAATAATAATAATAAAAAATAAATGTGGCCAAATTTCACCTGAATAAGAGCTGATCCAACTATAAGGTTGAGCGAATAAAAAAAACATGGGAATAGAATATTAAAAACAAAGTGGCAGGCCTTATCTCAAATTGCTTTAGCCTTGCAAAATTCTCTTGCCCGAAAGCCTCATAGGATCCAGAGTCCAGAGTCTGCTTTTTAGATAAGCCATATCTCAAGTTACTTTTCAGTAATTTGGGTGTGTTTGCATACATCAAGAAAGTGGGGTGAGTTCGTTTCAGAATGAGTGGATCCGTAGAAATCATCAGGATGAACACGGCAAAATCTGCAAAAAGAGCTCTTATTTATTAAAAGAACTTTAGCTCTCCCTCTCACATACAACAGATCATAAAATTAGAGAACTTGGGTTCTCTCTCCCTCTTACAACAGAACAATGAAATTAGAGAACTTGGGTTCTCTCTCCCTCTTACAACAGAACAATGAAATTAGAGAACTTGGGTTTTCTCACCCTCTTACAACAGAACTGCGAAATTAGAGAACTTAGGTTCTCCTACAGTCCTACCTCTATACATCAGTAACAAATCAAAACACAGCTCTCTCTCATATCATATCACGTAATCAGACCAATCAGAGATGAACGAGGTATGATCCATGGTAAAACAAGGAGGCATATCCAACTTAATTGGATTCTCCTTGCCCCCAATCAACCTGGCAGGGTTTCCGACAGCCGTTGTTCTTGCTGGGACTTCCTTCAGGACCACTGAACCTGCCCCAATCTTAGCTCCTTGGCCGATCCTCACATTGCCCAAAACATGAGTCCCTGCACCTACTAAGACCCCATCTCCTATCTTCGGGTGGCGGTCACCGGAGACTTTCCCGGTGCCACCTAGTGTCACACTATGCAGTATTGACACATCGTTACCGATGACTGCTGTCTCTCCGATCACAACCCCGGTTGCATGATCCAATAGAATACCATGACCAATTCTTGCACCTGGATGGATGTCCACTGCAAAGACCTCAGAAACCCGGTTCTGAATTAACAGTGCCAGCACCTTCCTTCCCCTGGACCAGAACTTATGCGCCACCCTGTGTGCTTGGCATGCTGAGAATCCCTTATAGTTAAGCAAGCAATGCACTAGGCTAATGCAAGCAGGGTCGCGCTCTTTGACCGCCTTGAGATCTTTGACAACCGCTCTTCGAATCGTCAAATCATCAATCAATATGTTGAAGAACACATCAAACAGAACACTGTTGGGAAGATCAGTGTAGCTCAATTTGTTTGCTAGGTGATTCGCAAGAGCGCTTCCTAGCGAATTATGTGACAAGATGGTGGAAAAATAGTAGTCTTGCAAGATGGGTTCCTGAGCAACATCTGATTGAGCTTCCTCGCGAATTTTGAGCCATATCTCCTCCTCCTCCTCCTCCTCCTCCTCCTCACCATAGAATTCATCCTCCATGGTCCTCTTGTGGTTGTGGCCAACGGTGCCACTTACCAGAACATCTGTGGAACTTGGTCTAGAGAATTTGACAAACTTGTATAGCGATTTGTCGATATGGGGGCGATCGGAATCGCAACAAGGCGTGTTCCTTGAAGTTCTGGTCCTCGAATTATCAACGCAGGCGGCCATGGGTGTTTCGGACGTTTTAGGTCTGTAGAGTTTCTTCAGATGGAATTGAAGAGCCTAGTAATAGAAGCAGACATAGAAAGAAGGAAAGATGTGGTGAGAATTGGGTGCTTAAACTTGGATGGATGGGAAATTTATAGAGCTGAGACCCTGAGGGGATATATGGATTATGCCCAGAACTTTCATGGAATTTGAGGTACCAACAAGAAGAACATTTTTAAAACCCGTTTTTAAAAAATAAAATAACATTCTTGCGAAGGCCGTGCGGGAAGGGAACGCTTGGTCTTCGGAGGGAACACGACTTGTTATTGCCTTTTTACTATTGGATATGACGTAACACCTTGCGTCGTCAGGCCAGAAAGATAAAATGGAAGACTGACTACTTTCTCTCTCTCTTTCTTTGCAATTTTTTTTTTATGGCCTAATGAGATGTGAAATCACAATCTTCTTTTATTTTAGAATTTGGATCAATCTATAATGAAGTGGGGGTGGGGCCCTTTGTCTTGTGATCTAGGATGCTAATTTGATGGTCCCCAGCTATATAGATTGAGTCAATTTGAGTGGAATTCTTTGAACCACTTGCACAATTTTTTTTTTTTTTTTTAAGTTCATGCATGTTTTGCCTTCATGGAAAGTTCTATGTAGTCCCTACAAATTTACAAGTAGTGGCCGCCCCAGCCTATATTATTTTTATGTGTCTAGGCCTCGACTCTCTCCCTAATCTCTTTCATCAACATCATAAATCATGAATCAGCACTAGATATTTAATTCACTTATTTATTTTTTAAAATTCTTTTTTTTATAGAATTAGTTATTTTCACCATGACGTTGCTGCAAATTGTAATGTCTCTAGAAAATCCAAAAATAGATTATTTGGAGACAACAAAATCAGGTGAAATAGACGTGTGCGTAAGAACTACTAAGGGTGCCCTTCTTCGTCCATAAGTACTAATGGACGATGAGGATCCATTTTGAGGGGAAATTTTCTGCCACCTTTCAATTCTCATCAAATTAGCCTTTATTTATTTTTGGATTGAATCTCAAATTTTTTTGGTTGAAGACCATTAATCATAGATAATCTGATGTTGTTGAGTTTTTATTATGCATGACGCGTGGACCCCATGATCTATACAACATAAGCACATGTGGTTTGCTTGTTGGTGAAAATCTTTTCCACATTGATAGGATCAATCTGCGTGTGAGATTGAGGTGCTAATATCATTTAATCATGAGTGTGTTAGTTCTATATCATATGTTTTCATTACAGTAGAGATTGGAATTGGAATTTATACACTCTACTCGTGTCGTATTAAGAGTTTTTGCTGAGAAGCTGAGGGACGTGCCCCAATGCTCGAGGGGAACTAGCATAATATTTATTGATATTTATTGATAGGAGGAGTAATTCAAACCGTTGAATTCAGCCCAAGATGATGATGCAATGTTTAATACTTAGGATGGAATGCAGCCCCCATGACTGACAAGTCTTCTTTGGATGGCATCTGCCCCATTTGTCATTGATCACAACGTGGGTCGGATTCATCCAATGCAGTGGCCTATTATCCTACCACAAACACAGTACTACTGGAAGAGAGACGCGGCGCAGACTTGTTTTGACCAGACAAGGGTAAGTTTTCACCTTCAAGTTGACCGTATGTATATAGTCGGAAATTTTTCATCAAGTTAGGACCTCTCAATTTTCGGGATGGCCCCTGATTGACGGACAGCAACAATGCGCAGGTTGCGATCATACCTTATGTGTGTTTTGCAAGAGCTTATGGGGGTCACTTTGATTCGTTTCTATTAATAGGGTGCGAAGAATGGTTTTATAGAAAATCAGCCTAATCATATTATCCTAGTCCTTGTTTTAACAGGCTTATATGCTTATTTTTGGGACTCCTTTTAGTCTTGACCACAGGGTAGAGTTTTAATTCAATTTGCCCTCCTCTACATTGGTAAACTTACATTTAAGTACGGCTCTGTGAGCGAATTGAATAGAAGCTTGACCAGTTCAAATCCTTTAAGTATTTTTTTCATGGTAATTATGAGTGGATCAATTAAGATCCACCACGTCAATGCAGACAACTTATCATGCAGATAGATCATGATTAGTCAACTCAAAATTACCACAGAAGAAATACTAAGATAATCCCAATAATTCATAGACATAGGCTAGATAGAGTATGGTCACACAAGAGAGCAGTTTTTCCTCACCCAAACAGGCCAAACGGGTGGGACACTTCACGCAGCAACTTAAATTAAGGACAATGGGCCCACTGAAACAATGACGTTTGGGATGACATGTGGTTAGAAGTCTTGGTGCGTTTCTTCTACGGTATCCAGACTTGGGGCATTTTCCAGTCAAGCCGTGTAAAATGGTCCGAGATTTCACACGGCCTGTTGTCACTTTACGCGTGGCATCATGTCACATGTGCATCACAAATCACAATTCAAGCCGTCCAAGAGATATGATAGGCAGTAACGACTACTTAATAGTAGCATGGGCATTGCTAAAACCATATATAGCTTTTAAGTTTTTAAACAGGGCCATAAAATTGATTGATTGAGATTGCCTTGTTCATAAATTTTTGGCCATAATACTCCTATCTCCATGGCTAGGATCATCAGTTTAGCCTTATTCCCTTGATCAGAAGTCCAATTAGAGAGATCTACCATATATCACCAAAATAAGCTATATATTCTGAAAAGAAAATATATATTTATAATTCAATATTAATGATATGTAGAATATTCACTTGCAAGAGTATAGAGAAGTGCAGAATTATCAATTTCTGTCACTCTTGATCAGAAGTGAAATAAAAGAATTATATTATATAATCGATTAAAATAAGTTATATAAAAATAAGATATATTTGTAAGATATATAAAAATAAGGAGTCCTGCCTACGGAGTGATGCACGGTTTTCAATCCATGTCATCCCACAAAACCGCCCCTCCCTGAAATGGAACAAAATAAACATCCCACAACGGTAAGCAAAGAAACCCATTATGATAATATAGTAAAAAAAAAGGACGGGGTTGGGGGGTGTTTCCTTTATAAATATCCAACAAGGCTGCCATGTAAGATTTTCGATGAGCATTTTCGATTTAGATGGATCCCGCTGTTGTGGATGGCAGAGATTAAAAATCTCTTATTGTCCACTTGTGGGATGTCCTACGTATATTGCACACAACATGTCAACAACGAAAAGGAGAAGAGTTAAAATAGGAAATATAAATGTAATAGTAACCTTTTGGTGGGGCGGTTTTGTTTTATGATATCCATGAAAAATTTCACTTTGGATTTGTCTCTTGGATGCTCATTCACCGCACGAATATACATTCTTGTTTCCACCGCCGCCACATACAGTGAATCCTTACTCTCTTTACACTTTATCTAGTCAAAAATATGCTCGTCTGGATGAATGGAATGCATTAAGATGATCCATGCATATCAAAATATTGCCTAAGCTTAAGCTTAGTTGGTGGGCCTATATTCCCTTGGATTTAGATTATATATATAGATTAAAAAGGCAGCTTTTAAGAATGGCCACACCACAGTACTCTTTATAAGCTTATTAGAACAACCGGGTCTTTGTAAGGCTGTCAATGGACCTGGATATTACTCAAATCTGTCTAAGCCCGGGTCTAATAGTTGAGGATTCAAAGCATCCAATGGGCCCAATTGATCGGGCTCAGAGTTCGGACAATACTTATAAGTTTGGATCCTTTATTGCACTAGAACTGGGGCTTGGGCCTCATTTTAATGTATATGTGCATGATTACTTATATATTTGCAAAATGTTTAATAAAATATATTTTTAAGTTGTCTATTTGAATGAAAGAAATAGACCTCTTTGACTGAAAGTAGCCATCCAATTGGCCCGCGCCCTATTTGGACTCACAACTTGAACGAACTCGGGCCTCCTATATTTCTTATCGGGCGGGCTCGGGACTGGATCAAGGGTCTGCATTAGACCTAGACTAGGACTCAGACCCTCCAATACTTATAACTGAGCTTAGATTTGAACCCAGGTGGATCGCTACTGAATATGACCTGTTGACAGACTAGGCCTTCGAGGCCTACCAAGAATCATTGAAATCATATGAGGGTTTGGGTTTCAAAAGCCTTCATCATGTGATGTGACTTTCCTGTGTGTAGAAAATGAGAACCATCCCAAGGAAGGAGGTATCTTTTCAACGTTATGCATGATCTAAATTCCAACCATTTTGATGAAGTAGGATGGGTGTCAAAACTTAGATGATTGATTGAATGGCCTATACAACTTGCATGAATGTCAAATGTAGTCTCGTGCTTATTTGTCAGGGGTAATGAATACGAAGAGCTCAAATTGATCATAAAGGTAAACCAGGTGAGGCCCCCGGGCCAGGCCCTTCCAAGCTTGAGGATGGCTCTGAAAATTAGCATGGCACGCTAGTGACATTATCAAACAGATTCGTCTGTTAACTAACTTGGCTTGTATTATGGGGGGCTGTAAAATAGGAAATTCAAAGATAATGTAGTTAGACTCTGAATATAAAAATGAAAAGCAGCATTCGTTCGTTTTGTATCATCAATCAGAAGACATATATCCATCGTTTTACTTTTAAGCTACTAGATTTTGGGGATTATAATTGTAAGTGCACAAAAATTCACGGACCCGGGGGGGTGGTATTCTTGAGACTCACTGAGGAGGACGAAGGCTGAAGCTCCTCGTCTCCTCGTTGAAGATGGAAAAACTGATGCCTGAGAACCTGGAAGAGGGAGAAGAAACAGGTCAGAGGACCCCGGCTGTGGACAGCGCATGGCTCTCCGATGCCTAAGTCAGTATGAGTACTGGACAGTAGGATGAAGATTTTGGGGGAGAAGGTGATACCAGTGTGGTTCTCTCGGACCAGAGAGGGAGAGCCTTACTGTTCCGGTTTGGCCCCTTTTATAGAGGAGGAGAGGAGACAATGAGGTGACTCTGTCAGGGAGCTGTCTTATCGTAGCACGTCGTATCGCATCATGTCGCATCAGGCCATACCCAGGCGTCTGTGGACGCCGTTCTGTCAGTGGACGTGGGCGGCAGGGATGGCCCTGTCAGAAGATATGGGCGGTGCCCTTGTCTTGTCGCACGTGCTGTAGCGTGCATGAGTGTCCAAGGGAGGACAGCTGTCAACCCCTGCCTTGGCTAGTTCCGGCATCCTGACCGAGGTCAGTGTGTGTTGCCGAGGTCGGGGAGCTGTGCAAAGTTCCGAGATGGAGCTCCTGGCCGAGACCAAGGTGACCAATGAGGCAGGGGATCTCGGTTGATGCCTCGGCCCCGTTGCCGAGGTCCAGGATGACAGAGTTCGGTTGGCGCCCTGATGTTGAGTGCGCGTGGCCGAGGTGAGGCTCTGACCGAAGTGGGAGCACTTGGCCGAGCTGGTAGAGGTTGAGATGAGCTTTGCCGAGATGGATTAGCTGGCGCTGCAGCACAGGATGGAGCATCAGGCCAGTATTCCGGCATGTTCGAAAATATCCCCACACAATAACCACTCACTCTCCTCTCCAGTTTCAAATATTGGATGGCTATGATTTACAAATCAGGAGTGTGCAATTAAGCATCTTCTTAATCATCGAGTAATGTTTTCGAATGAGAAATGACGATGATTGTCAATTAACATTTCTGCAGGTCCATTTGGTAACAATCTTATGGAGTGGGCATTTAAAAACAGAAGTTTGGTGAGATTGAGGTAAAAGGAGATAGGAAGCAGAGACTCAATTTTCAAATGCCAAATTGATATCTTCCTTTTGGGAAAAACGGAAATGAATGAGAAAAAATAGGAATTTCACATTGATAGTTAAAGATTCCATCCACCATACAATACATCTTTGATACGAAAAAGATAATAAAATGACTGAAAACTTGTATTTCTTCTTGACATGTTCAACAACAATTTTCTTGAAAACAAATATTTTTCTTTCCACGGCCCTTCAAGAAAATTATTGCAAATCCAATGTGTATGTGTCTTGCAAAGAATATGTTATGACATTTTGTTCTAATTCCTTGTCGCATGTTCAATGTAGATGTGCGCCAATCCATATAGCTTTATGTTTGGGTATCTCCCTCTCCATATAAATAGCCAGGGAACAGACCCAATTGTGAATTTGTGATGGTGAGGGACTTGGGTTATGCTTGTATAGATATGTTAATATAAGAATGAACTCAACTCAGAATTGTAAGAAATATATCTCTTTTAAAATGTTATCGATAAAATCGAATCATTCTTATGATTTTATTGTGTACTCTTAGTTTACCTACAAAAAGCTTAGCATGCACTAATTTATATTGATTTCCTTCTAAAGGGATGTGTTGTGCTAGTTGTATTCTCTGAAATTGAAAGGAAAAAAATTTTGTGTTTTAAAGTGAAATGCTTAGCAGAGAACAGGAGTGCCTAGTTGGTTGGGAACCCTGCACTCACCTAGATGCCGAGGGATCCAAAGGTTTGCTCTCTCCTCGCATGCATGGGCAACCTCTCCCTATGTGTGTGGGTGCTCTCTCTGTACTTGTGCAGGTGCCTCCTCCTTGTGTAATGTAAGTGTTCTCTCCCATAGGAATGCAAACGGATCAATTCCGAGCCAAAACCATGTTGGACCCATAATAGGAACCATTTTGTAAATGAGGGTTCCAGTCAAAACCTATTCTTTGGTTCCAAACTCGGTTCTGATAAGAGGATAGGGATCCAATTTCAGAATTGGATCCAAAATCAATACCAACTATTTTGTTACTTGAAATAGAGATATCATGCAACCCCAAAATCCACAAAAGGGATATCATTTAACCTAGTAATAGCGCATCAAGCCTACCTTCTACAACTAATAAATCCTAGCATCTTTGGAATTAATATATAGGCTGGTACATGAAGTTTTTTACATTAGGGTATATAAAGTCAAGACCCATGTCTTAAAAATGCACATCCTAGCTCTTTACAAATTTTGGGTTCAAGAACAATTTAAAACCAATACTTTAAAAATGAATATGATTCCACATTCTCCCATGGAATCCAAAAATGAAGAGAGGAGAGCCATTGCAATCTTTAGTCCAGTTGCCCATCACCATAGTGGGTTTGCTAAACTTGTTGTTGAAGAGAAGAATATGAACTATTGAGCTGGAAAAGGGGAAATAAAAACTCAAATCTCTTTAAATATAATGGGAAAATAACTGCGTCACGGGTCCACATGTTGCAACCTCATGGATCTAGAATTGGACCCCTTTAGCATTTGAAACTTAAAATTTGGGTTCTAGATCCAAACATGTTAATGAACCAGAACCTAAAACAGGTTCTCAATCGTATTTTATATGGATTAGGACTTTCGGATAATTGGAAATTAATTTGTTTGCATCCCTAATCTCCATGTCAGTGCTGGTGCTATCTTGGGTCCTTGAACCTCCCCCACTTAACGCACACAAATAAATAAATAAAAGAGAAGGGAAAAGAAAACGAGTTTGAAACGCTTATGCTTTCCTTTCTTGTTTTGAATACGTGCCACTCGTCTCTTCTTTTTATCATTGGATTCCATTTTGTGTTCATCCTAAAACAACTTATTTTAGAAAAAAGTTATTTCATGTTCTCACCACGGTTTCTTTTCGATGAATTTACAATAAACCTTAAAATAAATCACAATACAATATAAACATCGACCATCAACATACAATTCGTCATTCATAGAAAAGGAGCAAAGAAGCACCAGAGAGGAACGATGGGGAGAAGGAAAGCTAAGAGGTATGCATTTTTTTCCCTTGATTTCATAAGGACAGATCTTTTCTATTCTTTTTTAGTGTCCTTGCTATCTTTATATTTTACCTATCATCACCAATCTACTGATAGCTCGGTGGAGAGGGATCTCCCTTTGCATAGAAACAACTAGGGATTGATCTCTATTTGTAACTATATTGGTGAGGAAGTTAGGGTAGCGCATGTGTGGGTATGTAAATATTTACCAAAGAAAAAGGGTATTTACTTATCCTCTATCTAAGGATTTAAGATAAAGATTAGTATGTATGTGTGTGAGGATTAAAGGTATGTGATTTTTTGGATTATTGGGGTGTGTGGTGTGTGTGTGTGTGTGTGTGTGTGTGTGTGTGTGTGGGTGCGGGGGGGGGGGGGGGGGGGGGGGGGTGGTGTTACTATTTAGAAGATTTTATGGGATTTTTTTTTTAAATTATGTACCCCCTTTCCCACAAGAAAGTTTTTAATATAGTCCCCCCACCCTAGGTTCAATTTCTACTTGTAACTTAATTTGTCAGTGAGGGAGGGGGAGGGCAAGACCTAGAAAATGTACCTTTTACTTTTCTTTTTTTTTTTTTTGGGGGGGGGGGGGGGGGGGGGGGGGGGCCGTCTCTCATCTATGCGGGTTCCAATGTCTATGGGCTTCTCTCGTGTCATTGGAACTTTTTCAGTTCTCAACTCAATATATAAGTATATATAGAATGGGAAAGAAAGCCAACCATTAGATTTGGAATAGCAATCAATTGGGCCAATCGATCAAGAAAGAAATAGCAACCTCTCCTTTACACAAGCCCAACGCCTCTCCTAAGCATAGTTGTTAATATCGTTTCGGACCTCATTTCGCTATTGTTTGCAAAATGAAAAATTTCGGCCGATTCGGGATTTCAGCGAAACTTTTCGGAATTACATTTCGGGGAAAATATAACATAATATATACATATAAAAGTAAAAAAATAGAAAAAGTAATAAATATTGATTTAATCCATTATAGTAAATTTTTATGAAATTATATATTTGTGAACATATAAGAAATACAAAATATATGTGTAAAAAAAAACTAAAAAATAATTATGTAAAATTCCATTTGGGCCAAAAAGTCACATTTCAGCCGAAATTCAAATCGAAAAGTTTTTGCCCAAATTTCGTTTCGGCCACTTGACCGAAACGAAAAATTTCGGCCATTTCGGCTGAAACGAAACGAAATTAATGACTATGCTTCTAAGCCTTTCTAAAAAAAGAGTCCAAGATCTCAACAGTGACTTTTGGAGGATGGAACTAACAATTTTATAATCTTTACGTAGGAGGAACCAAAAAACGTGAGTGCCTCATGGGCACTATGTAAAAAACATTCTTGGAAAGTGGGGACATAAGTAAGAAAAATTCATAAAATCTTCTAAATAGTGGGGGGCTCGTTTATATGAGAGAAATAGTTGGAAGGAGTTAGAGAAAGAACATGTATGTGGGTGAGCCGGAATACCACGCCCAATATAGATTCCAAAAAGTTAAACAAAAAAGGACCATTGAGACCGGAACGGGAAAATATGTCTTTTGGGCCTTTTTTGGTCTACAGTGACTTTAAGATGATTTTTTCAATATATTAAATTTAAAAAACTATGCATGATATTGACTCAAATAAGCTGATATAATCAATAATGCAATCGCTATAAACACAATCATTATCGAGAGAATAAAAAAGGAGGAAAAACTAAACTGAAAACCGTTTGCTATGATACAACAATATGGTTTGAACCAATGAGTCCAGATAAACTTGGGCTACATTATTATTAGTTAGGCCCTAGTCAAGAAATCATGGTTCATAGTTAAATGAGTTGGACATAAATTGACCCTCTAACTCTCAATAACACCACTACAATTGTAATGGACAAGCTTATGTGAGTTGGTAGGTTTTCCACAGTGATATGCACGCTTGAATATCATTTTTGCATTGGCATATGATAATTAATATATATTTCATCAAAAGAAGGACCACATGTGTCAGGCAAAATGGGTTAAATAACCCATGATATGTTGCAAGTTGGCTGTGTAACCTATCTAATAAGATAATTTCAAACCCGTTTAATAAATGACTTGAACTGACCCATTAAAAAACTAAAGATGGTGCATATAATTACTACACTAAAAATAGAAAATTGGAACGGATTACCGTTTCTAATTCGTCCGTTCCTAATCCGTTAATCCGTTTATAAACCGTTCTTAATCCGTTAATCCGTTTCAAAAACAGAAAATTGGAATGGATTAACGGATTAGGAACGGTAATCCGTTTTAATTTTCTGTTTTTGGTGTAGTAATATTATTTAGTTTTATAAATTATAACAATCTAACCATGGTGTCACATACATTATTGTATTATATTAATTAGTTATCATATGTTGTTCACAAAATGTGTATTTTATGACCATGTTCATATCATATTAGAACTATCATAAATTTACCGTGGTTAGAGAAAATCACATTTATACGTGATTTATGGATGGTAACACATCACAAAATAAAATACATACATTTTCATTCTTTTCTCAGATTGCAAATATATATTGAAAGATTTTCGAAGTAGTGAGATAATAAATAAGTTCGAAAGATATTGGAGAGTTATTGAGATGTTGTAAAAAAAATTTGAAAAAAAAACAAGTTGATTATTACGCTTTAAAGTGGGTTGGGAGTAAAAGAAGAAGAAGGTAAGTTAGTATCTAGAGCTATCTAAATTTATTGTCTTTAAAAAAACATTCCAAGAGGCTCTTCTTCTAAATTCAAATATCCTGATAATAGTTGATTAAAGTCGAGAGACAATAACGGTATTATTTGGATTTCAATTATAAATAAGAAAAAATTAAATTTAATGAGGATTAATATATCAAAATCCTAAAATACTTCCACTGATTTCAAAACCAAAATTATTATTATTAGTAAAGTAAAGTAAAAAATACATCATTTCTTCTCTTCTATTTATTTATTTTTACTCTGTCCGTAACAGTATGTATGATATGATGTATCCAATCTGGTATGTAGACGGACAACCGCTGTAAATGACAACCCCATGGCCATGGAGGAGGCGGAGGCGGACTGTATTATCTGGTGTCCGACGGTTGTAGAAATCTAGGGTTTTCATTATCCTTTGTAAAAAAATATACCTGTAATTGAAATCCCATGCCCTAGGCCTAGCTAGGGTTTATCTTCAAACGCAGAGAGGAGGATGGGACGTTATAGAGGAGTTCCCAACTCTACGGATGAAGATCCAACTCAAAGGTCGATACTTTTCTTGAAATCTAGGGTTCTTACTTGTCAGCACGTATAGAAAAATATGTGTTAGAATTGGGGTTTGGGTGGTAATCGGAATTGTTAGAATTTGATTTTTTTAGGGTTTAAATGTGCTTTGTATTTTTTTTTGGATGTGATAAGTGTTTGCTATGGTTGATTATTTGGATTGTAATTTGGGTTGTTTTGCTTGATATTGAAAAATGGATTTTCACTGGATTGATCTTAATTTGGCATTTCTTATCAATAATCATTCATATCATATAGATTATGTCATATCAAGTTGTTGTTGTTGTTTTTTTTTTTTTTTTTAAACACTTATTGTTTCATGTTCTACATATTTTAGAAGTTCTCTTATACTGTACAGTTCCTTTTGAGCAATATCTCGGCATACTTTCAAAAAAAAAAAAAAAAAATTCTACTTACTACTTAGTTAATCTTTTATGAATCAATTTAGCATCTGCATAGAATCTGATTTCCATTGTGATGGCTATTATCACTAAAATCTGGTTTTGTTTTTATACTGTGATGGCTGTGGAATCATGATACAGTCAAATTCACATTTTTGCATTATTCTTCCTGGCTGTTACTTTCCCGCAATTAAGGTTGAGTACAAATGTGGCCAAATTGTTCTGAAAAAAGAAGAAGAAAAGGAGTGGCTGAATTCACCAGCAGTTTGATTGCAACAGATTGGATGACTATCCTTCTGCAATGCAATTTGGAACATATTCTACTTCCTTTTTATCATCAAATCGATATTATAGTCAATTATGATATTGCTTTGTGTCAGAGAAATCTGAAAACAAGAACTAATTCGTACAATTTTTTATTTCCTTGTCACATGAAGAGCATTGTCACAAATGGTTATCCATTAGAACAAAAGATTGCAACCAACCATTGACTGGAGTGCATCTAAGTACACCCTTATGTCTTTTTTCCAACTCCATTTAAAATTGACAAATGCCATGTGTTTTGTAGAAATAAGAGAAGAAGGCCTGCTTCTAGTGGGGAGAATCTAGAGACAGTAGCTTCAGGTATGCTATCATCACATCTTTATCAATTGAATTGTCAATCCAATTGCAGGTTTTTATTTCCCTGTTAGAAGATAGATTTATTTGTTTATTGATGTTTCTACGATGTAGTTACAATACAAACTAAGCATCACATCTTCATCAATTGAATTGTCAATCCAATTGTGTTTTTTTTTTTTTTAAATCCAGTTAGAAGATTTATTTATTTGTTTATCGACGTTTTTACTATATAGCTACAATACAAACTAAGTATCCACCATAACTACTACACCCTTAACTATGAACCAGGGGATGACCATTCCTTCTTCAGGCTGGACTCATTCTGCAATTTGCAAATTGTGGTTCCCCTATGGCTTATAGGGTCACACGGATGTATGCTAATCAGATGGGGATGGGGCATGGGAAGTTCTTATTTTCGTTAGGTGTGGGCTAAATCTTAGCATGACTAGAAAATAGTCACTGTGGGCTAAAGGGTCGAAGTTGAATGGTTTTTTTATCTTTTGATAAATTACCTACCCTCATTCATAATCTCAGCATGACTAGAAAATAGTCACCGTAGGCATGTTAGTGGGTTCGCTTCAGTGCATATGCTCCCTTGAACTGTTGTCTGCTAACAGTCTCTTTTTAATTCCTTAATCTTTAACAATGGAACTTGGTTCTTGAAGAATAAATAGCTTACAAAATACAACCTGAAAGAGGAGACTAAATTCAGTATAACTGCTAGATGGGATGCTGATTACTTTAATGGAGTTTCTCCTTCAAAATTATATTTTGTTTAATTTTTCATCACCATTAATGAGTTGTGCAATTTTTTTTTTTTTTTTTTTAATTATCCATTTACTAAAAGTTCTCTGTGTTGGTAACTTTTTTTTGAGGCAGGTCAAGGAACAAGTGATGGGAAGAGGGCCTTATACCATTGCAATTATTGCAACAAGGACATTTCTGGGAAGATTCGCATTAAGTGTGTAAAGTGCCCTGACTTTGACCTATGTGTGGAGTGCTACTCTGTGGGAGCTGAAGTTACCGCTCACAAGAGCAATCACCCGTACAGGGTTATGGTTAGTAACATCATTATTGAAGCTTACTCTATGATGGTGGATGGTAGATGGTAGCATCAACTTGTTCCTTACATTGAGAAAGCCTTCATTCTTCTCCTAAAAATCCTAATGAATAAATCAAACTACTATCTTTACGGTTTCATTTATACACCTGTAATTGTTCTTCTTGAAATCCATATTTCATTGATGGTTTGATTAGTATCCTTAGAATTTACCATTTCATAAAGTAATTTTTTTTGCCTTTACCAATAAATTTCTATTTGCTTACTATCCCAATTAAGGTCACGTTTGATTGTTCCTTGGACCACATATCCAGAGGGTTAAATATAATGATAGAACCGATTATTTTTTGTCAGACTGTGCATTGGATGGTATCAAAATGTGAAACCATTAGGCGGTATGCCATTCTTTTCCTGTTGTGATAGAAAAGGTAGAAACACACTACCATTGGGGACAGAAGAATGCATTCCTTCTGCTACATATAAATGAGCTGCTACTTAGCATTTATAGAACTTCTAGCAAACCAGTCCCAAGCCTAGCTGAATCCAAGACAGGCCACTTCGACCTAAGACCCAGCCTAGTTCTGGTACCAAGCTAACCAAACACAGCGAAGTCCAATTGCTCATCCAAATACAGTCGGATGATCAGCAAGGTATTAAATTCCAGTGCCAATCTTCATGCCAGTTAGGATTGGGATGAGTAGCTGCCAGCTATGATACTCAGATATGGCATGGAAACGGCAGGGACACTCCATGGACATGGCAGCAGGGACACGGATTTTACACATAAAAAGTGAAGTATCAGATACAATACGACACGATACATTTTCCCCATTTTGAAGTATCCATGCGTCATAGGCTGCCACCCCTACCAGACTGATACAAGTGTGCAAGGTTTAAAAATCAGTCCCCAGCTCGGCTGAACCCAAGACAAGCCACTTCGACCCAAGTCAGAGCCTATTTCTACTACCAAGCCAACCAAGCAAAGCCCAATTGATCATCGAGATAGAGTCGGATGATCAGCAATGTTTTAAATTCCAGTGCCGATGTTCATACCAATCAGGACTAGGATGAGTAGGTGCCACCCCTACCGGACCGATACCGGTGTGCCAGGTTTAAAAATCACATTTTTTCCAAAAAAAAAACCCTAAGGTTAGCGCGATGTTTATCAGTTTTTGTAGCTATTGAAAGATCATCTAACACACAAAGCACCAAATTGCCTTTACATAGTAACTATTTTTTTTATAATTTGACATTCATAGTAAGTTAGTAACATTAAAATAAACTGCAAACCATAATATTAGCCAAGAGTGGGGGCTTGGAGGCTGGAGCCATGAGGGCAACCAATTCTTCAATACGACATAAGAGTTTCAAGTCGACTTGAACCTATTTTTATCATCATTACCATAATCTTTATTCCATATTGGATAATTATGGGAACTCAATGGATAGACTACCTAAAGTTATCAAACAACTTCATTTTTTATTTTTATTTTTTATAACTTAGGGTGTCCCAGCCCTTTGAGCCAGAATAATCCCTACGGGCCCATGAGAGAAAGCCGGGTAAAATTCCCCTGTGGCCTCAGTGTGGTAGTGCAGTTTCGAACCCACAACCTCCGGGTGCAAACCGTGGTCCTAGGCCAACTGAGCTACAACTTCATCTCCATCATTATATTGATAACTCCATAAGCATTGATCTTCAACCCCATATTTTTTACCACCATAATAATAGTGCCCATAGGCCCTATTATCCATATTGATGAGCATAAGAATTTGTTTTGGTTATCATACTGGTAATAGCTCCTTTTACTTCAAACTCAAAGAGAAGAAATGAGTTCCTATATATGTTTTTGGTTGAATTGCTGTGAGACTCGGTGCATGGCAGTCGTGCTATTTTGTGCCAGTCACGTGCTGGCGTGACTCGACCGAATCAAGTTTCTGCACCAACTGGCACCTAGTCGAGTTATTAAAAAAAAAAAAAAAGGTAGACTCACTGAGGAAAAAATTTCAAACCCACCCCATATTTCTTCTAATTGTTGCTTTACATCCCCAAGGGGGATGGAGGGAGAGAGAGAACTTTGGATTTTCTTCTATTTTTATTCTCAAACGTGGTGAGTAGATAGATGATTAAGGTCTAACCTAGGATCAGTCAAACTTCATGTTCTTTATTTTGGCTGAAAGTTGTACGGAAACCTTTTATCTTTTGTTACTTCCAGAAATTGGGATTTGCAAGTTGCCCTTCCCCTTTGTTCAAATTAACCTAGTTGTTATTTTTATTTCAGCATATCGTCGCTGGATTTAAACTCATATTTCCTGGTTTTCTTGTATCTGGCTGAACCTCAAAGATTTGTCTCTGGAGAGTCTTAAGAATTACTTGGGTTTTCATATTCTCAAGACCAAGTTTTGGTCCAGAGTGGAACCTTGGCTGATATATGAAAACTGGTTGACTAAATACAAGTTGGGATTTCTCCACTTCCACTGAGATTCATGCAGCCTAATAAACAAGCGCCTAAAAATAGAGATTTGGAATTTCATGACGAGAGGGAGATTTGCTGTTTGGATCTATTGACCAAGCTGCTCCAAATGGGTTTTGTACTTGGGACTTGTTGTTCAATTTTGAATCCGATGTTCCCTCTGAAATTGGATTTTCTTCTACTGTGTCCAATTATTTAACTGATAGAAACCCTAGAAGTGTAGAATTTTCTAATTTATTGTGAGTTGTGTGTTAGTGGGTTGCACAAGTCTGGTTTGGGTTTATCAATTCTTCTTTTGGTTGATTTTTCTGTCCAAGTTATCAAAGTGAGCAGTTCCATTTTTCTGTGTGTGTGGGTCAATCCTCCCTTACTCTCACAGGAGCATTTTCCTATATGTATATATTGCATGACTTAGACAGGAGCCATCAACACAGTTGGAATGTGCTAATTGTTAGCAATTAACGAAGTTGCAGGTTGAAGTCATGTTACCTATATAATTCTCTCAGTTCGTTTCTTGCTTCATTTCCATTCTCAATGCATATAGGATTTTTCCACCCACCAAGAGTTGAGATCATTGGTACACAAGAGCTAGGCTTGACACACACACCAACTTCTGCAAATTTCGAATCTAATGTTGATAGAAGAGAATTCTTTTGGTTTACTGAGTTGTTTCTTTATTCATCCTCTATAAATTTTCTCCTCTGCAGGACAACTTGTCTTTTCCCCTTATTTGTCCAGATTGGAATGCTGATGAGGAGATATTGCTTCTTGAGGTATGCCCAAACTTTTTTTTTTTCTCTGTTATGGATTAAGGCAAAGACCCCCTTGTACATTTGCATGTAATCTTACTTGTTTGGAACTTATTCCCATAACAATCAATTACTCAGGGTATCGAAATGTATGGTTTGGGAAACTGGGCAGAGGTTGCAGAGCATGTTGGTACCAAGAGCAAGCAGCAATGCATTGAGCACTATAAAAGTGCTTACTTGAACTCCCCTTGCTATCCTCTTCCAGTAATACATCTGTTCTTATGCTTCTGATCTGTTTTGATTTATTTGCTGTTAGTGAGTCTTTTTCAAATGTACAATTATCAGTACCAATTACTAAGCTTTAAAAAAAAAAATCTTTTAACCTGTTTGTGTGTTTTAGGATATGTCTCATGTTGTTGGGAAGAATAGAAAGGAGCTTCTTGCTATGGCTAAAGTGCAGGGTGAAGGCAAAAAAGGTATGTGGTCATGTTAATGATTACATTTTGAAGTTAACCTTATTTTTATTTTGATGTAATAGTGAGTAATGGTTTGAATTAGAGAGTAGTAAATGGTAACAGTTGTGATGTAACAGAAAGTAGAAAAAAATGTGAGTCTTAGAAATATTAAATTTGAATTGTTAGTATTTTCTTTATAATTTTATATACATTTGCTTTGTCAATAACCACCATTTTATCTAAATAGGCTTTATATTCCTCTATGTAACGTTAGGGCCCGTTTGTCAATCTACATGTAAAATAAAGGCGAAGTGAAGCCTCCATTTCTCAGACATGAAAAGACCCATGGGTCATATCAAAAGTACACAAATCCCCACTTTTTCAAAAAAAAAAAAGAAGTCAAAAAGCAACTCTTCAAACCACTAAAAGACAAAAAAATTCACGTTTTACACAAAAGGTCAAAAAGATTCCTTACCAATCCACTAAAAACAAAAGACTATCATAACCCACTTATATTTTATTCTCTCTTGATTTGATGCTTTACTTTACCTTTATTTTATGAGAAAATTACCAAACGGGCCCTTATATGGATGTAAACAGGTTGGATGCGAATGGGTCCATGGTGGACCCAGGTCACTGGACTTGAAAGCTATGCATGGATGTAGAGCTGACTGCCTGACTCCAATAGTGTATTGGAATGGGTCCAACTCTGGACCAGACTCAACATCTACATGGGTCAAAAAGGATCAGTGTTCTGATGAGTCTCATATCTCATACCTTAGGGTTGTAAAGAGGAGAAAGCTACCACCTGCTCCATAAGAAGTTATGGTATTCATTATCACGTATAATACTTTTAATATAAGTTACTAATACACATTTTTTTACCGTATGGACCCTAGTGGATCTGACCCGGACCCAATTACCTGTTGTGTCCAAAAGGGGGGATCCATACTGGATTCCTTTGGATCGGAATCCTTGGGTAACCAGGTCAACAGAGGTCCATTGAGTTCTATACTGATGCTGCCATATTTAAACCCGTTGTGCAAATGCCAGCTGTCATGGTGTTTACATGATGACTTTACTACAACTTCAATCATCTTCTAGAGTTGCTGACTTTTTAAAATGAATATATTCTCATTCTTTTGAACCGTCATATATGCACATAAGCAAACACAGAAACCTGTATTCACATATTTGATATTAAGAACATAATAAAGTGTAGAAGTACATTTGCAAACTAAGGAAAGATGCTTCATTATTGATTAATACATATTTGTGCAAAAAATCGTAGATATCTACCAACTTTTAAGAGACTCAGAGTTGGGATGACATTGAGGGAACATTTGGCTGCATATTTTTCTCTGTTTAGGTACTGCACCCATCCCCATGTAGACCTATTTCTCATAAGGGAATGGCTGCTTAAGTAGATTACTTTTCTAGGTTAGAGGCCATGTCAAATGTAGTTTATGCATGCAAATCAGTATGGACAATGCAAAAATAATTGGAAACCTTTTTTTTTTTTTTTTCCCATTTGAACTTGAGGTATCTTAGAACTGAAAATCTTCCTACTAGCATAAGTGAAGCGTAGTGCCGAATCTACTGTGTAGAGACTCGGAGTTGGGATGATATTGAGGGAACATTTGGCTGCATATTTTTCTCTGTTTGGGCAATGCACCCATCCCCATGTAGATCTATTTCTCATAAGGGAATGGCTGCCTAAGTAGATTACTTTTCTAGGTTAGAGGCCATGTCAAAGGAAGGAAAATGTAGTTTATGCATGCAGATCAGTATGGACAATGTAAAGATGGAAACCTTTTTTTCCCCATGTGAACTTGAGGTATCTTAGAACTGAAAATCTTCCTACTAGCATAAGTGAAACGCAGTGCAGAATCTACTGTTGACTTGCTGGTGCATATTAGCTTATTTTTTAAACTATGCTTATAGCCTACAATGATATTTATTGTTCTTAATGAAAATGTGAATATCAGTTCTGTTTTGATTAATAAAAAGAAAGTCATTCTGGGGCATCATTAGTTTTTCCTCTTTCTTAATAAATTATCATTACCGATTTGAGGGAAAACACACACACACACACAGAGAAATTTCCTCCTATTTTGGGTGCTTTGCCATGAGAGAGAGAGAGAGAGAGAGAGAGAGAGAGAGAGAGAGAGAGAGAGAGAGAGAGAGAGTTATTACTGTTATGCAGGCATCTCCTGTTATGCACACGGTCCGTTCTTTGCCATGAGAAGCTACTACGGTTTGCGAATGATATGATGTCCTATTGCTGCAGGATTTCCTTCTACGGTTGAGAACACTCCGAAGGAAGACTCACCATTCTCTCCTCCTAGGGTCAAGTATGATGAGTCATTTTATTTATTTATTTATTATTGTTGCTCTTATTGTTATTATTTTGAATAATGTTTAAAATTTACCAGTTAGAGAACTTTGTACTACGTCAAAGGAGATGAATTACCTACACATCAATACAGCCATTGAATGCCTTCTTTTGTTGATGTGTGAGCTACTCGATTTGCCTCTTCCGAGATTGCCCCAATAAGATTTTTGAATTTAGGAAAGCCTAGATCATGGTTTTTGACTTTTTGTATGCTGTGGAGAGCCTATCTTTAATTTGTTTGGTTGCTTGGAATATTCTCTCTCCTTTGAAGGGATTCTTTTTTTTTTTTACTTTCAAGGGATCAATCTTGCAAGAATACATGGCGCAAAACCTCAAAAAGTTAGTTGTGGTGTGCTTGGGGAAGTAGAGATAGATTGAAAATTGCTAGTGGGATGACTTGAAATGTACATGGGATATCGTATTAGCTAGTAGGTTGACTCAGAGGTGGCTCAATCTTTATACAGACTATCTTGTGTGATCTATCTTATGTCTCAGCTTGGATTAATTTCCGATGTGGAATAATGGCCCCTATCGTCCCCAGACAAGTACAGATTTTATATGTGCATTTCATGGATCACATTGTATCTCTTACTGAGACCCGTCATATCTTACTTACAGCTTGGGCTTATTCTTTGACCCAGGATGCACAACCGAGACTCATTGCTCCAAGTGCTATGATTTTTACATTGATGATATAATAGGATGGTCTAGCATGTGCCCTTGGTTCAACTACATGGAGATGCTGAAGGGTTGAACGCAAATTGACATGGGATCCTTAGTTAACTTGGGAGACTTATTGTTTGACATAATTGTACTTTAGGAGTTAATGGAACATCACAGTTCAACGGAAAGTCAAAATAAATTTCAGGCTTCTCTCTGGACAAATATGGCTATTAATTTATTTTCTTAAAATTTTCCATCTTTATAATGATGTCTGATGAAATTCCAATGGTCAGATCTTGTTTGTCCACACCTTTCTGATAAGAAGAGAATGTATTAGAGACTATGATGGCCGGATACAGCATGGATAAGGCAGGGACATGTGTTGGCAGAGCAGGGACACAGATTTTACTCATAAAAAGTGAAGTATTGGATACGATACAACATGATCCTTCTCCCATTTTGAAGTATCCGTGCATCATAGATTAGAGAACGAGTGGTGACACTGTTAGTGCAGTTTTTATCTAAAGGACATTGTAGATTCTACCATGAAATAGAATATGTTGCTACTAGTGAAGCTGCTGAAGAAGCAGCGCAGTTGAGGAAGTTCACTCGAGGACTTAGTGATGTGCTTAGCAGTTTTAGAACTGATACTTTTTTTTCATGATAATAGTGAAAGCAGTTGCAAAGTGCTTTGAGCAAGGCCTAGTAATGTTTTTATGCACAAGAATTTCAAGTAGAAGGCAATATACCATTCCAAAAAATAAATAAAAAAAGGATAAAAGGCAATATCTATATGCCTTTCCAGCTTAATCCAAGTGGAACTTTTTTTTTTTCTTTTTAAAAAACAAAGCAGACAAAGCTTTTGTTTGTCTATCCATTTTATTGTTTGTAAGAGGAGCATATATATGGCCTTAGTCCTGAAGGACAAATGGATCAAGAACCTTTTTTTGGGTTCACATGCCCTTTTAAAATCCATGAATGTTGGTTGTTGATCTACTGCACCTGAAATGGCTTTTCAGTTCGTGGGTGTTCTGTTGGCATTCAATAATGACTCACTGCATAAAAACCATACTATTGGTTTGCCAGTTGCAAGTGGCAGTTGTTCATTGGCTGAACTGACCTAAAGAAGATCCACAACTGTTGAATGCCATCCATCCTTTATCAGTAGCCTTGACTACTGAAGTTTTAAGCAATAAATTGGTGTAATATCTTTGTGAAGGAACCTTGCAATTCTTTTGATGGAGGCTCTTTTGCAAAAGCTATGAATAAGCATATTGACATGTGATGGACAAGTGGGTGTCTGTTGGATTTGTATGCCTAATGCCCTAGAAAGTGAGTTTTTTCAACCTCTGGTATCACTCTTTCTTCTCTAAATGGACCAGTCTTGCATTGATGCGGGTTGTCTACCAAATGTCATATAGACCTTGGAAGGTTGATTTAGGTATCTCCAATTATATATTATTAGAAAGGGAGTTGGGGAGCAAAGTGATAAAATGCTATATATTTAGATTGTTCCTTCGCCATGATTATGAAGTTTAAATGACAAGCACCAGGTTTAAGCTCTGAGATCAAAGGAATTCCAAAAACCTTATATTCCTCTTTTGAAAATATTTTGACAGATGACGTTGAAGATACAGGTCAATCTCTGTTGCTCAAAAAAACCCAAGGGCCATGGGGAACACTAAATGAATCACATTCCATGATATTGATGATATTGTTGGAATGGTGGGAGAAAATATTCTAAAACTTCTCTCATGGGTCAGCATCCACTTTACTAGCATCACCCAACTCCCCCCAGATTGGAAACATGCCTGTCAAATGGTTTATTGATTATCATGTTTTTGGAGCTTCTTATTGTATCTGTTGTTAATATTGTATCTATCGTCATTCCCACTATTTATGAGACTTGCTTGATTAGGATTGAAGACTCAAGTAAAGAAGGTCTAGTTGGGCGATCTCCATCTGGCTTAATTGCAGGTATGTTGACAGGCATTCTTGCATCATGCATTTCTATCTGATTTAAACTTTCTAATGGACACAAAGTAATACTAATGTCTTGGATCAGATGGAGATTCTGGAGAATCTAAGATGAGTGGAGTTGGTTGTATCAACACAAATGCAGTGTCCACAGGTGCAGGTAAACAGGCATCATTCAAGGATGGTTCTGATGGAATCAAAGTCGACGGCTTGACAGCAGCTGAAGGTATGAAAAAGAAAAACTAAAGACCTTTGGTCTAACTGTCAACATACTTGATTTTTCTCATTTTTCTTACATACTTGATTTGTATGATTAATAAGTTCCAGACTTCATTGTTATCCTTGGAAAGAACTTTGATTTTTGGAAGCATGTTATGTTGACACTTCCATTGACCTAAGCAGGCTTGTTATTATTGGAGTTTGTACAGATATTGCTGAGAATGTTTTAAATTATGTTTATTTTGCTATTTTGGCCCTAAATTGTTTGGTGGTGCCATCTTAGTTGATGTGCCTATTGGCATCGTAGTTTTTCTTTTCCTACCAGTAACACTTTAATATTTGCTTCCTGTCTTGATGAACTACTAGAAAATAGATCTCTTCCTACTAGTGCCACTTCAAGTTTGCTTCCCATCTTGATGAGCTGCAAGAAATAGAATTTCTTGGCTGTTTGCTATATGTGAGTGTGTGTGTCTCCTAGTAGACACAAAATATGTGTTTTTAAATAGACACAAAATATGTGTTTTTAAATAGACACAAGTCAAAGATGAGGTGCTCACTAATGCAAGAGGTTGTGGAAATTTCAAAGACTCGGTGAAATGTTTGTGTGGTAATGTTATAATTTTATAATGCACAAAATATATGATAAATGAATGTTTCAATATAAACATAAGTAAATGAGTGTTTTTGTATAGGGAAAAGAAAAAGAGTTTTTTTTTTTTTTTTAATTTACTGAAAGACCCCTGATTTTCATACAACCTCAAAAAGCAATCCTACCCAACACACACACACACACACACACACACACACACACACAACACACACACAAACCTCGACTAATAGTCAAACTGTAAAAAAGTCGCTAACACCCCAAACTTTGTTCTTGACATTTTGCATCAAAGCAGAGAAGAAAGGCACTCATCTGAGATATGTGTATGTTTGTGTGATGATTGAGAGAGAATGTTTTTTTTTTTTTTTTTTCTAATTCCTGTTTGTTACACCCGAGTGGGTTTCGTTGGCTGAAAGCAAAAGTAAAATTGACAATCACTGTGACCCATAAAGCGGTGAAGAAAATGGGGAATACCAAATCCTAGCATTTCACGTTGTGCCTTGCGATCCCACTACCCATGTCCCCATCTCCATCACTCTTTGGGTGTGCCTCTAAAGGACACACCATTTGTCTCATCTCTATATATACACTTTTTTGTATGCTTCTGCTTCTAGAAGAGATAGACACAAGTCAAAGATGAGGTGCTCACTAATGCAAGAGGTTGTGGAAATTTCAAAGACTCGGTGAAATGTTTGTGTGGTAATGTTATAATTTTATAATGCACAAAATATATGATAAATGAATGTTTCAATATAAACAAAAGTAAATGAGTGTTTCTGTATAGGGAAAAGAAAAAGAGTTTTTTTTTAATTTACTGAAAGACCCCTGATTTTCATACAACCTCAAAAAGCAATCCTACCCCCCCCCCCCCCCCCCCCCACCCACCCACCCACCCACACACACACACTAAAACCTCCCTTGACTAATAGTCAAACTGTAAAAAAGTCGCTAACACCCCAAACTTTGTTTTTGACATTTTGCATCGAAGCAGAGAAGAAAGGCACTCATCTGAGATATGTGTATGTTTGTGTGTTGATTGAGAGAGAATGTTTTTTTTTTTTTTTTTTTCTAATTCCTGTTTGTTACACCTGAGTGGGTTTCCTTGGCTGAAAGCAAAAGTAAAATTGACAATCACTGTGACCCATAAAGCGGTGAAGAAATGGGGAATACCAACTCCTAGCATTTCACGTTGTGCCTTGCGATCCCACTGCCCCATGTCACCCATCTCCCATCACTCGTTGGCGTGTGCCTCTAAAGGACACACCATTTGTCTCATCTCTATAGATAACTTTTTTGTATGCTTCCTGCTTCTAGAAGAGTGTTAATAAGCGAGAGAGGAGAGGAGAGAGGAGAGAGAGAGAGAGAGGAGATTGAGAGAGAGAGAGAGAGAGAGAGAGAGAGAGAGAGAGAGAGATAGAGAGAGAGAGAGAGAGAGAGAGAGGAGAGAGAGAGAGAGAGAGAGAGAGAGAGAGAGAGAGAGAGAGAGAGAGAGAGAGAGAGAGAGAGAGCATTCTGTACCTGTTAGCTGGCGGGATCACAGAACAAAGAAAGTAGTGAAAGTAGTGCCAGCAGTCTGCCATTCCATTATCTTGGATGATTCAACTTACCATATGATGGGTTATATATGAGGGGCAAAATTGTTCTTTTATCCTTAAATTTAAAGGGGAAGCTCATTTGAGTTTCCTCGGGGGTAAATCGGTAAAAAAAACAGAGAGCTAGAAATGAAATGGTTTCTTTTTTCTTTTTATATATATAGTTTGGCCATTAGTCAAGGGAGGCTTCAGTAAAAAAAACAAATATAAGGGCCTTTATGAGGTCGTGTGAAAATATAGGTACCTTTTTGTAAAAAACTCGAAAGAAAAGGAGAGAAAATCATTCAGAAGATGGATATGGAAAAGTATGTCAAAACTATGTAGACATACACCTTATACTTGAAATTGAAAAAAAAAACCCAACTAAATCAAGGTATTCCTATAGCAGTGTTGGCATGCATTTTTCTGTCCGATTCTTGATCCAACATTGAAGTTTCTCCCCATCATCATCCTGGCCTTGTCCCAATTATGTTGGCTGTACATTTTTTGATTCTCCATTCCAATCTATCCTGAGCCAAATCCTTGGAAAGGGCAAGTTTATATAGAACAAATTGAGTATATTTGTCACATGAGTTTTTGTACATATGCAATTAGCAAGGAAGGATTTTCTATATCAGAATAAATAATGAAATTAATATCTTCCTTTCAAGATGATGTGTTATTTTCTCATGCATTCAATTATTCTTTTTTCTTTTTCGGGACTGTGACTCTATGCTCAGTACATTTCATGTCCTTGTAGAAACTCAAATAGATCGGAGTGTTGGAGGAAAGAAACCCAAGAACTCAGGAGACGACGGACCTTCGATGACTGAATTGAGTGGCTATAACCCCAAGAGGCAAGAGTTTGACCCTGAATACGACAATGATGCGGAGCAGATGCTGGCTGAAATGGAGTTCAAGGATACTGATAACGAAGCTGAGCGTGAACTGAAATTGCGAGTACTGCGTATTTATTGTTCTAGGTGTGCCATAACATTATCTTTATCATGATTATATATGTGCTTGTGTGTGTGCATGTGCGTGTTACTGAAGGATATTGAAGATTTTGGCAGATAATTATTAAAGCATTGTGCGAGTCTCAGGCACACCACACTAGGGTAGAGTAATACGTTAAGGCGAAAATAATGGCTTTTTTATTATTTGTAAGTAACATTCAGAATTATACATATTATGGTCTGAACCTCTAGGGAAGAGCTTATATAACTTACTTATATCTAGAACAGTGCATATATGTCTCTTATGCTCCATTGCCACCTTTCTAATTGGGTGGTCTTTCTAAAAACTATTAGATTTTAGCAGGTGCCGCTTCAGCTTCCTTTCACAGTGACATGGTGGATCATTAAAATTTTGAAAGCGTGTTCTTCGAACATGAGACGTTATATGCATATTTTGGTGCTTGATCCCCCTGAATGTTGCATCAACGTAGTTCATATCGCCTAAAGATGGTTCAGATTCACACATCATCTTAGTATATGCATCCATGCGTGCTCATTTCATCAAACATCTTTCTTATTGGTTGTTGATCAAGCTACTATTTAAGTACTAAGTGAAATAAAAACATGCAATTTGGACATATGCATTTATGTGGATGGTAATTCTCTCTTGCAGGCTTGATGAGAGGAAGCGCAGAAAGGATTTTGTATTGGAAAGAAACTTACTTTACCCTAATCCTATAGAGAAGGAACTCTCAAGTGAAGAGAGGGAAATATATAATCGCTGTAAAGTTTTCATGCGTTTTCAATCTCAAGAAGAGCACGAGGCTTTTATTCGAGGTCTTATTGATGAGCACAGAATTCGGAAAAGAATCCAAGAACTTCAGGTGGTTTGTTTACCCAACCTTAATTTTTCTATTTTTTATTTTGGATTTGATCTCTTCTTTTGCATTCTCATTCTCTTTTGAGATAAATATAAATATATAATGCTTGGTTTGTAAGTATGTATAGTTTGCTCTGGTCTTCAGTTAGTTCAAGTGGGTTGACATTATCCAAAATATCCCAGATCTGGATCAGAGAACTGTGACTTTTCAGTTGGTCAAAAAGTTGGTGGGTAGTAAAAAAAATTATGGTGAGTACCAATATTCAACAGAAAAGGCAAAGATTGGATTAAACAATTACAATCTGGAAGATATTGGCATGGCACCAGCTACAATCTGAATACCCAAGCAAACTTTAAATCTGGATGGGCCTAGCAATGTCCATTTCTACATCTCAATCATCTAATGTTTTCTATAATTTGGCTTTGTGCCATTTTGGCGATGGATTTCTCTATCATCTGGATGGGCCTAGCAATGTCCATTTCTATATCTCAATCATCTAATGTTTTCTATAATTTGGCTTTGTGCCATTGTGGCGATGGATTTATCTATCTCAACCATCCAATGTTTTCTATAATTTGGTGTTGTGCCATTTTGGTGATGCATTTTCTCCTGTCATAAAGGCAAGGAATGAAGGATTCTCAAATCAGCAAATCCATATTGTCTAGGTCATGAATGTAAATTTTTTCCACATTCATTTTTTGATTTTTTGTACTATTTTCTTTATAAAATGAAAGTTTTTTGATAAATCATCTATGAAACATTAATTTTTCATGTAGACCATACCACGGGTTTGTGGATTGAGTGAATCACATAAAACAGAAGGATTTCTTGCAATCAAAGGAAACTTTTGGTTCACATAAAACAGAAGGATTTCTTGCAATCAAAGGAAACTTTTGGTTGCTTCAAAGTTCAAACCCACTACATTACTGTTTTGAAAATTGAAATTGTAAGTTCTTGACTGGAGTAGCAGAGGATGAGAGAGTCCCATATGTCTTACCAAAAGTAACAGAGAGACTGGCAATCATGCACAAGGAGCTTTGAATAATGAGATCCACATCATGTTCACTCCATGCTGACCTGGCACAGTCCAGCAAACCATGCTCTGCACCACCATCTTCCTCCTGCTTGCCTTCTTCCTCAGAAACTTCAGAATCTGGTGAAAAATTCCAACCATCATTATCTGATCATCTACCTTCTCTGGAATTGGTGGCAAAAATCTACCAGATCAAAGTGATTCTTCATTACAGACTCAGACCCTCAGATCAAATCTATCCTCCTGGATCACACATTTAAACGTATTCCCAAACATGGGCAAGCAAGCTCTCCATCAATCCAGGAAATACCTGCCATTTCTATTAGAACTTTCAGAAGATAAGATCTGCTTATTTTTCTCGTCTTCTGCCACAAATGAACCCAGCAGATCTCCAATCCCCAAGAAAACTTTTGCATACCAAGTATGCACGCTGACACTTCTTATCCACAGATCTTTCTGTAATTCAGTGAAAAATGCTCATAACCAAACAAGCCCATATGTTATTAAAAAAAATAAAAGAAATAAAACCCATAACAACCCCACGAATTATATTCAGAATATTATTTAACTTTTCATGTGGACATTTTATCAGGCACATCAATTTGTTTCTAGCTTTCACATCAGTTTCTTCATGTGATCTTTGATTCTGAATTTCAGGAAGCAAGGGCAGCTGGCTGTCGTACAAGGGCTGAAGCAGATGCTTTTCTAGCACAGAAAAGGAAGAAAGAATCTGAAGCAAATGCTCGTAAAGCTAAGGAAACGAGCCAGCTTATTACAAATGGCAAAGTACTGCAAAGAGCGAACAAACCTATGAAAGGGGAGTCTGAAGGAAGCCCACGGAGTGCAGTCGATAACCCTAAAATGAAGGGTTCAATAGGGTTAGAGTCTGGTGGCAAGGATTCTTCTTCCACAACTACTGGTGCTAACACTAAATCTTTAGATGAATGGGACATCACTGGACTTCCTGGAGCAGATCTTCTGACTGAAACTGTAAGGCATATCTTATTTATGGTTTTTCATAGCAATCAGATCTTAGATAGCTTTGTGTACTAGTTTCATTTATAGAAACTGTTCCTTACATAACCTTGGATTCAACAAATCCTTATGCATCACGATGGAAACATCATGATACGCGATTTGAATAACATTGATCCTGCCTCATATAAAGGGCTACAAAAGATGCCTCCAAAACCCCAGCTAGACCAGACATGACTGCTTTTGTGATTTTCTTTTCCACATTGAAACCATGCAACGCTCCTAGTGGTTTTTTTGCTTTATTGAATCCTGGAGCTACACAGGCTTGTAGAAACCTAGAATGCTTTTCCATTCAGCTTTGAATCGACATCATCTTTTATTGACCTGTACTTCGCATAGGTGAGATTCATATTGTGAAAACCACTTATGTTTAACAATCTGAGCCATTTTGAGGGGATTTGAAACTTTCCATATGGTCCCTCAAGTATTCCCTTGTAAGAATCTATTTCTCCCCTAGGAAATTGGAAGAATCAACTTGCAAGGAAACTATCTAACGTCTCATTGTATTGGCCTTCAATAGCGATCCACAAGACAAATGATCTGGTTAACTGACAGGAATCACCACTGTCAAATGCTGACCTCAGAGCAAAAGAGGTATTGTACTATAGATGTGGTTGAGTTGAATCTCGGCAAAATAAGTATCACGCTCATGACTTAAAGTTGACCCACCACCTTCGTTTGATTATACCCATTAATATCCCACACCCCATCATATGTAGGCATTGACCCAAATTTTTATCCTATCAGGAGTGATGTACACCATAGAAAACTGGGATTACCTATTGAGCTTATGACATTTTTTTTACCTTTTGCAAATTTGATCAGACGATGTGATTGCAATACTTGAGAGATGGAGGGAGGCTTTAGAATCCAAAGGCTTTAAAATAAGTCGTACAAAGACGGAATATATGGATTATAACTTCAGTGGGTATACAGAAAGAACTGAAATTACTGTGAAAATTGAAGACCATGAGATACCACAAAGTGACTCTTTCCGTTAGCAGAGATGAGAATGTTGAGGTGGATGTGTGGTAAAACTAGGAAAGATAAAATTAGAAATGAGCGCTTTAGAGCATTTAGGGATAGCATTAAAAGGGGATAAAATTAGAGAAATTTGTTTGGGATGGTTTGGGCATGTCCAACGTAGGCCGGCAACGGCGCCGGTAAGGAAAAGTTTGGTTATGAAGATTGATGTGGATGGAGTTAGTAAAATAGATCTGAAGAAGTGCAACTCATCTGAGGATTTGGCTCAAGATTGATCGGAATGGAGAAACAAAATTCGTGTAGTTGACCCCAACATAGTTGGGACAAGGCTTTGATGATGATGATAATGATGAAATTTGATCAGATGGTGTATTATTAATATGAATGGTGAAAACTTAGCCTGGTGCCCAATCGTTGTAGGGCATGTGAAATTAACTAGAAGGATTTTAGAATTGAGAGCTCTACATGGGCCAAACTAATTCAAGACGCCCATGCAGTAAATGGCATAGGACTATTTCTCAGTACTTTGTAACTGATATCACATTTCCAGTTGGTCAGCAAAAATATAGGTAGAGCATGTGATGATTGAGGGAATTTATCTGGTGGGCCATGGTATCTATGCATCATGCAGTCAATGTCTTTGGTCTCAACCCTTCAATTGATGGCCTGAAAATGGATCATTAACCTGGTATGTATGGGCTATGCCACCAAAGTTGTCTCATGATCTTAACTAAACAAATGGCCGAAGAGAGTAACAATCCATGTTTCTTAAAGGGAAATGGTCTTTCCTGTGGTTGTGGGTGAGCATTTCTAATGGGATTGGACTGTCTGAATCACTAACACGTTGGCCCCAGATGTACTGACTGTACCCTAAATGCTATTTTAGTTGCCAGCATCATTTAATACCCTTAGGCCTTAACGACAAAAAACCCTATCTTTGTAATACACACTGTAAAATTCCATAGTTGTGACTCTGAGTTCGAAGTTGCTTTTAAGTAGAGTCCAATGCTTAGAGGGCCTAATTTGTTTGATTTTGTATGTGTTACAGGAACAACAGTTATGCTGTCAGAACAGATTACTGCCTTCTCATTACCTTAAAATGCTTGAGGTCTTGACAGTGCAGGCTATGACCGGGAACATCACCAAGAGATCCGATGCGTATCGCCTCTTCAAGGTCGATACAAACAAAGTTGATCGGGTTTATGATATGGCAATGAAGAAAGGGTTGGTTAAACGTGATGAGGCATCTATGGCTTGATGATGTCAAGAGACTCTATTATGCTTCACAAAAAAAAGTTGATTGAAGGATTAGTATAAAAGGCACTCCTGCTTAATTAATTTCTCTCTTTCATTTTAGGGTTTAGTTTCATTTGGGTAATGCATAATGGAACCTTTATATGAATGATCTAGACTGCTCTTTTATGTGTAGTTGAACAAAGGAACTAGGAATAAATACTGAAATTTAAGTTGGATTTAACAACATAATGTGGAAAAGTTTTGTATTATTGATACTATTGCTGGCATCTATATAATACCTTTTTTTTTTTTTTTTGGTCTACTCTTAAGTGGTCGGTTTTCCAAGGTGAGTCACTGCAATTCACTCTTGCTATAACTTCACTCATGTTTTCTCTCGTAGTTGATTATAAACTACTTGCATGCTAATCTCTGAAGTCATTCCCTGTCTTCAAGAACAGCTTCTTGTCTTCTTTTGTTCATTTTAATGAGATCATCTTTTTCATCTTAATAAAATCAACTCTCTTTGACAGTACCTCCCTATTGGCCTAATTATCCAGGAATTTACTGTAGATCAATAATTATTTTACAATTTTGAAGTCCTTTTAATAATTATTCATTTAGTAGATGACACAAATGCTCCTCCATAATGTAAATGTTTAGTGCTTTTGATTTTCTAATTTTTAAAGCCGTGTTTGCTAAGCATAGGCAGCATTGAACAGTTTGCTGAGCCAGAAAATAGGGATTTCTCACCTAACCTGGTAATTCAGGGTTTAGGTTGACTTTCTATTTTTAGACGCAATTAACAAATGGATAGAGCTTGGAGTAGGTCTCTTACTATTTGACCCACCAATCATAACATGAACCAGCCAGGCCTGACTGATTGCAGTATGGCCTTTCCACCCAACACTGACAAAACCTCAGGGCAAGGTTTTGCTCAGGCATCAAGAAGTAAAACCTTTCCCGGACTGGAATGGAATTTCATGGTGGAGACCCAACAACTCATAGGCTGCATTATTTCTGCTTCATAAATGTTAAGAGAATACCAAAGTCCAAAAGCTAATGATCAGTTTGCTATGACCAAGAGGTTATGGACGCATGATCGATTGGAGACGGTGGTTTGCTAACCACACTCCAATCTGCAACTGTGCAATCTAGAAGGAAAGGGCCATACGTGCAAGCGTGAGTTGGTTCATACATGGCTGCTTATAAATGTCAAGTCATGATCAACGAAAAAAACTGCACCAAATACAAGTCAAGAGTAGCCATGAGATGGCCTACATCCATAGTTACAAAGTCTTTGATTCATGTAGTCTTTATAGCTAACTTCACAATTCACAGAGACACAAAATCATCCCTTGTCTGCAAAAGGATTGCAGGCACTCATGGTTACACAATAAATGAAACATACAACTGACACTATTTCATTGCAACGAAGATGTGGAATTATTTCCACACAACAGGCTTCTGGTCATGTTACATAGTTAAAAATGTCTGGACTTCTGCCTGCCACATCACAAAAGGCCTGGGCCGAATTCCTCATACAGAGGGGTTTCCCTATTAGGGTCTCAATTCAAGTTACACTCCCTAGTTGCATTATGATTGTTGAATAAGCTAACACTAACAATAATCTCCTACTTGCTGTACACCTGCCAGTTAGCCTACCAACTCCCACCTTATATCTATCTTCTTTACAAAATTCTAGGCTGCTAATCAAAACATGATTTCAAGTGATCACCCCAAAAGACCATTTGGTGACAATCATCGTCGTGGCAGTTGTTGTGGCCATTCTTGTCATAAGGGCAGATTTAATTTAAGAACTTCATGCTTCAGGCGGCGACCATTTCACA
Organism: Litsea cubeba; assembly: GCA_012931725.1. Lineage (NCBI taxonomy): Eukaryota > Viridiplantae > Streptophyta > Magnoliopsida > Laurales > Lauraceae > Litsea > Litsea cubeba. The sequence goes on along the minus strand of CM022950.1, from coordinate 66,161,797 downwards.
TGTTTGGCCAGCACTCCCAAGATCCACTTCCATAACCAACTTCCCATCTACATGATCGCCATCATCATTGCCGTCTTGTGCATTGTTGATGCTATCTCCATCAATGCCACCATCATGGTCCTTGCCATCATCCCTTGCAACTTCATCTTCATTCCATTGTTCCTCCTTCAAGTTGACCCATTTGGAATTTTCCAGTAGCCCACTGATTGTGGCCAATCCAGCTAATGCTTGTTTGGCTTCAAGCAAATCTTGTCCCGAATTAACAGGGGCCTCACATTCTGCGATGGCAGAACTTCCAGACTCGGCCACCTTGCATGCAGATATCTTTATGCCCGGGCTGATGGCAGATATAGCTAATAAAATGTCTCGCTTCACCCCAATGTCCACCCACTGACTCCCATTCCAATCCCTAGAAATCCTAAGATTTCTTCTTTGGGAAATCAAGAAGACATCTTCACCTGAAATCATAAAAAAGAGTTCAGGATTTTTTTTACACGGGGAAAAATCCTATACGTTCAAACCTATGCTTTAGGGCCTGTTTGGGAACTGAGCATGGAACTGGAGGTGCCAATTCAACCAGTAGGCTTGAAATGCATAGAAACTTGCTGTATGACTCTTTTTTTTTTCCTAATACATGCTCTCGTTGGTAGTTGAAAGTCACATTTGAAGTAAATGACCTAAGAAAAGAAACGAAATAATGCGAGAGATAAATGCATTGTTTTTCTTTTAGGAATAGATTTTGGTCTGGCCATGTACTGAATCATTTTGCTTGGCACATTGCCACAGAAAATAACTTAGTGTTTTTTTTTTTTTTTTCGAAAAAAAATAATTCCCAGAAGAAACTTGAAAAAAGAATGAGTGAGTTCAAGTGACAATGGGGCCCCATTGAAACCAGATTTTTTTAATAGAAAAATAAAGGATTTCAAAAGTAATGCATCTAAACTGGGACCCATTTTATCACCACTAATATAGAAAAACACATACCGGGGAAATAAACTTGTAGATGATCATTACCACCGCAGCCGACATCAGTTACCACACCTTCCCACCAGCCATCGCTCCACCATGCATCTACTGGGATTCCAATCTCATTAACATCATCAGCCAACTTCGCATATGCAGGAGATGGCCGAACTGTGGGGCGCCCTGAGCATCTCATGTCTAATTTATCCGGAGCAGCAGTTCTGGAGGCAGGGATCCATTCCTACACAGAAAACCACAATGACGTGATATCCAGGAAATTGAGAAGTTAAACCGCTCTAATACTGTCTGCATGGCCAGAAGGCAATCAATGAGTACATAAAGGGGGGTTGTAAATGCCAAAAGTATTGTTTGCTTGGGCACCCATTTCTTGTACATGCTTTGAGGCAGGACGACTTGCATGGATGGAAGGCAAGGGTGCTCATAAGCAAGGCCAGCTGGAACTGTCGAACTGACTTAAGCCCGCCCACATTGGGCTGGTTTGAACTGTGTTTATACCTTATAGGGCCATGGGCAGGACACAATTTTTGGGCCTTATACTTATATGGACCTGGACCTATGTATGCTTAAGGACCAGACCAACCCAAGATATTTACCAAAAAGTTATCTTAAAAAGAATGGCCAGTCTGACTTTCAGAAATGTGGGTTGTATCCAGAAGATTCCTCCTAGTGGACAGATAGGTCTCGGACAAGCTACGGCCCGCCCCAGAAGATCCCTAGTGGTTCAATTTTCATAGGAAGGCACCATGGAACAAATTGTTCAATCCGTTCATTTTAAATGGCCTTAAATTTTAAGCCTGTGGGCTGGACAAAACAAACTTTCTAGCCTGATGGTAAAATGAGTTTGGGCCTGGGCCTATGTAACCTAGCACAGAGGATGCTATTATTTTAAAAATGAGCTGGCCTGACTTCCAGGCCGTGGATAGGATTTGGGCACAAATATTAGTCTTGATAGGCAAATGGATCAGGCTTGAACAAGCTTCAGCCTGGACTGGCCCATGAACACCCATAGAAGTGGTTGCCATAGGAAGGCTGTGCCATGGAACAAATTTTGACGATTGGAAGTAACTACTTGAGTTTTTCATTTTAGATGGCCTTGAAGCCATCATCATCTCTTCAAGGTGACTGTCATAGCACTGAGTTCTACACAGAAATTGTCATAGGAAGGTCAGCATGGATTGTAGATGGTCCAAAAATCACTCAGATGTTTAATAAAACAATCAAATGATGCACACGCAAAATTGACAGTTCGAAGAAATTGTACCATCTGTTCATTTTAGATGGTCTTGAATGATATCATCATCTAATCAAGCGGACGCTGGACCATAACAATCTACCTTGTACCTTCCTATGCTACCTTGCAACCTTGCATTGATCAAGTGGTCCATATTGGGCTCCATATAGTGATTATACCTAGTTATGCCAAGGCTGGCTTTCACTACATCATTCCTCATATAAATGATTCAAACACCAGTCTGTACACAGTTGGGCCAAATGATCAGCTATCTGAATCCTTGAATCATAGACACTGCATGTACAAAATCATACCAATATTGCAATGAAATCCTTCAGGTTGAAATAAAATCATTCTCCTGAGCACCAATCCTTCTTTCATCTTTGGTGCAAATTTCTAATTTCATTCCATAAGAAAGAAAAATAGAAATAACAAGAAAGAGAGAAGCGACGTTATCACACATACCTCAAGATTTCCACAGCCATCTTCATTCTGTACATTTTCATATTGAACCTTCAGGCGCTTCTGAGATATTTGCAATACTGTACATCTGAACCAGCAGCCTCTGATGCCACTGTCTTGACACAAAAGCTCTACCTTGTCACCAATATTAAAAGACAGAGAGAGCCGGCACTGGGGCCTGAGATATTTTGCCAGGGGCCTTCTACCTGGCAACCCAAATCTCAACATCCGATAGTCTGGCCCAGAGGCCATTATCTTGCTCCCACGTTCTGAAATACCCACATCAGAATGGGCTGTTGTGAAACTCTGACGCCCTCTGCAGCTTCTAGACCTCTTTGTTCCCCGTTTTACAGAACCTTCATTGCTAAATTCTTCTTCTTCCAATTTGTTCTTAGAGACAACATGTAAATCTATGCACGAGAGAATTGACTGTTCAAAATATCCACGTAATTTACTAAGATTGAAGGGCTTGATTCTATTGTTACGGAACTGTCTAAAACACAGATAGGTTCTGTCTGAAGAGGGAGATGTATCTGGAAGAAATGACAGACATTTCTCATAATGCTCAGGGGTTAAAACAGTAGCAAAACCATCCACGCACTCTGCACTGATAACCTGGGCATGAGGTGTGATGAAGACTTCCCTTGCATGCGGTGTTGGTGGAGGAATTCTGCAGCTGCTAACAACTTCCTGACTCTGATGGAACCACCGCACTTTGACTTTCTTCTGCCCTTTCTTGTCTTCATACATATCTTCCAAGTAAGCAAGATAGTGGTTTTCCTCTTTTGCCATGACAAGAACAAAGGAATGAATCTGGAAAATAGAAATTCAAGACTTAACGAGTTGAGTGGTGGTAAACACTAGAATGATCATCTGCCGGGACATCATCTATACCGTGATGGGACCCACCAAATGAACAACTTAAATTATTAAAGAGCATTCAATGTGCAGTGCCAATGCTTACAGCTACAGTTGTCCCATTACGACAAAAAGCTGGGAAATGCTTGAGCTGTTTACCACAACTCCAGGCCGCACCTGACCACACAATGTCCCAATTGTGGTCTTTCAGGTTCCTTGCAAAATGGTCCTGACATGGGAACATGAGAGATAATAATTACGAACAAATAAAGCTGAGGAAGAGATGGGGAATGACAAATAGATACCTCGCGACGATTTACATAGCCACCCAGTTCATCAACTCCAATTGCTGAAAGTTCAGCGCCCAAACTTTTCACTGACTCGTGGGCCGACAACTCTGCAATGAAAATAGTGACCAATGAATTACATCCAAGTATACACGAGCAAGCATTATTAAATAAGTGAAATCAAAGTGATATAGGCTGTTGTTATCAACAAAGCCTGTACCCCATATACAATGAATATTTTATTACTAAAAGAAACAGCATTCAGATTTCATCCAACAATGATAGAGGCGGGGCCCACCCCTCGGTGGTTTAAGTATGACCTATATTCCCCATCATCACACGGACCATGCCTCAACAACTCCCCTATCCAATGATACTATCCACCTGATGACAATAGATGCAAATCAACATCATTTACCACCACCACCACCAATGCCTTTTCTCATCTTTTTAGGGACGAGATTGTGATTTCTTAGTCTCCAGCTACCCCCTTGTAGGACTAAATTCTCTACAACTCTGCGATCTAGGATGCTACTCAATACATCATTTTAAGTCGTTCTCAGTATCCCTCTTCCCCTAGCTCCTTGTACTTAACACTTAAATCTTGAGAGCTGCTAATGCCACACCCCAAACTTCTCTGAGCACATCCCTTTATTTTAAGACCAATATACCCATGTGTGAAATTACTAAAATGGACACCGTTCATAGCTTCATACCTCACCCAATTTCTCTCTACACTCACCCACCCCCACCCCCACCCTAGCCACGATTGCCCCGTCTGATGGTGGGAGAGAGAGGGTGGGAGAGGGAGAGAGACGGGGAGGGGGAGAGTGGGCGGCAGCGGCGGAGGCATGCCGGGGGAGGGAGAGAGAAGGGGTGTGTAGAGAGAAATCTTTTGTACAAGAGCTGTTTCAAGTCTTATGTACGTCATTAAAATCACATTCCTTGATTTCTCTTTTATCAGAGCCACCACTAAACTTTCTCTTACCAATTGATTAGCAGTTCTATACTTTCTCGTTATTCCACAAATCCGCCTTCACATACAAACCTCAGCTACATGTACATTGTTCCATTCTAGTTTCTTAGCTCCATGGTACTATTTAAAAAAAAAAAAAACAAATAAAAAAAATTAGCTACATGCAGCATTGCAAATCTAACTGTTTTCTATTTAATGGCTCACATTTGATCCAAAACCAATTAGACAGATATGACCATCCAAAGTAAAAGAGTCTTGGAATATTGCCGTCCGCCCATGAGGACCACATATGACCAAGGCCACTGGAAGGTGGAAAATACGTACACAGCAAATTCGGTGAGGTACATTCCCTCAAAAGTAAAACGCAGTTATGGGGAGTACAGCTAGCTTCTTTTCCACAATTGCAGTTATTGCGGAACATAACAAAGAACCAAAAAAAAAAAAAAGAACTCATCTTTCAACTGCAAAGTGGGAAAATAAGCAACTAATTTCACATAAAATATTGTTAGCATGGGCAAAGGGGGCCCGGCCCAATCAGCATATTTATAAGCCATAGAGCAGGAACATCAAGAAGTGAAGACTTGCTTCTGGAGTGCTTTATGATCAGCGCATACCAACAAGATCGAAAGGGAATTTATAGGAAAACGATTAGACCAGTTATGACTTATGGAGCAGAATATTGGCCAATCAAGAAGTAACACATGCACAAATTGAGTGTAAAAGAGATGAGAATGTTGAGGTGGATATGTGGTAAAACTAGGAATGATAGAATCAGAAATGAGCGCTTTCAAGAGCATTTAAAGATAGCATCAATAGGTGATAAAATAAGAGAAACTCATTTGATATGGTGTAGACGTGTCCACCATAGATCAACAATGGAGCCGGTGAGGAAAAGTTTTTCTGTGCAAGTTTATGGCCCCACCAAGGGGAAGGGGTAGGCCGAATAGGGCGTAGATGGAAATAGTAAGGTTGGATATGAAGAAATACAACCTACCAAAGGATTTGGCTCAGGATAGATCATAATGGAGAAACAAAAGTTATGTAGGTGACCCCAACATAGTTGGAACAAGGCTTTAATGATGACGATGAGAGAAGGTCCATCAATTGTAGGATCTCCTTCCATCTCTATAAATCATTAGGATCACCCAATCAACATGATATGAGCTATACTCAATTCAAAACCAAGTCCATGTGCAGGATAGTATGTCTTGTGTCATATGTATGGCAGATCTGTTACAACAGGGGCTGCAACCAGGTAGACATCGAGTGCACGTGCCCAATGACCACTACAGAAAATATACAGCCAACACGTATAGGGCATCTGCATTGAGTATGAAACCACTATGCAAACCACCCAAGTATATAGGAGGGCTAACCTAGGGCGTCTTAACCCGACCAGAACCATATAATTGTTGTCGATAAGGAATTACATGCGACAATAGTATTTATATCATAGGTAGCCATGAATATGATGATAAATTTATGTCGAGACACATTTGACCAGTTCAAGTCACACTGGTACCAGTGCAGCAGTACTCACCAAATTATACGAATTGCAAGAGACTCAGCCAAGTCAGATAAGAGTCACTCAAGTCGTCCATTTCAAAAAAAAAAAAGTCACTCAAGTCGTGCAGGTACCAGCAGGGTTCGAGTAGGACACTTACACCAAGATTTAATACCATGTAGATAGCCCATATTACACTACATATTCGATAGCATATGTACATTCATATGCACATATATATTGTATTGCGGTACTAGGACTGTCAAATTGTCAATGGCCCCATAATTACCTGGTTAGTTACCCAAAGGACAAAACCCAAAAAATCCAGGTATAGACCCTCCTTTTGGACAGGACTTGATTGATAATCGGATTTCGGTCCCATGCGTCCTTGCCCAAATATATGTTTACCGTAGTGATACATAAAAAAATAATATAACATATGTATATATTATACACATTATACATTTTTTTATATAGAAATAGAACTCAAGAAAGCTGCAAACATAGTTTGGATGATATTCATACCTCAAATTTGAGGCTACAAGTTTAAGTCCTATTACCAATGCTGTCTATTATATAAAATATTTTACCAATCTGAATATTTGAGTTGGCCCCCGAGTCAGCCGGGTCTATCAAAGTACGGTACAGGTCCTTGTATATAAACTAAATTGGGCCCGGACCCGACCTCATGGTTTTAAAAGTCTGCTGAGTCAACTCAGACGGTGTCTGGACCAAGCCAAGCTGGAGTCCAAATCGAGTTGGCTCATTTCCTTTATATTCATTCATTTTTCCCCTTTGTTTATGTTCATAAATTAAGCCTCTTAATTAGCCCCTTAAATCAAGCAACAATGAGTTTCCTTCCAAAAAGAGACCTTTAATCTTCCTATGCAAAATCATTTCACCTTCCCAGTAATCGGGCCTCTCCTTAAAAATATACCTTTCATCTTCCAATTCAAAATTATTTCATTTTCCAGCCATTTGACCTACTCTCTTAATTAGCCCTTAAATCAACCTCTTAATTAGCCCCTTAGATCAAGCATCAATGGTTTATTTAAAAAGGGAACTTCTATTGGCACACAAGAAATTACTCTCCCCACACGAAAAAAAAAAAAAATCCCTTTCCTAAATTACCTTTCCTCCTTCCTCCCTCCTCCCCTTCCCCCCTCCACCCTCTCTCCCGGCGACTGGGAGGGAGGCCGGCTGGCTGAGGGGAAGGGGAGAGAGGGAAGAGGGTGGAGGGGGGAAGGGAGGAAGGAGGAGGGGTAATTTAGGAAATTTTTGTGTGAAGAGTGTTTTTTGGTGTGCCAGTAGAACGTCCCTTTAAAAAAAATTAGGCAAGAAAGAAAGACCTTGTCTTTCCACGCAAAAGCTTTTTACCCTTCCACCATCTTAATTAATCCCTCATACTAAACCTCTCAATTAACCTTTCATTTCCCCATGCAATACGGGTTTTATTTTATTTTTTTTGAAAGTGCCCCATGCAATACAGTTTTACCTTTCCAATCCAGTTTTTCCTTTTCAGTTTTAAATCATTTTTTTCGGGTGGGGGGTGGGGGTGCGCGGCAAAGCGTGACTTGACTTGATGGGAATCAGTCGCTTTCCGAGTCCTAGTTTTAAATTCTTGCCCGACCTAGATTAGATCCATTTACATCACTACTAGTATCACATGTAGCGTACCTAGTACCTCCTAACGCTGCCCATAGATAACCACCATATCGTACGATCTACTTTATTGATTATTTTTATTTTATATTGATACTAGAGAGAGAGAGAGAGTGTCAATGGTGCAATGGTAAAAGTCTCGGGTGCCATGCGTGATAACGCAGGTTCGATACCTGCGAGCAGTCACTTTGTGCAAAATTGCCAAATGTTAGGTTTGTCTCCAGTCTGGACCCTCCCAGGACCCTGCTTCGGTGAGATTGCACTGGGTGATGACCACTGATACTAGAGAGAGATCAGTAGGGCCTTTATTTAGGGATGCCAGTGGAGATCCCATAGAAGCGAACCCGAAAATCCAAGTATGGGGACCTGGACGCGAATGTTTGTACCCAACTGATATATAAAATATACTTTAAATAAATGCTATATTAATATACTTAAATACAAGAAGTGAACTCAAAAGCATTTTTAGCTCAGGTGGTAGCCGCACTGCTGGCAATCAAAATTATTTGGGCCGAAATCGGGTATGGGTCCATCACGAGTCTAGGGCCATGTATTTAACTAAGTGCCCGGAGCGGGAACGGGGGTGGGAGTGGGAGTGGGAGTGGGAACGGGGGCGTCGAAACGCTAAACTTTAAAATAATTATATGTCCGGAGTGCCTATACAACATAGTGCTTGTGGGTTTATAAACAATTAACTAATGGGCACAAATATATCTTATCCATATATTTAAGTATAAAAAATGGAGAAAGAATTTAACTTTGCAATTTTATCATATAAAATAGACAATAATTAATAAGTCGGAAGAAGTTTCTTCATTCGAAAGATATATGTCAAGCTTATAGAAAAAGAAAATGTACAAAAAACCAAAAATTCTGCGCGGTTAGCACCATATTTGGTTGAACCGCGCTCCAAAGACGGATCTGCTCCGAAAACGCCAATCTGCGTTTTCGAAGCGGGATTCGAGAAGGCTGAGAGGAGGTTCCTAGCACTAAGGTATTTAAACAAAATCATGTTTGGATCTGATTGCCATTGACCCAGACCCAGCCATTACATCTGGTCTCCAAACCCAAACCTACCTCTCTCTCTCTCTCTATATATATATATATATGATTAACATCCTTTGAAGGTGGTACCCACAATAAGGTCCCCCGATGTGAAGGAATGACCGTATTCCTACTTTGGTGACCCTCCCCATCATTTTACATACCTTGACTAACTTACTCAATCCAACCACTTTTTTTTTTTTTTGAATGTCACTCAATCCAACCACTTGATCAAGTCATTTGTGGCCTTCCCAATCTTTGCCTTCTCAATGACACCAAATTCTTTGATTTTGCTTCTATCCATTTGAAAATGAAAGTCCTCACACTTGTCTCATACCTAAGCACCAGCCCTCATCTCAGACATCATATACAACAGACGTTCCTGCCTTACTATATTTCACATCTCAAGTTTCAACCTATTTGTAAGCTTCATCTTTACAGGAAAATCTTCAATTTTTCGTAGAAACTGGTAGAAACGAATAAAAGTAGAAATATGCCTACAGAGAAGAGAGGAGCTGAGTACAAATATCTCTATATCCAATTTTCCTTCCTAATAGCATGGGGGAAAGGGAAACCATTGCCATGAATGTGGCTCATGAAAAAGGATCCTTCGCAAAGGAGATAGGTGGGTTTCTATTTCAAAAGTTGAGAGGGCAGAAGCGAGAAAAGGGGATCATTTCTTAGGAGGACGTCTTGTTGTATAATGTATACAAACGTAACTTGACCTGGCTTGAGTTAGGCTTCATTAGAAGAAAGCAAATCCAACCTTGGCAAAGATCTGAGGGTGGAAGACAAAATTTGCTAAATCCTTTTCAGCATACGGTTTTGTCACTGAATTTTACTCTATTTATAGTACTGTTTTGAGGGCCTCACAGGTAGGTGATAGAAAGATCTTACAAAACCCTAGCCACACCATGATTGGAAGTATCTAGCAAGGCTGGATCTCTCTTTCTATAATATGTGTGTGAGAGAGGAAATTTACTTGCAACTTCAATGGAAAGGAAAAGAAAAGAGAGAATATGTTCTCGCAGCTCAACAGTTATCACGTACTACCTGTTCAAAGCCTGTGCATAGTAAAGCACCACCACAACAAACCTAGGGCATGCGGGTTCCTGCTAAAAGCTACCTAACGGGTACACCCTACACATTTATAGCCCTAGTTGCCATAATGCTTTGCCCCACAGAAGGCACATCAAAAGAATCTACCCTGATTGTAAAACGTGGAAACAAAGTTTGTTTAAGGTGCAAAATGGAGTAGGGCATCCACAACCTAATGATAGGACGACCACAACACTGGTCTCAGCAACGATTGCCCTATTTATGAGGCAACTTCTTGCTTTAGTAGGCATCACAACTTTGTTGCAACAACTAACCCACAAAGAACTCTAACCTTAACATTTCCAATGCATACATGGAGATGTGAGAGCTTAAAATGCAGAGCGACCCTATGAAGTCTGAAGACTTAAAACTGCATTTTGTTGCGATATCCAGAGTGCACAAATTAAACCCAAATCTCATATGCTTCAATAAGGAAAACTTATACACAACTTATGAGGGCATCGAATGCATTTGTTGCACAAGGACGTGTGCCTTTCACAAGTAATAGATCATCAAAATGCTAAGCAGTTAATTGCACCGCCACAGAAAGGCATTTTGCTTATTACATTTTCTTCCAAAATGACCAAACAAAAAGAAGATGTGCTCCTACCTTCTCCGCACAGCGGATTTTCCACAGAACGCATGGAAAACAATTCCTATGGGGTCACAATCCCTTTTTCCAGGGAAGAGGAAAAACGGAAGGTTCCAGAATCCAGGGACGCTAGTACACCAACTGACCAACGTGCCCCTGGTCCTGGTGTTCAGTCCAGGAGAAGGAACATCTCAAAACCTCCGCAAACCATGAAATTAAAACAAGCACATACACGAAGAAGAACAACTATCTATCTCCACAGTGGATATTAATCCTTCAAATAAGAAGTGCAGTTCAAAATAGAAGGAAAATATAAAAAAAAACAGAGAGATTTCAAAGGATGAGTACTTGAATGATCTTGTGAAGAAGATTGCTGCTGCTTGGAGAGCAAAGACGTCAGCCAATCCACGACCTCTCTTCTCGATCTCCATTTGAAGCAAGCATGACTGGACTTCTCAGACCCACAAAATTGCAAGAAGTCATCAGATACAACATAAACCATGTGCCTTAGACTCCTCTCAGTGCCCACAACAGCAAGGACAGAATCCCCATCCGAGTTCTTCAGGAAGTAATGGACCACACGGCTGCCGCGCTCCTGGGAAATGAATTCCTCTTTCCACTCCACAAAGCCATGACTGCTAATGGACATTTTTGACAGATCACACGCGAGTCGAATGGTATCAAAAGAACATTCCAAACCTCGGAAAGGAAAAATCTGATGAAAAATCGGAATCCAAAAGAAAGACCCACTAGCTAGAAAACCAGAATCTCTTTTAGATGATGATTGAAGCTCTCTACCCAGTCCCAGGCTAAGAAACCACCAGAGAAGAAGGAATTGGAATTGAGAAAAAACTTAAACCAAAAATGAAATCAGACCTCAGATGAAACCCAGGATGAAAAACAAAGAACAATCTTCGGGAAAGGACACTTTTACCAAATTTGAACAAGGCCTAAAGAGAAGGGAAAGGGAGTTTCATGAATCCTTCCAAAGGGTGCAAAAAAAAAAAAAAAAACCCTAGAAACAGAGAACTGGGTGCCCATGAATCTCTTCTGAAACAGCACAAACCCTCAACAGAAAGGAAGGTTTACAAATTCCAAGGATCTCCCCTAAAACTGGCAGGAAAAAAGAAAAAAAACAGTGAAAGAAAGAGAGCTAAAGTTGTCAACTATCTCCCCTCAGACTGTAAAAGTCCATGAAAAACACCACTAATTCCTCATGATTCCCTCCAAAGGATGCAAGAAAAAACTAGTAACATAGAACTAAGTTTTCATAAAACTTACCCAACACTGCAAAAGAGAACCTAGAGATAGAAACCTGGGTTTCCATGAATCTCTCCTAAAAGGGCAACAAACCCATAAAAGAAGAACTGGGTCCTCAGAAAATTCACTCTAACAGCACACCCCCAAGAAACAGACAGCTGAGATTTCATGAATCTTCTTGTCTCACAAAACAGACGAAACACAGAGGTGGGCTTTTTCAGCAACCTCTTCCTGATTAGAAAACCCAACTGGGCACCCTGCAATTGTCACCAAAAGAGGTAAAAGCTCCTTAGAAACAGAAAACCTCAAGAGAACAAAAACATATACCCAACAAAAACCCGAGAGAACAACACAGACACAGAGAGAGAAGAAATGGGTATTCTAGACACAGGAATGAAGAAATAGATAGAGAAAGAGAGCGTTGTAAAGAGGAGATTTTGACCATGAAAGCTCAAAAGGAAGAGGCTTTGGGATATGGATACATGGAGGAGGGAGAAGAAAAGAAGACGACACGGCATGAAAAGTGCCTCCTGGGTGCAGAGGTTCCGCCATACCTCTCTCTTCTCTATTCCCTATTTGTCTCCGTACACATCTTCCCAGAGGACCCATGGAGGAAATTATAATAATAATAAGATAAGAAGCAAGCCAGCTGCCAGCATTGGAAGAAGATGACATCTGGGCCGTCCGTCTGTCAGAAATGCCCCGGATGGTTGGATTGGAAGAGGTGGGCAAACGCTTGGAAGGTGCAAGGCATGGATTGGGGCACGTGTATCACACACGTAAGCAGCTTTGTGAAAAATGGTAGGTTCCCACGTACAAGGGACTTTTGGAAAGTAGTTTTTGACTCTCTTTGGCTCCCTCCATCTCAATTCCAAGGTGAATGGTGATGGTATTATCTGTCATCATTGTCATCTTGACCCTTCTTCTTCTTCTTCTTCTTCTTCTTCTTATTGGTTTCACAGGTTTGGGCCTTTTCTTTTTCCTCTTTTGTAAAGAAAAAAAATAAAAAAAAAAATAGCAGTTTGATATGATAAGATGAGATGATGATGATGATGATGAGCTGAGATGAAATGAGATTAGATTTGAAAGTAGGGTGTCCATGGGCTAGGCCAACCCACTGTGTTTGCAAGTATTTAGGGATATGTTATCTGCCAGAGTCAATTTTCAAAATGCTCAAGCAAGCAAGAAGTAAGTAGCCTTCTAAAATATAAAATTCGTAGCCGGTTAAAAAAAACTTTTTACTTCACCAACTTAGCTAATTTTCATCGTTCAAAACTAATAAGTAGAAATTTTAGAGAAAACCACTGCGTTTCTTTGGGAAAGTTCTCAACAATGGGAATTCTCCCTTCTTAGAAATGCTCTCAGCCAAAACCAAATAGACTCCAAATGCTCCAAACAAAGTACCCCAATAATATACTTGCAACCAATTAGACCCTTAGGTTGGTTCTCATGTTTAGCATTAGAGTTGCAGACAAGTGTGGTGCCACCCAATTGGATTGGGTTTCAAGCAGAGGGACCTGTATCAGGATCCAACTGGGCATTCAAGATCCAACCAAGACACCAGCAAGATTAAAAAAAAAAAAAATCCAATAGGAGTTAATAATACTCATCGGTAAAAGTGATGATGAATTACTCCTATTTGGGTGACATCATAGATGGTTGTCTTGATCCAACAAGCTACCCGTGGGGGCAGATGTCTTACTCATCTGTGACACAATCCACCGCTGTGTCACCTGCATGAAGCCGTTCATCACAAGTAATTACACTCATCTCATTGTTTATCTTCCACTTCGTCACACACACACACCCAGTGTTAGAAAATGTCTGGTCCACTTTAATGGGATTGGGCATTTGGGCCTAAGCTTTTTATATTATCATTTTAGCATTTCAAAGCTCGTAGGAATGAAGATGGTAGTATTCATGATTACAATGGGCAGAGTAGGTGAGAGATAGGGCCACCCAAGCATGAGCATTTAATTTAGATTTATGGCATACACAGTAACCTTATCAAACATTTATGGTTGGGAATATGGAGCTCGTTGATCTTTCTTTAGGCCACCTAATTCTGTCATTAATTAGACCATTGATGTTGGGTAAAATGGGCTTAAAACTTGTACAGTGGATGAATTTGTCGGCTAATCTCGAAGAGTTTAGTACAATCAAAAAGTCTACATGGACTAACTCATGGAGTTAGTCCATGGACAAACCCCATAGTTTTGGGGGGAAAATCACATGATGTGATGTGATTTTCCCCCCAAAACTATGGAGTTAGTCCATGGATCGGTCCATGGGTTAGTCCATGTAGCAGGACTCTTGGTACAATATATCCTAAATAGGACACGTTTGTGTACATTTATAGAAGAGGAAAGCTGTTTTTTTTTTTTTTACTTCGCGGGAACAAGCTTGTTACCGTGAAGGATCAGACTCCAGTTTCTGCCAAAATGAGTAAAAAAAACGTGGCGACATTTCTTGCATCAAACATAGACATTCGAACATAATAGGACTAGCAAAACTCCATAGATAACCACGAAACCACCAAATACACAGACTTATGAATTATTTTTAATAAATTTATTAATTAGTAAACTTGTGAGTCCTTTTTTTTTGTTGCTAATTTGTTTATTATGTTTTTTTCCAAATGTTTTATTCTTTAGGTGAGGCATGAATTGATTAAGAAAGATCAAATGATCATAGACCTAACAAATTGACCAGATATATTTAAGTGGGACCAAGATGAATGGGGTCCATCATCTCTATTCTAACCGTTCATAAAATCATATGATGCGGGCTGGGACCCATTAATTGATTGATAAAGATCAAATGATCATAGACCTCTCAAATTGACAAAACCTAACCTATTTAAGTGGGACCCCCAAGATGAATGGGGTTCACCATCTATATTCTAACCGCCCATAAAACCATATTATGCGGGATGGGACCCATGAATTGATTAAGAAAGATCAAATGATCAAATGATCGTAGACCTAACAAATTGACCTAATATATTTAAATGGGACCCAGATGAATGGGGTCCACCATCTTTATTCTAACCGTCCATAAAATCAAATGTTGCGGGACGGGACCCATTAATTGATTGATAAAGATCGAATGATTAAATGATCATAGACCTCTCAAATTGACCAAACCTAACCTATTTAAGTGGGACCCCCAAGATGAATGGGGTCCACCATCTATATTCTAACCGTCCATAAAACCATCTGATGCGGGCTCGGACCCATGAATTGCTTGATAAAGATCAAATGATCAAATGATCATAGACCTCACAAATTGACCAAACCTAACCTATTTAAGTGGAACCCCCCAGATGAATGGGGTCCACCATCTCTATTCTAACCGTCCATAAAACCATATTATGCGGGATGGGACCCATGAATTGATTAAGAAAGATCAAAGGATCAAATGATCGCAGACCTAACAAATTGACTAAATATTTTTAAGCGGGACCCAGATGAATGGGGTCCACCATCTTTATTCTAACTGTCCATAAAATCAAATGATACGGGCCGGGACCCATGAATTGATTGATAAAGATCAAATAATCAAATGATCATAGACCTCTCAAATTGACCAAACCTGACCTATTTAAGTGGGACCCCCAAGATGAATGGGGTCCACCATCTATATTCTAACCGTCCATAAAACCATCTGATGCGGGCTCGGACCCATGAATTGCTTGATAAAGATCAAATGATCAAATGATCATAGACCTCACAAATTGACCAAACCTAACCTATTTAAGTGGAACCCCCCAGATGAATGGGGTCCACCATCTCTATTCTAACCGTCCATAAAACCATATTATGCGGGATGAGACCCATGAATTGATTAAAAAAGATCAAAGGATCAAATAATCGTAGACCTAACAAATTGATCAAATATGTTTAAGTGAGACCCAGATGAATGGGGTCCACCATATCTATTCTAACCGTCCATAAAATCATATGATGCGGGCCGGGACCCATGAATTGATTGATAAAGTTCAAATGATCATAGACCTCATAAATTGACCAAACCTAATTTATTTAAGTGGGACCCCAAAGATGAATGGGGTCCACCATCTATATTCTAACCGTTCATAAAACCATATGATGCGGGCTGGGACCCATGAATTGCTTGATAAAGGTCAAAGGATCAAATGATCATAGACCTCACAAATTGACCAAACCTAACCTATTTAAGTGAAATCCCCCAAATGAATGAGGTCCACCATCTCTATTTTAATCATGTCTATTTTAACCGTCCATAAAATTATATTATGCGGGATGGGATCCATGAGTTGATTAAGAAAGATCAAAGGATCAAATGATCATAGACCTAACAAATTGAATAAATATTTTTAAGTGGGACCCAAATGAATGGGGTCTACCATTTTTATTCTACCCGTCCATAAAATCAAATGATGCGGGCCGGGACCCATGAATTGATTGCTCTAATGTGAAAGATTATTCTTGATGGAGAGATTTTTGGTATTTTGAGTGTGTAATAGATATAAAGATTTTAGGGATAAGGGCAACTCCGGAAATGACATTGCAAAAAATTTGAGGTTGCGCCACGTGTCTTTATGTAAGGAAGTGTATACATCCCTTTAGTAATATAGATTGGCGGTTCTATTTTCATGAAAATGACTCTACACAAATGTTTTTCTTTGGAAGAGGAACTCTTATTTTCCACAAGATTTTATATTTGTAAGCGCATAAAATGTCACTCACAAAGATAGGGGTGTAGCCGAAGCTCTTTAGTTGAACACCGCTGCCTGCCTAAAACCTGGAGAAGGGAGGAAGAAGAAAACGGTCAGAGGACCCTGGCTGTGGGCAGCGCAGGGCTCTCCGATGCCTAAGTCAGTATGAGAACTGGACTAAGGATAGAGATTTTGGGGAAGAGGATGATACCAGCGTATGGTTCTCCCGGAAAGAAGAGATCTCCGTTACTGTTCTGGGTTGGCTCCTTTTATAAAAGAGGAGAGGAGACAAAGAGGTGACTCTGTCAGGGAGCTGTCCCGTCGTAGCACGTCGTGTCGCATCGGGCCATACCCGGACATCTACGGACGCCGTTCTGTCAGTGGACGTGGGCAGCAGGGATGGCCCTGTCAGAGGATATGGGCGGTGCCCTTGTCTTGTCGCACGTGTTGTAGCGTGCTTAAGTGTCCATGGGAGGACATCTGTCAGCCCCCGCCATGGGTAGCTTCCTGGTGCTATAACCGAGGTGTGAACGATCTGGGGTGCTTGGTGCCAAGGCCGGGAGCGACCTTAACTTAGCCTGAGACCTCGCATGGATGCCAAAGTGGAGGACCGAGCTGAAGTCCCTAGTCGGGCTGGGGATGTCCTAGCCGAGGTGGAGCTTGTGAGCATATGGCCGAAGTGGAATAACGTGGCCGAGCTGGAGGCTGGCACTGTTGCCGAGACTGAGCACTGCCGAGATGGGCTAGCTGGTGCGGAAGTCCTGGATGCTGCATTTGACAGGGATCCCGGTGAGTTCGGAAATATCCCCACACAATATTTTGTAATTCGGTGCACCCTTTCCCATGGGGACTTCTGTTTGTTCGAATATATTGATCTGGTGGTCCACATGATTACAGATTAGAGAGCCCCACCATTATGCGTGCAATAAAGGGGTCTCAATGTTTTGTTTCCAACTTTTCAAGTTTTAAGGTCTTGGTTAATTCTGCATTATTGTCATTTAGGGAATTTTAAAGCCTCCATTACTTGATGGAAGAAACAGATGAAAGAATTGCTTATAAAAGGAAAAGTGTGTGGGTAACTTTCGATGCAAAAAAATATTACAAAGATATCCATCGCTAAGTTTTTGCAAAACAGAAAGGTAAACGAAAGTTGTAATCCCATCCAAGGAGGAAGATGAAAGGGAAGAAAACAATTCAAAACTTTTATGCCACAAGTTAAGAAGAGTCCTCATTTACGACTCCTATTTTCATCGCTCTCAAGATGTGTCCTATTCTTTTATACCACGAGTTAGATGAGTTCTCATCTACAAATCCTCTTTTCATGCCTATGTTCATTCCATAATTAATGTGTTGGGTCTTAGTGATCGTGAATAAATTAAATCTAACATTAATTTGTACAATCCATCACACATAAATCCATTCCTAATTAAAAATTTATTTCTATAAACTTTCAGTAAACCATGTTCAAAACCAAATACATATATTTCATGATCTAATTTAGAAACTGAAATAAGATTGCGAGAAATAGCTGAGGCATAGAAAGTGTCATGGAGATCAAGCAAGAATCTAGTATCTGACACAAGTCAGTAGGTGCATATCTTCTCGATTCTTGTCGGTTTTCCCATCATGATTGTTCGCTAACCATCACTTGGACTCCACTTTGAAAGGAATCCTTGTACACGACTGCAAGACCCTGACCCGAGTCAATTGAGATTAACTCTGATTAATCGAGATTAAAGCCAATTAACCGTGATTAATTGAGCTCGCAATGGTTTATGACCAAAATGAATTGAATTAGCCTAAAATGAGTGAATTAGACTTAATGGAATGGTAATGAAGGATTATAAATGACTTGAATAGAGTGTTGAACTCAAACATAGAATTGAAGGACTTTTATGTAAATACGAACTTTCGCGTATTTTGTCAAATACGGAAACTCTTGATACTAATACGTATATCTTGACTAGTACGCTAACTTTCATAAGAGACTCGAACTTGTCCGACGAGAAACTAGTCAAGTGACCCTTCATTTGACTTGAATTGTAATAAAGTAGGAAGTGGAGGGGTTCAATGTAAATTCATAGCTTATATAAGCTATGAGATGCTCATTTGAATCCATTTTCCAAATCCCTAGCCTCCTTTTCCTCTTTCTTCTCTTTTCTCTCTTTCTTTCTTCCATTCTCTCTATCAAGCATTATGAGTGAAGATTAGAGCGTGGCTTTTGAAGGGGAATCCTCCACTTCATCACCTTCTTCATCTTCCTCAAATTTGTTTTCACTTGTGAAGTTACAAAGCTTGGATTAAATGGGTTTTTATCTCAAAACTCAAGCTAAACAAGGGGTTTTCATCAATAAACTTTCAAGCAAGGCAAGTATATACTCTTCTTATGATATATGGTGGTTTTAGAACTTGTTAGAACTAAAGGAAGCCAAAATCAGAATTTTAGCTTCAGAGAACCCGCACTCAAAACTGAGTTTCTGTGTGCATGTCGGTCGACCGACGACCTGACCAACATAGTCCGGGGCCAGTTTCAATGTGATCAGGTCTCTGGAATTCTGACCGACTTGATATCAGTCAGCCGACATAGAGACGTCGGTCGACCGACAGGTCAACCGACACCCTGACCAACAGGTCTGGGATCAGTTTTTAGTGCGTTCAGATTTCTGGAATTCTGGCCGACGTGATATCGGTCAGCTGATATAGAGACGTCGATCGACCGACGGGTCAACCGACACCCTGACCGACAGGCCTGGAGAGTAGTTTTCAGTGGGTTTAGGTCTCTGAAATTCGAACCGACACCAACCGACATCTGAACCGACATTTCTGATGAGAATGGACAGAAAATCCAGCTTCTGGAAGCTGGATTTTTTGTCCGACGTGATGTCGGTCAGCCGACATGGAGCTATCGGTCAGCCGACAGCTGACCAACAAGCTAACTGACGCTATAGAAAAGTTTAGATGAAATTCTGATTTTTCCTGTTTGGAAGCCTAATTCATACAGGCTTATTTTTGTTAATGTCTAGGCCTCCATAGGTGTAAACTAAATTATTGAAATGTACATTAATATCTATACGTGATGTTCATCGAAAATAACTCGTGCATTGGATAACGAAGTTACACTCAACTGGTTGGTTTAGAAGTATTGTGACGCCCTGGAGTCTCACATCGACTATAGAGAGGAAAGTGATTAGGATTATATGTAGAGCTTACACCCTTACCTTGCATGAGGCATTTTGATGGGTTGAGGCCCATCAGAAATAAAATCGTGAGGCCCGTGGGCCAAAGCGAACAATATCATGCAGTGTGTAGGGTGAGGCGTTACAAATGGTATCAGAACCGACTCTCGACTAGTTCGAGTGTGGGTCCGCTGCCGTGGGCGGGCTTCCATGTGGGCGGGTCAAAAGGGCTGGCAGGCTACTGCACAGGGACGTGCCCGCCCCCCTAAGGGGGGTGGAATGTGACACCCCGTAGTCCCACATCGACTATAGAGAGGAAAGTGATTGGGATTATATGTAGAGCTTACACCCTTACCTTGCATGAGGCCTTTTGATGGGTTGATGCCCATCAGAAATAAAATCGTGAAAATAGTGGGCCAAAGCGGACAATATCATGCATGCGTGTAGGGTATAGCTTATTCTAAACTTGATACATACTCAACTATTGGTTTAGAAGTATGAATAGAATTGGATATGATTAAATTTAGTTTCCACAATTGATACGAAGTTGTGAATTCTTAAGCTCATTATTGAACTACACAATTTGAATCGTAATGTATTGAAAGTTCATTATTGCACTTTACTAACATAAGGTATTGAATAAATTGGATGGAATATTACTAAATGTAACAATGAATTGAATGAATGAAATAAGAAATTAATAGTTACTAAAGGTAACAATTATGTAAGCTCATTAGAGCTCCTGCTGCAGCAGATGATTTGAAAGCGTTCGGAGCTCCGTGGTATATCCAGTGATCTCTGATCAAGACACCGGTAGATCTCACCTAAGTGTAAATTATTAATCCTAGAGGCCTGGGTCATTGAATGGTATGCCCTTCCACCTTGAGCCAATAGATGAAACCAAAGCCATGTAATAGAAAGTGAAAGTCCTTTAAGCCTGAGTCATTGAATGGTACGCCCTTCCACCTTGAGCTTAGGACAATATAAATGAACTAACTCGTATTTATGTTTACACCGAATTGCTTCCGTTGGAAGAACTGAACTGAATTGAAATAAATGTCATAGTAGATATCAATCTTATGATTGATTACTTGACGCATTGCTTCCGTTGGAAGATGTGAAATGAAATGGGATGAAATGAATTCTAAGTTATGGTTAATTACTTGTCTGCATTGAATAGTATACTGCAACTAGATTGATTCATTAACAGGTTCTTATTATCATAGAATTGTATATGCACTGTTGAACCGTCATGTTCACGGTGTTATTGATGACATCGCAGGCTCAAGTGCCGCACCATCAGCAGAGGATGTTCAATCGAAAGGAACTTGAATCGGAGTGCGAAGTGAATAGAATTGGTTTATTTAATTAGTTTGAGTAGTGATTAGAAGTCCCTTGTATTGTATATAAATATACAGTGGTTGACTTGACGAGAACAATAGTATGTGTAAATAGGCTTTACTATTAAAGTAAACATCTTGTACTTGTATGGTATGAATGTGTTATTTTGTCCATGTATATTTTCCGCAAGTTTTATACATGTGACAGGTTTATGTGATTTGATATCCACTGTGGATTTCGTTTTAACTTGGTGTTAATTCGGAGTTTATGGGAGTAAGTATGAATTCGCGACTCGAGGTTATCCGAAGTAATCAGATCTCGGGACCGGGTCGTGACAACGACCAAATACGTGAACGGTTGCACTAGAGTCGACCCACCAGCTATTTGATGAGACGTTTGCAAAATTAGCTTCAAAACAAACAAGAGATAAATTTCCATAATTACCTCTTGATTCAAATCAAGTTTTTCTCTTTAAACACTGTTCTCATGGAAGAGGAAACACATTCTAGGGCATGTACGCATACAAGTTTTCCCTAACATTACTCACAAGTGTTTGTAATGTAAGTTCTGTCAAATGGACTCAAAGAGTTTACTTGCCAAAAGTCACCTAATATTATAAGCACGACCTACTGGGTTGTAAGGTGCATGCTTTCTAGCACCAGACTGATCTTGAGCTATTTGGATATTCAGAATTAGACTTTAAAAGGCTTTGAGTAAATTGCATTCTTTCTTTTTTTTTTTTTGCACCATTTGACTATAATTTTTCTAGGCAAATCAAATTTGCAGGACTGGATATTTCTAGATTCAATTCACCAGCTCACCTTTCACCTTAAAGAGCACATTCCCTCATTTGGTCTAGGATTTGGGCTAGGAGGGAACCTGCTTCTAAATGCCACAACATTTTGGTTATCCAGTTTTACAAACTTGTTAAATCAAATTCTGATTACCTTACAAAATTTCAGGGGTTTTGGTAGTTCCAACTACAGATGGGCCGCTTGAAAACTGTGACCTATAACAAAAGGATGTGAATCGCTTCTATGTAAAGATAAATCATTCTGTTTTATAAAAAACTCTAACCATTTTAGTATATCCCAAAGGGGGAAGAGTGAAGACGAAACCATAGAGTCTAAACAGTAATATTAGTTGTGATAGTTTCAGCCCTGAAGGCCTGAGGCATTTACAGGGCCTGAAATCTTGTTTTCCAAAACAGGGCTAGCCCAAATAAGATCAGAATCTATATCCAACCAACCTATTTGTGTGGGGAGATTTCCCGAACCACAGGATTAAGTTAATCACAGCCATCAGATCAGGTTAAGCATTCTCACGTGCCATCCTCGCGTCATCCACGTGACACCAGGCTCGTCCCGGCTACCAGAACAGGAGGTCCGGCCGAAGTCGGACAGCTCCGGGCCCTTAGCGCCGAACTGGCCCACCTCGGGCGTCATCTCGGCAAGGAGCATCACCACGGGTACCACCTCGGCAGAAAGCTCCATTTCGGCTAAAGAAGCCGAGACAGAAGCCGAAGCAAGAGAGAACATTCACGTGTACCCTTCATCCCCCACGTCATCAGGCACGTGGGGGATAGGGACACGCGCTGGTGGGACAGACGCGACATCCAGCCGCCCACAATCTTCGCCAGATCCCTGACAGAATCCCATCCAGCGGCTGAAGCCACATCAGGGCAGGGCCCGAGGGCAGATCCGCTGGTACTCCTACCGCCAAAGGCGCCCAACAGGATCTGGCCCAACAAGATGTGCATTAAATGCGATGTGGGCTGACCCGACGGGCATTTAATGCCTAGTGGGCTGGATTGGACCACAATTAATGCAATGTGGGCTGATCATGACTTCTAAGTCAAATCGTGGGACCCACACCACAATATCTTCCAAAGATACGTTCCACACTCTATAAATAGAGACCCATGCCACCATCTAAGGTACGCCATTTTTCCATACCAGAGTCGTTACTCTGTCTCTCTTCCTCCTCTCCTTCCATTGTTCCAGTTCATACACTGACTTTGGCATCGGAGAGCCTTGCGCCACCCAGGCCAGGGTCCTCTGACCGTTTGCTATTCCCTTTCAGGCTTCCGGACGGCATCCAGACGTTTCCAGCAGCCATCATCTTCTCGGATAAGTCCTATAAGGCTCCTCCTTATTGTGGGTCATTATTTTCTGCACCTACAATTGGCGCCGTCTGTGGGAAAGAAATATCCCAGCCATCCAAACCTCTCAAAACCTTCCCAATCTTCCTAACCTCATCCTTTCAGAAGCCATGCCTCCGAAAGCTAAGAAGGGCGTAGAATCTTCAGGAGCAGCGCTCGCGCTGCCACCACCGCCAACGGAAGTCCCTCCTCAGGGGCAATCCCGCGCGGTGCAAGACACGCCTCCGGCGGAAGTCCCTCCTCAGGGGCAATCCCGCGCGGTGCAAGGGACGACTGCAGGCGAGGGCCGCCTGGGCTCCCAACTCTTTGTTGAGATCCCTTTCCAGGAGGGAGTCGAGACCTCACTCTCAGCGGACGAGGTCCCGCCACCCGGACGCGATGAGCGTCAGAATCAGCGTCCTCGGAAGGACAAAGCCGTGGCCGTGGGAGACACGCGCCACGCTCAACCCCCCGGAGAGGCTCCCGAGGCTGCCCTCCTCCAGAAGCAACTCCGGAAGCAAGAGCGGATGATTCGCAAGCTCCAGCAGCAGCTGAAGGCAGTGCAAACTGCCTCCTTGAGGGAGGTCTCTGAGCCCCAAGGGAAAGAGAAGGGCGCTCCCAGCAGGGCAGCCCAGCCTCCTCGTGAGGACCTCAGACATCATCTGGACCAGAAACGGAGCCAGATTCGTGACGAAGGCTCGAGCAACAGCCGGAGTCACCATAGTCGTGATGGCCGAACTCATAGCCATCACAGTCCGAGCCGCCCCAAGCGAAAGTCCAGAGTTCAGACTCCAGAGGAGGACGACGAGCAGGAGTGGTTCGACAAGCGCGTCAGGCGGGCTCTCCAGCACAACCTGGACATGCGGGACCAGAAGCAGCTCTGCGGTCACACTGATCTCGGGGGCTCTCCCTTCACGAAGGAGATCGAGCGCACCCCCTTGCCCAGGAAGTTCTCCGTCCCGCGGTTCGTCCCCTATGACGGACTGTCCGATCCATCTGCACACCTCCGACACTTCTCCCAGAAGATGTCTATCTGGGGAAATGAGGGCCACCTAAACTGTAAGATCTTCTCCTCCAGTTTGGGCGACCTCCCCCTGAAGTGGTTCTGCTCTCTCCCAGAGCAGTCGATTCCCAGTTGGAAGGAGCTCCAGCTCTCCTTCCTGAAGAAGTTCCAAGCATACACCGTCGTCCCCAAGAAGGAAGGGGACCTTATCGCCCTAAGAATGAAGCAGGGTGAAACTCTTGCCAAGTTCACCCACCGATTCTGGGCAATCTACAGCCAGATTGAGGGCGCAAGGGAGGGGATATCCATCTACGCCTTCCAGCATGCCCTGATCCCCGGCAGCGACGTGCGGAAGGACTTGGCCGGGGATACCCCAGAGTCCATGTCAGAGTTAATGTCCCGGGTGAAGCGCTTCATCGCCCGGGAAGAAGATGAGATCCGAGCTAAGGATCGGGACGGGCATCCAGAGCCCGAACAGAAGAATAGCCAGCCTCGGCAAAGAGGCGGGAGGTCCTCCCAGAAGCAGGAGTCCAAGCGGGACTGGGCCTCCAGTTCGACGAAGCCTTCGTCGTCCAGGTCTGGGGGCAATTGGAAGCCCAGACCTCCCTCCGGCGCCCGCCAGAGCGTCAACGTCGTCTTCAAAGAACCGATCTACCGCATCCTGGCCAAGATCAAGTCCGAGCCGTTCTTCAAGTACCCTCCGCCCATGAAGAGTGAACCCACAGAAGGCTCCCGGAGCAAGCTCTACTGCGCCTTCCATAAGGGCAACGGGCACAGGACTGGAGAATGCAGGAATTTACAGGGGTATCTAGAGAAGCTGGCCGAACAGGGCCACCTCCAAGAGTTCGTCAAGGCCGGCGATGCCGGTGGCAGCGAGGGCCGGGTTCACCAGAACGCAGCCCAGGCTCCAGACAGCGAGGATTCAGAGAAGATCATCAACGTGATCCATCTGGCGTCCTCAGCTCCCGCTTCCTCGTCCCGGGGAAGCTCTCAGACCCGTGCCGAAGCCAGGCGGGCTTCGCACGAGAAAGAAGTGTTGAAAGCCGACCTCGCCCCGGCATCCAAGAAGGCCCGCCGCGACAAACCAGCCATCTCGTTCTCGGACCGAGATCTAGAGGGAGTCCAGGTCCCTCACAACGACCCCCTGCTCCTCACCATGAAGTTGAGAGACTTCACCGTAAAGAGGATCCTCGTCGACTCCGGCAGCTCCTCCGAGGTCCTCTACTACGACTGCTTCAAACGGATGAAACTCTCCGAAGCAGACCTCACGGAGGTTCGTGCACCTCTGCTAGGGTTGTCCGCGACACCAGTCTACCCCAAGGGTAGAATCACCTTGGAAACCCAAGTTGGCGGAGCCTCCGTGACAGCCGACTTTCTGGTTGTGGATGCCCCTTCCCCCTACAATGTCATCCTGGGCAGGACGTGGCTCCACAAGCTAGAGGCAGTTCCTTCTTCCTTCCACCAAAAGCTGAAATTCGTCCACGAGAACGAAGAAGGCAAGCTGGAGGTAGTCACAGTGAAGGGAGACCAGCAGCAGGCCAGGCAGTGCGTGTTAGCCGCAGTTCCAGCAGTAAAGGAGCCAGAGCGCGTTAACCTGGCCGAATTCGAAAAGGGCCTCGATGAGATCGGCAGGGACCCTGAGAAGAAGAGCATCGAGGACCTAGCCGAGGTCAGGTTAGACCCGGCGGACCCAGACCGTTTCTTCCTGATCGGCACTCAGCTGTCAGGCGAAGAAAGGGCCGAACTCTCTCGGTTCTTGATGCAGAATGTGGACGTCTTCGCTTGGAACCCAAGTGAGATGCCCGGGGTCGACCCTGAGGTCATGTGCCACAAGCTCAACGTCGACCCCGACCACAAGCCAGTAGTGCAGAAGGCCCGCAGAACCGGGCTGCAGCAGACAGATGCGGTCGTGGAAGAGGTCGACAACCTGCTAAAAGCAGGGGCCATCCGGGAAGTCCAGTACCCGGTATGGCTGGCCAACACGGTGGTCGTAAAGAAGAAAACTGGAAAGTGGAGGGTGTGCGTAGACTTCACCGACCTGAACAGGGCTTGCCCTAAGGATAGTTTCCCCCTCCCGAAGATCGACCAACTGATTGACGCCACCGCTGGTCATGACCGAATGAGCTTCCTCGACGCCTACCGAGGCTATCATCAGATCCCTCTCTATGGGCCCGACGAGGAGAAAACATCATTCATCACCCCCCGCGGCACATACTGCTATAAAGTAATGCCCTTCGGGCTGAAGAACGCGGGGGCGACCTATCAGCGCCTCGTCACGAAGATGTTCCAGGCCCAGCTCGGCCAAACGGTGGAGGTGTATATCGACGACATGGTCGTCAAATCTGTGCGCTCCGGCGACCACCTGGCGGATCTCGGCCGAGTTTTCGACATCCTTCGCGCCTACAAGCTCAAGCTCAACGCTTCCAAGTGCGCCTTCGGCGTAGCCTCTGGCAAGTTTCTCGGCAGCTTGGTGACGCGGAGGGGGATAGAGGCCAATCCAGACCAGATCACCGCCATCCAGGACATCCAGAGTCCCTCCACCACAAAGGAAGTTCAAAAGCTTACGGGAATGGCCGCCGCACTCAATCGCTTCATCAGCCGCTCATCAGATAAGTGCAGGCCTTTCTTCCAGCTTTTGAGGAAAAATTTGAAGTTCCAATGGACCCCCGAGTGCGACCAGGCATTGGCCGCACTCAAAACTTATTTGATGTCACCCCCACTACTCTCCACCCCGACTCGGGGGGAGATTCTGTATTTATACCTAGCGGTCTCGGATCACGCAGTGAGCTCCGTCCTCATCAGGGAGGACGAGGGAGTTCAAAAGCCGATCTATTACACGAGCAAGACCCTGCTCGATGCCGAGACCAGGTACCTTCTGTTGGAGAAGCTTGCGTTGGCTCTTGTCACCGCCTCCCGCAAGCTCTCCCATTATTTTCAATCCCACACTATTGTGGTGATCACGGAGCACCCACTCCGCTCCTTGTTCAAAAAAGCTGACTTTTCAGGGCGCATATCAAAGTGGGCAGTTGAATTGGGGCAGTATGACATACAGTACCGTCCCCGAACTGCAATCAAAGCCCAGATTCTGGCAGACTTCATAGTCGAATTCGCCTGCCCCAACCAGGCTCAGACCGAGCTCGGCACGGCACTGGGGGGCACAGGGCAAGAGCCAGCAGAAACAGAAGTCCAGCAGTCTTCCACCTCGGCATGGAGGATCTTCGTCGACGGGTCGTCCACCTCCAAGAGAGCTGGCGCCGGCATAGTTCTCCAATCGCCAGAGGGACTGGTCATAGAGCAGGCTTTCACCCTCGACTTCAAAGCGACGAACAATGAGGCAGAGTACGAAGCACTGATCGCAGGGTTGAACAGCGCCCGAGTCCTCGGAGCCCAGCACCTGGAAATCTTCAGCGATTCTCAACTGGTAACTAGCCAGCTCGCTGGAGACTACCAGGCCAGGGACGACAGGATGGCGGCCTACTTAGCCCTGGCAAGA
Source organism: Litsea cubeba (assembly GCA_012931725.1). NCBI lineage: Eukaryota > Viridiplantae > Streptophyta > Magnoliopsida > Laurales > Lauraceae > Litsea > Litsea cubeba. Next base: position 66,133,987 of record CM022950.1, on the reverse strand, counting down.
AAGCTACTCTCCCAATTCCAGAAAGCCGAGGTCAGGCAAATCTCCCGAGATACCAACACGCACGCAGATGCGCTTGCAAACCTGGCCTCCGCTGTTGAAGCAGGAAAGAAGAGAACCATCGAGGTCGGGTCAGTATCAAGGTCAAGTCTAGAACTCCAGTCATCTCGGCTTGTCCTCTGTGCTGACCTCGGCCCCAGCTGGATGGATCCAATCATTGCCTACCTGAAGGATGACCAGCTCCCCGAGGACAAGACTGAGGCACACAAGATCAGGCTCAAGGCAGCCCGCTTTTGGCTCTCTCCAGAAGGCAAACTCTACAGGAAGTCCTTCACAGGCCCGTACCTCCAATGCGTCCACCCGTCCAAGGTGGACGACTTCCTGTACGAGATCCATGAAGGAATCTGCGGCAGCCATATAGGAGGCCGCTCATTGGCCTACAGGGCAATCAGCCAGGGTTACTGGTGGCCCTACATGCAGAAGGACGCCCAGGTCTACGCCAGAAAATGCGAGAAATGCCAGAAGTTCTCCCACTCCCTCCATCAGCCAGCGCAGGATCTGAGCCCCCTCTCCAGTCCATGGCCCTTCGCTCAATGGGGCCTGGACATTGTGGGGCCCCTTCACCGAGCCCCAGGGAACAAAAAATGGTTGATAGTGGCTACGGACTACTTCACCAAGTGGATAGAGGCTGAACCGTTGTCTTCCATCACGGACAGGGACTCCAGGAACTTCGTCTGGAAAAACATCCTCACGAGGTTCGGCATCCCCCGGACCCTGATTTCAGATAACGGGACTCAGTTCGATTCCAAATCCTTCAGAGAATTCTGCCAAGAGCATGGCATCAGGAACCATTACTCCACCCCGGCATATCCACAGAGTAATGGCCAGGCAGAAATCTCCAACAAAGTGATCCTGGACGGCCTGAAGAAGCGACTGGACAAGGCAAAGGGCAGGTGGACAGAAGAGCTCCCGAGCGTGCTGTGGGCCTATCGAACAACTCCAAGGAGGTCCACTTCGGCGACACCATTCTCTCTGGCCTACGGTATGGAGGCAGTCATTCCCCTGGAAATCGGCCTTCCTACCCTAAGGACAGAGCTGGTCGACCAAGGCCGAAATGAGACGAACCTGGCAATGGAGCTGGAGCTAGCGGACGAACGACGAGAAGCTGCAGCCCTGAGACTAACCGACTATCAGCAGCGGTTAGCCAGGGCATACAATCAAAATGTCAAGGAAAGAAGGTTCACCACGGGAGAGCTCGTTTTAAAGAAGACCCTACCAGCTGACAGAGAACCAAATGAGGGGAAGCTAGCCCCGAACTGGCACGGCCCGTTCAGAGTAGTTTCACAGGCAGGAAAGTCAGCCTACAAGCTCGAAGGCTTGGATGGCAAGCCATTGCCGAGACCGTGGAATGCATCCCACTTGAAGAAATTCTATTTCTAAGGATGTAATGAATCTCAATCAATGAAAACAGCTTTCACCTTGTCATCAACTTATCATCTCTCTGACTGATTTCGACGGATCGGGCCCTCCGCCCTGGAAGAGACCTCGAGTCCAGACTCGGTCGATTCCTAAAGCTCCTAGCCTTGGGCTATGGAGAAGGCTTCGAGTCCTTACTCAGCCGAGATCGGGCCCTCCGCCCTGGAAGAGACCTCGAGTCCAGACTCGGTCGATTCCTAAAGCTCCTAGCCTTGGGCTATGGAGAAGGCTTCGAGTCCTTACTTAGCCGAGATCGGGCCCTCCGCCCTGGAAGAAGACCTCGAGTCCAGACTCGGTCGATTCCTAAAGCTCCTAGCCTTGGGCTATGGAGAAGGCTTCGAGTCCTTACTCAGCCGAGATCGGGCCCTCCGCCCTGGAAGAAGACCTCGAGTCCAGACTCGGTCGATTCCTAAAGCTCCTAGCCTTGGGCTATGGAGAAGGCTTCGAGTCCTTACTCAGCCGAGATCGGGCCCTCCGCCCTGGAAGAAGACCTCGAGTCCAGACTCGGTCGATTCCTAAAGCTCCTAGCCTTGGGCTATGGAGAAGGCTTCGAGTCCTTACTCAGCCGAGATCGGGCCCTCCGCCCTGGAAGAAGACCTCGAGTCCAGACTCGGTCGATTCCTAAAGCTCCTAGCCTTGGGCTATGGAGAAGGCTTCGAGTCCTTACTCAGCCGAGATCGGGCCCTCCGCCCTGGAAGAGACCTCGAGTCCAGACTCGGTCGATTCCTAAAGCTCCTAGCCTTGGGCTATGGAGAAGGCTTCGAGTCCTTACTCAGCTGAGATTGGGCCCTCCGCCCTGGAAGAGACCTCGAGTCCAGACTCGGTCGATTCCTAAAGCTCCTAGCCTTGGGCTATGGAGAAGGCTTCGAGTCCAGACTCAGCCGGATTCCTAATATCTGGGTTTTCACACCCCTCAAAGGTCATTGCCGAGCTCACGCTTTAACAGCCATGACCAATGGAATGATGCCAGCGTTCAAACACAATGCAAGCATTCCAGGACGATACACAGAAAGAGAAGGAATTCAAAGGCATTGAACAATGTTTGGATAATCAAAAAATTCCTTTTCATTTATTATGAACTGCTTTGTTACAAGAACTACAGAACAGAAAGAAGAATACAGAAAGGAGGATCGCAATCCTCTGAAAACAGAAAATGAAGCAGAAAATAAAGCGACAGAAGGACTCTGATCTTCACTTGACTCTTCAGGCGTCACTGACTCTTCAGGCAGAAGGCTCCTGGAGGCTCTGAGCGAACCCTGGACCCCGCTGGGCTCTGCAACACCCTCGGTGGCAGTGGGAGCGGCAGAGCTTGAAGAAATCTCACGGACCAGCAGAGCTCCAACCCACCTGCCGTACGACGGGCGCACAGGGTCGGGTTGGACGAGAATGCGCCACCATCCCCTTGTAGCGCATCCTCACACTGTCTGGCCAAGGGCCAGTGGCCATGGACCCGCGTTCAGAGAGCGCGCGGTCCACGGGGATTTCCTTCAGAGAGCGCGCAGACCACGACAGCCTTCCCCCCTCGGGGATAGCCGTCCAACGGCGCAGGGTTCCCCCCCGGATCAAGAAACTTCGGACGCCTCCCGGACATGATTCCTACTGCTATGTTCATTCCTTCTCCCATGGCGAGCTTGCCACCCCTATTTATAGGAAGGAGGAGGACTCGGTCTCCGAAGAAAGTTATGAGGGCGAAGTCTCCCACGCGTTACTGGGGATGCACGGCTGTTGACCAGCGATCCCTATGGCGCCACGTGGAGACATCCGTCCGATTCCCTCGTCTGCTGCGCCACCTCGTTTGTTGCTATTTATGGTCTCGAGAATACGGAGTGTCAGCATGACAGTTTGACTCTTTCTACCTCAAGGGCCACGCCACACCGTAAAGGCATTCAGTACCATTCAATGCACATCCAGAAATGGAAGAGAGACAAATGCAAAGAGAAAAATACGCAAGTGAAGAAGTCTTTTCATTGACAATGGAAAGGTTTACAAGGCTGAAAGCAAAAGTAAAAGTATTACAAAGAGAACCGCAAGGTAGAGCTACTCCGGTCTCGGCGACTCGACCAGGTCAATCACCGTCTCCAAGGGGCCAGAAGCTTCGGCCAAGACAGGGACCTCGCTTGGAGCGCCGCTGGCAGACGGGGCTTCAGCTGGCACCTCAGCCGAACCAGGAGCAGAAGTCTCACCCTGGGGCACGGCTAAAGCCTCGCTGGCGACCGGGGCATCGCTTAAGACTGGGGCAGCTGGAGCGTCGACAACCGCAGGGGCTTCGACCGGGGCACTGTCAGTTGTGGGTATGGAGCTCGGCTCGGGATCCAGGTCTGAATACTTCGGCAGGTCCTGATAGACGGGGTGGTCTTCAGGAACCCCCGCACGCCTCAGTGCGGCCAGGCATCCCTCCTCAAACAGGATGGCGGTGATCTCCTCCACCTGCTTCTCGTACAGCTCGGTGGCTCGATCTACCCCATCCTGGAAGGCGGACTGGGCCTCCTTCTCAAGCTCGGCGTTCGCGGCCTTCAACCTCGCCGTTTCAGCGCGCAGCCTCGTCCCCTCAGCAGTGGACTCAGCCTTCAACCTGGCCAGCTCGGACTCCAACTCGGCGGCCTTCTTGTTCCTCGCCCAGAGCTCGCCTTTCAGGTGGTCGGCCCGAGACGAGAGTTCGGCGACCTCAGCCAGAGCCGACGCCAGCCGAGCAGATTCTCCAGCACTGGCTACCTTGAGCTCCTCAAATCCCTTCCGCTGCTCATCCAGCTCCTTCTTCAACTTCTCCCGCTCGGACTCCAGGCGGGCCATTCTTGCAGCGCTCCTATCCCTCCTTCCCACCACGGTTAGGAGCCTCTGCACGATCTGCAAAGAGAAACAGAGTCAGGATTCGACCAAGGTACTCGAAGAATGAGGAGAGGCGTTGCAAACACTTACCCGAATACTGTCCTGGATCGACGAGACCATCAAGCTGTCATCCTCGTACCTGTCGTGCGTCTCCATATCTCTTGGCAGAGCACAGGCCTTGGCGAGAGCCCCAATCACCTCGGCATTTCCCAGCAGCCGGTCTTCAACGCTCAAGGGTTCACCGGTAGAGGTTTCCATCCTCGGCTTCCACGGTGCTGGGGCAGTTCGGGTCCCGGAAGCCGATCCGGACCCTTGTCCCGCCGAGATGAGAGGCTCGCGCGCTGGACCGACAGCCGACTTGCTGACCAGCGCACCCTTCTCGGCCGGCGCCCTCTTTTCCTTCGGCGCGCTCGTCTCGCCTCCCTTCTCGGCTGGAGCTTTGGCCCCAGGGGCTTTGCCCGACTGCAAATCGGCCCTTGAGCTCTTCTCCCCCGCTTTGGACTTCTTCCTGAGCGGGGACCCCTCCGAGCGGTCCGGCGAGCGTTGCCGGGCTCTCCCAGGAGCAGGAACAGAGGGAGCGCCCACGCCCACCGGGCCCGAAGCAGCATGAGTACTGGTAGGCGACGGAGTCCCAGAAGACGCTGACCTCTGCCTAAACTTGGCAGCCAGGTCCCTGACAGCGGCCTCCCTCGAGCTTCCTCCCATGTCCTCCTCTCGGTCTGAGGTATAGGCTTCCACTATCTGCGACAAGTCCGGCAGCCCCGGATCGGAAGTGGACGCCTCGGCTCCGGACGCAGTCCGGTCAGCGACAGGATCGGTCAAGGGGATCCCGCTAAACACCGCAACCGATACGGTCTGACGGTCAGGGTGTGTCTCGTCCGCCCCAGGAACTCCGGTCCTGTGGTAGTGGCCGCGGTACCTCGGCGTATACCCAAGCAGTTTCCAGGCCGACCTGGTTTCGTGCCCCTTGTACCGTTCGACCTTGTTGATGTCTTCGGTATTCCTCTTCCAGCCTTCGCTAGCAGCTCGGCGTCGCCCTGCACCCGCCTCTGCTCGACAGGCAAAGAAGAATGTCAGTTCGGCACCAGTAAGATAAGCAAAACAGTAAAAGGAGAAAAGCAGCGATGATTACTTGGGACTTCCCCAGGGCGACGTGGGACCGACAGCCTCCTATCTTCGCCTGGGCCGAACTCCCAGTCCCCCGAGACGCAGAAGAAATCCTCCTCGGCGTTCTTACTTGAATCCTCCAAGGCTAGGACGAAGCCCCTTCGCTGCGGCTTCACACGGAGATAGTATCTTCCCTCCCCAGCCTTGCAGATATCATAAGTGTCCTCGATATCGTGAGGACCCAGGTTGGTCCCCAAGATCTCGTTCAGCTTCGCCGTGCCCATGATGACCTTGTAGCCATTGGGCATCAGCTGGCCCGGGGCGAGGGACCAAAGGCTAAGGCAAGCCCTCAGCAAGGGGTGCAGTGGAAACCTGACCCCACCCTCGATCACAGAGATCAGAGGGAATGGCATCCAGCCGCCGTAGCAGCGATACAGGGCAGCGTCAGCAAGGTCTGCCGGTTTCAGGAGGACCCTCTCCGGAATTTTGAAGGCAGCCCTAAACTCGGCCAAGCCCTCATCAGAATCTACCCTGAATCTAGGGGTGCCCATGTCTAGAAGGGGTGACTACGAAGAAAAGCCCTAGAAATCGAAAAACCCCCAAGAAAACCAGACGAAAGAACAGAGCGACTTACGAGGGCAAAGAGGCAGATCAGAGGCAGATCCAGGCGCGTTCTATGGTCGTCGTCCTCAAACAGATCTCAGGAACCAGAACGGAGATCGGAAGCCTCGAACGGATCTCAGAAATCGGAGCAGAGAATGAAAGTAAAAGCAGAGGCGAAGGCGAAAAGGTTCAGAAGCGAGAAGAAGAAGAGGACGACCCTATTTATAGAAGGGGAAACCCTCATTTGGGTACCGCCTCCGAATTCGAAGAGACACTTCAAAGCCCGTGCCCGTCAATCAATGAGACAGCCCGTCAATCAATGGGACAACGCAGTCGGCGCGGAAACTACGCGTGTAGCCGTCAGCTCGGTTCCAAAGGCGGACAGGGCAGGGCATTTATTGCTTTAAAGAGTTGAAGCGACACCAGGTAATGATCACAGCATCCCCAGATGGATTCTTCTAGCTTTCAACCCCTAAAGGCTAGCACACTTCAGAGGTCAAAACCTAGGGGGCAATTGTGTGGGGAGATTTCCCGAACCACAGGATTAAGTTAATCACAGCCATCAGATCAGGTTAAGCATTCTCACGTGCCATCCTCGCGTCATCCACGTGACACCAGGCTCGTCCCGGCTACCAGAACAGGAGGTCCGGCCGAAGTCGGACAGCTCCGGGCCCTTAGCGCCGAACTGGCCCACCTCGGGCGTCATCTCGGCAAGGAGCATCACCACGGGTACCACCTCGGCAGAAAGCTCCATTTCGGCTAAAGAAGCCGAGACAGAAGCCGAAGCAAGAGAGAACATTCACGTGTACCCTTCATCCCCCACGTCATCAGGCACGTGGGGGGATAGGGACACGCGCTGGTGGGACAGACGCGACATCCAGCCGCCCACAATCTTCGCCAGATCCCTGACAGAATCCCATCCAGCGGCTGAAGCCACATCAGGGCAGGGCCCGAGGGCAGATCCGCTGGTACTCCTACCGCCAAAGGCGCCCAACAGGATCTGGCCCAACAAGATGTGCATTAAATGCGATGTGGGCTGACCCGACGGGCATTTAATGCCTAGTGGGCTGGATTGGACCACAATTAATGCAATGTGGGCTGATCATGACTTCTAAGTCAAATCGTGGGACCCACACCACAATATCTTCCAAAGATACGTTCCACACTCTATAAATAGAGACCCATGCCACCATCTAAGGTACGCCATTTTTCCATACCAGAGTCGTTACTCTGTCTCTCTTCCTCCTCTCCTTCCATTGTTCCAGTTCATACACTGACTTTGGCATCGGAGAGCCTTGCGCCACCCAGGCCAGGGTCCTCTGACCGTTTGCTATTCCCTTTCAGGCTTCCGGACGGCATCCAGACGTTTCCAGCAGCCATCATCTTCTCGGATAAGTCCTATAAGGCTCCTCCTTATTGTGGGTCATTATTTTCTGCACCTACACTATTATTGGCTTACAGGGCGTGAGATATTGTTTTCCAAAACATGGCTAGCTCAAAAAAGATCAAAATCTAGATCTAATTGACCTATTATTGGCAATCCTACATTTTGGTCATTTCACTCTCTCTCTCTCTCTCTCTCTCTCTCTCTCTCAAATATCGTATTTTCCCATTTCTTAACAAAATATTTGTAAGAATATGAAAAAAAGAAAGTATTCTGCTTACATGTGTAAGTCTAGCGTTTGGTGCAGAAATTATTCTAAAAAGGGCATCACCCTAAACTAACATTTTTGAGGATTTTCAGCATCAATGGAGTGGGAAATACTCCTATTTTATCTTGTATATATATGCATTTTTCCCTCTCATCTTTACCATCATTGCACTAAACAAAAATTCTTATATCTTCTTTCTCATAGAATTTATTTTATCTTCAAACTGTAGACTAAATGCGGCATTCATGAACAGTTTATGGCATCATCTAAATCCATTTTGGCCCTTTGTTTTAATTGATGATTTCTCTTTATGACCTTCCAAGGCCTTAAAAGTCAAGGGGTGGGTTGCACAACTTTGATATTCACTTCTTTCCTTGCTACGTCATAGGATTATATAAATAGCTTTCTTCTTTGTATACAAGGCAAAAGCAATATTTTTTGACCTTTTGGTAGCATCTCACAAGCTGAGAACGCTGAAGCTTCATTCTCTTCGTTAGCAGTGGCGAGACAGGAAAATTTCATTGGATGGGCCACTCAGTAAAATAAAAACTCTTGAGAAATCTATATGTAAAAATAAGGATAAATTAACTCCCCTACATTACATTACATAATATGGGGATTTTCCAAATTTTCTGGGAGAGTGGGCCATATGAATGTATTTTTTTGTTTCTAGGTTTGACCACAAAAACATCAATCACTATGAGATTGACAGTAACTCTAAGATTCTAAGAAATATCTTGATATGTTAAAATGTTTCTTAAATTTCAATGCAATGCTTTTACATGTTCTTAAATTCTTTAGAATACCAAACCGTCAAATTTCATCAAAGCAAATCATTGGACACCAACACTTTTGTAGTCAATGCATCTAGAGTAGAACTATAGATAGATTACTTTGAATGAACGGCAGGCGCATTAAAAGTCAAATTGATGGTAGATTAATTGAACTCTACTCCACTCCTCAGTCCTCACACGAAATTTTTTTTTTTTAAACTGATCATAGGTTTTGTTGTAGACATTAAAAAAACAGAAGACATGAAAATCTATAGTACCATGGTCCAGGCCCAGTAGACCATGAAAAGTGAGACCTATACAGTATACAATGCATGCTCGCTCAGGCTCAGGCTCAGGCTCAGGCTCAGGCCCAGCCCAGGAAGTATAGGAACCAATCATTATATCGCTCTTCCATCTCAGTCTACTCTTCTACCCAGGACCGGTTTAAATGATCTTAACGGCTACTTTGCGAGTGCGCCAAAAATTCAAATTTATCTGTCCCTGTCCCCGTTCCCGGGCTGAGTCATTCTTCTCCAATTCTCCCAGTCCCAGTCCCAGCCCCAGCCTCCAAAACAAGCTCATTGTTCCTCTGCTCAAGTCCTGCTCTCAAACCTCTGAAACCACCCAAATCCACGCCTGCATGATCAAGCTCGGGCTCGATCTCATCGCCTTCCCTCTCAGCAAGCTCCTTGCTTCCTCCATACCAGACATCGCCTACGCCCGCTCCATCTTCGATCGATTCCCATTCCCGAATCTCTTCATCTTCAACACCATTCTCCGAGGCTACTCCATTAGCGAAAGCCCCAGAGAAGCATTTTCCCTCTTCAAATCCCTAAGAGCCACAGGAATCACACTAGACCAGTTCTCTTTCATCTCGACCCTCAAATCCTGCGCCCGTGAATTGGCCCTTTCGACCGGGCAGTGCATCCATGGCGCCATCATTGTGTCCGGGTTCGAGTTTTTCATCAACCTGAGGAACACCCTCTTGCATTTTTACTGCGTTTGTGGGAGAATCGCAGATGCCCACCAAGTGTTTGATGAAATCCCACATGTGAGAGATGTGGTTTCTTGGAATGCTTTGATGAGCGGCTATCTCCAGATCTCTCAGCCTGCCATGGTCGTTGAATTGTTCGGACAAATGCGTGTCGGAAGCTTTGAGGTCAGTGACATCAGTTTGATGAGCCTTCTTTCCGCTTCGGGTGATATGGAAGACATCCGAGGAGGGGCGTCGCTACATGGTCTATGCGTGAAGAACGGTCTCTGTTTCTGTTTGAATGTGGCGACTGCAATTGTGGCTATGTATGTGAAAGGTGGGAGCGTGGACTCCGCACGGCATATGTTTGATGAGATGCCCAATAGAGATGTTGTATCTTGGAATTGCATTATTGATGGGTATGCTAAAAGTGGGTTTGTAGAGGAGTCATTGGCTTTATTACAAGCAATGAAAGGTGAATGCATGAGACCTAATTCAGCCACAATGGCAGGATTGCTTTCAGCTTGTGCGTCTGCTGGAGCACTAGGCATTGGCAGATGCGTCCACGAGTTTATTGAAGAGGAACATCTAGAGTTAGATGCTGTTCTTGGCACAGGTCTTGTTGACATGTATTCAAAGTGCGGATTGATAGACAAGGCCGTAGATGTCTTCAATCGGATACCTCATAAAGATGTGATGTCGTGGACAGCGATGATTTCTGGTTTTGGAGTCAATGGACAGGGAGAAAATGCTCTTAAGCTGTTCCATCAGATGGTTGAGCAAGGAGTGACACCTAATGAAATCACCTTCTTGGTAGTGTTGAGTGCTTGTAGCCATGCAGGGTTGGTGATGGAGGGAAAGAAGTTCTTTGAGAGCTTGGTTCGTGACTGCGGCTTCTCGCCCAAGATTGAACACTATGGATGCATGGTTGATCTCTTAGGGCGTGCCGGATTGCTGGAAGAAGCCCATGAACTGATCAAGAGCCTGCCTATAAAGCGGGACGTAACTGCATGGCGGGCATTGCTCGCAGCTTGTCGGGTTTACGGAAATGTCAAACTAGGGGAAATTGCAAAGAGGTCATTGATGGAATTGGAAGATAAGAATCCTGCAGTTTCTGTCCTTCTTTTGAGTACTTATGCAGTTGCAGAGAGGTGGGATGATGTAACTAGCATGAATTTGGTGGAAGAGATAATGAGGGGAAAGGAAGCAGGGTGGAGCTCAATTGAGTTGGATAGTTAAGATTGAGGTGCTTTGACGACTTGTGAGGCTTATTTGCAAGGTCCGAACGAGGCCCCTTGCAATCTGGTATGGCTGCACGGTCCAATCACTGATGTGGCTTTTGTTTCATTTGATGTAAGCTCCACTTTGAATTCATTAATTTTTCTGTTCAATGGGAAAGGTGGAGTCATCTGATAAAGATAAAATAGGAGCATGGTCCACTCTCCAATTGTGTCCAATGGTGTCAATATTTTAAACTATCGAAAGGAATGCCTCCCCTGTACCACTACTGTGGCCAACCCATGTGAGTGACCCACGCCACTTGATGGAAGGGATAGCTTGATGGTGAGATCTTTGTTGTAATATATCATAACTATCTATTTTTCTCTTCCTTGGCCAGGCAGTTGGAATCGTTTGATTGTGACTGGGAACTAAATATGACATTCTGGATGGGACGGATTAATTGCCCAAAGAGTGCTTGAACTTTTTATGTTGTTGCAATTAGTAATGCCATCCATTTTGATTGGGATATAGTATTTTGTGATCAGGATCTCCATTTTAAGGCAAACATTTGAGAAATATAATCATTCCAAGCCGGCTTGCAGACAACAAAGTAGTCAGAGCACGTCTGCATAATAGGTTTCTGTGTTTAAATAAACAATACTTCTGAAATTCACACCAAACATTGGAATGTTATATCTTTTCTTGTAACAAAATTCCAAAGCCAACAAAATAGACAAGGAATTGTTAAATGACTTAGTTATATGGCAATAGCCAAAGTTGAAATCATAGGTTGAATGACTCTTATCTTCCAACACATGGAAGATATGTATAATTCCTTTGCATAACTAAAGTTTTCCTTACCTTCTTAATGACTAAGTCGCATTCGGCAACCAAATTCCCAGCGGGAAAAAGTTACTGCTTTTCACAAAGTCATGCAAAACCCACTTAGAAAATTGTAAATGCCTTTAGATTTGAGCTAGTTGAAATTCTTATTTTTGAGTAATTTTAGGTCCAATGGTATAGAATATGAAATTTCTTAGTTGAAAGGAGGAAAAATATAAAATCCTCAATCTGTGCACCTATTAGGCTTTTACCAAATAGACTTGGGCATTCAGGAATTCCACCAAAATACATAGAGGGTAGAGAGTGAAATTCTTGAATTTCTAAATTTCATTTGGGACCTTTCTTGTTGTTGTGATTCAGAAATGTTAGTAAAGAAATATAGAATTTGGAGATTCTAGATGACAAGATATCACATCATGTCAAGGAATTCCTAGCATGGTGAATTCTTGATAGAAATAATCTTCAAAAGCTAGTAACAATGAGAAGGATATTCCAAGCTTCTTTGAGTGAGAGGGCACCTGCGGAGTTGCTTAGCCAGGACAGGATGTCAGGAGCTGCATTACCACCAATTGACATTAGGGATTAGGATAGTGGAATGGTGAAGGAATTCCTTAAGCTCAGCCGGGAGATCATCTGGGATGAGCCAAGAGTTGTTCTGAATGATATCAGCAACAAGGTCTCTGTCAGAGAACTGGAGGTGAGAAATCTGATTGCTATAGGGTCATGATCGATCCAAAGATCAAACCACAAGCTAATAAAGCGACCATTCCCAATGATCCATCTGCTATTACGCTGAAGATAGGGGGACAAGAGCCTGATCCTTTTCCATATACAAGAACCACCCTTCGGATTGCTACCATACTTGATAGAAGACTTTTTGAAATACCTTGAACGAAACCATTTAGCCCATAAAGAGCCAGCTGAAGCCACCTGCCAACCCAACTTCAACATACAAGCTTCATTAGCCTCCTTAATCCTACACAAGCCAAGACCTCCCTCAGATTTTGGAAGGCAAACCATATCCCATCTGATGAGGTTACAAGTAGACTTCTCTGGAGTAGCAGACCATAAGAAGTTTCTCATCAATCTTTCCATTTGAAGACAAGTTTTGCTGAAAATTGGGATGGCAAGAGAGATATGAAGAGGAATGGATGACAGAACATGCTTAACCAGTATCCCATCTGATGAGATTACAAGTAGACTTCTCTGGAGTAGCAGACCATAAGAAGTTTCTCATCAATCTTTCCATTTGAAGACAAGTTTTGCTGGAAATTGGGATGGCAAGAGAGATATGAAGAGGAATGGATGACAGAACATGCTTAACCAGAACCAAACGACCTGCGAAAGAGAGGCACTTTGACTTCCACTCAGCCAACCTGGATCTCAGGGAGTCCAAGATCTGATTGAAGTGAGCGTGTCTGGAACTTCCAAGAAAGAGAGGGACGCCAAGGTAGACAGAGGGAAGAGGAGCTTGAGTGATGTGGAGGAGGTTTGTCACCATATGGGCTCTCCTAGCACTACATTTCCCCAAAAACAAATGGCTCTTCTGAAGATTAAAACATTGCCCAGAGGAGGCTTGATACTTGGAAAGTAAATCAAGCAAGCTGGACAACCCTTTCTTGTAGGCCTTCAGGAAAAGCATGATATCATCAGCATAGATCAAGTGGCAGGGGGTGTTCTGAACAGGGGAAATAGGGACAATCTTCCCAGCTTGCCTTAAGCCTTCCAGCTTGATGCTAAGAACCTCTTTTGCAAGGATAAAAAGATATGGAGAAAGAGGGTCCCATTGGCGCAGCCCACATGATGGGCTGAAGAAGCCACATGGGCTTTTGTTAATCAAAACAGATCCTCTGCTGGAATAAATTAGTTCCCTCATCAAGTTGATCCAAGTGGATCTGACTCTCACCTTTTCTTCTCTTGCAAGCTGGCTTTGCAGTTCTGGTCTTGGCTTCTCAGCCTCAATGGGAATTTCCCAATTCTTTCTTTATTTGCTGCAGTTATTTGGTTGGCTATGGCAAAGGATAGAGATGTCACTGGAAGGAAATGTACAGCTGCTATTTTCTTCTCCGCCCTCTCAGCTTTCTAGTCAATGAGGAATGACTCTAAGCACAACAACAAGAAGCCTTCTCTGAATAAAGCCAAGCTGATTTTCACGGACAGGCTAAAGGGTATGGTCTGCTCTTTTTCAGGCGCAGGTCAAGCTTTGCCTTCTCTTCCAATTTTAGTTGCTTTGGGTTTGCTAAACTATCACTGAGGAATGTCAGCTTTGTGTTTTCTCTGGGGTTGGGCAGCGCTGGTTTTCTTCTTGGTCAGTCTGTTTGCCTGGATGGCAGGCAGCCTTTTTGCTGCCTATCTCCTCCTCCTTATCAGTTTTCTGATGTAAAGTTTCTTCTTAGGTAGTTTTGTTGTGCAGCTTGGCTGGGTCGGTTGGCATTTTTTGTAAGCCTCCCCTCTCCCTTTGTTTTCTAGTTTTGGGGGGTGTTTAGCCCTGTTTTCTTCCTTTAATACTCAAATATTACCATTAAGCAAAAAAAAAATGAGAAAGATTAATTTGGTGGGCCACCATGTATAGGAATTACAAGAAACTACCGTGATGAACAATATGGATGGTTGGATTGTCCACAGCTAGATCATCCATCAACATTGCTCATTGCCGTATGCGCAATGTAATAGGAGAGTGAAGAGAAGAACAAGCAACCATCTCTTGCAAGAAAAATGCAAGCATGCTCAATCACCTATTAAACAATAAAAAAAATCCAGATACCTCGCCATTCATGCGTGGCCAGTGGGGTATGGCTCCATACATGCTAGTGGTAAACATGTGCCACACCACATCCACTCCTTGCACTCGCTGTATGCATGGTCGCTGGTCAATGGTCGATGGTGAAAAAATAGTCAGACCCTTTGCCAAGATGAAGAAGGCCCCATCATAAAGGTGTGTCCCACTTTTCAAGATGAAAATCTTTGCACCAAAATATGTTTGAGAAATGGAGATTTTTACATGATATAAATACGTACTTACATGCATGCCATGGAAATGGAATACTCATTCAATGACCAATGACCCTCCAAGTTCATCCTCAAAGCAGCCAAAGTGTTCCATTACACTTGCATGAGGACAAATTAGAGGGAATGATCAAGTCCAATTGGGTGAACTACGCTTGTACTCCAATCCTCTTGTAGGGCCCATTTCAGCTGTCATATGGATTGGTCAATGGTAGGATAACAAGAGCTCTTCCGTATAAAAATTTGTCTATGCCGAAAAGTTTAGCTTCATTGATGATCACAACCATCTCTCAAAAGAGGCCTCCCAAATGGACGGTTACAACTTACAACAGCCTGCCCCATTTTTGTATGGCATTAATGCAATGGTTGTGATCGTTAAATCCCATTGGGCCTACATTTGAAATAGTGCAATTCCTTTTGCATTCTTACTTATCTCCCCTCCTTATGTGACACCTTGGTCAATTTTATGTTTATAGATTCTTTTATTCACAGTAAATTGAATATCAAATAAAATTTATGGCTAAAAGACCATTACATAACTTATTAAATCAAAAGTTAGGATAATATGATGTGGCTGATTTTTCTTATCCTCATCTATCCGACCTTCAATAATGAAAATGCATCTAAGTGGGTCACACAGCTTGAACCAGTCTGTTTGTAGGCCAAAAGCAGCTAAAGTGGGCCCAGAGGAAGGGTTAAAGACCTGTTATAATCAATCTGTTGAATTGAACCTCATAAAGACAGAGTGGTATGTATGAATATTTTCTATATATATATAGGATATATATATATATAACGGATGAAATGTAATCCCTGCTGTCCATCATGCATCATCCACCTATGTTTTTAAAAATTAACAGGAAAACTGCTGTTTCTCTCTCTAAAGAGCTGTGTGTATTCTTTAGAAAAAATCCAGCCCATTTCTTCGTCACCCATCTTCTCTTTTCTTCTTCTAATTTCTAACGCAAAGACGATCCCAACCATCTCTCTCTCTCTATCTTTATATTCTTCTTCCAATTTGAGATTCCCATCACCTTCTCTCTTCTCTCTCTGTCTATTTTATATCGATTTCTATCTTTCTCTATCTTTTTAATTGATTGACTCAGAAGGAATAAGAGGAAGAAGCAAAGGAAAAAAAGGAGCAGAGGAGAGGGTGCTTTTTTTTTTTTTTTTTTCTCTTTTTGGAGGATGAACACGCCCTCTCTTCTTCGAATTCCTCCTCCCAGATCTTAGATTTGATCGAATTCTCTTCTGGGGTCTCTTCAATTCGGAAGTTTCATCGCCTGTTCGTCTCAAATTTCTCTTTTTCGGCCGATTCCCGACCGAAAGTTTGGATCTTTTTCCCTCCTCTGCTCTCATATTACTCGTCGTTTGCTGGGTTTTCTAGGATTCTTTTATTGATCTATGAAGGATCCGACGTTCTTCTATTGAATTTCGGAAGACCCATTGCGGATCCGATCTTTCGTCCCACTTTGGGGTAATTAATTCGGACGAGGTATGATTCAGCTGGATTTTATCACACTTTTCTGTTGTATAAACAAATTTTTTTTTTTTTTTTTGGAATTTGATCTTCTTGTGGGTTGGAGATTGAATTTGTTCTGTTTGCGTTATGTAATTGAATCGGATGGTTTGGAGTGGATCTGATATAATATTTTATCTTGATGGCCTTCAATCGAATTAGGCCTGCTATTCTGAATTTAGTTTTCAAATGATTAGGAAAGTTTAGTTTTCAAATGATTTTTAAGTTTGTGGTGTTGAGAGAATTGGCTATAATGGAGTAATTCGTTATTATTGGATATTGCAGAAAGATGGAATCGGATCTCGGCAAGCTATTTATCGGTGGAATCTCCTGGGACACCAATGAAGATCGTCTCAAGGAGTATTTCCAGAAATATGGAGAAGTGGTGGAAGCTGTTATCATGAAGGACCGGACCACTGGCCGTGCACGTGGATTCGGGTTCGTCGTCTTCGCAGACCCTGCTGTTGCGGAGCGAGTTGTTTTGGAGAAACATAGCATAGATGGTCGAATGGTAAGCAAATTACGTTTCAGAAAGAAATGTTTCTTGATTGGGATATTGTTATCTGGTTTTGAACCCAAGCTTGATCATTTATCTACAATTTGAACGTAAATTGCTTTATACTGCAATCTGATCCTCATTGTGCTTATGGTTTCTGAATTCCATGGGTTGTCAGGTTGAGGCCAAGAAGGCAGTTCCTAGGGATGATCAGCATATTTTGAATCGAAATAACAGCAGCATCCATGGCTCGCCAGGGCCTGCCCGCACAAAAAAGATATTTGTTGGAGGCTTAGCATCTACGGTAACAGAGAGTGACTTCAAGAAGTATTTCGATCAGTTTGGAACAATCACAGATGTCGTTGTGATGTATGACCACAACACTCAAAGGCCAAGAGGGTTTGGATTCATTAGTTATGATTCAGAGGATGCTGTGGACAAGGTCTTGTTGAAAACGTTCCATGAATTGAATGGTAAAATGGTAGAGGTCAAGAGGGCTGTCCCCAAGGAGCTATCCCCAGGACCCAATCGGTCTCCTCTTGGTGGATATAACTTTGGTTTGCATAGGATAAATAGCTTCCTCAATGGGTACCCACAGGGATATAGTCCAAGCTCAATTGGGGGTTATGGAATGAGAGTGGACAGTAGATTCAGTCCAATTGCTGGTGGTCGGAATGCATTTCCTCCATATGGTCCTGGTTATGGTATGGGTATGAATTATGAACCTGGTTTGAGCCCAAATTATGGAGCAAGTATGAACTTAAATGCTAATCTTGGATATGGCCGGGGATTGAATCTTTATCACGGTGGCAATTCTATTAGATACAATAATGCTATTGGTTATGGTGGAGGCAATGCCAATGGAGGAAGTGGGTCTCTTTTAAGCTCGACAGCCCGAAATGTATGGGGGAATGGTGGTCTTAATTACTCTACTAGCTCCGCCGGCT
The DNA here is from genome assembly GCA_012931725.1 of Litsea cubeba. Classification (NCBI taxonomy): domain Eukaryota; kingdom Viridiplantae; phylum Streptophyta; class Magnoliopsida; order Laurales; family Lauraceae; genus Litsea; species Litsea cubeba. The sequence goes on along the minus strand of CM022950.1, from coordinate 66,116,548 downwards.
ACATTGGCTCTGCAAGTGGTAATATTGGAGGAGGCTTTGGTAATAATGATGCCAATTGGGGTTCGTCGTCCCCTATTTCAGCTCAGGGTGGGGTGAGTGCTTCTGGATTTAGTAGTGGAAATCTTGGATATGGAAATGGTGAGAACAGCTATGAGCTGGGAGGCAGTGGGTATGGAAGAAGCAGTGGCACAGGGGTTGCCCCAGCATCATATAATTCATCAAATGGTGGCTATGATGGAGCCTATTCAGATCTTTATGGTGGCAGTTCCATTTATGGGGACACAACTTGGCGGTCTGCATCTTCTGAGCTTGATGGGTCTGATTCATTTGGCTATGGTTTTGGTAATGGTGGTTCAGATGTTGCAGCTAAAGATTCCAGTGCTTATATGGGTGGTTATAATGTTAGCAATAGACAGTCAAATAGAGGTAAGAGCTTTATTTACCTAAATACAAGTGTTCTTACAATCACATTTTCTTATCATAAAGGCGATTCAAGATTTTCCTGTCTACTTGTCATTCTAAGAATCCTAGTTTCTTCTTGCCATGGTTTGTGAAGTTTTTCGTTCTCCCTTTTTCAGCAATTTCCTTTTCCCTGCGGTCATTTTAAGATAAGCATTGACCTTCTTTCAAAGTAAGATGATCCATGGGAATGCATGCAACATTGCGGATGTGACATACTTTAAAAATATATCCAAACCATGCACCCATTTTTGGTGATGCATCCAAAATCAATTTGATCAGGAATTGGGATGGCATCATGACAATGGACATTTTATTTAGTATGGAAATTTGACTATTTTTTACCATTCACTTATGAACACTATTGGGACAATTACGATCTACATGACTCAGATATGAGTATGTCTATTGTGTATGGTATGTATTCGTATTCAGTTTGGACTTGCTTTGACTGCCAAAGTTTAGGATACAAGGACATGAATAATGTGTTGATATTTGATATTTTTACTAATAAAATATTGTTATACCATCATAATCATCATAGCATATTTGACATGGATTACATACCCATCACATCTAATGTCATCTGAGATGGTATCTGGTGGAATTGAAGGATCAGGTTATCATATGTTAGGATGGTAACTTCATGTGGATTTTGGGCTAGACCCCTTCCAAAATGGTCCCCATTTTGGACAGTTTGGATTCAGGTACATGTAGGACACACGTACTATAGTTGTATGCATGTTGAACTACCTTTAGGCAGAGCACCAAATAAGTCCTCAATCATTAGCACTGTTTTCAGATTGAGCTTTCTGTTGTTCACATATTATTTTTTGGCTTGCTCAGGAATTGCAGCCTAGGAGGGCGACCATTCTTTCATATCTGAACTTATAGTAGGTGAAGAAATCCAGTAGAATCAGGTGCACGACTGTGAATTTCGCACTGCTTCCTCGATAGTTCAGTTAATTTGTTATGTCTAGAACTAACCGGAGTGTTTGTTTCGAGAATTCAGATGCAGATATCAATTATAAGGATTTTGTGCAAGGTTTGAGATTTGAGTTTAAATTTCTACATTGAGTGTAGGTTGTTTTGGTTTCTTGGTGTTTGATTGAGATGTAAAATCAGATTGCGGGGTACATTCAGAAGAAGTTACCCAATCCATGCATTGTCCATCTGTGGCATTGCATCAAATAGACTGTCATTATTATTATTATTATTTTTTTTTTGTTGTTGCTGCTGCTGCTGTAATGTCAGGCAAAGCTTCTAGTTATCTTTTAGGTATATTTTCCTTTCCTTTTTCTTACCATCAGATGTACCAGAATTCTGGGTGTTTTACAGTGTGTGAAACTTTCAGGGATACCATCTGGTCCCAAAGAATAAGTTGCTATATATATTCTGATTCATTTTAATGGAAAATGTTAGTTTCAAGAAGTTTCTTTTGTCAATTGGGTGCTAAATGTACTTGCAACCTCTATTATTTGTGTGCATTCATCTGCAATTCTTATTTTAATATATTTCGTTCCTCAGTGATCATACTGCTCTTAACATCCCAATTATAGTTACTATAGGTGTCATTACAAGGACTTTCAGATCCAAGTTTTCTTCTGTTATATATAATGGTCAAAGTAGTCTCATGTCAGCATCAATTAAAAGATAAAACTCGAACATCTCCCAAGCAAATCCATTCGTTTTCTTGAAAACTAAGGTACTAGTTCATCTAGTAAGAACATAGCATTCAGCCTGATTGATCGGTTCATCATTCCATTTCTACCAACATTGAAAAACCCTGATTTGAATTTGGAGTTGGTGCTCAGTTCTGGACCCTCTTGAGTTCGACTTGTTGCCTTGCTGTTCTGCTAAGTTGATGATTTAAAGAGATTGTGAGTAGAGTGAATAACTTGTGTATGAAGTACTCCATTGGAATTTGGTGTATCAGCTCTCTGTACTGTACAGCTAACAAACACATGCCCACCTACCTGAATGGGTCATCCAATTGGAATAAAAAAAATATTTCAATGGATAATAAGTTGATGATTTGAAGAGTTTTTGAATAGGGTGAGTGTCCTGTGTTACTCTATATAACCCTACACTGGAAGTTGGTGAATCAGCTTTCTCTACTGTACAGCCAACACATATCCCCACCTACCTGATTGGGTCATCATATTGGAATCCAAAATGTTTCGACGCCTGATTTCTTTAGATTTATAGAAACTTAGGACTTTTTTTTTATTTCTTTTTACATTAGCTTACTCTTTATAAGACCCACTAATGCAAGTCCAGATCCTCCTAGGCGTGGACGCACAAGAAATTCACGAGGCTCTTCAACGGAGCCCACTTATCGAAAATCTTAAATGTATAAAATAAATTTCCACTCTTATCGACGTTGGGTCCACTGCTAGATTGACCATGTATGAAACAAGTGTATTTTTCATAATATTATACTTTACATGTTTTGTATGTGATCTATTTAAGGGTAAGTTGTACTACTATTGAAGTGAAATTTATTCAGTGTCCATAAAGAGGTAGAAAAATTTGATAAGCGGGTCCCACTGAAGAGCCTGTGAATCTCACAGTGAGACCGGGCATCAGAGAATCCTATTGCTTGTGCCACTCGTAAATAGACCAAGAGGCCAGACTAAGGAAACGATGGAAGGAGAGGGATGAAAGACATTTGCAAAGGTGGAAAGGGTTAGAAATCTGAAGGATGAGAAATTTCCCAAAACCTACTCAAAGATATCCAATCAGAGTTCATCAAATCCACTGATAGTCCGAGATTGAAGTATCATTTTTTTGGGGCATGCCTCATCAAGACATCAACAAATGGATTTGCAATTTATTGCAGTACATGTATTCCAAGTATGATGCACTTGTTCCATAGTTGGGCCTTGCATTTTACAAGTCATTGTGGCCTTATGTGGCTTGTCATGAAGCCAAGCCAATCATACCTTTAGGCAAAGAGAGGGCATCTACTGATACCACTAGGCTTGCAAATGGGCTGCATGCGTTGGGCCGAAGATTATCAAAGTTCTGCCTAATTTTAGTTATTATGCTATATTCTTAGGCCTACTCCATCCATTAATGATCAGGCCCAAGCCCAGTCCTATGATAAATAAATATATATATATGGCCTGTTTTTTTAGATAGGTTGGGAGCATGTTGGCTTATTTAACTGGGTTCCCGTAACCATCCAAAGCAGGCTTGGGCTTCCTCTGGGTTCATATTGTTGCTTTCGTTTATGTTTCTGGCTTTTTTTTGTTTTTTTGTTTTTTGTTTTTTTGTTTTTTTGTTTTTTTTTTTGGGGGGGGGGGGGGGGTTTGTTTCATATTATTAAAGAGGAAGGACCACTTGAATGAGTGGATGAGTGGATTTAATGGTCCACATGCATGCATTTATCCGGATCTCACCACAACCTTTACAAGTGCACATGGTCTGATGATTGAGCAATATAGTTGGGCCTCCTTTGGCTTAGTAAGAAATGCAACCAAATATTTGACAATGATTGAGGAAACAGGACACCTACTGCATTTATCTCTTCCATAATCATCAAAGGGGCTGTTTGGTTGCCAAGAAAAAAAAAATCTCTTTATCTCTAATAAATCTGGAATAGGTTTCTACTTGAATCCTTCTTGGAGAGAAAAGGAGGAATCATTACAACATAATCATATCTTTTGGCTGTCTGACTCCTACTTGAGAAAAGGAGGAATCATTAACATCAATTTCACTACACCCCAACACAAGTGATAAGGATGATCGACCACAAATTTTGGCACATCCACTACACCCCCAATACAAGATGATAAGGATGATGGATCACAAATTTTGGCACATCCACATTCACCTGATGACAAATGCTCTCTCTCTCTCTCTCTCTCTCTCTCTCTCTCAAAATAAATTTCAGAATAAACGGTAATGTGCAGACACAAGCTAATGGCCAAGACTTTGATAATGATATGAGAATGCTTGGACAAGTAGAATGAATTAATCACATTGGATCGAGCTATTTTGGGACATTATTATTTTAAAGGTTTGGCACTATATGAAACTTCCTTTCTACTTACCCCAATAAGATTTCTGAACAAATAGGCCATCTTAGGCATGAAAAATGGGCCGGCCCGTGAAACTCGTGCCCAGGCAGCTGGGGCTCAGCCCATCACGGCCCAAGGCACGGATTTATCCGTGTCGTGTTGGGCCGTGCTGCACATGTGCTAGCCCACATGTCTCTTCTATATTAATTTTTTATATATATATATAAATTGAAAGAGATTTTATGGACTTTTAGGAGTTCTCAACTTGAAATAAAATTGAAACTATTAAAATAAATGCACAAACATTGAGCTAATTTATAAATGAATAACAAGTCTTTAATTATTTTAACTTTTATATTTTATTTATATAAAAAATCTTAATTTTTTTATATAAATGGGCTGTGTTGTGCAATGCCTCGGCCCAGGGACCTCTGGCTCAGCACGGCCCAGGTGGGGAAATCGGGTCGTGCTGTGCTGGCCCGTTGACCGAGTCAACCCCTAGGAACAGTATTTTTTTTCTGTACTGGGCGGTGTCGGGCCTGGGCAGATTTTTTTTATATAAATGGGCCGTGTCGTACCGTGCCTTGGCCCAGGGACCCCTGGCTCAGCACGGCTCAGGTGGGGAAATCGGGCCTTGCTGTGCTGGCCGATTGACCAAGTCAACCCCCAAGCACAATTTTTTTCGTACTGGGCCGTGTCGGGCCTGGGCAGCCTACCCATATTTTCATCTCTACATCCGACACAAAATGCCCCCTTCACTCTACCAACAGTAGATTTTGAATTATCGTTTCTTAGTGAGAAAAAAAATTCAGTTTTTGTTTGAAAAAATATTGCCATCTTAGGCCTTGGGTCAGCTGGTTAGGGACGTGTAGCATATGTGAGTGTGAATTTCTCATAAAACAAAAGAAAAACTAATTACTCGGAAGAATGGAAAATAAGACTTGGAAAACAGAAAAGAAAAAGGCAATTACATGAAAAACCCACCAAGGCAAAGTGAAAAGGGGAATAAAGAATCTCCACCAACCAGTTTTCTCCAGATCAAAGGAAGCCCTTTGAGTCAAGATTGGAAGCTAGGGTGGGGAGCATGTGGGAGTCAAACAAGCGAATCACTCTCACCTTGCAATAGCTGTGAAGATATCAGTTTGACATTGGATGCTTTCTAGCAACAAGAAAACGTCCATTTTATTTTTCAACTTTGTAAAGCTCATGATACCATTTTTCTCGCAACTTTGCAAAGATGAGGCAATAAACTGTCCTAGAGAATACAACGCTGTCAATAACAAGATCATTCACTACAAGCAAAAGGAAGATGTCAGAAGTGGGCCCAGTCAAGGTGCTTCAAGCAGCAAAGCCATCAACCATTTCAGAAAAGAGGGGAAACATACTACTACATTTTCCTAATAACTGCCATGGCTAATTACAACAGCATGCCATATATATATGGGTAGTTATAGAATCTATTTCACCAAAGTTTGTCTTCATTAGAAACCCAATTCACAACTTTTGACATTTTGAGCTGATAAAACCGCTTCTACCCTTTTGCTTGACGAGTATAGTTAATTTACAGCATTTCCAAAATATCATGGCAATTTTTTTAAATCTCTAAAAATGGGTATATTTATTTTCTAACAGCTGATTGGGAACTTTTCTACCCAAATAAAATAAAATAATAATAATAAACTCCTGAACCATGAATAATGGCTATGATATGTGAACCTGCAACTTTAGACCAGCAGTCTAAAATGAATTTCCAGATCATGGGCCATGGTGATGCAACAGAAGTGAGGACACTATTCATGCACTAATGAATCAACAAGACCCATTAATTCCCCATGAACATAGAATAGCAACACTTGAGAATCCATAACAACCCACACTCTTCAGAGACCTCTATCAAGTTTCTGTAACCATCAACAAAGCCTGCGTTAAGAGTCGAGCCCCGTGGCAATTGGGCTACAAAGACATTCCAGCATACTTCTTCACAGAGAACATGAATGAAAGGATGATATCCTTTCACATCAGCAGCTCACAACCTTTGATGAGGCCTCTTAATGCATAAGTCGACATGAACCCACATATACTCAAAAACAGAATGAAGAAAGAATCTGATGCCACCTGAATACCAGAAGGCTCAATCCATGCCACACGAACACTTGAAACAGGCAGTAGTCATCACTCAAGCATATTGCATCTATGACTATCAGCAAATAGAGACTTGGGTATCAAGTGGAAGCAGAGCCACCTTACTTTCTCGGGTTGATCATGCACGGAGACTACTTCCTGACAACTTTCTGAAATTCCTTAATTAAAGGTATAATGACCTGTACGATCTTACTATGGAACTGGTGGGTCCCTTAGAAAACACCCACGACCTCCTTATTGTGACTGAAAATGGAATGAACGGTCCATAGCATGGAGAAAATTTTGGAAGCAGCTCTCAAGAGGTAGAAAATCATAAAACAAGAGATCCAACTACTTAAAGCAAGGGCTGAGATATTACAGGTGTAAACTATCTATCAAGCTTTGCCATGAAGTGAACTATCTGTTGAACTTCAGCGTTCAATTTGGAAAATAGAAAGCAGCCTGCATGTCCTAATTTTTCCAGACAGGAAAACTATTACAGGAGGCTCGTGACAAATTCAAGCAGGCAGGACAACGATAGCATGGATTGAGTAAATTTCAGAATGAAATGCAGGCTGTGATAGAACTGTCGACATTTCCTCTCGAGAATTAAGCTCATTTTGTGTCCGGGAAAAGAGAGATGGTAGCAGGTCTGATCAGCAAGTTTCCCTTCACTTATTCCTCCACTCTTTATGAGTCAGAAGCAGTTAAAGCAAGAGGGATTGTGGCAATCTGGAAAATGTGGAGAAGCAGAAACAAAATCCAGGTTACGTGGAGAAATGTTGAGCAAGATTTGAGTCTAGCACAACAACAACTTGTAAGTTTCTTTTGTGAACATAAATGCCTAACTGGGAAGGAAATTGCAGACAAATTCAGGCCCAGAAGGTGAGATAAAGGGATGATGGCACATGGCAGATTGAGTGGATCTGCTGAGGGCATAGTGAAAATAGAGAAGATGAAATCTTTGAAGTGCTCATTTTAAGTGAGAGCAGTTTTCAGTTGTAAAAACTTGATAACTAATTGTACAAATTAGAATGTAGAAACTAGACATATGGTGATGAAATTTCATTGGTCCATAATGAATCTCAGGAATCTTGCCGATGACTTGAGTTAATACCTAATGAAGGAAAGTGAGCCTGAAAATCCAATAATGCCAACAATTTAACTAGATGGATGGTGATGAAATTTCATTGGTCCATAAGGAGGACAGACACATAGGGAATATTGTTGATGATTTGACTTGATACCTAATGAGGAAAGTGAACCTCAGAATCCAATAATTTCAACAATTAAACTAGACATATGGTGGTGACATTTCATGGGTCCATAGGGACATAGACACATATAAACAACTCAGGAATCTTCTAATGAAGAAAAGTGATCCTCAGAATCCAATAATGACAACAACATACAGACTGTCAATAGTTCTAGAAAATATGTTTCATTTAAGGCATATGGATTAAGCTGAACCCAGAAAGATGAGATAAGGCTTTGATCTTGATGATGATGGCATTGGGATATGGATTTGTCATTGGTTGGATTAAATGTGCTTGACTATACTCCTCCAAGAAATTCCATTTTCATGAATCATAATGACTGATTCAGTTGCTGTTTAAACTGAAAGTCAAACATGAAACATGATATTTTCATCAAACTTTGAAGCATTGCTCATTTCTTCCCTGAACTGAATACACACAACACACACACACACAAAAAAAAGAAAAAAAAAAAAACTGTCAGATAGGAATAACAACGGAGTCATCACTGAGCACCCCTTTCCTTGCAAGCATATCCACCACATCATTTGCTGAACAAACAACATGCCATGATACCATCTTAATAGAAGACAATGATTTGATCTCATTTAGGAAAAGATGGATTGTCCATGAACCCCAACCAAACCAGAAGCCCATGAAATTGTGTTGAAGATGACCCAAACCTGCATAAAAAGGATCAAAGTTTGTCTCTCAGTTTACTTTCTTGATACCATTTGATGCTACCACCTTTAATCCCTCTTGAAATTTAAAATTTCAGTTACTACTTTTGTTTTGGTAATCCTAATCTATACCCTATCTAGCCTATTTTTTCTTGGGGGAGTTTGTTTGCTGGAATTCAAAGAATTCCTGTCGGGCAGAATTATAATTTCTCCAAACTCTGTCCCCGGCAAGTTTCCAAAATCCTCCCATAAACCCCAACATCAGAATGCTCGAATTTGGAGAATCTGAAAGACCAAAAGTAACATCTCAAAAGGCTGGGTTTTGGAGTTCCACTAATCTAATAAGGAATTCTATCGACAACAACTGATACTGCTATCAGAAATCCCCAACATGAATTCCTGCAGACAGATGTCCCTTAAGGGATCTGAACTATGCCTCCCTGTTACAACCAGGTGGTTGAGCCTGACAATCTTAGCTCCCCCTAGAGTACTTCGATGTTCCTTACCAGCTGCGCCAGCAGCCCTTATTTAACATCTGTTTAAAAAAGACATCAATAGCATGAGCATCTCAAAAGACCAAGAGCTGTTCATCTTTAAGAAAACCCAAGCTCGGATGGTCTATGCATCGCATTTACCATTGTGAAAGAGAGGCCAATAACGATGTTGATTTTCTAGCAAGAGCTAAATTTATAGACCTACACCTATTAGGCACCTTTTCCAGCGGTATATGTTCGGTAGGCTGCCCTACGTTCTTGTAAAGATTGTACTTTGATATTTTTGGCTTCTGCAGTCCTCTGTTTATTACTTGAACAAATTCCTTATCACCAACAGAAAAGGAAATGATCACAGCTTAATCTTTATCCTTTTTTATATAACAACTGAGTTGATCTAGGGAGACAGTTTCTTACATTCTGTTCTCTGTTTGCTGCAATTTGATTGTTTCTTGTAGTTTTGCTTTCTGTTCATTGTTTTTAGCCCTTTGTTTCTTTGCACCCTATTTATTTTTAATGGAAACTCCTTTCTAGAAAAGAAGCGTGAAATTGACACTTACAACTAAAGGTCTAATCGGCTATATGTCATATTTGTGGCTGGATAATATTTGATCATCTATCACATTGCATCCATATGGGAGCATAGACAAACGGCATAAGGCAACCTTCCTACCTAGATCCTACAAATCCCTTTTGGGGATGTTTGGTACTTTCACATCATTTACATGTGAAAATAGACAGTTTCAAAAGTGGGGAAAGGTAGAGGATGAAGGGTAAAGGAGTAGGTCTAAGCATGAAGGCCATAAAATCCTCCACACAAGGAATGCTTTATGATGAGCTTATGAAGAATGGTGACCCAATTACCATCATAGGTGGGATGATTGACGGCCACTTCTATATTCTTTTATCGGCTACACTCTTCACCAGATACGTCAATGCCACTTTCCTAAGTAAATAGTACGAAAAGCATAAACACCTCCCCATAAGTTTTGCGTTAGAGATGGATATAGTTCATGACATATAGTTTCCAGCTCTATCAAAGCTGTCTATTTAAATATCATTAATAAATATACATTGACAGCATTTTATTAGTAGATTTCATTAACTAAATATTCAGTTGTCGCCTCATAACTTGAGATTTCAGATTCAAATGATACAAGCACCTAGACCAAACCTGCACCACAATGCACCTGTACCCACACAGAAACACACAACCAAATAACAAAGAATAGAACCAACCATTGTCGCAGTTCAAATCATCACATTCCCGCGACAGATTAGCTTGCATTTTGCGCGGATGATTGCTACAATAATCATTTAATAAATTAAGGATGCATAAAGAGAGAGATCTACTTTTCTTATTGAGTCCCACGGTGAGTGACAGAGAAAAAGGGGGAAAACGTAAATTCTCTAAGTTAAACTCAATTAAAAGGAAGACGAATAACATCAACATCCATATAGAACGGATAGTAAACACAGAACAAAGTACTACATTGTCTTCAAAACAAAATAGAACATTAGATAGAACACATGGATATAGGAGTTCTAATAGCACAAAGCTTATAAACACATACAGAAGATCTTCTACTTTCTTAGTAAGTTATTCGACACAAGCCAAACACCTCCTAGCACTACTTACTTATAAAGCAACTACAACAAGTGCTACTTCTGAGTCACCTGCATATCCTCCGAAACAGTCAAAAGAAGTTCAGAAGAATGCTCTACTGCCATAAAACACCCTCGATCCATTGCCCTTAGATGATTGTACTTTCTGATCAGTGCCTGAATTGTCATTTTCCTGGTTGGGGCTACCATTTTCAATATCCATAGGAAGCTTCATCTTTGCCAGTGATTCTGTAAATTGCTGCATACTTTTCATGTACAGGTCCACTATATCCTGCTGGACAACAGATTTTTCAGGCCCAATCTTTATATTGAGAACAGATTGTGCAGATGCATTCTTTGTTGAACCACCAGAAGAATCAGCCTCGCCCTCCAAAACATCTGTGCGCTTTTCTTTCTCAGATGAAATGCTTTCATAAGTGGGAGACTTGGAAGAAGCTCCCGAAGGATTAGAGGCGGATTGGGAGCTTACAGGAATGGGAGTGGAAGGCGAACCATTAGTCGAAACACTGCTTGGGGGAGTGTCACTCTTTAAAACTTCAACAGAATTAACACTTCCTGAAGAGAAGCTCTCCCCGACATTAACACCCACACCCGAACTCAGATGATTGTCATTTTTGGAACTGACCAAGCTCTCACTGCTCTGAGATTCCAAATCAGTGCATGGAATCCCAAAATACTCCGAAACCATAATCTGATTTTCATTCACCATATTCAAATCTGGGAACTCGATCTTATCGAGTTCAGTTGGGAGGGAATTAGTATCTGCCTCCGAACCATGTATGGTGGCAGCATCCGGACTAACAGAAGAAGCTGGGGGAGCAATAGCCAAGACTTCAGGTGAAGACCCAGCATAGGAAAGCGACAATTGGACAAAACCCGCTGGAGAATGGAAAAGATCAGTCGAAGATAATGAGAATTCCTGCTGCAATTTCCCGTTTCCTACAAGGACATCAGACAAAGGCACCAATGCAAATCCCAGCAACTGGTCCTCAAGATAGTTTTTCACCCTGCTAAGCATCCATATCTCGCATTTGAGAGATGACTCTATCGTTCGCACATCGAGACGCAGAGTATCATTAAAGACAGGATTTTTGCCACCACCATTAATGGTTTTGGTCTGCACGGTGACGTTGGGATCGCTGGTTAGGCAGAGCTTGGCATACACATCTTGCTTATGGTAGATGCAAATGTTGTGAATGTCCCTAGCTTGGTGTATGTGGACCTCAAGAACACCAATGAACCCTTCATTTTGTAACATGGGCACCGCCCGATGGACACCCATTCCAGAAGAAAAACTGTTCTGAGAGTCTAACTTGGAATTTGGCCTTTCTGATTCACCAATTGAAGAGTTTGTGAATGATGACGACGACAAAGACCTGTGGGAATCCATCTTCAGAGTGAGAGAAGGTTTGAAACGAGAAAATATAAAAATATAGGACTAAAACAAGGCTCAAGATTGCAAACTGTTCGGTAAAAATGAAATCCCACACACTTTAAAATCCTTGTATCACCGTAAGATTGCAGATAACGACGGGAACTCAAAAGCCCAGAACTCAGAAATCAAATCTCAAGAACATAGATCCGGTCCCCAAAAACGTAGCAACACAAAAATCCAAGAAATGAAGAGAACTGCAGATAGGTGCTTGAGATTCAATCAAGACGCAAATATCAAGCAGAGTTTTCCAGCTTACGATAAAAAGCCACAAACTTCAAAGCCTACAAGAGAAACACCCAGCTTTCCGAACCGGACAGATTCTTCAAAGTCGAAAGTTTTAAAGACAAAGCAAACAGATTTTTTTTTTTTTGTACCCCACAAAGCCCCAACATCGGAGACCCAAACCTTGAAAAACCACACAGGTTCTTGAAACCCTAAAAACCCAACACTGAACACCAGACAGATACTTCGAATGCCCAAAAGACCCGGAAGTACAAATCCCAAATGTAAGACTGGATAACCAATACAGATACTTGCATCAGAAATAAAAAAAAAAAAAAACCCAACTGCGAGATGTTGAGATTTCTTGCTGCAGATTCTACAAACCCAACTCAGCAGAAGCCAAAGACGCCTCAATCAGAGAAAACCCAGATGGATTTTCAAAGCCCAAACAGCAAACTTTAAAAACCCAATAAAACCCCACAACAGTTAGAGCTGAGACGTGAACAGAATCCAATAAAGCTGACACCTTTCCTTATTTCATCAAACAGAAAAAGGAAAGAGGGGAAGATAAACTCACCAGCTCAAACAGAATCCAGAGAGTAGAAGAAGTTATGGTAGCAGCAGCAGCAGAACAAGTAACAAAAACACTAAAAAAAGCAGATTTAATTACCGAGTCTCAAGCATTCGAGGCAGCCATAAAACATATATAGATACAGAGATTAGGCCAAGGGAGGAATTTTTTGGGGAAAAAGAGGAAATCTGAGAAGTGGGTTCTGTGCAGCGAAGTCAATCTATTGGGGTGGAATTTGGGGGGATTCTTATCCACATTTGTCGACAACGCACCTCGTGATTGAAGGTAATTTCGGGGCTGCTGAAAGAGAAACAGACTTTTCTAGAGCCCCCCCTGAGGTTTGTCTTATTTCTAAAAGATCCATTGGCCATTTCATATTTCGAGACTGCTTCTTACCTTTGAAATGTATTTCCATAATACAACCTCTGTTTTTTTTTTCTTTCCTGTGTTGGGCTATTAGAGGAGTGGTACTTTAAACCTAAGGACTTAGAAAGTGTGAGTGATACCAAGGTGTCAATGTATGAGTGATATTAAGGTGTCAATGCCACTTTACAGTAAGAGTGTTGGCTCCAAAATGCACCTTTAACAATCAACTGATTTTTTAGGTCAAAGTTTCAAGAAAAATGATAAGCATATTTTTTTTAAAAAACTTTTGTTGAGTTCCAAAGGAGTCTATAGATAAATCTATTTTAAAAATAACCCTTCAAGTAAAAAAATAAAATATTTCCATTAGTTTCTATCTACATCGGCCTATGATTCAATTTATCAAATGGTGAAAGCAGGTAGTGTTTTTTGAAGCATTTTTAGGATTAGCAAATGTGGTTGGGGCTTTCTTTTAACTTTTATTTTTGAGGCTTTAAATATGAAATAAGGGCATTATTTTTATTTAGAGGTATTTCTAGTGAGAATTTCATAAATAAGAAATTTTGGATAGCAATAATAATTTCTCATTTTTAAAAACATTGTTCCAACTTTGTTAGAGTCGGGGTACATGAATTATGTTTCTTCATTTAAATTTATTCTAAACTAAATCCTTAGATATATTGTAATTCTTTTATTCTTACTATTTTCATCCATATCCTATTCATCTTAACCATCCTCTTTAATAGACCATTAGCCCGTGTAAAGAAAATAATTCAATGGTGCCATTATTGGCCTATGCTGTACATTTCCTAACAATCTCAATCGCTATTTCCCAAAAACTTCAAATTGCCTATTAATGGCGAACACTTATAAAAGCAGTCTTGTTCCAATTTTAAAAATGCTAAACTGTGCTTCAACATCTGTGAAAAAAGGTGTGGGGACAGAATTCTAGAGTTCTTGCATACAGATAGGGTGTTTATGGAAATTATTTGATAAATTAGGAGGGCGGTAGGAATAGGGCAAAACCTCAGGTGGGCTTCAATAAAAATCCCAAAGAGACATTCTAGATTATTTTTACTTCCCTTGAACACTGGGACATAGATACCTGAGCCTCAGGGCACTGCTCCAGTCTCTCTCCAGATTTTTATTCTCCAGCAAAGGGCCCACTTTCTAGCTGATAAAAGGGCCCATTGAATAGGAAGATCACAACCCTTTCTTTGGGGGTCAAGAGATGAAAGGTCAGAAATAACACTCCCAAGATCCAAAGGAAGAGCTCAGATCCTCCATCTTCAGTGGGGCCCACCTCTTCAGAACCATTTTTGGATGACCCAGTGGGCCTCACATGGAATCACTGATCAGATTTCAGGACTGTGAGTGGAACCCTCCTCCTTTTCCTCGGTTCTGCTGGGGCTTAGGACACAATTCTCGGTCAGCGAGGGGCAAATTGAAATCAACGGATTAGTACAATAATAATCAGCTCTTAGAAAAAGGAAGTGGGGGTTGAAAACTCAATGATTGTGGGATCCTGAACCCCAGTAATTCTGTGAAATACTCGAGCCCTGTGTTTGCTGGGCAAATGTGTCAATGCTTTTTACTTTTTAGAGATTTCACCATCTCCATCTCTATCTCTGGCAATTTATCGTTTCAGAAGAATTTGGGTTATTTTCAAGGTATCAGAAAAATGCCAAAAATAATATCTTAATATTTCACACACAGGCGCAGCAATATTCTACACATGGTGTGACTATTTGGGTCAATGCAGGGGGGCAGTAATAGAACTAGAACTAGGAGATATAACCCTTGAGATGTCTTGAGAAATGCTCTCTCAGAATTATTTATTTTGACATGGTGAGCCCCTCCAGGGAAAATTCCCTCCCTAGCCCACCTTGTTCTTATTATTTTTTAGGTTGGGTTATAGTGCGGTTTACAGTTTCAACCCCACCCACTTACCGTTGTACTTTTAATATGATTCTGCTTCAACTGGGTACTAATTAAGCCAATACAATTGGTCATAGCAAAACTCAGAAAGTTAAAAAGGAAAATGGTGACAATACAAATTAAACAGGCTATAAAATCAGATCAGATGGCATGAATCATGTCACCCGTCCTTGGAATCTCCTTTTTAAATGCAATCAAAATGTTCAGGGGCATGATCTTTTAGTAAAGCAAAGTTTACTAGATTTGAGGATAATGGTCTGTTTGTCTTACTTCAACCAAATCTAAACCTGTCCTTGGACAAGGAGAAAATCTTGGGTGAAATCACGGCACCCCTTTTTAAGAGGGTGGAAATGAAGATGCACCGCCCAAGAGAAAAGCTACAGTTTCTTTTTAGATTTTTCAAATTGCCATTTTGGATGGTCCCACTCCCCCAGATGGTGAATAATAAAGAAGATTTATACAAGGTAGAGAACTATAAGTGAAACCTTTTTCTTTTATATCTCCTCTGCTTGCCAGATGAATGGTAGGGATCTTGTGTACTTGTGTGATGTGTCACGGGTGCACAAAAGCAACTCAAGTCTCAAGCAAAGGAGAAAGAGAGAGTGAAACACACTTTTAAATACTTTTCAATCAACTAAAGTCTTGGTAGTGTTTTTAATCACTATGAATCCTTTTTAAGTTAACCACAACCCATTTGAAAGCTCAGGACATAGAGCTTGAAAAATGTTGGGTTATACTATTATGGTCGACGGACCCAAGTCATACTTTATTATAATCTATTTATATTTTATTTAAATGTTGTGTAGGTTCAGGTCAATGACCACACCAACTGAATAGAATCGACTCATCTTAAATGCAAGAACCAGACCCAATCGAATAGGAGAATGACACGGCTTCAATGCTAGAACATATATAAACGATTCAAAATTTAATCAGCTTAGGCTAGATTCTGGCACAGACCGGCATGAATCTAGTCCATCTATGACTATAACTAGGTGAGAAATTAATTCCAACGCAGTTCTGACTTTTGTATGAGTTTTGAAGACAGTTGGTATGCTATTTTCAAAGGACCTATTTGGATCCATGTCTCTAGTGTACCTGTAAAATCTAATTAGACATGATCTCACACTTCTGTCCTGATAGAAGAAAAAACTAGTTTCTGGATTCTCTTGTATGAGGGTCACCTTTATGTGCTCAAATCCGTCCACATATCTAATAAGAATCATCGCAAACTTCACTTTAAATGATGTGAACTGTTGGATTGATCATGTGTTAAATATATGATTATGTTATGTTTTTTTTTTTAATTAAGATAATCAATCTGTTTGTGTATGACACTCCATTTGGAGTAAGATTTTTGGTATAGTTTCAACGTGAAAGAGTTTTTTGATATAAGCATATTTGATCACATACAGGTGAACCCCACATAAGAGAGACAACATATTATCTGCCAGCAGTATTATATTGACAGCAGCACGAAGAAGTTTCTCAAATCTAATTCCCTTACCTACAATCGGGTTATATGGAAGTACCAGGACAACTTTCAATTAAGGTGGCTCAAGTTATCTGAGTTACATTCCCCAGAAAGAAACAAGACTTACTGCTTGAACTCAATCCTAATTTGCATTGAATCAAGTGGATCAAGCAAGTTGTTCAAGCACTTGGAAGTATTTAACCACTGGTGGCACTCACATATGAGCTCTGAAGAAGGACTACTATTGGGGGTCATGCATGCGTCAAAATCACCATTCACCAGCATTGTATTGGCACTCACTTAATCCCATTGGCTTTTGAATATTCTCATTGTCATTTTCTACAAATTTGAAGAACTCTTATTACCATTGACAAGATATAGTATTCTATTCCTAATTAGGTTAGGTCACCTAAAATGGCTACTCGATCTCAAATCAAATGCACTGTACTCTAACCATAACTTTCTGTGAAAGGACACCAAAACATTCATTGATGCTGAAGTGAACCCTTGTATCCTATTGGTGTTTTAATTAACCCACCTTGCAACTTACACATTTCATCATATGCAATTCTTAATGTGTACTCCATCTTAATTTTCTTAAGCTCTTTTAACTCTTTACTATCAAAGACCAACCTTCAACAATATTAAACTCAAGAGTTCATTTATGATACAACAAGGAAGGATTTTAAAGGATGAACGGATGATCATGTTTGTATAGGTTAGAAGAAGTTTCATGCATCTTTTTTTGACCTACTTGGATGCATTCCAATTGTTAAGCAATCGGATATCAATCATCAAAAATTTGATCCAAGCCATCAAAGATGAGGGTCAACATGCGTTCAAATATATGCCGATACACACTGTATCTATACTCTTTTTTCATTTTTTTTTTCTTTTTTCCATTGAGGTTAATATGAAATTCCAGATAATACCTATATCCTATATGTATTGGCTAATATTTGTTGGTCATATTAGGTAATACACCCTAAACAACTTGTAGAACATAAAAGAAATTAAACTGACTTGTGACTGAAAATCTGAACCACTTTATTTTCAGGCATCTCTGATAAGTGACCCACATGATGATACTTTCTATAAAGCGGTTCATCTTTATGTATTGAAAAATAAATGAAGAAAAGAGAGACAATGCAAATCCTCCAAAATGGCTCTGTTTTTTCAGTCTCTTTTTCACGCATGAGACCCACCTCAAATCATTCAATGCAAATCCATTTAAAAAGAGCTAATCTCTTTTAATCAAACATAATACTAGCTAGTTTGGTACAAATAGGACATTAGTCACTATTGAATGCTATCATAATAAATTTGCATGACATGTAGCTAATAAAGTTAATGAGCTAAAATCTCAAATTAGGATAATTTGGTAGCTATTAAAGTTAAGGAGCTAAATTAATCTTGAAGTAGGATAATTTGAGTGTACTGATATTACAGACACCTCTAATCCACATGTTAATACATCCATTCCCTGGTTCTCTTGATGATAAAACATCCAAGTCGGCTTCACGACAAGTTGACTTTTTTTTTCCTCAAGAAAAAAACTCACATGTTATCTGATATGACTCAAGAGACGACTGATTCGTGGTTTTATTTGGATTATATATATATATATATGTAAGGGCTTCCACCTTATCTCTCGTAGTAAAGTATGTATATACATATTTATATATAGATCACATCCATTGTGATTGATTGGCAATATTAGAAAAAAAATGTTATCTCTCATAGTAAAGTGTGTATATATATAGGGGCCAGCTCTCCTAAGATGAAGCTTAAGATAAGGTAAGCTGAAGTAAGCTCAATTACGCAGTGGGGCCCACTTAGGGACCCACATGGAGATGGGGGTGGGGGGATTTCAAGGACTCCATGGGACCCTCCTTCCTAAAAAAAATCAGTCACAATCGTGGTTTCTATCATCTCCATCTGGGCACTAAAAGTTTAATGGTCAACGGTCTATTCAGATTGGTACATAGTCGATCCAACAGTCTAGTAAATTCGGATTTGACCAAAAGTTGGTGGGCTTGTGCAATTTAAGGGGGTCGTGTGTTTGGTCCAGTTGGATGGATCAAGGATGGACCCCAGAAGC
Organism: Litsea cubeba; assembly: GCA_012931725.1. Taxonomy (NCBI): domain Eukaryota; kingdom Viridiplantae; phylum Streptophyta; class Magnoliopsida; order Laurales; family Lauraceae; genus Litsea; species Litsea cubeba. The sequence goes on along the minus strand of CM022950.1, from coordinate 66,097,786 downwards.
GTTAGCTTACGAAATCATATCATAAGCTTAAGCTTAGGAGAACCTTGCTCATATATATATATATATATTTATATAGATCACATCCATTGTGATTGATTGACAATATTAGAGAAAAAATTGAAATGAAATTTGCGATTCAAACGCTGTAGGTAATCCACTAAGTAGCTCAGCAACTATGCATCTTCCTTACCGGATAAATAATTATAGATGAATCTCTAATTGTGTGGGGTTGTATGAGTGTATATATATATTCAGAGCACTTCAGCGGTCCCCATGGGCCATGACTCATGACCCTGGCCTGTTGCAATGGGCGAAGTCCCATCATCGTAACTGTTGGGGCCATCTATGTCTGCCACCGAAACTCCAGTGTCCTAGCGAGCTCCTTTGGCCAACCTTTATCAAATATCAAAGGAAGAAAAGTGTGTGACAAATGCAGATGCATCAGTTCAGAGATTGACAAGTAGGACTTGTGAATGTACCAAACTCTCCACTTGTTAAAGGTACGAGCTCTATTAATCTCTCGTTTATATCATAATTAATAGACCATGCCTGTCACAAGATCATGTCTGTTATTATATTTAATGGAATTTGGTTTATTGTCTTTTAGGGGTGGCAAGAATGGCCAATGATGGTGGGGTCCCAATTCAATGATCTCAACTATTTTATGTAATCATCCATCAATCTCATGTAGACTTTTGAGGAGATGGCTCTTTAGTCCACCTTGTAATGTCTTCTTTTTCCTTTTTATAAAGAAGAAGAAGACACTGAGGGCCAAAAAAGAAAAGAAAAGAATAGTGGGTGGTGGAGGTTGATGGAGACGTGATTTATTTAAGAGGGCAGTATTCATTCATGAAAATGTGATTTTGAAATAAAAGGCATTGGAAGACGATGGACTTTGAACTTCTGGACGTCTCTTTTGGAAACGAAGGAAGAATCTTATTCAATCAAAAGGAAGCTATCAGAGGAGGAGTTAAAAGGGGCATTTATTTTATTTGACAACTTGACGGGGTTCCCACTACATAATATTTTTTCTTCTCTTTAAAAACTAACAGTTTGTGGTTTTTTCGATCTTTAATTTCAAAGATGGCCACAACCCATCTTTAAATAGACCCTCCAAGGGTTTTGTCTTTTTTTGGGGCCAAGTCATGATCTTCTGCGTCTTTGACTTAGAGATATCGGAGGTTTTTCATTTAAGTCCTGCTACATGAACTAACTCATTGAGTTAGTATATGTAGACTTTTTGTTTTCATTTTTAGTAAAAAGAGAAATCTCAATCTGAATTAAAAAGAGTGTAATTCTACAGTGGGGCACATTTATTCAAAACTTGGGAGTTGGGGCGGTCAAAATAAAGCTCTTTCTAGCATACCGGAGATCTCCAAAATTACTCTAATAAAAGTTGGTCACACTATAAGAGTGACCATTTAAAAAGAATGAGTTATAAATTATCAATTTCTTTACCCATGCATTATCCATTGTCATGCCTTTTACTGAAGTATAAGAAAAGCAAGCCTTCAAACTAAAAGCTTTCATTGTTCATCATAACTTTTTTACCATTTTTCACTAAAAAAAATGAAAATACTTTTTTTTTTACTGTACATTCAGTTTTACGGTGTGACCAACTCTTATTGGGGTAGAATTTGAAATACCCGGCCCATACATTAAGATGGCTTTCATGTTAAGCGCATTGGATTTTCAATAGGTGTGCATGGAGCCATTTGAGTACACATAATAAAAGGGGATCTTGGATCCAGTGGGGATAGTGGGCCACACAAATATCTCATTAAGTTACTATAAATTTAGGTTGAGCTTTATACTTTCGGCAACTAGCAAACTAATGACTTGTTTAGGGCTCCACCTGGTTGATCAAATGTGCCCACCCTAAAAGTTGCATACCATACATTATTAGATTGATCATACATAAAAATAAAAATAAATAAATAAATAAAAAAAAAAAAAAAAAAACCTAACATGCATGTGAGATCATTCAACAATCTGTTCCACTTCTATTGCATTAAAATTTTGAAAAAGTACCCATACATCATATACACGGGATATCAATGTGGGTTGGTCAAGAGATCATGGGCTCCGCAAACATTGAATCACATGATTAATGGACGATCGTCCTCATATGGGGGACTTATCCTTTATGTGCCACGTGTCATTATCGGATTGGAAAAGTTGTTCAAGCCTCTTCCACATACAATATATTTAAATAATTTGAGGCTTTATACAAATGTCAAGATGGCCGAGTTGGTCTAAGGCGCCAGTTTCAGGTACTGGTCCGAAAGGGCATGGGTTCAAATCCCATTCTTGACATTTATTTTTTTGCAATTTTTAAAGATATTTTTACACACTAAAATATAATGTTCATTTTTTTTTTTAATGTTTTCACACACTAAAAGATAATGCTCAGACTCAATAGAAAATAGAAAAGACTCTTTAAATTACATTGCTTTTTATTTTGAATGAATCAGAATTATTCTTTCTTTCTTTTTTTTTTTTTTTTTTCAAACAGAGCTAATCTAAAATAGGGCATAGGATTTGCTCTTCTCCTTGAAATGAAATCCTTAATTATCTGCCATATGTGTTTAGCTCATGTCGAGCTTAGTTAGGGTTGTAAATGGGCTGTGTCGGACCTGTCCAGCAAAGAGGCCCTAAAAAAATGGAGGAAAAGTAATAAAGGTTAATAAGATCCAAGTTTAAGCCCAATCACATACAAGTTCATAGCCCAAGATTTATCAGATCCAAAAATCATGATTATGTATCTAACTCACTCAAATAACACAATAATACTAAAACCTGCCTGGACCTTAGTTTCAATGATCATGTGGGGCCCACAATAGGGTGCCCTTGGTCATGATCATGCAGGGCCCACGATAGGTCCTGTGTGAGACATACGCATAAGTGTAGACACTGGCATTCTGTGATGATATATGGAGTTTGAATTTGCTCAACGCCAGACTCAGTCAGGCCCACCTAGCCCATCTAGGGGCTGAGATGAGACCCAATGGATCTGATCAACAGAATCAAATGGGTGGAGGTTGTATAATTTTAAATCAATTAATCTATAATGATAGGAATTTTCCCCCCACCCCGACCCCAACCCCCACAAAAAAAAAAAAAAAAAAAAAAAATCAACCACAAAAAAAGTCTGATCTTAGAACAGGCTTGGGCCTTGGATGCCCATTCAACGGCTTTTGAATAAAGGTAAAGATATTTAGGAGTGGGTATTGGAATAAACCAAGGTCAACCAAAATCAAATATGGGTAAAGCCCAAACCCACACTCGATCCATGTGAAACCAGAACATAAACGATCCAACCTGGCTCCAAATTGAAAATTTCCCTCCCATTTGAAATTTGGGTTGGCTCAGGTTGATGGAGACCCATATTCTCAGTTTAGACTTCATTTCAAAGGGTAAAAGGCTCAGAAAAGTTATACGTACACTATTGTATTTAACAGTCTGTAAACTGTAGGCCTGAGCAAAACCCTAACCAGACCCAGCCCAACTCATATTTTACATTAATTTGGCTCCGGTTATGTGGGTTTGGTTTTGCCACTATCGATATATATATATATATATATATAAATAGCTATCCAATTTACATGGTGTGCATTTTAGCTTAAATATACACCTCAATGTGGGTTTCACCTGAGATCTCGCTTGGGAATGAGACCAGGGTGATCTCTTCATTTCTACCGCGTCTTTTACCCAAGATAACTGTTGCTGGTGGTTTTTAGTAAAGTCTGTCCTAGAGTAAATGTACAAAATAAGAGTCATTTTTAGATGTGGTCTCAACTCTCAAGTGACGGACTCATAACTTGGATATGGATGAATTAGTTCATTGAAATTGTCCAACTTTAACACAAACTGGACAAATTGGAAAGCAAATCAAATGAACCTACTTAATCATCTTTCATATTAAGCAAACTTACAAGTTAATCAATTGCCAACTCATATGCTAATTAGTCAAATCATGAACCTGACAACTATGGTTCTAATCTCTTTTGGGTTCTGTTTTTAGACTCTTCATCTTTGTAGGCATGGGTTGAATCTTGTACGCGTTTTTCAAATAAAAGGATGGGGAACCGGCTAGATGTGTCACCTGGACAAATTGGTCCACAGCACTCGCAATCTTGGGATTGCATTTGACATCAACCACCGGAGAAACCCCACTTCTCAACCCTCCATGACTAATTCTGGAAATGATACGTCCTTGCAAACGTACAACTCTGTGTACTACTGGCTCATTCAATTGAAAAAGTCTCTGCACTGGACGAGTGGTGCAAGCAACATTGATCTTTTGAAAATATCATGACACTTTTCCGTTAAGATACAATGAACTCATAGAATATTAACCCGAGGGATTTGCACAGTGGTCACGACCACTGTTTTTCTCTCCTTCGGAGTTAGATGTTCTAGTATTAATTTCTGATTTCCACCTCTTCAGGAATTCAATGTTGAATTTACTAGTGATACCACTTGACGACCACATGGGTTTTACCCGGCTTCTCTCTGAACCCGAAGAAATTAGTCAAGCCCAAAAGTTTGGGAACCCTCCTTTTAGCAAAAAAAAAAAAAAACTCATAAAATATTTACAAGCCTTTTAAAAGATCTCTAGAAATTCAACCATCTAGAAATCCAAACACCGTGTTTCTTAAGTACTACTTTTACAATATTTTCACAAGACTTGTGCAAATTGTCTTATATCTTAGAACTTCTATTTTTTTTTTTTTGGAAATTAGGCTTCCCTTGTAAATTTGAATGGTACGTTGGTTGTTAGGTTGTTCAATCTATCAATAATTTGAAGGTGGAAACAATCAGCTTAAACTATCTCATCATATGAGGACTTAATTCACATTTGAAGTACTGTCACATCCTGGTCCCGAATCACCCTGATCTAGGGTAATCCCCGAGGTGTAACACACGTACTCCCATGTGATTGTACCTGTTGTGAACCAAGTACAAGCACACGAAGGAAAAAAACCATTCCACTCGAGAGTCAAAACTCATTAAAACCATTATTCAACAGTTAATATAGCGGAAGCTGAACAAAATAAATATCATATCCCTGTACAATTCATTTACAATATTCAAGTTTGGAACAAAAGAATTTATACATTAAGTACATTGTTTATACAAAAGAAGGTTTATGAAAACATTCTATACATCATTACCAAAGTATAACAAAATGAAATAAAGGCTAGTGTGACCCATACAAAAGGAAATTGGTCACACTTTACTATAAGCTCTCAAAAAGGATGTTGACGTTCTCCGTGACGAGGAGTCTCACCATAGGCCCCACACCGGGCCACTCCTCTAAACCTGAAGGTACCTCTTGGGTAACCTTCTTTCCCTCCTGGGCCTCTGTAGGGCCGGGAGTTGCAACTGTGCTTGTGACACCAAGAGTAGCATCTTAATACAACAATTAGCAAGCATAAACAATAAACATGATATACACAAGATTTCTGAAGAATTATAAGTTGAAATAATAGCAATTGGGACAATAAAAAGAAATAATTAAACAATTTATTTTCATGATGTAAAATAATGCTTTGAAATCATTTAATATTACAAATATAAATCCCAATATAATTACAAATAGGCAACTACAGAAAACTCATCCTCTCGGTGAGAGCAAATCTAGTTGGAATGTCACTAAGGGCCCGGCCAAAGATCTTCCTAGCTACCCGGGTCCTGGAGATCCGGAGCTCCAGTCTGTCCACTGCGCAGCGACATTCATAATCTAAACCAAGATTCAACCCCGTCGGGCATCCTCAGGTCGAAGCTAATGTAGTGCCGAATTAGTCTAATCAAATCTTGTTCATAAATTGATCCAAATAATAACCTCAAATGATCAAATATCCGTCCAAGTCAAATCTTCTAAAATTTTCCAAATACTAGTATATCAATGGAACCATGTAATAAAATTGAATCATAATGATTGAATATAAATGTACATGCTATGACTATTATGTCAATTAGACATTTAATTCAATATGCGATGCAATTTAATTTATTAATTTTACTAGCTATCCCCTTAACCATTTCTATTCAATACAAGTTTAATTAAGAGGATTAATGTTTTATTGCTCAATTGGTCTCACTTGTTATAGGAATTCATTAAACCTTTATAATTAGTCTTCTTGAATAGTAAATAAGTGAGGGGTTCCCATTGGGCTGATTTAATAAGGTTACTGGTTCCGTTTTATAGACATAATTTAAATAAATCCTAAATTCCTATGGTAAAAAGGGTGTACATCCTAACTATCCATTTGAGGATGATTAGGAGAGTTAATTATAGGTTAGGAGTGATAATTTCACTCATTTAAGGGGTTAAAAGAAGCCTTTAAACAGCTTCAAGTTCGCTCGAGCGGACCCAAGTTTGCTCGAACAAACCCCATCCAGAGAGCAAGTCGCTCGAGCCTAGGTTCCAGTAATAGGTTCGATCGAGCGAACGGTTCAGAATTCCTCTTTTCAGGAATTCTTTCTTCTCTTCCCTTACATTCATTTCATGCTTTTTCCCTGATACAAATACGAATGATGGAGTTTTCTACTCATTTCCATAACACATCATTCTCCCAATTCCATTTTGTCAAATAAAATCATATAAATCAATAATCATCAAGAAAATGAAAATCATAAAAGTTGGGATTTCATAAACAATGAAATAATACAAGTACGTAAACCCAATCTATTATTTATACTTGCCTCAAATGCAAGGTTTCCAAGCTCTCTTGTCTTCAAGTAGCTCAATAGACCCTAAATCCCCAAATAAACTCAATCCCTAATAATGGAAAACTATGGAATGGTGAATGAAAATGATTGCATGCATGAAAGTGGGTCTATTTGACCCTAATGCAACTGAAAAACCTAAAGGAAAGGTTTGCTACTTACCTCTTGAAGAGGAATTCGAATTTTGGAAGGGATTGAAGGAGATAGGGGTGACTTCTAGTAATTCTACAAGGAGGGAAGGTGAAGAAGATGAAGAGGGCTTACAATCTTAGCTCCTATGGCACATGCAAAAAGGGTTTTCTTGTTGATCGGAGGATAGAAGAAGGAGAGTAGAGAAAATAGTAGTTAGAAGGAGGACGAAGAAAATGAAACGAAAGTAAAGGAGAGGAAAGTAGTATATGAGGGATAAGGTTTCCCTTTTTATGAATATAAGTCCACTTAAGCTTGATAATTCCATTATGAGTCAAATGAGGGTCCATCTCCTCATCGGTTAGTCAAACAAAGTCAAGTCTAATATGAAAGTTGGCGTGCTCACCGAAATACACGCGTTAATGGCAAAATAACGTGCAAATGATGCAATTTATGAAAATCAATAATTACGAAAAAGCCCTTAATCATAATAAACCGAGTCAAATCGGCCTCAACTCATCCATCAATGTTTCAAGACTCAACCAACTCAACTCAAAACATTAATTAACACTAATTTAGCATAATTAACGATCAAGCACCATTAATTTAACTAAAGCTCATTTAATTAACACTAATTAGGATTAATTACACTTGGGGTTTAACAAGTACTCTTCCAAAAATGAAGGCCGCTGTTGGATTCGACCACGGCTCGCACAAGCCATTTACTTTTGATAGGGACTGCCGTTGTTTCGCGACTGCTTCTACCTCTCTCATATTGGAGTCACGACCATCAAACAAATAGACTTCCACACCAACCCAGTGAACAGAACAACCCCAACTCCTATAAAACCTCCTCCCCCCACACAAGCATACCCACAAAAATCTCTTCTTGGCATTTTTAGGTGCTTGGAGCTCATCCCTTTTATCAACAGGGATGGTTTTTGATGATGCCAAAATTGGGTTTTGGACACCACCGGTCAAGTAATAAATGCAGTAATAAATGCGGTAAATAAATGAGAGAGAGAAAGGGAATTTATAGTGGTTCGGTCTGTGTGGCCTACATCCACTTCATAAAGGCAGAGGTTGCCTGTGGTATTTTACTTCTCCAATGAGTAGGGATTACAGGCTAGGAGAATACAATAGTAGAAAAATGGGAAGATATCTATTGCCCCCAAGTGCTGGTAGGGCTCCTCGATTTATAGTCATCCCCTAATAGATGGGGACGACTCTTCAGCAACGTTTGCCCTGCTTGAATGGAGCATTCGAACTGCCCTCGCGCTGGACGAGGCAGGTGAGATATTCTCTGCAGGATCCGGTAAAAGCGGGACTGCTTCCGAAGCGACGTGGCTGCCTTGACTTGGCCAAGGTATGTGGATCTGGACCCGGACCTGAATGGATCAATCGGGCTTCCACTGATTTGGACCTTGGCTCATTGGGCTATTCTAACCTGACTCATCCTCATGGGTTGGGTCATTTGAGCCTGACTCATCAGTTTTCTGCCGTCGAAACTCAGTCTCTTTCAATCAATCCTAGTGATTGTGGAGTAAAAGACTGAATCTTTTACCGTTGTTCTCTTGAAAAAACTAGTATAGAGATACTGTTTCTATCTGGGTTCCTTGGAAATAGTTGGAATCTCCATCTTTTTAATTGCTTCTCTTTAAAAGCCCAGCTTACAGATACTATATTTATCTGGGGTACCTTGCAAAGTGATTGATTCTTAATTTCTAATTCACCGTGTCTATGTCCTATAGACCCATTTTGCTTTTCTGCTCTCTGTTTTCTCTGTTTATCTCTTCCTCTGCTCATAACTGCTCCTGCTCCTTCTCGAGCAACAGAGTTTATAATTCCTACAACACTCTCCACCAGCTAAATGCCTATCTCCACTATACATACCATGCATCCAATGGAACTGTGGACATCGCTTACCGGGCCGCGGCGTCTAGTTCTAGTAATTGGGTCGCATGGGCAATTAATCCAAGTGGGTTAAAAATGGTTGGGTCGCAGGCTCTTGTTGCATGCCAGAATTCGAGCGGAATTCAGGCCGGCCTATACGGCACCCATAACGACATTCGCAATCCAAAAAGGCAATCTGAGCTTTCCGGTGTTGGGTCTTGCAGCAGAATGTGTGAGCAGCGAGTTCATAATTTTTGTTACCTTGACACTGACTAATAAGGGCCTGTTTCTTTGTAAGAATTCTTGGAATTCATGTCTGTTGGAATTTGTAGAATTTGAGAAGCTAGAATTTTAAATTACTATAAATTCTAGCATTCCTAAATTCCCCGTTTCTTTTATACCTAGAATTCCTGCCTGAGAATTTCATGCAACTTTAATTCCACAAATTTCCAATTTCATGAGTACTCGAATCTCTGCACATTGTAATGATCTTCATCCCATTCCCATCTTCCATATCCAACATCTCCATCGTCATCGTCATCATAGCTCGGAGCCGCTTGCCTCAAAGGAAATCGAGATTACAATGATGCCCCTACAAATCCTCTTGAATTGAATGCTGTATCACAGTTCTGTCCAAAGAGGTTGGATACATGAATACTGGGGTTTATTCGGTCTCGATGTAAGAGGAGATGGATTTCTTGTACAAGCATTGAGGAGGATGGTAGGATTTTGAAAGATATCAGATGGAAATGAAAACGAGATTAGATCAAAAGAAAGGTGTGGATTTGGGGGTTTTGGGTTTCATGGAACCAGATATATGAAAGGAGTGGAAAGAAAGAAGATAACTAGATCTGATTTTTTTTTTAGAGGTGCAGCGAAGAAGATGACCTTCCACCATCAGAGAGAGCCGGAGTTCTAAAGAAGCCTCCCGGAATGCCAGAATTTATAAATGCTGGAGCAAGGGCTAGCATTTGGGAATTTCACTTTTTTGGAATTTCAAAATGCTGCTTGCCTCAAATGCTGCGAATCCTAGTAAATGAACATAGAATTTCTGACTGGAATTCAGGAATTCATAGACAGCCTGAATTCCTGTCAGAAATGCTTGGAAAGAAACAGGCCCTAACACAACTACTGTGAATCATGTTTGGCAACAGTGAGGGAACCCTTTCAAATGGGGTTCCTCTAACTCATCCGACTAGTGGACCTAATGTTCAATCGATGGGGACTCTCACGACTTGTGTCCGCGATCCTATTCATGTGATACATATCTAAATAGTTTGCTGCAATTTGACCAATCTTATATGATGTTTAGGTTAAAATGGGCCTCTCACGACTTAGGACTTTGGATTATGAATTTACTTATTGTATTAAAAAAAGGCAGGTACAAAACTCGAGTATTGACAATTCACATGAGCCAAAAAATTGATTTAGTTACCATCATTGTTGAACGCATCTTACTATTTGTATCAAGTTCTAAGAGAAATTATTTGTCTCTACGTAACGAATCTCATTTAGAGGTCATGAGTCTTACGATTTGATACTCATCCATTGAATCTTACAATTCAAGAGTTTATGTGAGGGAAAATAGCCATAGCCATGGGGTTTATATTAACAGTCTTTTACTTTTGTCCTCCTCTCTCTCTTTTAGCATTTTTTTGAAAGGCTATTGTTTATAGAAACATCTAAAGAACTTTCGCGATTTTGTGAAATTTGTAGAGATGGATAATAAATGACCAAGCATTCGTTTCCATTTTTTTCTTTATAAACACTTTTTTAACTTCAAGTGCTATCATAACATCTAAGATTGATGATTTCTATTTTTACCTTTTAATTTAATGATAATTATAAAAACTATTGCAACTAGTTTATTTTTCCTTATTAGATTGGCATCTTAAACATATTTAACTATTTCCACATATCATTTATAATAGATTAATATATGTCAATGACCTTCTTCATATAATATACCATAGTCTTATTTGTCATTGTATTTACGTTGTTATGGATGGATTATGAACGGCTACTTCTTTATTTTTATTTTATATTTTATAAGAAAAAAACCTATTAAAAATATTTATGATAAGATTCAATTATCCATGCATCCCTTAAAAGATTTATAATATGATTCCGATTCTTACAACAATGCATGGTAACCATTCACGCATAGAAGTATTTATGGTTCAATCATTCTTGGGTGAGAGAGAAGATGTCTTGATAGGGTGAGTGAATATGCAAAACCCCATATAACTTTTCTCTAATAAGTGGGACAGCACATAAACCCAAACAAAGTGCACATTCCTCTTCAAGCCTCCCGACGGGGTAAAAGAGAATCTTTTAATAGAGTTGAATTCTGTACACCAACATCATCCCACTGTTCCCATGTAGGGGTGTAACGGTTCGGTTAGCCGATTTTTTTGGGAAAACCGTTAACTGAACCGTAATCGCGGTTTTCTGTATTTGAAAATCGTAACTGTAACCGTGAAGATAAAAATCGTAAAAAAGCGAACCGCAGTTAACCGTATTAGACGGTTCGGTTACGGTTAATAACCGTATTTATAAATAAACATTGTAAGCATAATCACAAACATCATATTATGGTCTATAAGAAATAAATTAAAAAAAAATGTGTTCTTTCCAACACCCAACACCCAATTCCCATTTCATCTCTTTCAACTTCTCGAAGAAAACAGAGACCAGCCCACGCACAACACCATATCTGTACACACAATATGTCTTCTTTTCCAGTTCAGTTCTTTTTCATATGTACAGACCACCCTCCCCAACTTACATCAATGGCTACTAAGGTTACCTGTAATTCCTTATCATCCATAACAGGTTAAGGCCAAGAACAAAACAATAGTCATTCGGGTAATCCATGGACATGAACCAACAATATTTACACATAATTACCTATACTTGGTTTATGAAGATCCAAAGAGGCCTTTAAAAAAAAAAAAAACTCACTCAATTCCAATCAGATGGATCCTTATTAGCAGGTGTTTTCATGCTATCTAACAAAGGGAGTATCTTATCAACACACTTTCGGAAGCTGAAATCATCAACACACCCATCCTATCTTACAAGAACGAATCTACATAGGATTGTAGAGGACCTGGAATGCATAGACACCACCGCTAATCTTCTTGTCATGCTCCAAGTGGCCCTTCTTCAGCAAGAGAAAGGGAGAGAGAGAGGAAGAGAGAAATAGAGAGAGAAGGATATAGATTTACCTGCACCACATCTTTCTTGGTTTTGAAAGCTGACACTCACCCTTTCGAAGACGAAGATGAGAGAAGGAGAAGAAGAAGAAGAATGAGAAGAATATGAGATTTTATTGAAGGGGAGAGAGGGTAGGTGCGGCTGGGAGATGGAGAGGGGCAGAGGGCAGGTGCAGCTGGGAGGAGTTGGGACTTTAGAGTCTAGGGTTTTGTTTATGACATTACTTATGTATTGAGAAAATTTTCATTCAGCCCCCCCCCCTTTTTTTCCTTTATTTTATAACGGTACGGTTAACCGAACTGCATTTTACGGTTCGATTCGGTTAACCGCCATGATTTTTTTTTAAAAACCATAACCGAACCGCACCATGCGGTTTTTAGATTTCATTAACCGTAATCGTAACAGAACCGTGAAACACGGTTATTAACCGCAGTTCGGTTCGGTTCGGTTAGATGGTTTCTCGGTTTTTTCTTACACCCCTATTCCCATGTGAAAATGAACAAACATGTAGAAGGTAAGAGTCAAAACTACCTTGATAGCTTGTCTCCTGGTAAATGGTAATGTACACTCAAGAGATTCCACCAACTTTGAATTAAATTCTATTAAAAATTGAGGGCTTCTAAATACACAACGATTTTAGCCCTTTACATACAAATTCTATCCACACTTAGCATAAAAAATTTAAAATTTTGGTTTTTACTTTCCACACAGTCAAAACATTCCTAAAATAGCCCTATCCCCTTTCTCTCTCCACATAACTTACCACCATCATTTGGAGCCTTCCTTCCAATCAGGGGCGGACCCAGGATTTTCATTCGAGGGGGGCTGCCAATGGTTGATTGAAAAAAGTATTCAAGGTTATCTTGACAACCCACCCAGAGAAGGAAAATGTCAATGAAAAATAACCCACCTAAGAAACAAACATGTAATTGAGGGTCATTTAAAGAAGAGAAAATGTACAAACTAAACTTTAACATAGAGACATGAAATACATAAAAGAATAATAAAAAAATTTAAAAGATGCATTTTACTAAGGAAACCCACAAATTGAAGATCAAACTTTTGCAATGGAAGAAGGGGGGACTAAGGGCTTTTTTAAGTGGGGGCTGGTCCAAATCAGCCTTATAGCCCTTTGGGCTTTTTTTCAGGTTTGTGGGGGCTGAAGCCCCCACACCCATATATGTGAGTCCGCCCCTGGTGCTAGGCACCCAGAAACAACAGACTTCATTGTTAAATCTTTTTTACCAAAGGTTGACAAATAGTGGGTAGTCTATGAGTGTGTTAAGTCATGGAAGATTATGGCATGGTAAAAGATTCTAATTGTTTTTGGACGGCGAACTTGAACAAGAATTTTTTTAACACTCAGGGCCAGTTTCTTTACTAGAATTCCTGACTGGAATTCTAGTGGTTGGGGTTTTTGAGATATGACGCCCCTTGCATTTTCAAATCCCCTGTTTCTTGTTTCTTTACAAGAATTTATGAATTCCAAAGATAAGTCTCAATTGGCCTTTAGGAATTCCTGGAATTCTTCATTCTTTGCATTTTGGTAGAATTCCAAAATGCTCATGCCCTTAAGAGGATTTAGGAATTCAAAAATTCCCTAGACAAGAATTGCGGGCTATATGGTAGTATGATCCAGCACCCAAGTTAAAATCATGGGCGGGGGGCACATTTGGAAAATCCAAACCGCTTCACTGCCCTAGTACCATTATAGCGATCAAATATTAGATTATTATTCAAATTAGTGAGATGGCCACCGTTGGATCCACTAAATTTGGAATCTATTATTAAATTTCTTTGTGTGAAATCTGGTGGTCAATCCATCTGTTGGCCCACAAAAATAGATTTTGAATATTCAGATGCAGAGTACACAATGGGCCTTTGGGTAGTGAAGCGGTTTGGATTTTCCAAATGTGCCCCCCACCCATGATTTTAACCTGGGTGTTGTATCTGTTAGTTTTATGGACTGAATCCAGTAGATGATATAATAAATTGATTAATTTCTTTATTTATTCATATATTCATGCTTACTTTTCATGAGATGAATGGTGATTTATTATATACTTGCACATAACCAATACTAATGACATGATGATTCATGAGATGAATCAGAGTCCACAAGTATATTAGATGTAACACATGTGTATGGATGAGATCCACATACGGGAGACATGTGTGGAAAATCTTATACTTAAATATCTTCACAACCAGTGATGAGACTGGACATCTCATACTGACAAGGTTGCAGCACTTTGATCACTATGAGATAGTGTGATTTGTCTCGATCATCAGAATGTAAGATTCTGGATCATAATGCTGATACATTGAATGTATTGAAGGACCATGAGAAGCACCTTATAAACACTGTCTTTACTTTAAGGTTTGCTCTCATAATTCCATAGCAATAGGCTCTCAATCCCGAGACATTAATGAACTCAAGTTTCCATCTATTCATTTGCTTTGAGTCACCAATGAGTGAGGCCAACTGTAGGTCAACACCTCGGTGATTTGGGTACGTGGTAGTAGATCAGCTGTGGGAACATTCAATGGTCAAGATGAAATCTATCTCTAATATATCCTTGTGCCAATTAATGGATTTATCATTGGTAAGTGCGCACCCATTCCGATTAAGAGTTAATTGAAAAGGTACCTATGATCATTATAATTAATTGGGACTCAAGGATAATAAGGTATGGATCTAGTTTGGAAGACAGATCCAATTAATCCATAGATATTGATAGAGGGGCCTACTTGTGGTAATGTGGAAGTTTATGGTCTTTTATATAATATTCCTAAGACTGGAGTTCAATTGCATTTATATAGTGGAGTTATTTGCAATTAACTGTAGGCCCGGATTACACATGAGATGTCCTAGTTGGAGCCAACTTTCTAAGGAATCCCTAGTGGTCACCACACTAGCCTAATTATTAGAAAGATACTAATTCTAGTTGAACTCTAAAAGGAAAGTTACTATCTCTATTTGAAGTGAGACTTCTAATAGTGGTAATAGCGAACTTACTAATTTTAGTAGAAGTAAGACTTCTATTAGAAAGGAATTAGAAAGTTACTAATCATATTTGAAGTGAGACTTCTAATTTTGATATGGTAAGTTACTAATTAATTAATGGAAGTAAGACTTCTATTTTAATTAAGAAGAGATAGTTACTAATTATTTGGAAGTAAGACTTCTAATGGAAATTAGTAAGTGGGGCTTGCAAAAGCTATTAATAGAGGAGAACTATAGGGCTGGACGTCCATGCATAATTCCACATTGGGATTCACGCCCAAGAGGGTTCTGCTTCTAGTGTTGGACGTCCACTTCCCTTGTGTGCAAGAGTTGCACATGGTTTTCTTCTTCTCCCTCTTCTAGTTCTAATTCTAGTTCCCGCCTATGAGTTCCTTATAATTTTCTCTTGCAGATCCCAATATCTTCTTGAGAAAAAGAGAATCTGATAAGGGTCATAGCGTGAAAGATCATTGGGTCTTGGAGAAACCTATTTGATTCGTGAACGAGTTCGTCATCAAAGAAAGTAGCAAATTCTCCATTAGAGCACAACCGAGCTCCAAAGGTATAATCTACTTCCTTGCATGTTGTAGATTTATTTGATGCTTGTATGTTGTTGTTTCTATCTTGTTGATAGAATTATTTACTGATTATGATGAGTGAGATTGAGGGTACGCATCATGGATTGGGTTTTAGAGCCTTCTGGATAATTAATCCCTGCATCAAGTGGGTCAAAAGTTTTTGAAACCTATCCTAGAGGCCCACCTATTTCCAACAGTATCGTCGCTGCATGGTAGTTCTGCCCCAAGAATTCCTGGAATTCTAATAAATGAACATGCCCTCAGTCACCATCGAAGGCACAATTAAAAACTCATTCGATGGATGCATTTAAACTTTTGCGGGAGGATCGAGGAGCAAGCACCTCATTTGCTCTTACAGTTTAAGGGTGCAATGGATGATGCCATTTGCGGTTGGGGTTACCAACAAGTAAAGGATTCAGTAATGGTTGTGGTAAAAAAGAACCTGTAATAATTATTAGTTACCACCACCTTTGTTCCATCCAAATGAACCAAACTAACCCCCCCCCCCCCCCGAACTGCACATATCCGAATTACACACTCAGATTTGGGTATCCTGTCTAGGGGTGCTCCTATGCCGGGCCGAAAATCTCGGGCCTCGAGTGGACTTAAATCCTGGGCTTGTTTAATATTTGGTCCAAGCTTAGATTAAGTGATAGTAAGCACAATGCCCTTTTCCGCCTGGCCCAAGTAAGTGTTGCTTATAGTTTATGACTTTTTTGTCAAACAAGTGATAGAAAACCTATCCTGGCCCAGCCAGAACTAATGAACTAAATGGAATTGATTGGGCCTTACACAATTGAGGTTGGCTGGCTCGGGCCAGGAACTTATGGCCCATGTCATGCTTGAACCGGTTACGGGCCTTTGTTTTTAAAACCAGGCTGGCTTGGATATGCTGATGAACACCCCTAGTCATGAATTGTGGCTCAAGTCGGGAAGTTTGGGCTCGGGTAAGATACATTGAGGCTTCATATGGATCAGGTTGGCTTTACCCAAATGAAACTCGGGTCAGGCTAGAGTTGAGCAATGCTTGCTTGGTAGGACCTCCCTGAGTTGTACCCCTATCTTGGATCAGTATCATCTTGCTATACTGGGGTAGCCCAGCTCTCCAATTACAGCCTATGAGTTGCCCACTTTAGGCATCAATCTTATCTCTTGACTAAGGCTCATTTAAATGGCTGGGCCTCCTGACATATACATACAAATTAATGGGCCTAGGAATACATGATGGATCTAAGCTTGAATATTAGGCCCTATTACTTAGAAGAGTGAATTTGGACAAGCTTCCCATTGACGTCCTACTTGGGATTATATTATACAAAGTATGGTTTTGAGAGAGAGAGAGAGAGAGAGGAGAGCTCTTCTAACACGGAGCTTCTTGATGTAGAGAACTCTATGTTTCTATTGTATCGCATAGTTTGAATATCATAGTTACCTAGTCTTCGATATTGAACTAATCTGGTAAAGTTCATTGAGTTGTGTCCTATTAAACCATTAGAAAGCTTACCCAAAATGACTAAAAAAATGACTAAACCGCTCAAATGCGGTGTGTCCCTATGTATTAGCACTAGTCCTCGTCTAACTTCAATCCAAGTCGGCCCCAAGATTAATAACCAATAAAGTATGGACGCCACTTTGGACTTCGTTTTTAACATGTGTTTTACACAGATATGATGGTGGTTTCAAGAATAGTCTGTCCTAGAGTAAATGTAAAAAATAACAGTCATTATTAACTGTGGTCTCAAGTGCCAGACTTAAACATAAATATGGATGAATTAGTTCATTAAATTTGTCCAAGTTTAACTCTAAATTAGATGAATTGAAAAGCAAATCAAATCCTAATTAGTGGATCAAACTGTGAACCAGTCAACTATGGTTTGAATTCCCTTTGGGTTCTTCTTTGAGATTCTTCTTTCTTTGTATGCAAGGGTTGGACCTTGTACGCGTATTGTAATAAGTTGATGGGGGACTGGCTAGAATTTAGATGTGAGACCAGGGAAAACTGGTCGACTCCTTGCATTCTTGGGATTGCATTTATCATCAACCATATATAGGAGGAGAAACCCCACTTCTCAACCCTCCATGACCAGTTCTACGAACGATACGTCCTTGCGAACGTACAACTTGTGACTTGTGTACTACTTTAGAAGCGGCCACAAAGCCGGCTTATTCAAATTGAAAGGTCAGATTGGACCATTCAGTACTGCAAGCATCCTTGATCGTTTTGAAAATATCATGATACTTTTCCATGAAAAAATGAATGAAGTCACAAAATATGTACAATACCTTTCAAAAGATCTCTAGAATACCATGTTTCTTAATATTTTTACAATATTTCACAAGATTTATCTAAAATTCTTTACTTTTAACTCCTAATATGTTTCATTTTTTTTTTCACATTTTATTCGAACAATATTCTCCCAATAATATCTAAGAAAAGATCCAACGTATCCCAACTCAAGGACAAAAATTTGTGACAATACGTTCAATCACTCGCCTAAATCCTTCATGCTCACTGACTAAAGGCTTTCTATGTCTATTTGATAAGTTCATCCGTATTATTTTTATTTTTAATTTTATGATAAAATTGCCGCTACTACCTTTATCAAAGTTAAAAAAGTAAAAATAAAATAAGGTCTGACTGACCCCGTTTGTGCTGCACAATCTATGAGGACTCTTTCTGAGGTATGGACTATGGACAAATTTCAAAAAAAAATTTCGTAAGATCATCTAAATTTATTTTTTCTAATTAAATCAAACCTAGCAAATAATTAATTTTTAAAAAGGTCCAATTGGAACAATTCTATTTCAAGCAGAGTTATTGAAATCAACTATATTTTGACACACATTACACTTTGCAAATAGGCTCTTAATGTAAATATCGTATCAATTTTTTTTTTTTTTTTAAGTTGTAGTGTTTTTGTTTCTTCATGGCGCTCATATCTATTGGAAAAGGATCAAATATTGCCACTTGCTGAGCAATGCCCAAGACAAACAAGCAGGAAATTACGTTTGTTTTTCCCTTGTAAATCTGAATGGTAGGTTGTAAGTTTCATCAATCAATCAATACTTTGAAAGGTGAAGATAATAATATTATTATACGAGGGACTCGTCAAGTCTATTCCCAATTGAACTCTGCCAAAAATTGAAGACTTCTATTGGAGTCTACACGGCTTGCACTAACCTTTTTCTTTAATTACTCAATTACATTGACTGGTCGTTATATGTCATTGTTTGTTTAAGTGACCCATAAGATATGGAGCTTCTTTTACCCTATAAAACAAATATAAAACAAAGATATGGAGCCTCCACAATTTACATGCCATCCAAAATTCCAAATGGCAGGATATGTTCATCATAACACAAGTGGAGGAGCTAGAAACAAAAATCCAAGTGGATAGGGAACTGACCTTGACTACTTCCATTCTGCAGTCGTCCATTGTATATATAAAAATAAAAAGGTAATAAATTGGCAGAGAGGAGTCCATGGATAGAGTGTAGTGGGTTTTGTTGATGTGGTCTGGTGGGACTAGTGGGAAATAAGCTATCAATTCTATAATTGGTTTCAAGAACTCCAATTCGAATTTGGACAGTCACATTCCCTCATCTAAGGATTGTTCTAACTCAGCCAAGATCTATTTCCTTAACCAGAGGAATTCCTCTCTAAGCTGGTACCAAAAAAGCAGAAAAAAAACTCTAGAAATGGTTTTGAGATGCCTTTTGATACAAATGATGTGTACCCAACTTTGGACTTGTATCCTTTACCAAAAAAAAAAAAAACTGTGGACTTAATTGTATATCAAAAGGTGCTTGGGTAGGTCGAAGTAAACCCACATTGACCAATCGGCAACCAGACCAAAAATGAAATTTGAGTTGGGCTGTTTGGGTTTGGATCAGGCTCGGTCCTCGATTATAAAGTCTCATTGAACTTGCGTTGGATCACAAGCATTTTCGGTCAACTTTCTCTACTATCTTTACTCAGGACCAATGCATCAAGACTTATTGTTACACACGACCTTATATTGTTGTAGGGGCCCTAGCATACTATCATCTGGAAGAAGCCTGATAGCCATGGACTTCATCCAAAAGAAATCAAACGACTAAACTGTACAAATAGACCTCTGTCTATCAGGACAGATTCAATTACTTCAGAATTGGGTCATGTCTCCTGAACCAACCTAGGCTTAGCCAGCCCTGTTTACCACCAAGGCCCTGTTTTGAAACCTCAATAGTGAGACTTGGGTTACCTGCAAATCTATTAATTAATTGTAACCATGTTTTTACCTCAAGTTGGTCATGAAAAACAAACAAACAATTGTTCACATGTAAATTGGTTATATGCACTTGGTTCATGGAGATGTAAATGGGTCCTAAGGAATATAAATTGGATAATTTTAATTTTGTCCCCAAAAAAACACCAAACTCATTGTGATTTAATTGTTTGTTGGGAACTAATTGCTTGTACGAATCACCAACAAATTCTTAGGTTACTTGTGAAATGAAACACATTTTACCAACTCGAAGTGTGATCAAGTAGATAACTAATTAATACAAGTCATGTTCTGACTGAGCTTCTTTCACCAGAGAGTAAAAAAAAAAAAATGTGGAAACTATCTTTTTCCTCGAAAGTGACGGAGACTCCTTGTTTCGTTGTTTCTATTTCAAAAGACTCTCTCTCTCTTCTTAAGTTATGACGTTGACAATTTAGACTATACTATAGAAAGGTAAAGGCCATCGTCCTATTTCTTCTATCAATAGTGACGCACTGCATTAATCATGCATACGCATGATTCTCTATCATGGATTTGGGGTGTCTTTCAATTTCTATTTTTATTTTATTTTTAATTGTTTGCAATGTTATCACAACAACCATGAGGCCAGGTTAATGGTAAGAGGAATTCCGAGTATTCTTATGTAGGGAGAAATATAATTTCTTTAAGGTCTCGTTTTACGATCAAATTCTTAGAGATTCCTCACTAAATTTTCATAAAATCATAGAAAAGCCAGCAGAAATCCTTATTTTTTAGGATTTCAAGTCCGACCCTCCTCATGGGATACAAATTCATATCAATTTTTCTTAACTATATGCATCAAGGTGTAAACCTTGAGGATGGGTGTGCCAGGACATTAGTTGTGAACCATTTGTGCATATTCAGCTACCATCCATGGACCATGTGTGAATATTCTATCCATCCTATGAAAGGTCTATGAACACTATAAAAGTGGTTATTTTAATTAAAGGTAACAAACAAGGTGGCCTGCGTTCTTCGTGGTCTCCGTTTTAATGAACGTGTGGTCTTGTTATGAATACCTTTTTTATTTATTTTATTAATATAATAATTAAGGAAGGCAAATTGTCCTCTCTACTGTAGCTTCCACACGATGATGAACACATTCTAATCTAATTTATCTTTGCATAATCGAATATACTCAAATTACACTTACTCGATTACTCCACTTTACGTACATATAATTATCTGAATTTCACGTAAAAAGGATATTATATGCCAATATCATTAACCAAGTATAGAAAATATTACTATGTATTTCTCATAATAAAAAAATAATAATAATTCATATGCATTTAATTTCTATGTCTTCTAATAGGAACAAATTGGCCCCAATTGCAATTTTCACTTGCATTGAAGTGAAATTTCTATGTATTTTGCTGCCTCTTTTTCTATGATCTTGGGGTATACGTCAAATGAGTTGTTAGCTAGTATAATCGGTGGAGATTCGATTCTTGGCCTTTTGTGGGATGTTGTTGGAGGAGATCAGCTTGGATTTAATCACCGCAATGAAGGTTAATTATATATCCTTTTTCAACCACTTGGTTTGGTCCACTCAGACATGGGCCAATTGCAGAGGTCTCAGGGCTAAGACCCTATCTATGATCGAGTATGACTCCTCTTTAATTTCCCAGAAATGCTGGGGGATGGAGCTGCTTGGGTTTTTATAACGCGTTTGGACTACTTAATTAGCTGAACGCGGCCCGAGTCAACTCCGCGGCCGCGGGGTAGGCTTCTAAGTTCTAAGTCAGAATCATAATATGAGTCAGTCACTTTATTCATTGGCAAAAAGGGATGACTCATTGGTGTTATATATATATATATATATATATATTTTTTTTTTCTTCTTTTTATTAGATGGGTGAGTGACACACTATCTGTATAGTGTGTCTGTGAGATGACATATTTGAATATATAAGATTGATCGATCCATAGATGGTTAGGTGAGTGGCGGATCCACTCATGAATAATCTAATTTAGACCCATTTGACTAATGTTATATATATATATATATATTTTAACACTTGATAACATTCAAACCAAACAAAGGGACCCTAAATGGAAGTGATCTGATCTTATTTCCTCCTCAAATAGATTCTTGCGCTAAACCTTTGAATCCGGTATTAATTGGCATCATCATCCATCCCCCAATCACAACAACAACAACAACAACATTGTTTTCTTGGAGGCCTTTTGGTTTTTGTTTTAGCCCGCTTGGGATATGAAACTGTCTAACAAAGCCTTCATTTCAGATTCGGAGATGCAACTCGTCCATTTCCTTCCAAATCACCGACTTCTATTTGTTGTTGTTGAGGGCAAAATAAAATAAAAAACAAAGAATGGTTGTAGGAGAAGGAAAAAGAGAGAGTGAGTGAGAGAGTGTGTGTGGGGCCCACTGACAAATGGGAACGGGACTAGGTGAGTGTCCGCGGGAGTGGGTGCGTCGTGCGTGCCGTGTTCGTGACGAAGACTAGTCGTTGGCACGTGTCGTCTGGGTACCGTCTGCTTTGACTTTTTGACCCATAAAAATAACGAAACGGCCTTCTCTCCTCTTTCCCCTACCGTACGGCACCAAAAAAGCCAACGTACATACGTAGGGTGGGCTACCGATGGTACCAATTCTTAACACTGAAAGGCTGGCTCACCCATGTATATGTACATACATTGTATTCACACTCAATGCTACAGCCTACAGACAAGACAAGGTCCAAAATATTGATCCGGTTGGATTTTGCCCTCTATTTCATTTTAGTATTTAGCTTCTATCTAGATCATGAGTCTATCTATCACATGCCTCTCCAATTTCGTAGTTTGGTGCAAAAAAAAATTGAAGATCCTACTTATAAATTTACAATAAAAATTAGCAAAACCCACAAAAAAAAAATTTGTTGGAGTTGGGACATTTTGGTGGGACACACATGCCATTTGAGCAGTTGGGCTTATTAATACAATTTAGGTTTTTTTGTTTATAAGAATTTGCGTATTGAGAATTTTTTGTATTTTATATGATGGTTGTCTTTTCTAAATTTCAAAATTTCATGTTTTATTCTTAGAATTTTGAATTTTAACCCACCTAAAAAGTCGCGATCGTTTGAACTTTCATGTCGGGGGACGGCATTTGGAGAATTTCAAATTTCTCCAAATAAGAATTTTCTAAATTGTTGGGTTATAGACACCACACAGTCTATTTCTTTTCTTTCGCGATTAGCCCATGTTTAAATGGGGCCCTTTATGGTTAGGAATATGACAATTTAGTGCATACAAAGCACATAAACATACATGATGCTCAAGACGCATTTAGTTACATACCAAGGAAAACCATTTCGACATACAATTTAAATGTTTGAACTTTGATCTAAAATAGTTTCTGTTCCAAGAAAATAATGAAGAAAGATCATCGATCCATTTGGCCCAGTATACTAAACTAAGGCCCGCTATGATAGGCACTCTTTGGAATGACTACAAGCATGGGACACATCATATGATCCTAACCACCCAACTCTGGCCTTGCTAAATGTGGATCATTTTGCAGAAATTATCTACTTGCAAGGCAACAACTGGACAGCTAGCAATGGTTGGGAAGAAGAGTCTGCACATTTGAACAACATGAGTTACCCATAAACGAAAAGCACTCTTTCTTTGTCACAACCAATTTTAGGTAAAGATGACCAAAA
This sequence comes from Litsea cubeba, assembly GCA_012931725.1. NCBI lineage: Eukaryota > Viridiplantae > Streptophyta > Magnoliopsida > Laurales > Lauraceae > Litsea > Litsea cubeba. The sequence continues at coordinate 66,074,265 of CM022950.1, read as the reverse complement.
ACAAGCTCTCTACAGAACAAATACCTTCTTTTGGTCTAAAGAGCGAATATGGTGGTGAATGGTCATCACACTAAAAGCTGCTTCTCTTCCAAAGGAAGACGAGGGACTATATAGGAACAAAGGAAAACAATTTCAACATGCAATGTCAGATGTTTGATTAAAGCCTTTATGATGGACACTTCTTTGGGATGATTACAAGCACGGGGCATGTAAATATTGAGGAGTGGGCTCCACCCGAGAAAGAGTATTAAAAAATATTTATACTGTATCTTCTAATATTTTAAGGTTTTGGTAAAAATAGTTAGTTAGGAAAATAAAATATCATAGCATAGCAAATCGGCCATGAGTTTGAATCCCAATGAAAACGACTAGGTGTTAAAAAAAATGAGAATCACCAAAAGTGCACCGATCGAGTTTCACTTGAGGGGGAGGCTTGAGAAGTGGGCTCCACATGAGGAGGTATTAAAAAAATATTTATACTTCATCTATTAATGCCTTGAGGTTTTGCTAATCATAGTCAGCTAAAAAGATTTAATAATCAAATGATCCTAACCATCAAAGTTTGGCCTTGCTAAATCTGGATCATTTTGCTGAAATTATCCAGTTGCAAGGCAAAAACTAGACGGGTAGCATCCAATGATGGGGAATATATTACCCGTTAACAGAGGCCCATCACTTGATTATTGGTCCTTAATAGTGGTTTTATGAAATGGGGTCCTAGTCCTACTCTATTTCCCTGATGTCTTGCATGCGACTTTTGCTCTCAGTGAAGCCATTGAGCTATTGGGTGGGACCCATTGCTCCAACTTTTCTCCAAGACTTGGATGATCAAAATCTGCAGGATCCTTCAGGAAAAACCATCATCTGTAGGTCCACCTAAAGTCGGTCAAGTAGATCACAAAATGCAGCATAAATTCGGCCACAGTTCCTCTAAAAGCCGAGTCAACCGGACCCACACCAAAACTTGTTTGAAACGAGTAGCCGTTGAACTCATCTTTGGCTGGCAGTGATTGAACGGTTGAACCAGAACCATTCTTTCCAGGTGGGAAAAGAAGAATCAACCAAAAGCCAAGAAAAGAATGCCCATAAAACTACAAAGAAAAAGTCGTCGTCATGTAATAGAAACTAACAGGGACTGACGTTGTTTCGCGAGTGCTTCTGTTTCTCTCTCTCTCTCTCTCATTGGAATCACAGACATCAAACAAAGAAACTTCCAACACCAGACCAGTCAACAACCCCAACTCCCATTTCCTCCATAAAACCCCTTCTCCCACAAGCATACCCACCCACCCAACCCAACCAAAGATCTCTTCTTGGCATCCAGGTGCTTGGAGCTTATCCCTTTTATCAATCAGGGCTGGTTTTCTGATACAAGAGACTTCTCCTCAGAAGAAGGAAAGCAAAAAGAAGAAGAAAGAAATCTGGTTAAAGTCGGTGTTTCTCTCAAATCAATCCCAGTGATTGTGGAGGAGAAGACTGCATCTTTTATCATTGTTCTTTTAACAAAAAAAAAGAAAAAAACCAAGCTTACAGATCTTTTATTTTTCTGGGGTACCTTGAAGGGTGATTGATTCTTGATTTCTCAATCATCATGGGTAAATCCTATAAACCCATCTTGCTTTTCTGCTCTCTTGTTTCTCTGTTTCTCTCTTCCTCTGCTCAGACCTGCTCTTACTCCTTCTCGAACAATAGAGGTTATGATTTCTGCAACACTCTCCCCCACCTAAATGCCTTTCTCCACCATACATACCATGCATCCAATGGAACCGTGGACATCGCTTACCGGGCCGCAGCGTCTAGTTCCAGTAATTGGGTCGCATGGGCAATCAATCCAAGTGGGTTAAAAATGGTTGGGTCACAGGCTCTAGTTGCATACCAGAATTCGAGTGGAATTCAGTTCTATACGGCACCCATAACGGCACCAGCAATCCAAAAAGGCGATCTGAGCTTTCCGGTGACGGGTCTTACAGCAGAATATTTGAGCGGTCAGTTCATAATATATGCTACCTTGACACTGACTAATAACAGGACTACTGTGAATCAAGTTTGGCAACAAGGAACCCTTAATTCAAATGGGGTTCCTCTAACTCATCCGACCACTGGAGTTAACATTCAATCGATGGGGACTCTGGATTTCCTGTCGGGGGTGGGAACGAGCGGAGGAAGCAATTCAAGGATCCGACGCAGGAATGTAAGTAGTTTCATCTCTCCTCAATTCTCGTTCTTTCAAAAAAATTTTAAACCACTTTTATCTTTTATGGTTTCAAAATTGTGTTTTATTGCAATTTAATTTTGATTGATCTGCATGACAATTGTTTTATATAGAGATTAATTGAATTGGATATTCGATCCCGGCTCTTTCCAATTTTTCTTGTCCAATGTCAATAATTGTGATCAACACTGACATGAAAATGTGCAGAGGTGGTGAAAAATGCATCCCACCTTGGGGCTTTTTGTATTCATGAATAAGCTATTTATTCGGAGCTAGATTCGGGGTACGTCTATTTAAGTTACGTACCCTTAATCGATGGGTGATGAATGAGTTGGGCTATTTTTCCCTTTTAGTTTTCGGGTATTGGGTTCCTCATCATCATCATTATTCTTATTATTATTACATCAGACGAGGTTTCTTTGGTGATTTGGAGGCTGATTCACCGATTTCATTTTGGATTAGCCTTCTTCTTTATTGTTAGAGATTGGGTTCATGATCTAGTGTTTAAGGGGAATTTCATGTTTTGAAATTGTTCAACAACATTCACCTAGTAATTTTATGTTAAAAAAAAAAAAAGGTAGTAATTGTACTGACTGAAGTACAATTAAGATGGAAGAACAGAGGCACCTCAAACCCTTTGTTTCCCTCACAAGGTTTCATCATATTTATCTTGCTATAATTCTATATTGATCCTCACATCAATTTTTTCTTCTGTCTATGGATCTTTTTTATTAATTTCTGTGGTATAGAACATTTTGGTCGTCATTCATGTTTTGCAATGAATCATTAATGTACGAAATAAGCAGGAATCCTTGAGTTTACTCGATGATGGATTCAATTCCTTACCTAAGTTGAATTGAATTTCAGGTTCATGGGGTGTTGAATGCAGTGAGTTGGGGTGTCCTGATGCCCCTTGGTGCCATCATAGCAAGGTACATGAGGGTGTTCAAGTCCGCAGACCCTGCATGGTTCTACCTTCATGTTGCTTGCCAGACTTCAGCCTATATTGTCGGTGTCGCCGGCTGGGGAACTGGCCTGAAACTCGGCAGCGACTCTGTTGGAATCAAGTACAGTGCTCACCGTAACATTGGCATTGCCCTCTTTTGTCTAGCCACACTCCAGGTAAATCTTTAGCATGTCTACTATATATGTGAGTATACAGAGACATAGTTTTGGTATTTTTTTTGTAAAACTATATTATTACACAACCAAGCAGTGGTGCCTCATGTTTTGTAATTCATCAAATTGATTTTAAGAAAACCCCATATGTTTTGGAGTTTTTAAAAACTATATTATTACAATTACACAACCAAGCAGTGTCTCATCATGTTGTGTAATTCTTCAAATCCATCAAGTGTAAAATATCAGCTCCTGTTTTGGTGTAGGTGTTCGCGCTGCTTCTGAGGCCTAAGAAAGATCACAAGTACCGTCTCTTCTGGAACATCTATCACCATGCCATGGGTTACACCGTCATCATTCTCAGCATCGTTAACATCTACAAAGGATTCGACATTCTAGACCCTGAGAAGAAGTGGAAGCGCACGTACACTGGTATCATTATAGCCTTGGGTGCCCTTGCGGTCATTCTAGAGGCGATCACATGGCCCATTGTTCTGAAGAGGAAGTGGAAGAACCCTGAGAAGTCGCACCATGGAGCCAATGGAGCCAATGGTTATGGAGTCAGGGACGGAGTGTAGATAGGTACGTAGAATGAGACAGAGAGAAGGGAGGAGGCTTGTTTAATTCTGTATCAATGTATTGGATACATGATAGATGTTCCTTTTACTTACTTTCCCAGTTCCCTACTTTGTGATTTGCCTCGAGCATTGTGGGGAGTTTGGTTCTTTTTTAAGTTTATTCTTTCTAGGGAATAGTAGTACTGGAGTCTGGAGTGGCCTTATGTGCGAGTGCGGATAATGTATTCTTTCTTTAACATACTTTCTTTCGATCCTTTTTCTTTATATGATCCATACCATGTAGTCATCATCCTATTTCTTTAATATCATTATTTTTCACTTTACATATATATAGAGGAGGATTTCCATCCTGATTCCATTGGGTTTGTTATATATATGATGTGCTTGTCAATTTTTTCTTCACAACTATAACAGTAATCTCTCACTCGCTGATTGAACAAGATAAATGTGCTTGCATTCTTAATTAGAAAGCCTACCTTAGATGTAGATGGAGTAAGACCATTCTTGCGCCGCCTGCCACTTGTCCATGATCTTTGCTCGGAATAAATATTTGAGAGAAAGAAAGATAAAATTATATCCTAGAAAAAAACTTTGAACGGCCTCAATTCAATATTGCAGAAATGCTGATATCAGTCTTGTAGCTAAAGAAGAAGAAGAAAAAACAAACTCAGACACGGAGGTAGAGTACTGGCATTTCACCTTATTGAGCTTCTAACCATATGGTTAGGTCTAGCTAAATAAGAATTTCCCATCTCTCTCCTAAAACTTTAAATCCTACAAATGCTCCATATAAATTTGTATCATGATGAGAATAAATGAAAAAGTCCTTAATAGTGCGATATTATAGTTTTTAATTTTTGTGATATTGCAAAATTGGACCTTCTTTCAGTTCATATGGCAGTTCGGTATTTGTTAAAAAAAATTAAAAACTTAAATGGGAAGAGGGTTATTTTTTTTTTTTACTATTAAGCTTAATTAATTAATTATCATATGGGCCACTATTGGTGGATCCAACGTACAGTTGGATTTTGCGGGCAAACTGATCAGAATTTTTAAAGTGGATTCAAAATCTTCATAAGATTATTATCAGGGGATGATCCAAGTTGGTTGGGAGCGGTATCCCATGAACCCATAACCATATGAATATGTACCCCCGGTGCCAAAAAAAAAAAAAAACACCAGAAAAGAAAGCAAGAAGAGCCTCCCGATAGAGGGAGGAAAAAACAGAGTGTGTTGACTTGGAGGTTGGAACCATACTGTCGCAGTTTATGGGCCAGTGTGCGTAGGTGCCAGAAAATTTTGAAAAGAAAGGGAATAAAGGAGTGGTACAAGTTTGCAAGTGTCCAACTCCAACACCTAACACTTGTATCTCATCTTTGGAAATGGAGAAGTTTGATTGATTGCACATGTTCATACCAACCCCTTTGGGGGCGGCTTCCGAGTCCTTTTTCTAGAAGCAATGAGTCAATCTTTCCATTTTTTTATATTTCAAAATTCAAACTCTATACGTCATAGTCTCGTGAGCCACATGTCTTTGAACCTTTGTTTTTTTTTCCCCCTCTTCGAAAGATACTATCTATGATCTATCCTGAGACAAAGACAAGACACACAACATTCTAGCAGCAAAAACAAAAAATAAAGAAAGAACAAAGCAGAAGAATAAACAGCCAAAACAACTGGACAAAGTCGAGAATATGGAGACGTCTGTGGAGAGGACTCAAACTCCACCGTATCACTCGGGGATTGATTGGTGGTAAGTTCAGGTGGGTATAGTTCTATTTGGCCACAATTCCAAATCATCCAAATAATAATAAGACAAAATCATAAAAAATACCATTCATTGTTGGAAAGATTTTCTCCTAAATTTCATCGGATGCCATGTGACGAAGGGCACCAATGTGCAGTGCATAATGCACAAGTATTTTGGAGAAAATGGTCCCCCCTAATGATAAGACGTACCATTATGTTTATAGAAAATGCCTCAGCCAAATTAAAGCTAGAGAATAATCTTGAGACCCTTTTTTTATATCGATACCAATAAGAGCTTAAATTTAAAAGCAAGAAATGCGAATCTAAGATTAAAAAAAAAAAAAAACAACCAAGAAGCAAAACATGGTATATAGAGCCAGATAATCATCTAGGGGTGGCATTTCCCGCACATAACTTGCTTAGATAGCTTATCTGCTAAAATGTTTCCTTTTATTCTAGCCGCTAGTTAACTAATAATTAACTTATAACCCGATCAAATACCATGAGGATACCCTCGTCACCCAAAAAAAAAAAAAACAACCTAATATGTAGAAAGAAAATGCAGCAGATGGTCCGATGTAAATTGTAAAGCTCTGATTGATGATGAATAATCATTTTCCACAAAAAAGGAGATATTATTTAAAAGCCCCTTGTAAATCTTTGCCTTCAATCTTTCACTTTTATTCTTTTTAATAGAAATGCATAGCGCATAAAACAAGAATGAACCCTAAAAGAGAAAATTGTACATAAATGGGTCACTTGCTCATGTTAAAATATAGCGAGTCCTTATACATAGAGTCGGTTTTCTTAAAAATATCAAGAAATTGCCTTAAGGCATGTTTGTTTTGTTTAATGGAATATATAGGAATGGTAAGATATCAATTTCTAAAAGTGGTTAAAATTGACTAAATAAATATGAGTTTTCAAATGATCCCTCCTTTTAACGGAAAAAGATATGAGAAATTAATACTCATCCATCATTTCATTAAATCAAATCCTACATCTCCAACTTATATCATTCACCCCTCACCTCTTTCATAAAATCTTTCATTGAGGTCATTCGACCATAAATTTACGTCTTCAATTCTTATGAAAACGCCCTTAATCTTTGATGAACTTGATTTTTTCAAAATGAATTCAACTTTCAGATGTGGTGGGTCTGTCAACCAGTATCACTCCCATTATAATTCTAGTTTGTATTTTACTTAAAGGTAATTTATTTATGAAGAGTCATGAGGTGTTATCAGTTAAATGGAGGCTGGTTGCTCTCAGAAAAAAAAAAGAAAAAAAAAAGGAGAAAAAGAGGATTATTGTAATTCTTCATTAGTCTGCGGCACCACTAATTGTACAGTTGGGACCACACAAAAATTTTCATGGAGTGGTTATCTAAATCATCAGTTGAGGCATTGCATGTGCGTTCATCACCTTCCACCAACCGTGGGCACTGCCTACTTTGTTTATCTTTTTTCCTTGTAAATAATGACAAGTCAAGTCACCGCACATATGAATGGTGACTTCAATATTATATTCTGAGTCATCTCTAGGTCAGACTTGTATTGCTCTTGTGATACTCAGAGAGTAAAGCGAACCCAACACATGAGGGTCTGATAATCTGAATGGGCAAACAGAAGGATGTGGAATCTACATCGAGTAATAAGTATTTTGCCTCTTCAGACTAGTCAGGCTCAAGCCTAGCCCAGAGGGACGAGGACTAATCAGATGGGTGAGGTTTCCAATCAGAGGGTTCCACCCTTACCAGCACCATTTTATGTCACATCATCATCATCATCATCATCTCAATGCCTTATCAGAACAACTATATAAGGACAGCTACATGAATTCTATTTTTCCATTCTAGCCTATCATGAGGCTATATAATTGGATGAGTCCGCACTTCTTCCCATATTAACCTTACTACTTCCATCCATATTCTCTTCAGCTCAAAGACTTTTCTAATACAAGCTAGCCTGTATTGGACATGTCCACACCTTCTCAAACAAGTTTTAGTTTATAACCTGGTACACGGTACACCCTTTCAGCAAGATTTTAGGTCCCCTTAAAAAACTACCTCATAGAATGAAGGCAGCGGCCTTGGGCAGTGCCTAGAATTATTGAGCCAAAATATGTGCCTACAGGTTTGAGCTAAAACACACAAAACAACACTGCACATGGGAATTAACGCCAACTCCTTGTTAATCCACCTTTGAACGACTGAGATGACACGAGCAGCTCGTCCCAATTACTTGGGAAGGCCCGATTCACATAACAGCCCTGCTCCATGGCCTGATGCCAGGCCCAAAAAGTGGCCTGATGTCAGACCACTTTTCGGGCCTGGCATCAGGCTCATGGAGTCTTTTTCTTCACATAAAGAGGCCTATCTATTCTGAAATATGAATGTATCAACAGTAACATTCCAATAAGTTCAAAAAGACAAAAAAAAAAAAAAAAGAACATTCCAATAAGAAAGACTGATGATTTCTTCCCAAAAAAACAAAAGAAGAACAGACTGACCTCGCAGATTTATGGCACTAGAGAGGTAAATCAGTATGTGAAAAATGAATATCTTCAATGATCATTTCAACTCAATGATGCATATCACTTGGATAAACATCATAATAGGGGAATTTTCTCCCGTGGTTGGTTCCCACATGCGGACACCAGTTGTCCCGGTGGGTGCGGCGAAGTTTTGGGGGTTCCTGGGTTTTCTATGGGGCTTGAGCGGATGGGAAGTAGAAAATTCCACCGGTACCATATTTGAGCTTCAGTCAAGAATGTTGATACCATCACCTGTATATATAACATCTCTCAAACAAAATGATCAATCTAATTATCTAATTCACCTTTGTTACCATCAATGATATATTGATCTAAATCAACAATCAGACCATAATCTGTCATGAAAATGTAAATATAATATAAAAAAAGTTAAATGCGATCTGTTGAATTGAGAGTATAAAGGCATTCTTACTCATACAATATTTAAAATTTACAACCAAATTTAATTAGTCCAGAAAAGCTGTTACGGGCGGTCTCTCGGTTCCAAAGCAGCAATTTCTTTGATGACTTGAGCTTTGTCGGCCTCAAACTGCTCATTTTCTGAAAAAAAAAGGAACACGCTTACACAGAATAACTATATTTAAAAAAAAAATCAAGAAATATCTAATAATCTACACTACAGTGTCTTTAGCCAAAACTATTCATCTGCTGGGCTCTAATGGGAGATGCCCCAAAAACTTTAGAGTCAAATTTGGCCCTTTGCCAATGTGCCAACAATTGGCTGTAGTTGTCCATTTTCAAGCCACATGACAAATAAGATTATCCAACAGGTATGAAAAAAGACAAGCGCCCATCACATGAGAGTTGAGACCCACCGAAAATGGTGGGGTTAACTATAACATTTATGGTCAACCAAAAAAGATATCATCTCTTTTCTCCTTTCTTTTTGAATGGTTAAGAAAAGAAAGACCATCCCAGGTGGCTTATTTAACATTAATAGTGCAGCAGCACAGTAGAAGGTGCTCACAATTGCAACCTTGATGTTGTGGGTTCGAGTCATCTAACCATTAAAAAAAAAAAAAAAGTTCTAAAACTTTCATTTTACTTACCTTTGTCCATCTTGAAGTCACTGAAGAATCTTAAAAGCTTGCTTCTATTTGCAATCAGTATACTAACAATCTCAGGTGGCTTGTTCTGATTTGCGGCAAATAACTGACAATGTGAATGAAAGCCAAAATCACATCAGAAATGTTTAAACATAACCATGTTTGGATAATGTAAAAGAAATAGAGTTCTAGACTGCACCTTGAACACATGAAATGCTTCTATTTGAATGTTCTTACTTGATTCCTGCAGACAAGTGGAACCACTAATTTAGAATGTATTAGTTCTATTAAAAGATGAATCTCCGTCCCTCAGCTGTAGCTCAGTTAGGGATATGGGTGTGTGAGTAGTGCCTGTGAGTTCAAGTCCCCGATATAGAAAAAAGATGAATCTCTATATCTTATCATTGAGTCTCGCACAGTACAATTTAAGAATAAGATTGATTATTGAGTATCGATGAGCTTCGTAAAAGAATGAAGAGAAAAGATGATTGTCCAAAAGGAGAAGCCGCTCGTGTGGCAGTCCCATGGGTGATGCACATCTGGAAGGCTTGGAAGGTCCTAAAGGGAGGCCCACATCCACCCAACAAAGGTCCCACATGCGGTTAAGCAATAGAGTAGGGATTATTATCCTTTCGATTAATCCTTTCGTCTTTTTTAGGATTGGGTATGTTGTCATAAAATCTGATCAACACAAAATTAGGTCAAACACAACATCGTACAACTTTGACAAGTATTAAATAAGTTACACCCATTTACCGATAAAGTAGTGTAGTTGTGAGTTTCAAAGTCCTAGTATGCTTAGATGTCTTAATTCTTCTATTTCAAAGACATTTCTTCTCAAACAAGAATGAAGTAGCTGACCAAGATGCACAGATGATACTAAGTTTTTTCCCTTCACGCTTAGACAAGAACATGTGGCATGATGGAAGGTGCCCACTGTTGCAACTTTGAGACTGGGTTCAAGTCATAAGTTACCAATCAAAAAAAAAAAAAAAAACACGATGCATACTGTACAATCAGCAGTGACGAAATATCAGATTTCAAGTTGTGTGCAAAGATAGGTTCGTTAGATACGTAATGATGATAATGTAAAGTCATGTACGCATGCAAGATAATAACTGAAAGCTCTTGCATCAATGGGCCACAGCCCACATGTATATGGGGTCAGTCCTACCAAGTGCCAAAAGAGTAGGGCATAGCATTCTGAAACAACTTAGTACTAGTAACATATGGGAGCTTCATAGCTCTGACATTGGTCTCACGTCACATTTATCTACCAGCCTCAAAAGGATCTAATAATTAGAGTTTCTGTTTCCAAGTTGAACTTCAGATTTCTTCATATAGATGACTATAAATTTTTCTTTTTTGAACATTAGAATTATATTAATTGGGACAAAGCTTTGATGATGCAGATGATGACGTGGCATTAAACATGATAAGTTGCCATCTTCCCTCATATTTTCTTCTCCTGATTCACATTTTTATATACCAATGATGTATAGACAAATTTTTCAAGTTAAAATTCAAGGTTACAAGGAACCTCTAATGGCTAGATGGGTATGAAAAACATAGAAAGTCAATAGTAGAAGGCACCTCAAAATTTGTAAGCATGTTTAGAAGCCAAGGCTCATGGAATATGAAAATAGGGTTTACATATGTAAAATTTGGGATATGCAAAATAAAAAATGTGAAACATATTACCATGTCTGTTTGAAAGCACAATGTTCACTTGAGTAAATGCTATGTTTTTTTTTTTTTTTTTTTTCACATTCTTCTCAAACACCATGATGATCTAAGACATGGAACTTCACATTTTTCTCAAAACTTAAATACACTACATAATCAAGAACCACCAGCTGAGGTTTTAATTAGGGAAATAATTCCTAAGCGTTCCATTAAGCCTGCCTCAAGTTGGAAAAAGAGATCAATTGAATTTTTCAAGTAATACATAGAACATGAAGATCAACCCACAAATAGGAAGTTCATCCGATGGATTTTTTACCCAAGCGGACATTTACCGAACTCAAGGTCGAGTTCTTTCCAAGCCAGAGAGAATGATACAAGATAGACCTCAAGCCACATGTGTAGAGGGCCCAAGATAGTTGGGAATTATTTTCCTAATTATTTGTTATTATTTTGTTTAATGAGTTGTAATTAGTTAGGATAATTATTTTATTTCCTAAGTTAGATTGTTAGGTTACTTAAGCCCTAAGTTCTGTTTTCCTATTTATATGGCATTATAGATGACGGATTTTTAGAGTCAATTAATTGAGTTGGGTTTCCCCATTGAGGTGCGTCCTCGTTATCGTCTTTATAGAGACTTGTTGAAGTGTCTTTGGACTTGTACTTCGGCACGACTTGTTGAAGTGTCTTTGGACTCGTACTTCGGCACTTTCCCGCATGCCCTTACTCTTAGGGTTTGCATCAGGTTGTCTAGGAAATCATTTCATAAAATGGTATAAGGAAAAACAATAAATTGAGTTCAGCCAACCTCCCTTTGATCAAAGTTAGCATTTCAATCATTTAGGTACTAAGTTTGAAAATTTATTTTATCTCGACTACCCCCAACATAGTTGGGACAAGGCTTTGATGAAGATGATGATTTTAACAGCACTACTAGAGTGATTTTTCTATGTCACTAATCCACAATTGGACCTTCGTAGCCTAATTATATGCCCAATTATGGATATTGATGATTGTCATGAGCATGAAGTTCATTGCCACAAACCAACGAGTGGTAGCTTAGTTGGCTAAGGACTCTGCGCCTCAGGAAGCGGAGAGGTCTTGTGTCCGTCACCTACCTTCGTTGGCCACCTACCATAGTTTTACCCAGTGCATGTGGATAGGAGGGTTTGCATGTGCCCCTAGGGATTAGTTCTCGATTGTCTAGAATCGAGTGTCCTCGGGCTCAAGGCCAAAGGCCCCTAGGTTTGGTTGGGCTAGGAGGGAGATACCCTTGGTTATCCAAAAAAAAATGTTCATTCCCACATGCAATGACAGAGCCAGGATTTTCTTCTAGAGGGGGCAAATGATAGTCAGCTAGCAGCGGCGAAGCTAGAATTTTTTTTAGAGGAGATCGATAAAACTTCCATATTTATTGATTTCTTAACTTATTATTTAAAGACGTATTTATTTATTTCAAAGTTTTTTTAACAATATCCAAAGAAAAAATCTTAGATTTGAAACTTTAAATCAAGACTTTGAGAATAATTAAAATACAAAAATAGTAGAGCTCACCATAATGAATCTAAACCGCTCAAAATAATAATTTACTCCTTTTTTTAGGATAGAGACTTGTATATCACTCTGATCAAAGTAGGGCCTATGCTGGATTAAGTACTTGAAAATCAATCCTCACATAATTAATTTCTTGTGTTGTTTATTCGGCCATGCGCCCGTAATAGACATGGATGGTTGAAAATCTATAAATTAATGACTTGTAATTTTTTGATGGTCATGATGCTTGCAATAAAATAGATGATTGAAGAGAACATCATTGATAGCCCATTCACTAATATTATAAAATGATGAACAACGTAGGAAGATCCATGCTACTCAGACAAGCCCGTTTGGTAATTCCACTTGCAAAGTCAAGTGGAGTGAAGTCAAGTTAAACATCACATCAAAAACACTTTTTACCAAAACGCCCTCCATCTTTTCCAAATAAAAGTAAAAAAGCAACTACATTTATTAACTAAAAGACAAAAAAAAAAAAAAAAAAAACTCCATTTCCCATACAAAAAGTCAAAAATATTCCATCCCAAACAGCTAAAAACAAAATACCATCATAACCCACTAAATATTTTATTCATTCTTTTTATTTCACTTCACTCCACTTGATTTTAAAAGTAAAATGCCAAACAGGCCGGAAATTTTACTCTAGTCCCACCTTATGGTTGAGCACATGATATTATTAATCGTGTGCTCAATATGGTGGGACCGACTTCTATTGAGTAAACATTGTGGGCAACCCAACAAAGGAGATGGGCTTCGTTTTTAATGGCCCAGTTTTTTTATTTTTTTATTTAGAACATCCTAGCCCTTGAGTTAATAGCCATAATGTTTAGTGGTCTTTTAGCATAGATTTCTTTGAGTTGAGATTCAATCCAATGGTGGATAAATGCTTGAAATTCAATCCAAAGAAAAAGTCAAGATGCTCAAATCTAGTTGTAGAGAGGGTTAACATCTTGGAGATAAAGTTGGAAGGGATTGATTGCAAGCTGCAATCTCTCCGTAAAATTTGTTGAAAAATTTACTTATCTCTTTGGAAATAATTAAAAGACAAAAATATCCTTGAATCTTTTTAAATTCTCTCCTTTTTTGTGGATGGAAAGTAAGTGGGTGGGGGCAAAATTGTAAGGGACAAAAAATGCAATAAAAAAATTCAAACGAATTGCAAAAGTTGAGAGGGGTCAGTTGACCCCATTCGACCCCCCCTCCCACCGTCCTTGACCACATGAGTAGGCATTCACTGCTGAAGAGTCATCACTAGGTCAAAACTATTTCCTCTTCTGGTCCAAATATCGATGCTATTAAAATCTAGATAGATCAAAACTGTGTCATCACTGATCCCACGTTCCCACTATTGTATAACACATTCTCATAATGGTTCAGAAAAATCACAAAGTTCTTGAAGGGCTCCACACTCGCCCACCAACTCACAGAAGCCCGCATGCTAATCATATTAGATACACGATCAATATGAAAAAATTATTGGACACATGAATATGAGGTAATACCGGTAAAATAGATAGAATAGCATACCCTGAGAAGATTCATAAATATGAGGTAATACTGGTAAAATAGATAAAATATCATACCCTGAGAAGATTCATCATGATCCTCAAGTTATCTTTTGAGCTCACATACCGCATCATAACGGATGAATTTGAACGATCCAGTAACATGTCACCCAGAAGCTGAAACAAAAGTAACAAAATTTTCAACAAACTTCAGTATTGACATAAAATTCAGATCCATCAGTTCCCAAAAAAAAACCAAAATGTTAGCATGTTTAATAAGTAAATAATAATTGATACAGTATTACATTATTATCAGTTTAAATCAATTATTGTACAAATATTGCTTCACCTATCAAAATTCAAAAAAAAAAATTCAAATAAGAATTAAAAAAAAATAAAACTTGTCTAGTTAGAGATTACTCTAAAACATATATGGAGGATAGAAAAATAAAAGACAGAAAAAGAAACTAATTATTTAATTCCCAATACTCACACTCTATCCAACTGAGACAGCCTCTCTTTTTTTTTTAAAATGTTTGCTATTTATTTGAAAAGGTTGTCATTAAGGTTCTTTCAGGTAAAACTTGAAGCAAATTACCAAATTCAATGGGAAAAATCCAATTATATTAAATACCAATAACAAATCACCATTACAACTTGGTCAGACGACATATTTAATAAAAAGATACAGATATAAATAGATATAATACCTTATATGCCGTATATATCATAAATTGGCAAATTTTCAATGCTCAAATAGAAGTGAGCAAAGTGCAAACAGCCTGTATGTTTCAGGATTAAAAAAAAAAAAAACTCAATTTTTATATCTATTATACGTTATAGGATGTTGTAGAAGTAGAATTTATATCCAACTATGGCATAAAGCAGTTAATTCAATGCCAGGTATTTTTTTCTCAAGGTGATCAGTAGATTCAGCACATGATGCCAGCCGAGACCGATACACATCAGCATAAGCATATATTTAAAACCAGAATATTTTAGGTGCGAACCTTTATGGAAATAGAGAATTCATGAGCAACCAGACACATTTTAGGTATGCTATTCATCATAAATATATGGAAGTTTGGGACCACTCATATGGTATAACAGAATCAATTGCAATAGGGTGGTGATCATACATAATTTCCAATTTGATAAATTCTGAAAGGAACATAAATACTTCATTTTAGTGGTCCAAGCCAAGATATGAATTCTTTTAGTGCCTCTTGGTTTGACCCGTATCAGGGCTATAATTGGAGTAAAAGTGAAGATTTAGAAAGGACCATCAAATAGTCTCCTATCTAATGGATTACCCAGCCATCACCCAAGTAAATCAAATCCTAGGAAAGCGCGAGTCCCTTCTAGATCTCCACCGTCATATCCTTCACTCCCCACCTCTTAACATTCCTTCATTAGAATCCCACTTTACTATGAATATCTAGGAATTCAATACAAAATAGACAAACATGCCTTTAATTGATAGATTCCACAGCCACAAAATGATTCAGTTGCCCGTCACACATAGAATTATTTATGGTTCAATCAATCATTCTTGGGTGAAAAAGAAGCCGTCGTCTTGATCATGGATAAAAATATCGGCCGTGGCGGCCGGTACTGCCACGCTATTTAGAAAATAGCGGGTATCGCACCGTTGCAGCCGCTACGACCGCCACAAAACGTGGCAGCTCGAACCCCGCCGGGGGATACCTCCAGACCCCCTCCGCGAAGCGCATGTTTTAGAGAAGTGCCAATCAAGAAGACAAAAGGATCATACTTAACCATAATAGCTAAGACTCTTTTGCTGGTTGTCTTTCCATTTTTGTGCTTGGATGTCTATTATTATCATAACTTGCAAGATAAGATATTAAACCTGTTTAATTATGTTTGAAATTGTATAGTAGTAAAGATATAGTTACCTATTACTATTAGATTTCAAATTGGTCTTAATTAAATTGTTGTATAAAGAACCCTCATTGTGCTGGTGACTAAGGTATTCCTATTTCCTTCACTAACTCTCTACTCTATCATTTCTAAATTGGTGTTGAATGTTGATTGTTGATCACTTCGTAACTTCATAGTTCACTTGATTGAATTTGAACCTTGAATGTTGAAGTATTGATATTTAATTGTTCAATGTTCATTAATGAGTAATGACCTAACTCTTAAGTCTTATGCCTTTATTTCATATTCTAGTTTTTTTTTTATGAGCTTTCCATTACTTTCTAAGTTAGTATGACTAAGAAATATGAATACATGTGAAAAAATTAATCATTACTATTATTTTCTATTTATACAGCAATACAGGACTTCATATATTGAGAGCACCGCTACGCCCCCTTTTCTTACTTACTTTTGCAAAAGAACCACATATTCTTTCATTTTACAATTTTCTGAATTTTCTGGATTTTTTTTAGATTTTTTGGGCAATTTTTTCAAATCGCACCGCTACGCCGCTACGTATCGCCCGCTTCGTAGCGGTTTGGCGGCGGGCCGCTACGCCCGCCGCTACCGCTATTTTCATCCTTGGTCTTGATAGTAGGAATGAATAGGGAAACCTCATAACTTATCTCTAATAAGTGCAACAGTACATAAATCCAAACTGCATATTCCTCTTACAAGCCTCCCGACAGGGTAAAAGAGAATCTTTTAATAGAGTTGACTTCTGTACACCAACATCATCCCACTATTCCTATGTGAAAATGAACAAACATCTAGAACATAAGAGTCAAAACTACCTTGATAGCTTGCCTTCTGGTAATGTAATTGGGAGATTCCAGCAGCTTTGAATTAAATTCTGCAAAAAACTGGAGGCACAAAAGTCGTTGGAGAACAATGACTGTAGCAATGATTAATCAATCCAAATTGTATGTATTAAATAGAATACAAAGAACTGGAAACATGAAGTTCAAAAGTTCTTGTCCAATTTGTATAAAGCCAAAATGATTTTTCCTCAAAAGTGAATTTTACTTTTCTAGCCCTTTCAGGCATAGTTCAGAACTTCTTTTGCAATAATTTAACTATTGTAAATATAGAAACTGATAGGATGCAAGTTTGAGTTGATGTATGGTGTTGTAAGGGAAGGCTCCGATCAGTGCCCGTCGTCATTCAATGTGGTATCTGAGACGGATTTAACTGTTCACATAAACGATGGACACAAATTTTACACCCAAAAATATATTGTAGATGTAACATGACATAGTCATCTTTGTTGCCTATTGATGTAAGGTAATTTGTTTCATTAAAGGCAATTTCAGAATTTTGATAAATTCAGCTCAATTTCCATTTTGTTTTTTGAATGGTAAATTCATGTCAAATTTCTTTCCTTTCTAGTCAAAACCTCAGGGATGACAAACTTAAGTCCTAGGAAGGGTTCCTACAAGCTGTTCAAAATGTTGCTAGGACAAACCGGGAAGTGCAATACCGTGCTTGGCACCCAGAGAAGCAGACTCTACATTTAAATCCTTTTTTTACCAAAGGTTGGCAGGAAACAAGGCAAAAGACTCAAGTTTTTGTTGGGCGGTGAACTTGAACAAGATCTTAACATTCAGTAGGCACAATTAAAAACTCATTCAATGGATGCATTTAAATTTTTGTGGAAGGAGCAAACACCTCACTTGCTCTTACATTTGGGGTTGCAGTGGATGATGCCATTTGCGATTTGGGTTACCATCAAGTAAAGGATTTGTTACTACGGGATTATATAATTGTAGTTGTATTGTGGTCAAGATAAATCTGTATCATAGTTTGATGGGTTACCACAACCATGAGGTTGTAGGTTTGAGTCTAGGTACCAATAGAAAAGAAAAAAAGTTGTGTTTGGTCAACCTGGCTTGAACTAACAGGACTTTTCAAAATTTATCAAAATTGGCAAGATTTTCTGCTATTAAGGCACAATCACTAATAATTTATTGGGAGCTCAACTAAGAAGTTTATAGGAATATCCAGCGACCTGTGGACAGGCAGTTGATTAGTTATTATAATTCTATGAATTTTTTTTTAATTTGATCTCCAAGTTCTCTTGAGACGCTTTGTACTTCATTTTCCATTTAATAATCAAAAGAATAAAGTTAAAATAAAAATACAATCATTGAATCTTCATAAGAAATCTAAAAAGTAAGCAAAATAGTAACTCACGCAAAACAGAAAACTTACCCAATCATAGTTCTTAGTGAGAAATTCAGCTACTGTTGATTTATGTCTGGTCAAAAGCTCCTGAATTTATGTATTGAGAAATAGCATCAGCAGTCATACCAGAGTACCAGAGTATATGGCTGATCCATAAACATTATAAAAGGGAAAAATTGCAATGAGAGGGTAACACATGTCCTTTTGGTGAAAGTAAATCTCAATGTCCTCTCTGTCTCATGCTCCCTCAACACTTTCTTGCAACAAGAGAGGTCCTAGTCTCCTAGATTAAGTGTCGCAGGCCGAGCCCATCACCTACTAGACTTGCCTATGAACTGGCCTCGCCTATGAACTGGCCCATGAGCCCAATTGGATCTCACCTGGCATGACGAGGCCCATGGGTTCTGGATTTTTCCTTAGCCCAAGTTTAGGCAATGGGACCCACTACAAGTTGATCCCCACCAAAGTGCATGTACATGCATGTGGAATCAACATAGTAGTACATTTGCTTCTTTCTCATTCTTAAGAATTTGAAATTAGAAAGAGATCCTAGGAGATAGAAAGATTTAGAGATTTAGAGCTATCCCCCAGAGGGAAACTAGGGTTGTTTGACCACCCTAATATGGCTGGCTGACCACTAGCTCCCCTCTATAAATATTTGTTCTGCTTACTTTCTTCGGGCAAGATATTTTGATTACAAAATTTGAAAGTTCCTTCTTAGAAAGTTTGAAAGTGTTAAATTATTTTCCTCAAAAAGTTTGACCAGTAAAAATTCATTCTAGAGTACTCAACCTTAAAAGTTGCCGAAGCATCAGATGCAATATCAAAATTTGGCAGCTGGATGTAGTCAAAAAACTTCTTCATGTGATCAGACTCCAAGACATACCTGCCAAATAATCAAAAGAATTTTAAATTATCTGTCACAAATTGAACATTTTGACAGAAAAAAAAAAAAAAAAAAAACCATATAGATACATACAACTCAATGCTATAAATTATTTTGATTAATACGGCAATTATAAAGTTAAGTTCCCGCTTTATGAATGGAGTGAATACTTCATTTAACATCAAAACACAATGGGAAGGTTATTCACAGAAGCTATATTAAATGCCTAGGAACCAAGTGGGATTCCATATCTATTCTTGAACCATCATTGCCTTGTCCACTCAACATTTGGGAACATGAGCCCTTGGATCCAACCACGCGCTTTATTTGATTGGAGTATTAGACTAAAGATGCAAAATTCTCATAGGTAATTGATTAAACACACAACACTGTTTTCTTACAGCTTTGTGTGTATAGCTGAGTCAATTAATTGGTAAAACACAAGAAGAGTGCCTTGCTGCAAGTAGGGGTGGAAAAATCAGACCCAACCAGCTAACACAACCCATATCCAACCCGCATTTGACCCTCATAACACGACCCATATCCTAAACTGCAGGCCCTAGGGCTAGGGCTTGCGGGGAAGTGCCAAAGCACGTGTCTACAGACACAACACGTCTCCGCAGATACCATAAATGAGGAGGCACCTCAATGGGAAAACACAATTCTATTAATCAACTATTTGAGAATTTCTTCTCTACAATGGCATATAAATAGGAATAGGAATCTTGATTGCTAAGAAACCTAATAATCCAATGTAGGAAATAAAATAAGAATCCTATTGAAATTGGAAACGTCTATCTTGCATCATGCAGTAAAACGGGTCAACCTGTTTGACCCAAACTAGCATCTTAAAAACCCTATCTATGCACTCAAGAAGAATAAGAAAATGAAGAGGAGGAAAAAGAAAAGAAAAAACATACTACCATAAACTGTTTTCACATACTAAAATTAGTGCTTAGCTTCATCACATCACCACTAGTTTGCTTGTCATCTCTTGTGACTTTAATGTCTTCTACTGACTGAGTACCAATATGCCACCCCTTTGTTTTCTGTTGTCATAAGACTGTGAGAGTTGGTAACTTGGTATCAAACAGGCCTACCACCTGTTCAATGCTTTTACTAATCCAGTAGTAGCACATATGCTACTCATCTTCATCGATTTTTTTAAGTAACCGATGATGAGATTTGCATCTTGCACTTGGAAAATCCAGAACAATTCAAAGAAATCACATTCCTCTTTTTTTTTATTTTTCTTCCTCCCTTTCTTCTTTTGCCACAGGTAATGCAGGTCGGGTGGACCCACATAAGGTGCAGGTTGACTTTGCTTGACCCATTTTAGAAATGGGTCAAATACGGGTTAGGGTTCAACCTATAGACACCCATGGTCAACCCGACCCGACCTGTTTGCCACCCTCAACTGCAAGGTGACTTGATCCAAGTAAACTAGATGACCTCTCCTCTAGACATACTTAATATGAATACTCTTGCAATCCAATGCAGCAATGCTTTAAACAAGGTGACAATTAAGGAAATGGCTAAAGTTATCAAACAAGAAGATATTTAAGGAAATGGCCAAAGTTACCTCTTGGATGATGCCCCATGAGGAATTTTTTGACGTCTTTGCTTTAGACTTTCGAAGGTGTCGGGTTGAATTTGTGGGTCACTACTCACTAGTGATCATTGGGTTTATTTTTTACTCATGTGATTTATCCTTTTAGGTTGCCTCATTTGCAAGAGCTGATTTTTTAATTAATTAAACAGTTACCATCTGAAAAAAATACAAGCCATCTGCCCGTTTACTGGTTGCTTCGCTTTGCTTAATTTCATCAACTCAATACGATAATAACAGCATCAATATGGACAAACACTACATCATACCATCAGACAAAACTTAGGTAATTATAACATAGTTGTCAATTTCATTTCAGATCCTATTTCGGCTTGGCCTTAAAACTGAAATATATCGGCCGATTCAGAATTTTAGCAATTTATTTCAGGAAAAAAAAATAAAAGAATAAAATATATATGTTAAAAATAAAAAATAAAAGATAATAAATTTGGCTAGGGTCCATTTCCTATTAGAGAAATTTCATTGGGCTGTATTTTCTATTAAAGTGGAATTTGTAGGGACTATTTTCTGTCAATGAGATTTGGCTAGGACCCTATTTTTTATTATAATGAAATCTGCCTAGGGACAATGTAACCATTATAGGACATTTGTTTTATTTGAATTTAAGACATGTATGATAAGGGCCCGATTATTTTGTATTAATTTGAGCGGATTGGATCTTCAATGGGGTGGACCCACTATAGGTTCCATTTATTTTATTTCAATTCAAGGCCAAAATATGGCTAGGGCTCTTATTGACATGAATGGTTGAATCAATGAGTGGAAATGGGCCCGATTGAAGAGTTAAATGAGAGTTAAAGTCCCTCTCATTTTAGGAAATGGAATGGTCACTTTCATCGCCTCTTCTTGAGAGTTTTCGCAGTTCGCCCCTTTTCTAGAAACCTAGGGCTGATGAAATGAAAAAGGAGGAGAAGAAGAAGAGAGGGAGAGGAGGGCATGCGGCAGCAACGGCGAGCGGCAACAAGGCTCTCTCTCTCTCTCTCTCTCTCTCTCTCTCTCTCTCTCTCTCTCTCTCTCTCTCTCTCTCTCTCTCTCGCTCTCTCTCTCTCTCTCTCTCTCTCTCTCTCTCTCTCTCTCTCTCTCCCCAACATGTTTCAGCTGATTTTTGGATTCCAGTCGTTTTGGCCGAAATCAATGATTTCAGATCGATATGATGGATTTCAGCTGAAATCAACCGAAATTTAAATCGAAACGTTATAACATGATTTTCATTTTGCTAGCATAGCCGAAACAAAATAGTATTAACTATGAATTATACCTAAATAAGAATGGGCAAATATTTAAATACTGACTAGAATTAGAAAGAGAATAAGATCATGACTCCCTCATTGATGATTTAGAAAAATAATTTCCTTTTGATAATACTACAGAATTCATGATTTGAATATAAACTTGTCAAAATATTAAACAATCCATTCTCATCTATAATGGATACCTTGCTATACTCTGATGACGAATGCATTCCCTCAACATTGCACCATAATGTAATGCAATGTCCATGTTCTCATACCTAAAAAAACAAAAGAAATGAAATCAATATCGGCATGTCATAACTGATTAAATGCCAAGAATAACAAGACAAAATTACAAGAAAAAGTAACAATAATGTTTCAAAAAGGAATGGTATCTCCCAAAATGAAGCATGAAAAAGACAAAAGTAAAGTAAAATAAGGACATTATTTAATGTAAGATGCGATGAACAACATGGATTACAAATGAGAATCCCATAAAACAAACTACTAAATCAACGAGAAACCTGAGTTACTGAAAGTGTTAAAACTGGCACAGCTGCATAAGAACTGCAAATAGAAAATATTGCAACACTATCAAAAAGAAGATCTGTAAAGAATAGCTCACCCAGATATCAAGATATCCATGAGGTCTTTGTTCGCTTCCAGGTGATCAGAAGCAATCAGGCGGGAATGAACCTGTTGTCTTTGAAGATTAGCAACAACTTGTGTAGCATCTTTACGAGCCTAAACAGGTCAACATGACAAGCATAGTCAGCAAGAGTAGAAAAACTTTGTAAACAAGTAAAAGAGAAAAAAAAATTTGTTAGTTGCAACTTCTCATTCAAAATTATTTCAATCCATGTTTTAGCAACAGCCTTCATATTAGACAAAAGTTACAAAGATTTCAACTAATCTTCCAACTTCTTCATGCCTACCTCCAAGTTCAGCTTTGGAAGACAAATAATAAGCAGTCGTAGAGTATTCTCTTTAAAGAACTCCTGGGTCAACTGGGCACAAGCTTCTGTGACCGGCTCTGATTCACTATTGCCATACAAAATGGACTTCAATTCCCGGATAAGTTTACCTAATTCTGCCATCTGCAGAAGAGTGATAAAGCCAAAAAGAATATAAGACATGTAATCTTCAAAATAATTGTCAAGACAAAATTCAAAAACAAAACGACACTTTAAAGTTCCCATATTTATTTTCCCCATCTGCAGAAGAGTGTAAAGCCAATGAGAATCTAAGAAATGTAACATTTAAATCAGTTATTATGACAGGTTATAAAAATTAAACACTATCAATTACCATATTCCAATACATTGATTTTTTTTTCTCTTATCACTAATGAATCAGGAAGAGCAGTATGGAGCACCAAGAGAGGATGGAATTAATCAACCGAGAAAGATTTCATATTATGATATGGATTAATAGTTTCATAATTTTCTTTTTGAAGCATCATTAGAGGAAAAATGAAAAATCAGCTATAATAAAGTTAATCCACAAACCAATGGTTGGCGCAATGGTAACGCATACTGGCAATCATTGAGGGGATATAGGGATTAAGAATATAGCTGGTTTCATTAGAGGAAAAATGAAAATCATTTATAATAAAGTTAATCCACAAACCCATGGTTGGCGCAGTGGTAACGCATACTGGGCTTACTGGCAATCACTGTGGGGGTATAGGGATTAAGAATATAGCTGGTTTCACTGATACTCTAAATAAACTGCCCACCCCCATTAGCCACGTAGCAGCAGATGAGAAAAGAAGTTAATCACCGTAACGATCTCCAATTATTTAGAATGTGAATGATACATTAATCCAACCCACTCCTTTTGTAAGAGCTGAGATAATTTAGAATTTGAAAGCTAACAATTTCTGAAACAACGGTAAAATTGTGCCGATAATTTGAAAGTGCAGGGAAAATTGGCATGGGGCTTAGTATGCACAATTCCACATATAAAGGCTAATTTGTTAAACAGTAAAATTCTGCAGCACAACAACTTGAGTGCATTTTTTTTGTTTTTTCATTGTTCTGAAGAATGGAGTTTAACATCCCAATAGATGAATATAATATTTATAAAAACTAATAAATTCTACAATAACCAATCAAAAAGATGATTAAATTCTTCAATAAAACATAAGGAAAAGTAAAATCCATACTCCTTTCATTTTTTACATTCTTCAAATCCAACTTCCAACGGAAAATAATCCACCAAAACCTCTGTCCACACATGGATTTAAAAGGAAAAAAAAATTCTTCATACTCGGAATTAAAACAAAAGGGAACACTCGAATGAATTCCCATCTCATAGATAAGTTGGTTTCAACAATAACTGCATCGGAATGGAAAAAAAAAAACTTTCAATAGTAACTCTGCTTCAGAATCCAATACTTTCCAAAAGGAACTTTATTTTCTTCTGGAAATAACCTCTCATAGCATAATAAGAAACCATTATGCATTATCCAGATCCCTCAAGTTTCCAAATTTCTGAAGAATGTGTAAAAATAAATTACCCAAATTTACAATTTCCCACAAATAACTCTTCTTTACTCACGTAAACACCAAGTGAATCAATTATCAACTTCAACTTGTTAAAGAAACAACAACAACCAAAAAAACTCTCGAAAGTCCAAATCGAATAGAAAAACAGCAGTTCCATTTTCTTTTTCCTTCCTATCAAAATCAAAATCAAAATCAAAATCCATGAAATGAAACAAATTAAGTACAAAATAAAAATATAAAAAAGGATAAGAGAGAGAGAAAAAAAAAACCCCATCCATCATCCATCCATACCTTTTCTTCCCGTTTGGTCTCTCGAGAATTCCAGTTCATGTCGGCATAGACGAGCAGATCCCGAGTCTGGCGAACCACCTCGGCCGGCGTCTTGGGCTTAGATTTGAAGAGCCCCTTCATCTTCTTCTTCTTCTTCTTCTTTGACAAACAAACAACCAACAAACCAGAGCAGAGCCTCTTCTGCAACGAGCTCTGATTGAACCGGGACCGAATCTAGATCTAGGGTTTTCTTCTCCTTTTTCCTTTCTCCTGCTCCTGGGATTTCAATTCAGGCTCTGGAAGCAGTACAAAACTACAAATAGACAAGAATAAGAGATGAGATAGATGGCGTCTGTCTGGAAGATGGAAAGATTTTAGCGGCCATGGTCGTAGTGAAAAAGGTAAAGCCTTTTTTCCGTGGCCTTTTGCATTCGTCATCATCGATCGATCATATG
The DNA here is from genome assembly GCA_012931725.1 of Litsea cubeba. Lineage (NCBI taxonomy): Eukaryota > Viridiplantae > Streptophyta > Magnoliopsida > Laurales > Lauraceae > Litsea > Litsea cubeba. Next base: position 66,049,155 of record CM022950.1, on the reverse strand, counting down.
TAGGAGTATGGCTCTCCTAATTTCACGGTTAGGATAAAATCTCATAACCTCGTATTTGTAGGGCCCATCTTTGGTCCATTAAAATGGATCAAATACATGACTCTCCTAAATTACACATCTCCTAAATTACACATGTCCACCAACTTTCCGTCAGATCCAAACTTACTGGACCATTGAATCGACTATGCATTGATCTATTTGAACTATTGACCATTAAACTTTTGAGCCAATATGGAGATAATTTTTTGCAGAGAGGAAGATCTCAGGGTATCCTTGAAATCCCCATTATCTCTATCCCCATGTGGGTCCCCAAGTGGACCCCACCACACACTTGAACTTACTTTATCCTAAGCTTGAACTTAGGAGAGCCTTGCTCATATATATATATATATATATATGGGGAATCCTCCCCTCAGCTCATGCGGATGGGAGGATTCCCGTCCGCTGCCTAGGTGGGGCCCACTGTTTGGCCCATCCAAATGGACCAAACAGTGGGGCCCCTTGAATAGCACATGTGCACCAAAACTTGGCCCCATTCGATTAAATTGGACCGTTGGATCGTATGACACACATATAAATATATATATACACCATTAAAATCTTGTGGCCCAGATGGAGATGATAGAAATTAAGGATTTGGCTGATTTTTTGTAGAGAGGAGGGCCCCTGTGTGTGCTTCAAATCCCCCCCATCCCCATGCCTAGGTGGGTCCCTATGTGGGCCCCACGCCCTTGAGTGCACGGGCTTATCGTGCACATGAGCTGAGGAGAGGAGGCCCCTATATATATATATATAGCAAGGCTCTCATAAGCTTAAGCTTATGATAAGATTCCGTAAACTAACGTTTCTGAGGCCCATCTCCTTGGTCCATCCAAATGGATCAAAAACACAATCCCCGTAAATTGTACATGCTCACCAACTTTTGGTTAGATCCAAATTTACTAGACCGTTGGTCGACCGTGTACCGATCCGAATGGACCGTTGACCATTAAACTTTTAGTACCCAGATATAGATGATAGAAACCACGGTTGGGGCTGATTTTTTGCAGGAAGGAGGGTCTCAGGAAGTCCTTGACATCACCCCCCCCCCCCCCCCCCCCCCCCCACCCACCCCATGTGGATCATCAAGTGGGCCCCAACCACACAATGGAGCTTATTTCAGCTTAGCTTATCCTAAACTTCAGTTTAGAAGAGCTGACTGCATATATATATGTATGGATAATGTTCATATGCACCCTTCCCTCACTATATCCCTCACCATATGGTGAGGGATAAACTCAATGGGGCCCACATAGGGCCCCATTGATCATAGGACTTGGGGGGTGGAAAGAGTCATATGAGATGAGACCATATATCAAGTTTGAGGTCAATCCCAAGTCTCTAACCCCTTCATCCGTGACCCACAAATTTAATGACTTTATATTAAAAGAAAATTTTGACCCTCAATCCAACGGTCCAATCCAATCGGATTAATGAAAACTCAATTGATCCATTGTAGTTTAGGGGTTCAATGTGTGTGGATGATTTAGATGAATCATAAAGTGACCCCACTATGTTATCCATCACCATAATGTGGTGAGGGATAGATGCACATGAGTATTTTCATATATATATATATATATAAGAGGGGGAAATACGAGCGAGTTACTTTACTTCACTTTTCTTTACATGAATATATATGAATAAACCTCAAATGAGTGGGCCTCTCTCTTTTAATCCACCGGTTAATATGAATACGGGCAGATGATGACCTCCTCGCAATCACCACGCCAATTGCAATTTATGCTACTGCCTGTCTTGCTGAAGCCCAAACAAAATAACTTTACACCGCCATTTTAAAGTTAAAGGATTTTATCGAAAAATTCTCGGTAAATGGTCGTTGCACGAAAAGGTTCTTCGTAATTGGGGCCTTACGAAAGGGTTCCTTCATCCCATTTTTGTTTTGTTTTTTTAACTTGACTTCGGCGACGCTAGCATCGCTCCTCGACCCATCCGACGGGGAAAAAGGGTTCTTTCGTCCTAGCAAAAATCCATATATTGGAAGAGCGGCACTGCAGGAGATGGCACTCACGTGGTGTTCAACCAGACAAGTTACATTTACATCACGTTACAGAATAAAAGTAGATTCAATCTCACACAAGGGAACACCGTTTCGATAAGGAACACCTCAAGACATATGCATGGCAGCCGCTGTGGATGTAGGAGGTAGAGTTTGTGGATTTAACGACAGTGCAGGCTTGATGGAAACCGGACTACTTGCTTGTGCCCAAATGGGTACACTTACTTGGATGCTAATAACACATACAAAGGATGCAAAGAGAACTTTGTCCTGCAAAGCTGTACAGCTGATAATTCAGTAAAAGAGCCCTTGTTTGGCATGGAGGAGATGATTAACACAGACTGGCCATTGTCTCATGTCTGACTATGAACACTATAAACTTGTGAATGAAAATCAGTGCAGAGAAGCTTGTTGGGGAGATTGTCTCTGTGAAGTCACAGGAGAGTAGTTGAAGGAGAGACGGCAGCAGAAGTTGAAGGAGAGACGGCTCATGGTCGACTTTGTTTTGTGTGTGCTTGAAATGAGTTGGTTTGGAGAGGGTTATATGGGGATAGAAGAAAGGTAGAAAGATGCAGTATCATATCCGACGAGGGGATTCCAATGCGACATTTTATTTTTTTTAGAGATGACTTTTTTCCCAGTCCAATGACATTTTCCTCAGTTTTTTTAAAATATTCAAATTGTCTTTTGCTGAAATATAAAAGTCTTTTTTATTTTCTACTCTATTCTTTAACTATTGTCTTCACTATGATCGACGGCAACCATGTAATGTCTACTTGAGGCATGTCACGGCTTTAAATGAATGATAACTTGAGTATTTAAATAAGATATATAAAAGTAGCTAAGAAAAATACCTTTAAATGATCAGATGTCTTTACTTGAAAATTTAATGAAAAACTTAAATCTTGATTTAAGATTTTTTAAAACTTATGTTCTTTTTTGAAATAAGGTAAAAATCTAAGAACTTATTTAAAATTTCTCCTATTATATTATAACGGTCCAATTTGATTTTTCTCCATTTCCTACTCTCTAAATATATATAACTAATTGTGATATATTTGAACCTTGTGCTTAGTACATGTTACTACAATGCTAGTTATCTTGAGCTGTCGTTCCATAACATATTCCTGATAAAAAAAATGCACTAAATCTTTTTAGTTTTATTGAGCTCCCCTTCCCTATTTGGGTTCTTCCTCTACCATTTGGATAAGTTTCTGTCAGCACAAAAGAGGGGAAAGATAAAATGAATTTCGGACACGTATTTTATGAGGGTCCACTTGTACGAGGACTTCACTTAGCCAATGTTGCTTCGGATCCACCACAAAGTCTAGTACAACATATTGGGCTGGTCACATTGCAGACAGAGAGAGAGGTCTTGCCCTATAGTAAGTGATCTCCACAAGATTGGGCTAACGCCATGATAATAGCTGTTATTTTTACATTCCCCTCTCCAGTAGCACATACTGGAAGGCTTTGCGAATGCACTGTACTACTTACTGCATACACACATTAAGGTTGGGCTGTCCGAGACAACTTTTTGGGTGCACACTGGGGATGTCGGGAGGGAATGAAAAGATCACAATGGGACCTAGTGGGCTGCATCATATTATCAATCCAAATAAATCATTCTAACCCCTTTATCCATGACCCTCGTATATAATAGTTTTACAACGGATCATTATTTTAGGATTTCAATTCAACAGCTAATAACAATTGGATGTGTGTCAAAATTGGGCTGGTGCCCATTCATAATGGTTGGATTAATCATTAAAGAGTCCAACGTGGATAGAAAGGGGAATTTGCAGAAGTCTTTCATTAGAGACGGCCTTAGGAGAGAGGCTTTCCCAATATATAAATGTACAAAATGTATGGTGCAAATATACATACAAACATAAGGAACCTGCCTAAGGTCCATACCATGCATATGACAATCCATTAGATGCTGCCAACTTTACCATAAAAACAATCACAACTACCCTCCTCTCAAATATTGTTGTTCCTCTTTTTATCAGATATCTAAGAGCCGTTTAAGCCCACCCACTTGCCCCTTCGTTTCCCTGGCTATCCTCCTCTCTTTTTTCAGTCACACGTCTATGCCACCCAAGTTGCATTCCTTCACATCTCTTTCCCCTCTTTTTAGTATTTTTTTCTTCTTCATCAATTCATTAAATATCTGTAACTCTTTAGCAGAATTGAATGGTTTGGATTAACGTACATGTATGTATTCCATTGAAGCCACCATTTAGTAAAGTGTAGCAGTTCACATTGATGTCTTACCCCTCTTTAGTGGGCTCCTATGGTAATTTCCATGGGCATGTGAATACATATGAAAAAGGCCCAGAACAGTCTCAGTCAAAGCTACCCATCTTCCACAAGGCACTCGTCTTTCATGTTCCTTTAAAGAGGAATTAAGACGTAGCCAAAACGCTTCCAATGCTGGAGAAAATTTCCATAAATATCATCTATTGATGTTATATACCGAAAGATGCAGGCTCTGATGGCCGTCTTACACATACAAAAAATCTATGGTGACTCTCATGAGTCATGAGAGAGAGGAGGAATAGGCATGACTTGACTTCTGAGTAATTGCTCAAAATCAACTAATGAGTTATCATTGATGAGATTAATTAGCCAAAAGGACTGTCTGCCGGTGGGGCCTGGCACTTTCTAAAAAAAAAAAACTTACTTTAGTATAGACAGGGCCCAATCACTGAATCATGGAAACCAATGTACAATTTAACAATGTTGTAAAAATCGCCAGGCGGAAGCTAAAAGGTGGACATGAACTAGGAATTAATTCCCGATTAATCCCCATCCAGCCCGATTAATCCCCTCCTAATCCGATTAATCCCCGCCTAGCGTCTAGGCGGCTGCCTAGGCCGATTTTTGCAACAGTGCAATTTAAAGCTGTGAACCCCATGTATAAAGGATTGTCCTGCTCGACAACTCCACAGTTGTTGATAAAGGGGGCTCACTCAACGAATGGGCCAGGCCCATGGTATAACACAATGAAAAATATGCATAGACTGGCAAACTGGACCAGCTCAAAATCCAATCCAAGACTAGATTGACAGATCTAGCTCGGACCCATCAGACTGTTGACAACTTAGATTACTGGTCCATGGCCCCACATGCAGAATTTGCACATTCACAAGCTACATATTTGTTGAGACATTATGTGCATGTCCACAACTGCCATTCTGGAGCAATCCCTCTAAAATTGCATGTAATATACTAATATCAAATATGTTAGTTTGAAGAACATTTGGGGAACATAGGCATCCAAAATTGGAGTCAAGTTCAGTGAAATGTGAATCTCAACAACTTCCATCCCTTTAAAGGGAATCTATGTTCTGTGAAATGTGAATCTCAAGAACATCCATCCAAATTACAATGGACTTGCATACATGTATTCACTTGTTTGTATGCTTCTGATTCTCTTGGCTCCCTTGTCTCAACAGATTTCATATGCTTGGAAGCTGGAAAACTCTCTTCCCCAATGAGCACCCCAAACAAACTCTTCCACCCTCTCCCAAAGCAATATATTATTAAATTTAAAATGTACAACCATGAAATAAAAGTAAAGTGGTACATGGGAAACTCAAAATCTGATTATCTGCACAATGAGAAAAAAATAAATAAAAAAACTAACACTACTAACATGGGTTAAGATAACATACTGACAATAATTAGTATAGCTGATGGTATATCGCTGAACTGAATGAAGATGACATAAATCTTGCAGAAACCATTCTTTTTCTAGGCCACTATATGAATGGTTACTATATTCAGATCCAAGATAATATTTTGAGCATCCACTCTCCACACCATCTCCACACCAGGGCCATCAGACGGTCAGGATCACCAAACCAAGGGTTCAAGTACCACAGCTTGGACATCTTACAGCAAATCACATCCCAAAATGCAGGACTGATAATTCATCTCCATCATATTGCTACACCAGGAACAACTCAAAAATGGGTTAATATATCAGAACCAAAGCAGAGGATTACAAAAGCATTCCAATCATTTCTCTCGATGCTATGCCAGGTTCATTTCTCTACGAAAGCTTGGAAGACAGATTTTCAGCACCCAAGATTTTTTATGATGCTGCTGAGCTTGTCAATGACTTCTTCGGGGTTGGCATGTGAACCCTCAAGGTTAATGGCGTGATATTTTAACCCTCTCCACTGCGAGATCAGCGCAAAATGCGGGCGTCTGTATAGACTACTGATAATTTCAAGAATAACCGCTTTTGAGTTAGCGGCAACAATGTGAGTAAGCCCAGCCCCATGAGCACCAATAATGACTGAAGCATCTTGAATAGCACGGATTTGCTCTTTCATCGCCATGTGCCCAAACAATCCATTGACAAGGTTTACCTTGCATTTCGAATGATTGATAGCCCACCTCTTTAGAGCATCAAACACCTCCTGTTCATTGCTTAGCCTTGACTGCACTCTACCACCATGACGAGGGTGGGCTAAATAATCCTCACGACGCACAAAAAGAACATTGTGACTGGACTCTTGATTTTGCAATGGTTGATCTTCCACTGGAAGATTGAAAGATGCTCGAAGCATTTCCCCAAACTCTGATAATCTGGCGGTTTTCCGATCATCTGGATTTTCTCTAAGTTCGTGGGCAGAAATACCGTGACAATCTATGGTTTCGGTCAGCCCCTTGAACAAAGCTGTCTCATATCCCAATGGTGAGAGAATTACATGGCGGAAACAAACTGGGCCAGTGAAATTTTTAGCATATCTCAGACTTGAAAATAATGCTTCCCACATTTCTTCCAACTGAGACTGAAGAAGGCAGAAAGGGCAAAGGTATCAGGAGAGAGAGAGTAATGCAACAGATTTCATAATGGAAAGCAGTTCATCATGACACCACAAATTATGTGTCCCCTTCAGCAATTAACAGGCAAGAAAGTCACAGATAAAAGGTGAATTAAATGACAGAGCTTGCATGATTGTAAATGTCACTTTGGCGAACATCCAATGAACAAATTTAGAGAAAATTATAGGTATTTGCATCCACAAGGACAAATATTTTTGCATATTTAAAAACTCAAGAATATTACGGAAAAAAAAGTGTGTATTGAGTAATTACCTTTTACATTGTATACATTGTACATAATACAAAGAAATGTATCAAAATGGGGAAAAAACAGAAATGCTGAAGAGAATAATGATTAATGGCATGAGAACTAAGAAGACTTTGCTAAGTCTCTGACCTGATCATCCAAAGTAAAAAGAGGATATTTGGTGATTCAATGTCATGAGTTGAGAATAAAAATTCCATTTCTCCCATTCATTAAGGAAGAAAAGGGTTAGTCACTGATTTTTGTATCAAGATGCATGCAAAGAATGACTAAGGTAACAGGTGATGTCTAGGTGACTATCTGATGACGCAGGGGACCGTGTAGAGGCCTATAAAAGACTAGTACAGCCAACACCAAGGTGAAACATCTTGGTTAAGATAGTGCATTTAGCATACAACACCCAAACACATTAAAAGAAGCAGCATATCGTGTCCAATACTTCACTTGTATGTCCCTGCCATTTTCATGGCACGTTCATAACTCCCTGCCATATCTTGGCATCATATTTTAACCATTATTGCATTAACTTATGTACCACATTCGGCTCGAGTGGAAATATTAACTCTGAACATAAGGGCATAAGGTTATACAAAGGTTGCTTCAGAGATCAAATAACAGTTGATGATTCCAATGCACTAGCTTGTGCACAAGGGCATATCTTCAGAGCCATAAAGGTTTTCTAATATATCATGAAGGGGAACAAAGCTACTGTTCACCAATGAAGATGTCTTCTAATATTTCACAAAGTGTGCAACTTGGAGGTAGATTCTCTGGCCAAAGAGGGGGTGGTCAAAGGTATCTGCTCAATCATCTTGATGCAGTTTATGGGTCATGCAGTTTAATTTGGGAAAAATAAAAAGTAAAAAATTATATAGAGTGATGGATAAAATAGAAAATCAAACTCGAGAATGCATACCTTGCAATGACCATCTACGAAAACCAAATGTGGCCTTGCAGTCAAACCGGTAACTCTAGAAGACACATATGCATTATACCAGTCCGTAATTGTGTGGAAGAGGTTAGCATACTCAAATCTTGTCACCAGAATTGTTGTATCCTCGACCCACTGCAACCAAAAGTCTTAAAAGTAAATGATATAAATATAAAAATTTACTTCATAACAAAACAAACATGCATAATTTACTAAATGATGCAGGCCCTAGGGTTAAGGCTTGCGTGGGAAGTGCTAAAAGCACAATGGGTGCAAAAGCACGTGTCCGAAGACACAATCAATCTTTGAAGAGACAATAAATGAATTGATGCAGGCCCTAGGGTTAGGGCTTGCGTGGGAAGTGTGCTAAAAGCAGGTGCAGAAGCACATGTCCGAAGATACAATCAATCTCCGAAGAGACAATAAACGAGGACGCAGCTCAATGGGAAAACCCAATTTCATTAATCAACTCTAAAAATAATATTGTACAATGCCATATAAATAGTAAAAGAATATTCAAGCCCTAAGAACCCTGATTAAACTAGGAAACTAAATAAATTGAAAATCTAATCCTAAATAAAATTCTTTAAATAAATAAAAAACTAATGACATAAAATTAGTTAATAAAATATCCTAAATTTAAGTGGGCCCTACACATGTGGCCGTGAGGTCTACGCTGAATCATTATCCCCCACTTGAAAAGAACTCGACCTCGAGTTCAGAAAATGTCCACCTAGATCAAAGATCAATCAGATGGATTTTCGATTCGTTAGTTCATCTGCAGCCTCCATATACAGCTTCATGCATAACTGCTTTTGATGGCTGAGATTTGTGTTGATACACAATTGAACCATTGGATGCCTTACTTGTAGAACATGCACTATCAAATCAGAATCTCTGACTATCCGCTGGTCATCTCCCAGTTAACATTGTTGATTCCCAAAGACAAAATCAATATGAGAATTAAAGTGGGGAATTTCAACAACTGGCTCTCTATCGCTTGGTGTTTGCATGTCGGGATTATTAGTACTCATAGTTTTAAAAATCGGAATCATATCGCAAATCGTTCATACTCATGAATAGAATCGAATCACGAATCGTGTCATGAATTGTAGGATTTTTATTTTTCTAATAAAAGAAAAATAATTAAAATTTATAAGAAAAGGCAAAAACTAATCATTCACAACCATCCAATTCCCATTTACAGCAGTATAAATATAATAATAAGTCTATCATACAATCATATCAAGAACATTATGACATATATTAATAGATATAATAAAAGATGTGTAAATAGTTAAATAAGTTTAAAGTATCAATATATATTTTTTATTAGAGAAATTTATGGAAAAAGTCCCCGTAGGACCCCAAACATCTTACCAAGTCCCCGTATCATGTTGGACACGGGATGGGTCCTCATGTGGCCCTTTTAATTATTTTTTTGTCATTTAGCGATATGGTCGATATCGACCATTCTGCATTGGTTGCTCTCGATTCGCACAACCCAAATAAAAATTGGGTTTTTCTCTCTTGGTTGCTGGTGCTACTCCAGAGCGGTGGATGGGGCCAGGGGAAGTCGAGAGAGGGAGGATACAAAGGAATAGAGGCCGACGAACATGGTGTCATCTTCGTCGGAGGAGGAGGGAGGATCGCCATGGAGGGAAGGGAGGAGTGAGAAGAGGGGAGGGGAGACAGAGGCGAGGTTATAGGCGGAGATGAGGAAAAGGGTTGGGCTTGTAGGTAGGGGGATGGGGGCCAAGGACCTCCAGACCCAAGGGGAGTGAGAGGAGACGAGGGCTGAGGATTTGCAGGTGGACCTGCAAATTCGTCTCTTTTCTTGTTATTTTGCGATATGGTTGATATCGACCATTTTGTTGTGTTCAGCAAATAAAACAGTTACATGTTGAAGAAAATCTGACTGACAGAATGGTCGATATCGACCATATCGCTAAATGACAACAAAAAAATTAAAAGGGCCACATGAGGACCCCTCCCGTGTCCAACACGATATGGGACCTGGTAAGACGTATGGGGTCCTACGGGGACTTTTCCCGTAAATTTCTCCTTTTATTATCTTTAAATTTAACTATAAAAATAAAAATAAAATCCAAAGCATCAATTCTACACAATAGGATATCACTTGAAGTTAAGAAACTGTTCACGAGAAAAAAATTAACATAGATTAAAAAAGAAGATATAGACAAGCAATATATGTACAATCGAATGTTTTAGTTAAATGTATGTTATTTATTCATCTTTAAAACCTTATCAAAACCGTAAAAAATTCTTAGGAGGTTTCATTAACTACTAAATAACATTTTAAAAATAAAAGCGCTAAAAGAAAGAAAGAAAAAAGGCAAAATATTATTAATATTAATGTATTGGTTGTAGTTATTCTTGCTCAGCTGAATCGCTTGAATCGTAAGATTCGATGAATTGAGTATCGAGTCGTATGATTCATACCTGAATCCTAAGATTCATTTGTAAATGGGATTCATTGCATGGATATGAATCGTTTTTCTTAAGATTCGAGATATGAATCGGGATTCGGGATACGAATCGTAAGATTCTGATAACTATGTTAGTAGTCATATAAGAAATTTCAAGGCCAACTATAGATGTGGAATCTTCTGTGTCCAGCTCGGCTGATCGGTCTGTATATCCGCCGGCACTGGTTCCTCAACTTCTTGAGGCGTAACTTCCACTAAACTAGACCTTTTAAGCATGAGCTCCACACGAATTGCTTCCCAATATGCCTCATGGATGGTCTTGCAGTCACATCCTCTCCACTATGTCCAGTTTCAAGCCTCTTACAAAACTAACGAAATCATGTTCTTCATCATCTTCTAATCCACACTTGGCTTAGAGCCATGCAAACATGTCACCATAGTCAAGAACAGATAATTCTCTTTGTTTCAAATCAAGCAAAGACCGAAAATAGACTTCATTCTCAAAATACCATATTCCATATTTAGTCGCATATTTGAGTCTTTGAAGATTATTGTAAAATCTACTGATATGGAATTTCATCTTAGATGAGTGAATGGATGACCTTTTTGTAGATCTGTTATCTAAGAGCACGCAGACGAAAACGGATCTGAAATATGATGGTAGATGAGCCCAATATCGTAAGAAGAAATCTCAACCGTTGATCGGATAAGATCATCAATTTTGCCGTTGATCAGATGCTGCTGATGCAAATACATGTCAGCACAACTTTACTGGGCCTCAAACAGATTTGGATCTTTCAAATTGTAGACCTGACTCAACCCAACTCGGATCTAGAAAAACTAGGCCCAACTGATGCGGGCCCAAAGAACAATTGAGTTAGGCATGTGAGAGCCATTGGTGCCAAAACCCAGTTTTCTTGTTGTATGCCTTGAACAAGAAGTGCACTTTCGGGTTGTTGCTGTCAAAAAGAGGAGGGGATAGATGGCGAGAATGAAGAGTGCTGGGCGAGGGTTGTGGCGAGTGCTCTTTGATGCTGCAGCAAGACGACTGTGGTGATGACGGCAATGTGTACTCCGGTGCCAAGTACACGTTTCTTCTCCGCCTCACTTCTTCTTCTTCTTCTTTTTCTTTTTTTTTTTTTTTCTTTCTGCCTTTTTGGGCTGGGATGTGAGAAAGAAATAGTGGTGGGGATTTCTGGGTTCGGTTGTGGCTTGGGAGGGCACAGCGGCTGGTTTGCTGCAGTTTGGGGAGGGTTTGGAGAGGGGATTGACCAAAGGGCTAGGAAAAGTTTGCTTTTTTTCTGTTTTTTGCTAGGGGGTTTCTATGGGTGGAAGAGGCTAGGGGGTTTCTATGGGTGGAAGAGGGCAGCGATGGGGCAGTTTTTTTGGGTGAAAAGTAGGGTTCGGGATTTTGCAGAACACTAGAGTTGGAGCTGGGATTATGGTGGGGCTATGAGTTGTAGTGGATTGGGGTTTGGGATTCTATTCTCTTCTTCTCAGATCTTCTTCTCAGGTTTTCTTTTTGGTTAGGGATTCTGTTGGATGGAAGAGCTCGATTGGGTGTGGGGGCTGGAATTTGGGGGACAGTGATGGCTATTGACGTGAGGTGGTTTCTTCGGTTGGAGATTGGAACATGTGTTAGGGGTGGAGATTGAAACGGTGAATCGCCTGGGAGATGGCGATTGTGATTGGGGATTTGGGTAACCACGCCGACGATCAGAGATCGTTCGGCTCTGATACCAATTGATGCAGGCCCTAGGGTTTGGGCTTGCGTGGGAAGTGCTAAAAGCACAATGGGTGCAGAAGCACGTGTCCGAAGATACAATCAATCTCCGAAGAGACAATAAACGAGGACGCACCTCAATGGAAAAAAGCCCAATTTCATTAATCAACTCTAAAAATAATCTAGTACAATGCCATATAAATAGTAAAAGAAGATTTAAGCCCTAAGAAACCTAATTAAACTAGGAAACTAAATAAATTGAAAATCTAATTCTAAATAAAATTCTTTAAATAAAATCAGAAACTAATAACATATAATTAGTTAATAAAATATCCTAAATTTAAGTGCGCCGTACACATGTGGCCATGAGGTCTACGCTGCATCAGTAAACTAATTACATAATGATACAAGAAACAAAATATCCAAAAACTAATTGACAAAATGTAAGTGCTCAGACCCTCCATTATAAAAAAAAAAAAAAAAAGTAAGTGCTCAGCCATCAACCTACTCCAAAAAGTATTCTTTGAAAATAAAAAAAAAAGTATGAAATCTACAATACTAACTCAGGTGGGGAAGAAAATTATCACATTAGATGTTGTTAAAGATACTAAGGGGTCGTTTGTCTACACCCATTTACATATGTAAATGGTGAATATGCGTAATATTTACGCATAAGTCATGTTTGTCTACAATTATTTACGCATCTTGCGTGTAAATCAAATGTGCAAATGGTGTGAAATGAGCCAATTTTCACACCAAAATTTTCACACCTGTTGAGGTGGGGAATGGAGAATACCAAAACACATGCGCTTCCCAAGAGGAATACCAGTTGGAGGCGGACGATTTGTTGTTGGGGCATTTCTGTGAAAGAGATTCTAGTTTCGAAACCCCCCTCCAACGCATTAGAAAAATAATAATAAAAGATTAGAAAAACATATTAGAAAATGAAAGTGGTTCGAATGATTTTAAGGGATAAAATCTATAGGACAAAAAACATATTGATAGTAAGAAATTTAAGAGACAATCTATAAGATAAATATCTCAATGATTTTTCTATATCAACTTTTAACTAGTTAATTACCTTATTATTTTAGTTTTCTTCTAATATCTCAATGATTTTTCTAAAGTTATTTATTATTGCAATACTTTAAAAATCTTTAAACATGTATATATGAATGTAAGAGAGAAGGAAGAATGTATTTTATAGCATTATGGCATCATTCAAAAATCATGTATAAATGTGATTTTATCTAACCATAACAAATTTGTGACACTTTTAATATGATTGAACTTAGCCACAAAATACTCATTTTAAGAACTTTCGATAATTGATTAATATCAGCATAAAGCCTACGAGATGCATGGGTTAAGTTTTATGCAAATTGAATAATGAATTAATAAAAATATTAATAATAATGTTATTTGCTTAACCATCAGAATATAAATTCATATTTTCTTAACTAAACATGTTGGAATTCATTTTTGTAAAGGTGATCAATGATAGAAATGTATTTTTTTGAAAAGTATATTTCATGTTGAAAGACATTTTCCTTTTAAAGTATCTAAAATGCAAATAAAAACTTTTATATAAAATGAACCTTTTTGTCTCCTTTTCAAATCATTATAGTAGAATTTAATTTAATGAATAATAAGTATCATTTACAAAATCATCTAATACATTTACACATATTATTGAAACAAATATGGTAAAATAAATCACATATGTAAATGATGCAAAAATGGTGTTATTAGACAAACGTTGTGTTACACCCCGACCCTAATTAATCCTGTTTAGAGCTAATTAATCAGGTTTTAGCTAAATTAATTATGCTTAGTTGCTAATTATGGTAAATTAGTGTTAATTAGTATTTTTGAGTTGAGTTGGTTGAGTCCTTAGCCTTGAATAGATGAATTGAGACCGATATGACTCGGTTGAGTAGAACCAAGGGCTTTTTCGTAATTACCGATTTTCGTATTTTGCATCATTTGCACGTCATTTTACCACCAACACGTATATCTCGTCAAACACACCAACTTTCGTAATTGACTTGACTTCGTTTGACAAACCGTTGAGAATGTGGACCCTCATTTGACTCGTTATGGAAATATCCAATTTAAGTGGCCTTAGTTGCAAAAAGGGTCAACCTTATCCCTATATAAACAAATTCTACCTTTCTTTTATTTCTTTCATCCTCTACTACTCTTCTTCTTCTCTTCTCTTCATCTCTCTTCTCCTCCAACCACCTAAAGGATCATTGCATGTGCCTTGGGAGCTTAGGGATTTGACCATCTTCATCTTCTCCAACCTCTATTCTTCTTGTGAACTTGAAGCTCTATCTACCATCTCCTATCTTCCTCAAATTCGAAATCCCTACTTAAGGGTAAGTTACAACTCCTTTTATTTAGATTCTTGAGTTGCATTAGAGTCAAATAGACTCATATCACCACATGCAGCCATTCTTATCACTTTTCCATGGGTTTCTCTTGATTAGGGTTTGGTATATTTGGGGTTTTTGGGGCTTTTGAGCTATTTGGAGTGAAGAAAGCTATAAGTGTGTATTTGAGGCAAGTATAAGCATGAATTTGGATTTATAAGTTGTTATCTTCATTGACTTGAATAGAACTCTTTATCAATGATTTTACCCTCTTAATGAATGAATAGTTTATATGGTTTTATGATTTTATTTGATAAATGGAATAGGAGGAATCATATGTTATGAAAGGGAGTGAGGAGACTCCATTTTATGTGTTTGTAGTAGAAGGAAGTGTGGGAAATGATGGGAATGGAAGAAAACATGAAATCCAGAAATTTGAAATTTTGGACAGATCGCTCGAGCGAACTGGAGCATTCGCTCGAGCGAACATGCCTACTGAAACCGAGCTCGAGCTACCAAGGGGTGCGCTCAAGCGACCAGCTCTTTGGATGGGGTCCGCTTGAGCGAACCTGAAACTGCCTATAGGACTTCTTTTGACCCTAAATCTTGAGTGAATTATCACTCCTAGCCTATGTTAAACCATTTTAATCATCCCCAATTACTAACTAATTTATTTATTCGCATAGTCTATTACTATCCAATGCAAGATAAATTAAGAGAGTCTACGTATCGTTGCTTCTTTGATGTCACTTATTTAAAATACATTGAATCTCTAAATTAATCTTCTTGGCATAGCCTAATTACTATGCCAAGAAGATTAATTTAGAGATTCAACGTATTTTAAATAAGTGACACCAAAGAAGCAACGATACGTAGACTCTCTTAATTTATCTGGCATTGGATAGTAATAGACTATGTGAATAAATAAATTAGTTAGTAAATGATTTGATTTCTTTAAATAAATTATATTGCATATTAAGATGAGTTCCATTTGACATAAATTTTAAATGATGAATTAGACGTGTTATTAATATCGTTTGACTTGATTACTCACTCTTTCGATTTGTTACCTCAATTGTTTTATAATTATTCAATATTTGATGGAAATTTTAATTGAATAAGTATTCTGTTATCATGAGATAACTATTTGATTTGATTTATGAACAAAATATATAAATTTACTCAAATTCGACTTTTATTTGATTTAATTGATTCGGCACTACTTAACTTTGACCTTGTGATACCCGACGGGGTTAAACTTGGTTCGTATTATTTGAGACTACTGCAGTATGTCGTCTAGAGCACCGGAACTCCAGAACCGGGTAGCCAGTTAGCCTTTGGCCGGGCCACCAGTGACATCCCAATTAGATTTGCTCTCATTGAGAAGATGAGCTTAACGTAGTTGCCAATTTGTATATGTATTATTCATTAGATTCCAAAAGTATGATTTCATTCACTTTAATACAATTGTTTAGTTATTTCCTTTTTATTGTCATATTGTATATCCTGTTTATTGCCTGTACTTATCAAATCATAGTATTTGAGGTACTACTATTGGTGTCACAGGCGCAGAAGCAGCTTTCGGCCTTGGAGAGGCCCCGGCGAGAAAGGAGGATACCCAAGAGGGTCCTCTAGGGCTAGAGGAGTGGCCAGGTGTTGGGCCAATGTAGATACTCCTCAATTCGGAAAGCGCCAAGAACATTTTGAGAGTTTATAGATAAAGTGTGACCTGCTCCTTTTTGTTTTTTTGTTATATTTTTGGTATTTGGTATATAGGATACCTTTGTAAATTTTCTTTTGTACAAAGAATGTTTATAATTGTATAATTCTTTTGTATCAAACTTTAATATTCGTGTGTTGTATTTGATTCGCGACGGAGTACGTGTGTCACTCGGATCCTAGGCAGGTGATTAGGATCGGAAGTGACACGTGTAACGTACATACTTAAAATTTGAATATTCATCATTTACATGTGTAAATTGTATTTACATATCTCATGCGTAAAAGACAAACGACCCCTAAGGCGAATGCGACTGTTTTGTCAAATTTTTGAACTAGACTCCAACCAAAGTGTTCTTTCATCGTTTATTCCTTTGACCGAATTCTAAGAAGGTAACACATTGCCAAAATATTTCTAAAACTATATTCTTCAAGATCTGCTTCAGTGCAACTCCTAATGGCATGTTCAAGTTCAAGCATGAATAACAAATCATCCAATTGGCTTGCTTGCCACAAGTTTTCATCCAGGTTTGGAACCTTCCCTCAAAAGAATCAGCAGATTCTTATGATTTTAGCTGTTATGTGATACGAATTAAAAGTACAAGTGCTGCAGGTCCTGTACTGTTTTTTTTTTTTTTTTTTTCTCTCCTTTTGGCTTCAACATTTGCACACAATCACTTTGAATTATTCACTGTTAACAACTTTGAACTCCAATAACAAATATAATGACTGGAGTTGACCCTGGTCTATCAAGTGTAACATGGTTCTCAATTTGTCATTAATTGATTCTAAACAGAGCTACTTCCCATCCCAATTCCAATGAGGTTATACATTTCCTAGAACTAAACTTAAAAGAATCCAAATCAGAATCCGCATCTCAAAATTCATACAAAAAAAGACAGATCCAAAACCTCACCTGCGAGCATTGGAACTCGTCAGAATCTACAAAGCGCATGGATCCGAGCAGTCCGCGCATCGTGTGGAGATTAACGGCCCCCCGCGGCACGAACTCGTCCAAGAAATCCATGCTCACGATCTTCCCGCTCCCGTCGTCCTGGTTCTCCATCATCTCGAACGCGCCCGGTTCGAACGACGGAAGCTCCTCCTCCTCCGCCCGGCCGATCACCGCGTCGAGCTTCTCGCCTCCGGTAGACATGCGGATCCGATCCGGATTCATCCTAACCGGGCCGCCCTCGCACACAGAACTCTCAAGGGTTTTGCTGTAGAAGCAGCGGAACCATCCGGCCGTTGATCTCCTTCTTCTTCCAGTCCCATCCGATGGACGGACGAGATCGGTGCGCTGGGAGAATCCATTGCCGAAGTAGCCCTCGCAGGAGTGTGCGGCGGCGCTAGGGTCATGAGACCAGGGGAGGAAAGAGGGAAGGATCGGCCATGGCTTCAAGGCCGTGTTTCTGGAAGGAGATTGGGGGTGGCTGTTTTCCGTTAGGGATTGGGAGTGGGGGTTTTCCGTCGGGGGTTGGGAACGGAGGAAGTAGAGGGAGAGTAAGATGGAGTTGAAGGCGAAGAGGATGAGGAGTAGCCTGACGGAAAACCTGCCTCTGTTCATCTTGTTGCCCTTTTCCAGCTTTTCTTTTCGTTTTGAAGAAATGTCTCTTGACGCTCGAGTGCGTGTGCGCTTCTGCTGCCGCTACTGCTCGGGATTTTCGGTCTACGCGTGCGAGGGACAAGAGAAGCTTCTTGGTTGGAGCGGAGGAGAATTCGTGCGTATGCGTAATGAAGAAGCATTAGATTAACTACTAGTGTGAACTTTTAATATTTTTAAAATAATATTATTAATCTTAATATACATAAACTCCTCATTTTCCTTCTTCTTCCTCTCTTCCCAAACGCAATCAAATGATGGGGAATTGAATTGAACGCTTGGATAGGTGATCTAATCTAAAGGTCGTATTTAAATCTAATAATATATTTATAGTATAATCTATTAGACTTATAGTGGATCATTGATTGATGGTAAGATACTTGTAAAGTTATCCTTATAAAAAAGAAAAAACAAAAATAATCAGATGAGGACTTCTTAGACTAATAGTGTATCATTAATATAGATAAAAGTCATCGTAGTAATAATAATAATAATAATAATGAGATGAGGACTTCTTAAAAGCTATAACGTCCTTCCTACCTTATCTTAGAAATTTGATTGGTTAGAGATTTGATGGACTCCTTATCTTTGAAAGGATTTTCATTTCCTGCAAAATTCTAAAATTAAGATTTGCTAATAACCCATTCAAAATTATGGAAATGGAAAGAAAGATTTTATTTTTATATATAAATTGATTAAATGCCTGCCCCAGCCAGATTTAACTCTTAAGGAGCATGGCCCACTTTTGGCTGATGCCAATAGTTATTAGAGCAAACTTAATGATGTGTCCTATTGGCTCCCACAGTCCCACGTGGTTCCCTATAGAAAAATCATTAAAAAGTAAATAGAAAATAAATAATAATAAAACATCCAAGTTGGCATGATGTAGGGGTTGAACCTATCTTACCCTTAGGTAGGAAGATGGGACCAACTATGATATGAATCCAAATCTTCTTCTTGAATTGAACTTTTTGAAAAATATACAATGAGATAAACGGGATTAGGAAACCTTGGATACTTATCATGAGAAAGAGGTTGTTAGGAATATATGGTAAGAAATCATGTACCAACCCAAAAAGTTGAGCTAATAGGTGAAAGGCTCATACATGTATATTAAGACATGTTAAGCCTATTATTTAGGTGATGTGGAACTTCCCAAAACTCTCCCTCATGTGGGGCTCAACAGATTTCATTGACGGACTTGTCACGTGTGCTACGTAAGAAAGACGGACACGTGTGCTACACCAGAACAACGGAATCGGAACCCGCTCTCCATGTAAGAAACCATATACCAACAAAAAAGCTTAAGCTGATAGGTAAGGTCGAGCCTATTATTTAGGGGATGCGGGATGTTGGACTTCCCAACATATATTTCTTTTAGGAGCTTTGGAATAGGGTTGCACAGAACCAGACCGCAGACCGGACCGGACCGGACCGGATTTGCAGTCTTAGTGGTCCAAATCCGGTCCAGTCCAGGCCTTTTGTGGTCCGGTCTAGACCGGACCGAACCGGATTTATTAAAATAATAATTTTTTTTTTCATATTGATGAGCCCATGAGGCATGAGCCCAGCACCCATTTGTAAAATCCATCATTCATTCATTTGACATTTGCCCACTTTTTAGATGTGAGGTGAAAATGAAAAAAAAAATGAAAAAAAAAAAAATGGAAACTGGTCTGGACCACTTTAAGTGGTCCAACCACCGATCCGGTCCTTCATTTTAGGCCGAACCGAAAATCCGATTGATCAGCCCTACTTTGGAGTTTGGATAGGTCGCCCTCTCTAATTGCCATATCATTAGAACTTATCTCTAGGAAATCCTTAATTTTAGAAACTCCCTACGTTCTCTCTATCACAATTTCTTGTCAAAATAATAGGGGGCGTTTAGCCGCATGTCCCTCGACATTGCATTTTATTGCAAAAAAAGGTCCATATTTTTTTCTTCATAAAGGCAAAGGTCCTTTTTCAAGTTGTAAAAGGTTAAAAAGCCCATAATACCCCTCTTAATACACTATGTGCATCATACAAAAAGGAAAAACTAACTTCGTGGAGAGTTTCTATTGGAAAAAAAAGAGAGGGAAAAACCCGTCAAATTTGCGAAATAAATCAAGAATTACGATAGATAAAGAGAAAGAAAAATGGAAAAACTGATTCAAAGAAAGAGAAATTATCCAGAAAATCTACACGTGGAACTGGACAACTTCTTCTCCTTCGACCTCTGTACTCATTCTATTGTACTTCCCTTCTCATTCTCACTCTCTTGAAGATCTGCTAATCACATCTCTCTCTGACTCTCTCTATCTATGTTTCAGATTTAATCAAAGTAGAGAGATAGTGATGTGATAATATCTAGATGAATGAATCTTAAGGATATCTCTAACTTTTAGAAATTTAGACGGATGAATATTGATGTAAAGAAAGTGTTTGTAAGCGCATAAAATGTCACTCACAAAGACAGGGGGTATAGCCGGAGCTCTTTGGTTGAACACCGATGCCTGCCTGAAGCCCGGAAGAGGGGAAGAACAACAACAGAGGGTCAGAGTACCCTGGCTGTGGGCAGCGCATGGTTCTCCGATGCCTAAGTCAGTATGAGAACTAAACCCTAAATCACATAGAGCTTTGGGCGTGAGAGGTGGGCTGTGAGGGGTGCCACGTCATCCCTAAAATGTCTCTCCTTTCAAAGAAATGTCTAAGAAAAAGTGGGCCACACACTCATCTAAAATAAATCTCCTTCCTAAATCTCCTTCCTAAATCTCCATTTCAATTATCTTTTCCAAATCACCTCCTTAAATCTCTCCATTTCATTCAAATTTTTGTTATAAAGATAACAAATTCACATATATATCATATCTCCTACAATTTCTCTAATCAACTTCTTTCATCCTTATCACACCTATCCTTTCTCCACTTCTACCAAGAAGTTGATAATATCGTGGGATATTTCTTTCAAGTTAAAGACCAGAGAAACAAGGCCACCTTGAAACACATCATGATACACCTTAATGAATTAGGATTAGATGCTCACTTTTAAATATTAGATCATGTGACCCCACTAATGCTCCTTGGAACACCACATCAACAAGGGCCTACTTATTAAATATTCAATCGGACACACCTTTAGATATTTGGATATGGGCATATCTTTAGAGGTTACATCATGTGACCCCACTAAGGATCCTTGGAATGACACATCAGCAAAATCTCACTATCCAATTGGACACACCTTGAAGGAATTAGGATATGAGGCTCGCCGTTAGATCTTACATCATGTGACTCCACCAAGTTATTATTTTTTTATTAAAGTTATATATATAATAAATATAAACTACTTATTTATTTCTATAAAATTTGTTCTTTTCCGATAATATCTAAAAAAAAAATCACATATTTCATTATATTTTTTTAGCCCGGGCACCATATCTGTAAGCTTACGCTTGTGGGGCCCACCCTTGGTCCATCCAAATTGACCAAACACACGACCTCCCTAAATTGTACATGTCCATTAGCTTTTGGTTAGATCCGGATTTACTGGACCGTTGGATCGACTGTGTACCGATCCGAATTGATTGTTGACCATTAAACTTTTGGAGCTAGATGAAGATGGTAGAAACCATGGTTGAGACTAATTTTTTTACAAAGAGAAGGGTCTCAGTGAGTCCTTGAACTCCCCACATCACCACCCCCATGTGGGTCGCCAGGTGGGCCCCACCTCAAACTTGAGCTTACCTTAATCTAAGCTTTAGTTTAGGAGAGCTGCCCTTATATAGACACACATTCATACTTGTGTAATGGTCAATGCCTTTAAATTCAAGAGAGCATTATGTTATGTAAGTTTACTTCTCATTTTATATTTATTTTCATTACATGTTAAAAGATTCTAATATTCAAAGATAATAAATTTCTTTCTTTTAGACTTATTTTATCTTAATAATATTTTAAAACAATTATTAAAATTTTAATATATTTTTACTTTTGGCCCGGGCTTAGCACGGGCGTTTGGTGCTAGCATATATATAGAGTTGAGGATTTTACCAAAAAAAAAAAAAAAACCAGATCAGGTGACCACCATATCGAAAAGGCAATTTTAAGTGCCATTGAAATCATTTTGCCCGAAAATGTAATTTTTTTTAACATTCTCTACTAGAGTCCCTATCAACGCCCCCCCCCCCCCCCCCCCCCCCCCCCTTTTTTTTTATGTTAAGGGTCCCTAGCGACCTGGCGTTCGACCCTTTCATATATTTTAAGGCTTAGAAAGCCCGATTTTCTCTCTTGTTTGTTTCCTTCTTCTTCATCAACGTTGACTGCGACTCCACATCAGCTGGCAGGCGTATTCAGAATAGTTCCCAACGGTTCTCCATCGAGCTATGGTGACATTGAACTAAGAATTATGAAAAGGGTTTCTGAAAAGTAAAAAACCATGTTTTAGGGCAAAGTATAAATTTCACCTTTCTATTGGTCTGCCCCAAACAATACCATATGCACTTTAATGTTCTCCACCAAACAACGACATGTGGCTTTAATGGTCTTCAAGATGTGGGAATATCCTACGGAGGAGAAGCAAGTCGAGCATAATTGTTTTTTTTTTTTTTCCAAAAACAAGGAATGAGTGATGAGTTTCATGCATTTATAAGCGTACACCGCAGGGTCGATAGAGACCTTAACATTACAAATAAATGTCGATTGAGACCCTACAAACAATGTAAATGGGAGTTCAGTGAAGGTTAGGATGGACCACAGGGTCTTAACCGACCCTTACCATTCCAAACGAATGTCAATATGGACCCTAGTAGAGAATGTAAAAAAAAAAAAAAAAAGTTTTCGGGCAAAATGACGGATTTGGTGCAAGAGCACTTAAAATTACCTTTTCGGTATGGTGGTCACCTAATCTTTTTTTTCTGGTTAAATTCCCTATATGTTTCCCACTCAACCATAAAATGCAACACTCAAACATGGACCTATCTTTAGAAATTAAGATAAAAATCATGGCCCACCATTATAAATTTCTCTAGACATAAAATTTAATTTGATCTAATATGAAGACATCCATACATATATGGGTCCCATGTAGTTGTAGAATGCAAAGCTGCATGTGGGACCCTTATCTGACATTACGATTGGGGGATGATGGAGTTTCATGGCAAAGTTGTTGAAATTCCAAATTTCCGAAAATCCCAAATGCTTGTTGGAATTTGAGAATGCATGACTTTGGACATTTGAGAATGTTGGAATTGTTGGATTCTCAATTATACTAAGAAACAATGAACTTCTACATGATTTTCAAAATTCCTGATAGCTAGAATTCTTGTTGGAAATTCTATAAAAAAAATAGGCCCTTAAATATCCACATCTTTCTTAAGTGAGGGGTTGGCCAGAGAAATAGGATCATCTGTAGTTTCCTTTCCTACCTTCATTTTTAAAATTATATTACCAGGTTATTACTGAATAATCCAAGTACATTAAGATCGTTTATTACAGTACCTAATAGGATGCAAAGGGGTTGGATATGAGGCAGAACCATCGTATATCCCAACCCGTATTCATCTTTATAGACTCGGAACTCATTTGAGATAGAAATTATGTGTTGCATCTGAATCCTACATCAACTTGGGAAAATGGATTCAATTATGAATACTTAGGAAAATGGATTCAATTATGAATACTTAGGAAAATGGATTCAATTATGAATCCAAAACTAGATGTGGAATGCACTGTTATAATTGGATGAACGTTTCAACATAATTTTTTTAATATACAAGTGGGGCTATTAAATGTTATATGATTAAAGTTGAGTGGAATATCAAAATATATAGGCATTTAAAACCTATATATGCTGAGTATTTGGATCGGGAACTAAATCCTGATCCTCGAATAAGAACACCAGGTATCTAGTTCCCGATCCAAATACTCTTCATCCTATATACATGGATGATGGATCCTGATCTGAATTTCTCCTCCATCCAAAAATAAGTTTGGTACTTGCTTTTTCCAGATGATTGGATATCAATTTAAAGCCCTACCAGCTAAATGGACAAGGCTTACATCATATACATATAGTTTTAAAACTGATTTTAAAAAAAAATTTCATTCAAATCTAGCTCGAAGTGGCCAAGCCTACCCCACTTGCAACTCCCAATTATACACACACAGTCGGTATGCGTGCTCCCCTCCTATTAATGATAAATTAGTCACATTCAATCATTCTAACCCTATATCATCCAAGGCCCATAGATACAATCCATTTGCATGAGTGAAACACCATGTGCATAGGATGATTTTCCTCCACATACATACATATGGGTAAAACATTTGGACATATGTTAGTGATAGCAAACAGTTTTCAAGAATACAAAAATGTTTAAAAAACAAGAATTCAAAATTGAAATTAAGCTTTCAAAGTGTCAATGAACATTATTGACACTTTAAAAGATGTCTTTTTTTTTTTTTTTTGACATTGGGGATTCAAACCCACCCATTATACTCACACACCAATGTCCTAACCACGTGAGCTGCAGTGATGTTGTAGATTATTTACTGTCAAGCTTTTAAGCTTTCTATGAAAGTTGAACCTCAATTCTCTAAATAAAAGGAAAAATTATATACTCAGCATAAAAGAGGTTCCAGATATACTGATAAAACGAGGAAACAGCTTCCTACAAAACAAATAAAATAGAATTAGAAATATAGATCAATTACTTTCTTGCAAAAATAGGCTCAATCACTACCCATCAAACTTGGAAGTTCTGTTTGGATGATTGAAAGTGAAGAAAGAAAATTCCACGGTACATTGGATGAGGAGAAGGTAGGGCGAGATCCGAAGTTGAAGAATCCCCTAATAGGAACGTGGGGAGGGTCAATGCCCAAGGCTAGGACCTGTACTAACTTTTTGCAGGCCCATCGATTTGAGGGCCAGACGTAGAAAAAACTATGTTCAGTGTGGCCCTCTACATAATTCATATATATATATATATATATATATGAGCAAGGCTCTCATAAGCTTAAGTTTAGGATAAGGTAAGTTCAAGTGTGTGGTAGAGCCCACTTGGGGACCCACATGGGGATGAGGATGAGGATGATTTCAAGGACTCACTGGGATCTTCCTCCCTGCAAAAAATCGACTCCAACTGTAATTTCTATCACCTCCATATGGGCCCAAAAATTTAATGGTCAATAGTCAATTTGTATCGATACATAGTCGATCCAACGGTCCAGTAAATTCGGATATGACCGAAAGTTGGTGGAAATGTGTAATTTAGGAGGATCATATATTTGGTCCATTTGGATGGACCAAAGGTGGGCCCCACAAGCACAAGCTTACGAGATTTTATCCTAAGCTTAAGCTTAGGAGAGCCTTGCTCAATTGCACAGGAATATCAACTTTCGGCAGATCTGAATTTACTGGACCGTTGGATCGACTATGTATCGATCCAAATTTACTATTGACCATTAAACTTTTGGACCCATATGGAGATGATAGAAATTACGGTTGTGGCTGATTTTTTGCAGAGAGGAAGATCTTAATGAGTCCTTGAAATCCCCCTCATCTCCATCCCCATGTGGGTCCCCAAGTGGGCTCCATCACACACTTGAGCTTAGGATAAAATCTCGTAAGCTTAGGATATATATAGTAAGGTGAGACTATATATATAGAGAAATATTCAAGTGAGAACTAGTTCTCACCTATTATAGGAGAATTTTCTTGCGGGGCGCAACTAGCAACCCATCCAAACCTAGCAACCAATAAGGGGCATGAATTTGGGGTCAAACTTGATACTTGGGGTGGTCTCACTTAGATCTTTCCATCCCCCCGGTCCCATCCCCAAATGTGGGCCCCATAAAAAAGTTCTCGCGTAATATTGGATAACAGATCTCACATGAATATTACCTATATATATAAATACTTTTATATGAGAGTAAATTTCACACTACTATAAGAGTAAGATATTCCAACCATTGTATCCACATCTAGATTTAACAATCTAAAAAGACAAATGTTGATGTTTAGTTTCCGTCTGGGTGGGAGAGTGAAAATAAGGAAGGACCTTTTTGCTTTTGAATTTCGTTGTTTTTTTTATTCTTTTCAGGCCGTTGGATAATGGATTTGGATGTGGGTCCAATGGTTGGGGTTTCTTACTCTCATAATAACGTGAAAGTTACTCTCATACGAACATTATATATCTATATAATAAGGGGGGACAGTGTTTGAATTCCTGGACTCTTCCTCCACCCTTAGATTTATGTACATATTTCTGTACATAAATCCTAGGGCTGAGAAGGGATTAAAGAACCTTAGTACCTTGGTAAGTTTGTAATTATTTAAAAACAAAGGGGCAATAAGATCCTTAGTTAGTTGGTATTGTTGTAATTATTTGAAAACAAAGGGGCAGTAAGATCCTTAGTACCTTAGTAATTTTGTAATTATTTGAGAAAAAATGGGCACTAAGATCCTTAGTACGTTAGTAATTTTATAAATATTTGAAAACAAGGGGCAATAAGATCCTAAGTACGTTGGTAATTTTGTAATTATTTGAAAACAAATGGGCAATAAGATCCTTATGGTCCATTAGTATTAGCCCCAGTCCAAAATCACAATAACAAAACATCAAGATGGTTTTGGACCATTGATCACATTTTTGCTTGCTCTTAATTTCAGTGCATTTAGGCACGGGCAATCACTAATGTTTGTAAAATTAGTGATAACCAATTACTCGCAATCACGGGCAATCAATTTTAGTGCCTTCAGGCATGGGCAATGACTAATATATATATATATATATATATATAGAGAGAGAGAGAGAGCAAGGCGCTCCTAAGTTCGAGCTTAGGATAAAATTTCGTAAACTCATGCTTGTGGGAGCCACCTTTGGTCCATCTAAATGGACCAAACACATAATCCCCCTAAATTACACATGTCCACCAACTTTCGATTAGATTCGAATTTACTGGACCGTTGGATCGACTATGTATCGATCCGAATGGATTGTTAACCATTAAACTTTTATGCCATATAAAAATGATAGAAGTCAAGGTTGTAGCTGAATTTTTACAGAGAGGAGGATCCCAGGGAGATTTATATATATATTTGAGCGTAATTCTATAACGTGGGGCTCTTATGTGATTCTTATATTAATTTTATAGGTGGAATGTAGACCTTCCAAACGCCAACCCATCTTAATTGTGATGGTATTTAGGTGGGGTCCACATGTGGACCATTCCTAAATTACGAACCGTGTCCATAATAGGGCGTGCGTTGCAACTGCATTATTTATTGGGGGAGTATTCCTATGCATCTATCCCTCCCTCTTGGTGAGGGACGCTCCCCTTTTTGAAAAGTTTCAAATACATAGGGAGTATTCCTATGTACTTGAAAAGTTACTTTTGTACTTGAAACTTCCCAAAAAGGGGAATGTCCCTCAGGGATAGATACACTTAAATATTTCCCTATTTGCTGAGTTGACCTACAATATGTTTCTTTACTAAGGTGATTTATTTTGATTAGGCTCAGAAACAGCCTTAAAATCAAAATTTCAAAATTTAATGTGGGGTCCACCTCAGTGCAGGCCAATCATAAAGGTAGGGTGGGATTGAGATCTAATTTCTTGATGTGGATTAGAGTTGAGACAAACATCATCACCATCTTTAACAGCCCCAAAATTAAATGATTATATATAAATATTAGATCATATTAATGATTGACCCACCTGTGATCCAAATCAAAACTTCCCAATCCGGCCCTAATTGGCATGAGGGAAGTGGGCCACGCACAAAATTAATAAACTCAACTCTTCAACGGCTCTGTGGCGAAATTCTCCTTTTACAAGTATAATAATTTTGTATATTTATATATATCAGATGGGGTTAGACTTTACCTTGCTATATTTTGCCCTTTCTAGCTTCCTTGCCTGCAAGCACATAAAAATAAAAGTTTCATCAATACATTTTGAAAATGATAGAAGCGACTGATTCATAACTTCATGGGGGGTGGGGTGTTAATAATTTCCAAATGCTTGAAATGAAGACCTCAAAAATCAAAGCCACTCCCAGAATGATATGTGCAGGTATCATCAAGTTGCTCCTGAAAGCCTGCAAAACCAAGGACAATAGCACCTTTTGGTTGGATTGAAACTAATTAAAAAGCAAGTCGGATATTAAACAAAAGTGGGTTTCAGAATCAGATGGTTTAATGAAGCAATAGTATGGTTAATTAGGTCGTAAAGAGTGGATCATCTCTCATTCATAAAAACGAACTGCGCTGCACTATGATGCGAAGCACACATGCCTTGGGATTGCAAATCAGCCCAAAGTTTCAATTGATTACTACTATTGCATTAAGATCATGCATGCAAAATGAATAGTTGGACCAGATCGATTGTCCTAACCATCATCTATTTAGAACTCTCGGTGAGATGGTTGTAAATTGTAATCATCAAATAAATTACGTGATATTGGAAACAGTGAATGACCTTCCCCCTACTTCTTATTACAGTAACGGGGCTGAAGTTGGTCATACGCTGTATGGTCTTGGTTGATTTGACAATCATTCAGTGTATCCCGACTTGGAGTTTATCTTTTAAGTGATTTTTATCATTAGGGATATAAAAGGTTATGAATTTCTCAAAATGGTGTTGACCAAAATTATATTCCAAATGTGAGTACTATACATGGGACCCCAAAGAATTTGGGGCCCATGTGCAATAACCACATTTGAGATATAGTTTTGGTCAACATCATTTTGAAGAATTCATGGTCTTTTATATCCCGCATGGTCAAAATCCATATCTTTAATGGAGTTCCTATTCATGCTATGGGGATGGGGGCCACCTTTCATGGAGGGCAATATTTGATTCTCATCCTGTTGATAGGTTTGAGGTGTTAAATAGCTTAATATATTATTGGATTGATTTTATTTTCACCGTCAGATTGATTTGTGACAAGTTATCATGCCTTTTAATTTGGCATGGCCCAATCCATCCACCCACATCACTCTCAGGCTAATTAGCTTAAATATATAAAGTTATGATCCAACAGCTTTGCCTCTAAGTAAAGGTGAAACCCTAGGTTGTGAAAATTTAAGAATATGAAATAAGATACAGTACTGTGGATGGACTAGATGCAAAGCCGTATTATATTATATAATAAAAGACAGCGGGTCTTCATATGGGAGAGCGACACGTGGCGCATCCTCAGACTTTTTATAAATGCCACATTCTGAAATTGCCCTCCTTATCTAATCTCACCGCTAATTTTCCTACATAATAATAATAGAATCGAATTTTGAAACGGAAAATTCACCCAGAACTAAAGGAGAGAACTTTCTAACTTTGCAGCGTGTTGCTGGACAAGAGGTGAAATATGAGATTCTTACTCTCCATTTTGCCCGCTCCTTCTCCCTTTTATAAGTTTTGATGATGCCAAAAATAGGTTTCGGACACCACCGGTCAAGTAATAAATGCTAGGTGAAAATGTAGTAAATAAATGAGAGAGAGAGAGGGAATTTATAGTGGTTCGGTCTGTATGACCTACGTCCACTTTGAAATATGGTGATCTTTTATTGATAAGGTGGATTACAAGCGAGAGAGAGGTGAGTAAGATTTTAATCATTGCCCCTCAAGTGATGAGGAGACCCTGAATTTATAACACTTCCCCAACAGATGGGATTCGAAAATAAAGCAACGTCTCTCTGGAGCCTGGAGCCTGGAGCCTCAGACGTGTCCTCGAGCAAGGCGGAGGGCCTGGAGCCTCAGACGTGTCCTCGAGGAACGAGCAAGGTGGAGGGCAGGTGAGATATTCTCCGCAGGAATTGGTAGAAGCGGGACTGCTTCCAAAGCGACGTAGATGTCTGCCTTGACTTGGTCACTCCGTGGATCTGGACCTGGGCTTCCCTGGTGGATTTGGATCTGGCTCATCATATTCTAGGCCACTTGGGCCTGACTCATCATTTGCCCCCAATGCCCTGCGCACAAAGAAGCTTTGAAAGGGGGGCATTTTGAAAAGAAGGAGATGAGCCTAAAACTTGCTAAAAAGAATGCCCCAGACCCAAAGTTGGAGCAGAGGACGAGGTACCAAGCGGCCGATCTGCAGTTTGCTGTGCAGGCGGAGAGGAGGTGGTTGCGCCAACAGACGAAGCAGGCAGCAGGAGGCTGGGCGCCCGGAAGAGGCCTGGGCGGTCGACAGGCAGTCTGGGCGCCAGGAGCAAAGGTGCCAGGGAGCTGGGCGCCAGGGTGCTAGAGTGCTGGGCGCCAAGGTGCTAGGGTGCTGGGCGCCAGCAGGGAGCTGGGGTGCCAGGAGGATCTTTAGTATCCAGGAGCGGTTGAGGCCCGATTGTTGACATTCAATCTGGAAAGAGAGGCAGACTTCTTGCCTGCTTGAGAGCAATGCAGAGACGAAGCGTTTTTTGCAAGCCGCGAGAGGGCCGCTAAGCTGGATATATAGACTGCCTGTTTAAGAACAGTGCAGAGGCCAAGCTTTTTGGCGATCCGCGAGAGAGCCGCTAAGCTGGAGATAGGCTGCCTATTTAAAAACAGTGCAGAGGCCAAGCTTTTTTGGCGACCCGTGAGAGAGCCGCTAAGCCGGAGATAGGCTGCCTGTTTAAAAACAGTGCAGAGGCCAAGCTTTTTTGGCGACCCGCGAGAGAGCCGCTAAGCTGGAGATAGGCTGCCTGTTTAAAAACAGTGCAAAGGCCAAGCTTTTTTGGCGACCCGCGAGAGAGCCGCTAAGCCGGAGATAGGCTGCCTGTTTAAAAACAGTGCAGAGGCCAAGCTTTTTTTGGCGACCCGTGAGAGAGCCGCTAAGCTGGAGATATAGACTGCCTGTTTAAGAACAGTGCAGAGGCCAAGCTTTTCTGGCGACCCGCGAGAGAGCCGCTAAGCTGGAGATAGGCTGCCTGTTTAAAAACAGTGCAGAGGCCAAGCTTTTTTGGCGACCCGCGAGAGAGCCGCTAAGCTGGAGATAGGCTGCCTGTTTAAAAACAGTGCAGAGGCCAAGCTTTTCTGGCGACCCGCGAGAGAGCCGCTAAGCTGGAGATAGGCTGCCTGTTTAAAAACAGTGCAGAGGCCAAGCTTTTTTGGCGACCCGTGAGAGAGCCGCTAAGCCGGAGATAGGCTGCCTGTTTAAAAACAGTGCAGAGGCCAAGCTTTTTTGGCGACCCGTGAGAGAGCCGCTAAGCTGGAGATAGGCTGCCTGTTTGAGAACAGTACAGAGGCAGGTCACCACGTAGGGCGATCCGCGAGATGATTCATCCAAATGGAACGTCCAAGAGAGAGAAAATCATCCCAAGAGAATGCAAGTAGCTGTAGTGATGGGTGCAGTAGAGAAAAAACAGACGGAGACCGTTGTTGAGCGGACTGCAGCAATCGCGCAAGGGGCACTAGGCGAGGTTGAAGGAGAGGATGGCGTGGCTGATGGCGCTGGCGGGCGGAGGGGCGCCGGCGTCGGGCGCCGCGGCAGCGGGCGCCGGGCGTCGGGCGCCGCGGCAGCGGGCGCAGGGGCGCCGGGCGTCGCAGCAGCGAGAGCAGGGGCGCTGGGCGCCGGGCGTCGGGCGCCGGGCGTCGGGCGTCGGGCGCCGCGGCAGCGGGCGCAGGGGCGCCGGGCGTCGCAGCAGCGAGAGCAGGGGCGCCGGGCGTCGGGCGTCGGGCGCCGCGGCAGCGGGCGCAGGGGCGCCGGGCGTCGCAGCAGCGTCGGGCGCCGCGGCAGCGGGCGCAGGGGCGCTGGGAGCGCTGGGCGAGGGAGGCTCGGGCGAGGGAGGAGCGGGCCCCCCTGGGCGAGGCAGCGCTGGGCGAGGCAGCGCTCGGGCGAGGGAGGAGCGGGCCCCCCTGGGCGAGGCAGCGCTCGGGCGAGGGAGGAGCGGCCCCCCTGGGGCGAGGCAAGCGTTGGGCGAGGCAGCGCTCGGGCGAGGGAGGAGCGGGCCCCCCTGGGCGAGGCAGCGCTGGGCGAGGCAGCGCTCGGGCGAGGGAGGAGCGGGCCCCCCTGGGCGAGGCAAGCGCTCGGGCGAGGGAGGAGCGGGCCCCCCTGGGCGAGGCAGCGCTGGGCGAGGCATGCTTTGGGCGCCGAGGGACTTGGGCGCCCGGGGGAGTCTGATCCCGTGGCGGACGTGTATTCTTTTTTTTTTTTTTTTTTTTTTCGGGGGCGCTGCCCCCTGGGCCCCCGCGAGCTGACCGGTCAGCTCGACCCCCGCCGGGGGACACCCCCGGACCCCCTCTGCGTAGGGCAACTTGGGTCTGCAGAGAGTACAGATGGCGGGCGCTTGGATCTCTTCTGGGCGCCCGGGGTTTCTGCGCCATAGGGTTGGGCGCTTAGGTGAGGTGCTCCCGACGTGGAGCAGTTGGATATCCTAGATGCGGTACTTCAGGCAGTACTCCTCCGAGCTGTGTTCCTCATTGCCCTGCGAGCAGGAGTTGTAGGCTGTTGAATGGTCTCCAACATTTGTTGAGGAGTGGGAGCATTTGGGGGAGGATTAGTCGGTGGAGATCATCCTCGCCCTCTGCTCGCCTAGTTGATCTCGTCGTGATCACCATAACTTGAGAAGACGGATGAGAACTTTAATACGTCCCCACAGACGGCGCCAAACTGATGATGCCAAAAATAGGTTTCGGACACCACCGGTCAAGTAATAAATGCTAGGTGAAAATGTAGTAAATAAATGAGAGAGAGAGAGGGAATTTATAGTGGTTCGGTCTGTATGACCTACGTCCACTTTGAAATATGGTGATCTTTTATTGATAAGGTGGATTACAAGCGAGAGAGAGGTGAGTAAGATTTTAATCATTGCCCCTCAAGTGATGAGGAGACCCTGAATTTATAACACTTCCCCAACAGATGGGATTCGAAAATAAAGCAACGTCTCTCTGGAGCCTGGAGCCTGGAGCCTCAGACGTGTCCTCGAGCAAGGCGGAGGGCCTGGAGCCTCAGACGTGTCCTCGAGGAACGAGCAAGGTGGAGGGCAGGTGAGATATTCTCCGCAGGAATTGGTAGAAGCGGGACTGCTTCCAAAGCGACGTAGATGTCTGCCTTGACTTGGTCACTCCGTGGATCTGGACCTGGGCTTCCCTGGTGGATTTGGATCTGGCTCATCATATTCTAGGCCACTTGGGCCTGACTCATCAAGTTTCATTAATTTATCTTCCATGCATCATGGTATATGAAAATTAAGTTTATATATGCAAATAGATTCAAGGGTTTTCTTTTATGAATTAACTAGCACCAAACGCCCATGCTAAGCCTGGGCCAAAAGTAAAAATATATTAGAAATTTAATAATTATTTTAAAATATTATTAAGATAAAATAAGTCTAAAAGAAAGAAATTTATTACCTTTGAATATTAGAATCTTTTAACATGTAATGAAAATAAATATAAAATGAGAAGTAAACTTACATAACATAATGCTCTCTTGAATTTAAAGGCATTGACCATTACACAAGTATGAATGTGTGTCTATATAGGGGCAGCTCTCCTAAGCTAAATCTTAGGTTAAGGTAAGCTCAAGTTTTTGGTGGGGTCCACTTGGCGACCCACATGGGGGTGGTGATGTGGGGATTTCAAGGACTCACTGAGACCCTTATCTTTGCAAAAAATTAGTCTCAACCGTGGTTTCTACCATCTTCATCTAGCTCCAAAAGTTTAATGGTCAACAATCAATTCGGATCGGTACATAGTCGATCCAACGGTCCAGTAAATTAGGATCTGACAAAAAACTAGTGGACATGTACAATTTAGTGAGGTCGTGTGTTTGGTCCATTTGGATGGACCAAGGGTGGGCCCCACAAGCGTAAGCTTACAGAATTAAATGGAGAGATATGGTGCCCGGGCTCAAAAAATATAATGAAATATGTGATTCTTTTTAGAGATATTATCGGAAAAGAACAAATTTTATAGAAATAAATAAGTAGTTTATATTTATTATATATATAACTTTAATAAAAAAAATAACTCGGTGGAGTCACATGATGTAACATCTAACGGTGAGCCTCATATCCTAATTCCTTCAAGCTGTGTCCATTTGGACAGTGAGACTTTGCTGATGTGTCATTCCGAGGATCCTTAGTGGGCTCACATGATGTAACCTCTAAAGATATGCCCATATCCAAATACCTAAAAGGGTGTCCAATTGAATATTTAATCAGTAGGCACTTGTTGATGTGGTGTTCCAAGGAGCATTGGTGGGGTCACATGATCTAATATTTAAAAGTGAGCCTCTTATCCTAATTCATTAAGGTGTATCATGATGTGTTTAAAGGTGGCCTTGTTTGTTTGGTTTGTAACTTGAAAGAAATATCCCATGGTATTATCAACTTCTTGGTAGCAGTGGAGAAATGATAGGTGTCATAACGATGAAATAAGTTGGTTAGAGAAATTGTAGGAGATATGATAAAGATGTGAATTTGTTACCTTTATAAAAAAAAAATTGAATGAAATGGAGAGATTTAGGGAGGTGATTTGGAAAAGATAATTGAAATGGAGATTTAGGGAGGAGATTTGTTTTAAATGAGTATGTGGCCCACTTTTTCTTATATATTTCGTTGAAAGGAGAGATATTTTAGGGATGACGTGGCACCTCTCAGAGCCCACCTCTCACACCCAAAGCTCTATATGATTTTATAAGTATTTTTCTGAAATGAGAGACTTTTTACATTTTAGGGATGAGGTGGCACCCCACCACCTCCCCCTTTGCTGCTTTAATATATATAATGGCTCGCGTTGGGCGCGGGCCCTGAAGTAAAGCGCTGGTATATATATTAAAGCAGTTGCCTCTTCACGAGGGAGCGACACATGGCGTGGTTTTGGCAGTGACATGTGCACACTTAAATCATCACATCATTCAAAAAAAATTTAATTTTTTTATTATCCCTAAAATCTCTCCCTTTATTATTCTTATATAAGTAAGTAGATAATAACAAGTCAACATCATCACTATCCAATTACTACAACCAATGAAGATCCTTTCTTGCCATATCATAATATCACAAGGTTTCCTATTAAGATCTCCTAAAAAATCTCTAATATCTACTTAATCTCCCCCTAAAATCTATCTTATGTCTTTCCTTCTCTATCCTCTCTACTTAATCTCCTATTCTCTCTCACCTACGGTTTGTACACTATATCACCAAAAGTTCAATAAATTTGAAACTTATCCGGTGATCCGCATTCAAGAAGCATGATTTAATAATCTAACTCATTCGGAACGGTTGAGATTTGCATCCATCATACGCCCTATGATAAGCGGGCCACCTTAAAAAGGAAGTCACATTTATGGGACATTACACAGTGCAATTCAAGACCAGTAGTAATTTCTGATCAAGACTATTGATAGGTTTCTCAAAATCCTATAAGTGATTTGGAGATGGTGGACATGGTAAAATCAATTGTTTTAGCATCAGAGGAATTATATTGTGATAGGAAATATTAGGACATGATGACAGTCCAATCAACTCCAGTTTATGAATGTTCATATAATTAATATTCATACATGGTTTATGAAAATAGAAATTTTAGTTATTCCATTGCAGATTGGAGCGTAAACATCAGACTCCTCTCCGCTGCATCTCATAATATGTTACATAGCATAGATAACTCTACCATCTTCGCCACTCATACCATAAAAGAAAACAGTATGTTTGACTCGAACATGATTCTATGTTTTCCTTTTAATGATTTATTTAGATTTATATATAAGATTCTTTTAAAAAAAATTTCTTTCTCTTTCAAATATCTATGCCACATGAATTGAAATGCATAAGCGTATATGGGGTTCTCTAAAAGATGATGACTGATCTTGAATTTCCTATATAATTATATTAAATATAGTTTGTATGTTTACTCTGCGTCTACTTTCAACTTTCAATTTGATTTGAGTTACGTGGGCCTCGAAGTGCTAGTAACTTAATTAGATTGATAAATTATAGAATCGGTAGAAAGAAGGAGAGACAGAATAAGGGACTCACACGTGGCATGAAGATTGCTAGAAGGATGGCACCAACATAGTTTGTCAGCATAAAGCCAGTACCCACAAGCCCCATATTTCTAACACCAAGCCTTGTTGCTAAGGTTGTAATATTGTTCCTATATATATAATAAAAGAGAGATTTTAGTATGAAAGAGAACAAGGCATGAAAAAGATTAAATTTCAAGGACAAGGAGAGATAGCAGTAATGAAAGAGATGCCCTGGAGAAGTGTGTGAAATGTGAATCATCACCGAGGATTAGGGGGTTGAAAGTGCTGTAACTTGTAAGCTAGATTTCAAATTTTGTTCATTGGGGATTCCAGGCCCAACCGTAGTGTGTGTCACTGTCGCTGGTATGGTATTTTTAAGGGAAGTACGCTCCTGTGATTGGAATCAAAATCCTCTTCTTCAATTCTGAGAAAACATGCATTAGGGTTTGGTTTCTTTACTTACTTTTGATCTCCTTCTACATCCGAAAGATCTTTCAATATAGCAACAACCAATCCCACTATTGTAACAAATACTGTGATGAAAGCAATAGCCGGGCTGCGAGTAGAAATTAGTCATGTAAGCTTAAATGCTGTTATTAGGCTTTTGCATATATAAAAGATAGATTTATAGGTCAACATACATTCCAATTGAAATAAACGCTTTCAAGAGCATGTTCAACATAGGCCGTAAGCCCGTAAGAAATCTTTTTTGCCATGCAGGCTAATGACCTACCATCTCCGAACATGCACCTTATCCAAGAATTAGGACGACTTATAGTTCAACATAACATGAGGGCGGCTTATAGTTCAACATAAGATACATTTATAAGTTGAGACTTGAGAGAGAGATATATGACTTCAATGTTAAAATTATAAAATAATGATAAGTTGGTACCTCCACTCAAATGTGAGGCCAAATGCAGCTCTAACTGAATGGTATACCCCAAAATTTACAAAAAAGCCACGCACCTGAGGAATCCAAATCACACACTAGGAAATGTAAACGGGTTGAGTTCAGTAAATACCAACGAGTCATTATAACTATGATCATGGTAAATTAAGAAGTTTTTCTGAAATTGAAATTGAACAATCTCATAATAAAGGGAAGTAAAAAAGAGAAGATAGAGAACTCACAGCGGCAATCATGGAAACTGTTGCTGCAGGATATCTCTTTAATCTAAAGGGTGGAACAGAATAAAGAGTACCCAAAAGCAGGGCCAGGCAGTACAGGGAGAAAATCAACGGTTCGGATTGCAGTGAAAAAACAATCAGAAGACCGGTAGCCGCATAACAGAGCACCAAAATCCAAGCCATCTTAGTTGAAAGCTCCCCCGAAGCTATAGGCAGATATGGCTTGTTTATCCTAAACCAGAAATTGGGACGTACCATTCATTATTCCTTAAACCACATATAAGTCTATGAAAGGTGGTAGACGCAGCCCACTTATAATACTTTACTTGTTTATAGTGTCTAGTTTTGTCTGATGGATAAGCCCAATTTTGGGCACGATAAAAATAGAGTAGCAGGTTCCACATGTAAAACGAACATATATTGTACTAGAAAAAGTGATTAAGGTCACATACTTGTCGATTTGAACATCAAAGATCTGATTAATCCCTACTATATATGCATTGGCACAGATGAGAGCCACAAGTCCCAGTAGCCCCTTAGGCAACAGTTCCCAACTCATCAGATTCGGACTCTGAATCCAAGCTTTTCCAGCCAAAGCTCTGTCACCACATGAAACAAAATATGAGGAATTAAGCAACCACCTGTTCCTCTTTCAAGGTCGTCATGGTCGTCATGGTCATCAATTCTGACAATAGGCCCAACCTTTCACAAAGGCCAATGGTTACATCTTGACATCTCCTCTTGATACTAGGTAATTATTGAGGCCACTACCACTAGCCCACGGCCCAGTACATTATCAAATCATCAGGAATTAGTTCTTAATTTCTCGGGTGGGCCCGGCCATCGAGTCAGACCTTTAGTAAATAAACACAGTACCAGACTGTTAAATTTATCAGGCCAGCCCACAGCCACAGGCTTGAAAAGTCAACTCATATTGAGCCTAATGCAGGCCAACATTGGACCAGCCTATAGAATGCTTTAATTAACTTGTTCCAGGTTAGGTCCATATCAGATTGAAACTTGTGCATAACATGTGTAGGAATAATTCGAACCTGAAATATTTATTAATCGGGTTAAGATTGTCGACCCTGAAGTGCAATTTGGGTTTGGTTTAGGTTGGTGGGTTGAAGTGCAATTTGTGAGGTTTGGTTGAATCCGAATAGAGTTGGCACATTGAATAACTATGGAAGAACCCCGAGTGTTAAAGGAGCGCTGGCAGTCTAGAGTTCGAACTCCGGGTGCGTCACCTCTTCCCACTTGTGTGGGCTCTTTTCCCACTTGAGTGGACTTCTTTCCCGTATGTATACGGAGTCTCCCTTAGTCCCAGCCTCGTTGGCTAGGGTATAAAAAAAAAAAAAAAACAATGGAGTCAACTTGAACTGTGACAAATTTATTAATTAATTGGAATAAGAAGTGCCGGCCTGAACCCAAATCAAAATCATTAAGGTTTAGACTGAACCCTGAATTGACGAGGCTGGTGGGCGGATGGTTCAGGCAAGGACTGAAAATGTGAGCTGGGAAGTCAATATGATCTAACCTTATTGCACTTGTAATTGCAAAAATTATAACTCACAAGATTATGGGGTGCCTGGTAGGACTTATCCAAACATATGATGAAGGTTAGCCGCCTTTAAGCCTGAAAGGAGAGGAACAAACGGTCAGAGGACTTTGGCCTGAGTGGCGCAAGACTCTCTGATGCCAAAATTAGTGTATGAACTAAACAAAGGAAGAAGAGGGAGAAGTGAGGCAGAGTAACGGTTCGAGAGGAAATGTTTGTGCATACCTTTCTCATAGAATGTCATGCTATTTATAGAGGATTTTACCTGATATCTTGGAATGGGCCCCTTGATTTGATGGGAATGATCTCATTAGCCCACAAAGTAATAAATGCGGGTCCATCATAGCCCACGAAGCATTTAATGCTAGTCTGATCAGCCCATGTCGCATTAAATGCGCGTCATATTGGGCCTGATCGTGTCTCAAGCTTTTGGCGGTTGAGGTCTCATCGGATCCATCCTCGGGCCCTGCCCTGATTTGGCTATAGCAGCTGGATGCCGCCTTGTCAAGGATCTGGCGAAGATTGTGGACGGCTGGGATGGCCCATCTGTTCCAATGGCTCGTGCCCGTACTCTGCCTCGTGTCCGATGACGTGGCGGACGTAGGGGCGGGAGCATATTTTTCTTCATTTCAGCTACCGACCCGACTTCCTCAGCCGGGGTCAGGTGTACAGCCGAGGCCAGCCTTCATAGCCAAGCTCGGTATGGTAAGCCGAAGTCAAGTCGGTTTCGGCTGAGACTCTGTCCCTGCTGCCGAGATGTGCCTGGACGGCACGTGGGTGCACTAATTGACGTCTTATCGTCGAGATCAGCATAATCTTGATATTTTAAAAATCTCCCCACATGGCACTTCAGGGTCGAAATAATTAAACAAGTTATAGAAGAAGTGGCACTTACAGTGAGGCGATAATAGTTCCACGACTTGTATGCGGCCTTTGGAATCTCCACATTGTATCTATGAAATGTGAAGCTCTTGTCCACGAAAAATGAGGAGTAGGAGTGGTTCCAGTCGCTTTCTCTTCCACATTGTCATTGGCTGCCTTAGCCTCTTCCTGTCACTTAATGCTTGATTAGGATTGTGAATATTGAACCAAGTGAAGTCTTCTCCCATGGGACCCCACACAAAGGACGGTCAAGGGCTTTTCATTAATCCCCAACGTCTTCGAAGGGTCAACTCCGAGAAAAAGTCACCCACCCACAGAAGTGTGGTACCTCTATAGGAGAAAATCTCTCACTCGATGAATATAATACATTTTGATACTGAAAAATGTTCTCATATGAGCTGTATTGTAAGTGCAGTCCAACTCTATGGGGCCCATTTGGTTCACCATTGATCATTACACCCTCCTTGATAATCTTGTCATCCTATGATTTAGCTTCAGGCTTAATTTTACACTTATTAGACTTTCACTCAGCATTAAATTGGCTCTAAAAAAAACTTTATATATGGTTAAGACGTCATTAAACTTTAAGACTTTAAAACAAAAGACCAGGATAATTTGGTGGCATGGGCGGCGCTACATGGATCCCAGTGGTGTCAATTGACCCTACTGAGATCTGAAAAAATATTTAAAAAAATAATTCTTTAATGAATTGAAGTTATATGAAGCTTTTGACCCCACTCAATGCCTAAGTTAATGGGCCATTTGTCTATAAAAAAAAGCTAATAGGCCCAATTTTTATTTTTTAAAGAAGAAGACTTTTTTTAGACATTTTGTCGGTAAGTCTTCATTTACCCTAATTTAACCTCTAAATACGGTATTCTTTCCGTATTAGAAGGAAAAAACCCCAATATTATCAAAAGCAGATGACTGATGTTGATAAAGGTAAAAATAAATTTATTCGATTTGTAGAAGATAAGTCTTTTGTTGACTCCACCGACTCGAATTTCTCAAGCCACCGTTATTTGGTGGGTTTTTTTTTTAGCTCTTGTTAATTGTCCATAAGGAGGCCTTTCTATCAGCCTCCTATTAATAGGCATCCATCTAAGAGTTCGACCGGATATAAACAATATGAAGTCTGCTCTTAGGAGTAATACTAGACAGTATAATACCACTTTTAAATTTTCATATTTTAGTTAAAAGAAGATGGGGCCAGAATATTTGGTATACACGTGAGCAAAAATGTACATTTAATGGAGACAAGAAGGTTAATGATGCCAATCTGGATGGCTAAGACCTTTCAATCTGGATGAAGACTTTAATTTTTTTTTTCCACCATGTATCTTGTATTGTTTGTAAATTATGTAAACACCTCATTGTACGCCCCCTTAGATGCATGAGAATTATGAGGGATGGGGACAAAGAATGATGTGATCGTCTCTTATCATTTATCAACCAACATTGGGTTTGGCATTCAAAATGGAATTAGGAATGCCTTATAAACCATTAATGTTTGAAGCTATTGGATCATCTCCCACCCCGAAATATTTCATATGATATGCATGCACTCCATTCCTGTCTCGAGTTCCAAGCCCATGTATATAATAATAATAATAATCATTAAAAAAACAATTCATGAAACATCAAGTAGGGTTTGAGATCGTCACTTCACTGGTTTAGGTTTATTAACGTGTACTTGGCATTCGCTACATATATAGAAAACATAAACATCAAACTAACTCAGCTACGTAGCCATTTCTTCTTTCTTTTGTTTTGATAAAGTATGGAGGAGTGACACACTGACACACGCATGGCCAAAGACAACCAGCACAGTACATACATGGGAGATATAAAACAGAGGATATCAACTTAAGGAGAGAACTCTAGCTAGTTGTCTCCAGCCGGGTCAAATTGAAAACCTCTCAGTATCCAAGTGGGTTTTCAAGGGCACTCGGCATTTTAAAAGCTGAAAATTGGAAATTTTGAAGAATTCTTGCAGTTTAAAAAAAAAAAAAAAAAAAATCTCGCAGGCTGGATTTCTAGCAATTAGAAATCAAACAGAATAATCCAGATGCTGGGATGGTGAACTAATATGTTGTCAGAAATTCTTACAACGTACACATGCCCTCTTAATTAGATATCAGGTTGGGACTGTTGGAGTATGATATTAACCGGTGTGTGCATGTTTGGGGAATTGAAGGGTTGGCTCTAACTTGGCTTGGCGAAAACTGTTGCTTATATATAACCAATGAGACGTGCTACCAAAAGCACGTTTTATTGGTTTTCAGCTAAAGAAATCAAGTTAGTTGAAACAAATGAAATCACGAAAGGGCCCTAAATCCATGAAAGAATTGGGCATTATATATATTATAGAACAACGTACCCGGATGGCCAAACATGTAGATCTTCTCCTTCTCCTTCCGTACGTAGTTGGATTGACATCACATCTTTTGGAAATATAGAAAGGAGATGAATACGAAGAAGAAGAAGAAGCAGCAGCGTTGAACGGGATAGAAATAGGTTTCTGGGAGCTGTTAAACAAGCAAAGAGCAGTTTTGCAAGTGGGTCCTGTGGTATTCTTGTGGAAATGGGTGTTGGTGTGGTGTGAGAGGGTAGACGATCGAGAACAGGGAGAGGAGTAAAGAGCCATCAAGGAAGGAAGACCAGGCGCGCATGTAATATTGGGTGTGTAACCCTTTAGTAGATGGAAACTGGCCGGGTGCTATAAATATATATATATATTATATATATATAATATTTTTGGATGGTTGCCATTTCACATGCTGGAAAAGGCCAAGACCAATTAAATACATGGCAAAATTTTAAGACGACATTTAACTTGTGGGCCCCCCCCCTTTTTTTTTTTTTTTTTTCTCTTTTTTGGACATTTGAGTCTCAAACACGTGAGGCACTCCCACAAAAACATCTATGTCCAACTAGCTGATCAACTGCTCTTTTATTATCTCTGAAAAGAAAATTTTAAAATGATTCCCATTCTCAGATTTGATTCTCATTAATTAAGTCCTGCTGTAGGCTTAAAAGTGTTCATTTTTTTCGGAAGTAGATGGATAATGTTATACAAAGACAACAAAAGAAAAACAAAACACACACACACAGTATCAAAAATGAAAAATAAAAACGATCAGAAGGTTGCGGGGGCGAATCACCACCTTCCTGGTGTGCTCCAGTGTAATGTTGGACGACAAGTACTTTCAGATAGCTCTCCTTACATCCCACAATGCAAGTATTTTCATACTTGGACCCACCTTAATTTAATCAACTTAATCCTAGCACACATGCCTTCTCTTGTTTTGGCACAAGCATATATCTACATTGTTCCACATAATTCATCATTGGATTTAATAGACAATATATATATTGATATATACATAGTGTATACCCATTAAATCTTGATGACTTGATGAAATTAATAACTAGAATCAGTTGATCCTCTTACCAAGAATCTAGAATCATTTGATCTGCCAGATTGCTCTCCTAATTACATCCAAACCTTTTGCTATGCCTCCATTAATGATTATTATGCTTGCAAATTTCTCTATATTTTCAAGCATTAATTTATGTGACTTTTTTGCATTAAAATTAAGTACTTATAATATGCAAACTTTGATACTACAAAATTAAAGTTATCAATTGT
Organism: Litsea cubeba; assembly: GCA_012931725.1. Lineage (NCBI taxonomy): Eukaryota > Viridiplantae > Streptophyta > Magnoliopsida > Laurales > Lauraceae > Litsea > Litsea cubeba. The sequence goes on along the minus strand of CM022950.1, from coordinate 66,006,040 downwards.
CGTACTTATAATATACATCTGATGACACTCTAAACATGTTAGAGCATCTCCAACAGAGCTGCTATTTCTCCACATAGGCGGGGAACGGTCATAAATAGGATGGAAGGTTGCCTCCAATAGTTATGCCTTTTCCACCTTACAAATGGCAGAGGAGTTGGTATGCCAAATTTGGCATACCAAAAGCAACACTCCAAATTTATTTCTAGCATTAAAATAATTGAGAACATGACTGTTTGGGTCCTTTGGGATGGTTCAATGGCTATTACTTCATAACAGTGCAGGGTTGAAACGCTGATGGCACTTTCAACGGTTAAATTTATAGTCGTTTTATGGATTTTTTTTTGGATTTTTTTAAGATTTTAATGGGTAATTAAAATTATGATAATTTGAGAAACTCTTGGAGTTTGGATGCCTATAAATTATGAGTTTGGATGCCTATAAATTCTTTCAATTTTTTAATTTTTCTATCCAAAATTCACAATATTGCGGTGAGGCATCCGAATTCCCTACTGATGATACCCCAAAGAAAAAAGGTATTGGTCGAGGTGCCGACTTCAGTATAAAAGAAGATCATCTTCTCATTGGTTCGTGGTTGAACACCGGTCTGGATGCTGTGCATGGAAACAAGCAAAAACTGGGAGCCTTTTGGGAACGAGTGGGAGAATATTAATTATCACAACAATAAGCAATTTCTCAGTGCTCGAACAGAGAAAATGTTGTCACAGCGATGGCAAAATATTCAATCTCCTGTCAACAAATTTTGTGGATGTCTTGCCATAATTATTTCCAGAAATCAAAGTGGCACAAATGAACAAGATAAGGTAAAATTAAATATATATTTATATTTATATATATGAAGTTTTTATTTTATTCTTAATTTGAGCTTACATTTAATTTTTAGATTGCAGACACAAGAAAGGTTTTTGAACATCTATACGGATCAAGATTCACCTTGGGCCACGCTTGGATTTTGTTGAGGCACCAACCGAAGTGGATACAACTGCAGCAACAAGTACTAGAGAAGACATCCGTAAAAAGAGCAAAATCTTCAACTTCTGGCTACTCATCATCTTCTAATCCAAGCACTCCCATAAATATTGATGAGGATGAGACAATTAACAATGCTTATGATCCCATGATGAAACCACTAGGCAGAAAGGCTGAGAAGAGAAAGATGAAGCAAACCACTATTAACGAGCCCACACATGTTGCAGATATCATCCACAAAATGATGGACGACAAAAAGGAAAGAGATGAAAAAAAAGAGAGCTTCTTAAGCAAAAAATCAAGCAAGATGAGAAGAAGGTGCAATTATAGAGAAAATACAAATGGAGATGGAGATCATGGGTATGGATATGTCCAATATGTCTGAGGAGCAACAACAATATTATGCTAAAAAAAGACATAAAATTTTGAGAGGAGGGTTAGGTAGTGGTTTCTGAATTGTATTTTATTTTTAGAATTAATATGTACTTTTTATTTTTTTAATTAATGAAATATTGTTTGTTTAAATATAATATTGTACTTTCATTATATAAAATTGTCATATCACTAGCTATTTTATAGCCATTCGAAAAAACTAGCCATTTTATAGCCGTTGGAGAAAAGTAGCTGTTGGAGAAAACTAGCCGTTTTATAGCAGTTGGAAAAAAACTAGCCCTTGGAATATTTCATATATATAGACCACCCTAAGTTCTTACTTCTCTTCATCTCAAAATAAGAAAATATTTGGTTCATCACTTCAGAGATGTCTCAAAATTATACTGATTCCTCTTCTGACAAGACGGACGAGCTATGGCATACTGTCATAAATTTCGATTCGGATGAAGAGTTACAGATGTTGTGTAGGGCTGCTCTGGAAGAATAAAGAGAAAATTTACGAAGGAGAACGAGAGTGCATCGTGGTTCTATTCAAGGTCACGCAGTCATCCAGAGAGGACGAATCTCAGGACATCACAGGCTTTACAATGACTACTTCATTGAAAACTCTGTCTACACTCCCTCTCAATTTCGAATGAGGTTTCGAATGCGCAAACCTCTTTTTCTTCGAATTGTAAATGCAGTGGAGGCTCATGACCCATACTTTCAACAAAAAAGAAACTATGCCGGCTGCAGTGAGGATGCTTGCTTATGGAGTTGCGGTGGATGCTGTGGATGATTACGTCAGGATCGCTGAAAGTACCTTTATAGAATCATTGAAAAAGTTTGTTCAAGCGATCATTGATGTTTTTGGCAATGAATATTTGAGAACACCAAATAATACTGACATTTGTATATTGTTATCAGAAGGTGAGAGACGTGGGTTTCTTGGGATGCTGGGTAGCATAGACTGTATGCACTGGAAGTGGAAGAACTGTCCAGTTGCGTGGAAAGGCATGTATGCTCGTGGAGACCACCGCGAGCCTTCTTTGATTCTTGAAGCCATGGCATTGTATGATCTTTGGATATGACATGCTTTTTTTGGACTACAGGGATCGCACAATGATATCAATGTGTTGGATCGATATCCTATATTTACCGACCTCGCCGAAGGCCGAGCTCCTTCCGCCAACTACTCAATCAATGGTCATGAATATACAACTGGCTACTATCTTGCTGATGGCATATATCCATCGTTGGCAACATTTGTCAAGACAATTCCATGTCCTAACGGGCCAAAGGCCACAAATTTTGTTGCAGCTCAAGAATCCGCAAGGAAGGATGTGGAGCGTGCGTTTGGAGTGCTACAGGCACGTTTTTCAATTGTTCGCGGGCTTGCTCTTTTCCGGGATCGTCAAACACTTCAGCATATAATGAAGGCATGCATCATAATACATAATATGATTATCGAAGATGAACGCGATCAAAGTCTTCCACTCAATTACGATGCACAAGAGGGTGAATGTAGTGACCTTCCTATGTCACGTGACCACACTGTAGAATTTCAGGATTTCATTCAAAACCACTTGCGCATTCTTGACAAGAGAATACATTCTCAACTCTAAGCCAATCTGGTGGAGCACCTGTGGCATTTTCAAGGTTAATATGAAGAAGCTTGTGATTGACTATAATATTATGTAATTTGATTTTACCTTTTCAATGAAAAATGGGTTTCAAGTACAATTTGTGCATTTTCTATTTTTTAATAATTTATTACTTTAATAACATTTAAATCGTACCAAATCCCATTAAATATAAGTAAGATATATGTAATAAAATAAATGAAGATTAAATGAAAAAAGAATAAAATAATAATTTGACATCTCTTTTGGAGTTTTCCAAGTGAGATGCCAAATTTACATATGCCTTTTTTGCCACATAAGCCTTTATTTTTTTAAAAAAAACATATGAGAAATGGAGTACCTGTTGGAGATGCTCTTAGGACTTAGGAAGAAAGGTGCCATACCATGCCTGGCTGAAAAGCACTACCTTAATTATACCTCTGACAATTTACATGTTATTTATCAAAATAAAAAACCAATTTACGCGTTGGTTGGTATGCCTGCTTCGAATAAAGTGAAGCCACCCATCCTCCCACTCATACTAATTTCTCGCTTCCATATTCTTCCAAAGAAAAGGAAATTCTTTCCAAGGAAAAGAATCATCGCATGTGGATTTAAGAAACGAAGTATCACATGCATTAGGGTGCTTAAAGTATTTTATTAAAGGGACATTTACTTCAAAAATTCCGTTAAATAGGGTAATTACAACTAATTAAGGACCCTAAATTTTTATAATGATGACCAAGGACCTCCAGCCCAAAATCCAATATTTCATTCCGTCTTTGCCCTTGGTTACTTGATGTCAACATAACCCTAAACAACCATCTTCAACGAAACAGTCCTCTGTTTCTTCCTCAAGTCTAGCGACGGTGGGATCCAATCTGTAGTGATGATTTCCTTCGGCAACGACTGGCCCACCTTTGATCATCTTCAAACGTCGATTGGCAGCGGTTGGGAGGTCTTCTTTGGTCGTGCTGTATGCGAGGTGAGCGGGACGGGGAAGAAGAAGAGGGATGGAAGAAAAAGAAGAAGAAGAAGAAGAAGAAAAGTAGAAGGAAGAGGAAGATGAGAAAGACAGAAAAGGAAAAGAAAAGAAGGGGGCGAGCTGTGTGCGCGCAGACGATGGAGGCACAGTAACAACAGGGGCTGCGGTGATGAGGGGATGGCGAGGGGGATGATCTGGGTAGAGAAAAAGAAAAGGGGTGGAAGAAGAAGGAGAAGAAGAGGAGAAAAGGGAAGAGGGAGAGGAAAGGAGGAAGGAAGAGGAGGAGGGGAGATGTGGCAATTTGCAGCGGCACAAATGGGTGCTGGCGGACGATGCAGGGAGCAGCATCGGAGGAATGGCAACAACGCCACGCGCAGGGTGTGAGTTGGTTGGGTGTGAGTTGTAGGTTCTGCGCAGGAATGGCCGTGACGTGGGTGTGAGTTGTAGGTTTTGTGCAGGGATGGACGGGTGGTGAGAGCGGAAGAGAGAGCCTGGAGAGAGGATGTAATATGTGCATGAATGGGGATTGAGAGGAGAGCTTTTGGAGGGTGAGATGTACAATTTAAGGGGGTTTAGGGGAGAGTCCAGAGATCTGGGGCTCTCCATCCTTTATATGAGGTATGGATCCTCTCTGCGTCTCTGTTCTGGTCTTCTCTGAGATGATCGGTGGCCAGGAAACGATAGAATCCGATCGTATTCTTCTCTGCTTGCAGCGGCCTGGCAATAAGTACTTGGAGCCTGTTGAAGACGCACCAATACAAGATAGTTCGAAAGATTATGGATTTTTTTGTAATGGGATTTGTGGAGCATACTGTCCTCAATCGAAATATTGCTTTCACTCAACAGGACATGATGTACTACAGATGCAGATTAGTTGTCGACCTCTTCATCAAGCAGCGTGAATTGTATGAGATAAGGCTAAAATCTTCTGTGTGAGTCAAGCATTTTGAGTCATGGTTTAAGTGGAGAAGACACTATTAAAACGTTGAGGAATCTGTATTATGTATAAGTTTATGTGATTTAGATTCTTTGATAAAACTATTTTTGTTAATGTATATGATTTCGAATGCTCTATTTAGATTGGAAGTGACTTGTTTTGACAATAATGATGAAAACTGCCAAACAGGTTGTTAATGAGAAATACAATGCTTTTGTGGCACAGCTTCAACAAATGAGAACTTGTAATGTGTGGTTGATGTTAACAAAAATGAAGCTTCTAAATGTAATGTGTATTTTGGAGCTTTTAAATGTGGGTGGAAACGGGTTATTTTTTGTTGTATATGTTGGTGGTGAAAGATTAAAATTGCCAAACAGGTTATTTTATGTTGATGTCGACGAATCTTCTGTCGACGTCAACAAATTCACAGATCATCCTAGTTAGATTGAAAAAAAAATTATGAAAAAATAACCCAGGACTGAAGCAATGTAACAATGTAGGCCACACCTATGAATGAAGCTAAATGGACTCAAATATGACTGTATCTCAAGTTATGTAGGCCTTTAAAAACCTATATATATATATATATATATATGTATATACTAGCAACAACGACCCGTGCTTAGCACGGGGCAAAAAGTAAGATATTACGTTTTGAATTTATGAGATATCAAAATTAATTATAAACATATATTCATGCATATATATAAAAACAAGCAACATATCTTCAATCACAAATACAAGTGGTCAACATCAACAATAAACTATTACAAAGATAAAAGCTATAAAAAAATTCATTCAACAACAACATAAAAATTATAATAACAGCAATAATTACTTAAAAATATATAGAAAAACAAATTTTGTTATTACATATAATGTTAGTAACAAGAAATGCATTCAATTTTTTGTTGCCCATTGATAATTTCATAGCCCAATAAAACAAAGCCACCCCATTTGGACTTGTTTGTGCAACAAGAGCATTCTAGTTTCTGCAGATTTTTATTTCCTCATAAGAATGAAATTTTGTATTTTCGTAGAAAATCGAAGTCCACTCTATTAAGGAAAATGATTCATTTTTTTCTTCTATGCAAGGAAGTCCACTCTATTAAGGAAAATGATTCATTTTTTTCTTCTATGCAACAAAAATACATCACACCAAACAACATAATATTGTTAACAAAGAAAATCATAAAAATATGCAATCCTCTCGTTGCACAAATCCATCATTTTTTTTAATTTCACATAGGCCAATGGTCATTTCAATCCCTCCACATAAACTTCTTTTCTACCCCTTTGAAGTAGCACCAATACCATTTTAGAACTGATCAAACTATTTTTTAGATCTAGATTTTTTAAAAAAATGTATAAACATCTTAACTTTAAAAGCCATAAATTGTGAGACTTTAAAACCACAGGCTAGTGTTATTCGATCCTAATAATAATTGGCACACCTTGGATCAATGTACATATCTCTTAATTATGAGTCCATGCGGGCCAAACCTGGGGTCATATGTCTATATAATCAGATTAGAAAAGGATGCCTATAAGATTCAACCAAAAAACTCCAACCTCAAAACATTTTTATCACAAGCCCATCCATGAGGTGGTCTACCAGAAGGCCAGGTCTGATTTTTGTTCACATGTGATAATCGTTGAATAGAGTAGAGCTGTATTTGAAAATTAAAAGAAAATGATATTTTTAATGAAAAATCTATCAGAATGAATTGTAGAAAAGGTGAGCCCGAAATATTAAAATAAAAAGATGACAATCTTAAGAGGATGTAAGATAGATGGTGTTGAGAGAGAATAACTGTAGCAAAATAGAGAGATTTTATGGGATATTGATTAAGAGACTTTATGAGATAGAGGATAGGGATAAAGAGATTTTTTTGGAGAAAAAGGCCCGTGCTAAGCCCGGTCCCAAAAAGAAAAATATTATTAAAATTTAAATTTTTTTTGAAAATATTTTAAGATAGAAAAAAGAAAGGAGAAACATATAAAATTCTCTAAGAGAAATAAATCTATTTATCTATCTTTAAGAGAAATAAATCTATTTATCTATCATCATTGATATTCGATGCATCAAGATTCTACATAAAAAAGAAAAAAAATAAAATAAACTTACAAAACCTACAAACCAAATTCACAATTATAAATCTCCACCCATTTTTTATCTTCCTGTGATTTTTAGAAAGAAAATAAAGAAATATGCTATAAGCTAGTTGTTGTCATGTCTTTTAAATTATAGAATTATTTATAATATTAAAATAGAAAAATTGAAGATGGGCATAATAATTTAAAAATAATATTTTAGATAAATCTTGAGGTGGAAGGAGCATTCTTGTGAGTTTCAAAAATAGTTTCTCTAAGACACATGATGGGTGGGCCAAGGTTTCAAGGAAAATAAATCTTTACTCTATTGCCATCTAATTGCGATTCCATGGTTAGATCTCACCCACCGCACACTACAATCATTGTATCGTGACACGTGTTCCTAATCTTCCTTAATGATATTGACGATTTTATTTTTCAACGGCTGCAATTTGATCATGGCGATTGATCTGATAAAAGGCATAATTTAATCAGAGACCACATGATCAAATCTTGTATACGTGGGACCCAGTAATTTGGGCATTGTTCTTCCCAGCCACCTCACCAGAGGCTTTGTTGATGGCACTGCACAGTCTACGCCCATCTCATTGTTCACGTTCATACATGTATGCCATGTATGGAACAATAGAGAAGCTGTGTGGTTTGATTGTAGCGGTGGGCAAGCATGCCCATGAAATCAAATGGTTGATAATAATAATAATAATAAATCATTTACCATATTAATCTTTGTATTGCATCGAGACATTTATAATGGGATACAAGTCCTTCATGATTAAGTCGTTCATGATTACTGCTTAATATTATATGGAAATTGAAAGATATGGGTCCATAATCCATATATAAAGTCTTGATCAAATATCTCGACAATTTTAGTGGGGACCGTAGGATCCTTATATATATTGTCTCAGGTTACCAGTCCCACATGTAAAGGAGCTATATTAATCCGTGAGAGGGTCCCACTACAGAAATAAGTTAAATGTGCGGGGCCACTAATTGATTTGCATCCATTAAGAAACCAGACAACGGCCAACGGGCTTGCCTCCCTCCATCAGTGGGGCCCACTCTTATAAAAAAGGGGTTAAGAGAAGGTCATTGGGATCTCATCCAATACTGGAGTTCAATCTTGAAATATATTTAATACGAAAGAAAAGTAAAGGAGCAACAGCTCGGATTTCATTCATCGGCAGGGCCCACAAAACATATTTAACGTGGGACCCATTGATGATTGAAGATCTAAGGAAAAGAAAACAAACCGACTGTAAAGATTTGCTTATAATTTGGATAATGGCAAGAAATAGGACCCAAATTCAAAAGTTCATAAAAATCTCTAATGAGAGAGGTTTTAGGAGAGAAAAAGTAGCCCAAAGTGAGGTGGGACCTTAAAACAATGTGGATTTTTTGTGCATATTTCTCTAAAAGAAGAGACTTTTTAGGGATGACGTGGCACCTCTCAGAACCCACCTCCTCCTTTGCTTTAATATATACTAGCAAAACCCCGTGGATAACAACGAAACCACCAAATGCACAGACTGATATGAATTATTTTTAATAAATTTATTAATTAGTAAACTTGTGAGTCCTTTTTTTTGTTGCTAATTTGATCTTTATGTTTTTTTTCAAATATTTTATTCTTTAGGTAAGGCATGAATTGATTAAGAAAGATCAAATGATCATAGACCTAACAAATTGACCTGATATATTTAAGTGGGACCAAGATGAATGGGTCCATCATCTCTATTCTAATCATTTATAAAATCATATGATGCGGGCTGGGACCCATTAATTGATTGATAAAGATCAAATGATCAAATGATCATAGACCTCTCAAATTGACCAAACTTAACCTATTTAAGTGGGACCCCCAAGATGAATGGGGTCCACCATCTATATTCTAACCGCCCATAAAACCATATTATGCGGGATGTGACCCATGAATTGATTAAGAAAGATTAAAGGATCAAATGATCGTAGACCTAACAAATTGACCTAATATATTTAAGTGGGACCCAGATGAATGCGGTCCACCATCTTTATTCTAACCTTCCATAAAATCAAATATTGCGGGCCGGGACCCATTAATTGATTGATAAAGATCAAATGATGAAATGATCATAGACCTCTCAAATTGACCAAACCTAGCCTATTTAAGTAGGACCCCCAAGATTAATGGGGTCCACCATCTATATTCTAACCGTCCATAAAACCATATGATGCGGGCTGAGACCCATGAATTGCTTGATAAAGATCAAATGATCATAGACCTCACAAATTGACCAAACCTAACCTATTTAAGTGGAACAACCCAGATGAATGGGGTCTACCATCTCTATTCTAACCGTCCATAAAATCATATTATGCGAGATGGGACCCATGAATTGATTAAGAAAGATCAAATGATCAAATGATCGTAGACCTAACAAATTGACCAAATACTTTTAAGTGGGACCCAGATGAATGGGGTCCACCATCTTTATTCTAACCATCCACAAAATCAAATGATGCGGGCCGGGACCCATTAATTGATTGATAAAGATTAAATGATCAAGATGAATGGGGTCCACCATCTATATTCTAACAGTCCATGAAATAATCTGATACGGGCTGGGACCCATGAATTGCTTGATAATAATCAAAGTATTAAATGATCATAGACCTCATAAATTGACCAAACCTAACCTATTTAAGTGGAACCCCCCAGATGAATGGGGTCCACCATCTTTATTCTAACCGTCCATAAAACCATATTATGCGGGATGGGACCCATGAATTGATTTAAAAAGATCAAAGGATCAAATGATCGTAGACCTAACAAATTGATCAAATATGTTTAAGTGAGACCTAGATGAATGGGGTCCACCATCTCTATTCTAACCGTCCATAAAATCATATGATGCGGGCCGGGACCCATGAATTGATTGATAAAGTTCAAATGATCATAGACCTCATAAATTGACCAAACCTAATTTATTTAAGTAGGACCCCAAAGATGAATGGAGTCCACCATCTATATTCTAACCGTTCATAAAACCATATGATGCGGGCTGAGACCCATGAATTGCTTGATAAAGATGAAAGGATCAAATGATCATAGACCTCACAAATTGACCAAACCTAACCTATTTAAGTGAAACCCCCCAAATGAATGGAGTCCACCATCTCTATTTTAACCATCTCTATTCTAACCGTCCATAAAATCATATTATGCGGGATGAGACCCTTGAATTGATTAAGAAAGATCAAAGGATCAAATGATCATAGACCTAATAAAGTGACCAAATATTTTTAAGTGGGACCCAGATGAATGAGGGCCACCATTTTTATTCTAACCGTCCATAAAATCAAATGATGCGGGCCGGGACCCATGAATTGATTGATAAAGATCAAATGATCAAATGATCATAGACCTCTCAAATTGACCAAACCTGGCCTATTTAAGTGAGACCCCCAAGATGAATGGGGTCCACCATCTATATTCTAACCGTCCATGAAATAATCTGATGCGGGCTGGGACCCGTGAATTGCTTGATAATGATCAAAGTATTAAATGATCATAGACCTCATAAATTGACCAAACCTAACCTATTTAAGTGGAACCCCCCAGATGAATGGGGTCCACCATCTTTATTCTAACATTCCATAAAACCATATTATGCTGGATGGGACCCATGAATTGATTTAAAAAGATCAAATGATCAAATGATCGTAGACCTAACAAATTGATCAAATATGTTTAAGTGAGATCCAGATGAATGGGGTCCACCATTTCTATTCTAACCGTCCATAAAATCATATGATGTGGGCTGGGACTCATGAATTGATTGATAAAGTTCAAATGATCATAGACCTCATAAATTGACCAAACCTAATTTATTTAAGTGGGACCCCAAAGATGAATGGAGTCCACCATCTATATTCTAACCGTTCATAAAACCATATGATGCGGGCTGTGACCCATGAATTGCTTGATAAAGGTCAAAGGATCAAATGATCATAGACCTCACAAATTGACCAAACCAAACCTATTTAAGTGGAACCCCCCAGATGAATGGGGTCCACCAACTCTATTTTAACCATCTCTATTCTAACCGTCCATAAAATCATATTATGCGGGATAGGACCCATGAATTGATTAAGAAAGATCAAAGGATCAAATGATCATAGACCTAATAAATTGACCAAATACTTTTAAGTGGGACCCAGATGAATGGGGTCCACCATCTTTATTCTAACCATCCACAAAATCAAATGATGCGGGCCGGGACCCATTAAGGTCTTTTGAGTGTGTAATAGATATAAAGATTTTAGGGATAAGGGCAACTCCGGAAATGATCTCATAGAGAGATTTTAGGCTTTTGAGTAGAAGATGATTCTTGATGGAGAGATTTTAGGTCTTTTGAGTGTGTAATAGATATAAAGATTTTAGGGATAAGGGCAACTCCGGAAATGACATTGCAAAAAAATTTGAGTTGCGCCATGTATCTTTATGTGAGGAAATGTATACATCCTTTAGTAATATAGATAATATGTAAATGGAATCGTTTAGGCAGAAGATTGCTAATAATTTAGCAGCACACGTACGGTTTTCAAGAATACAAAACTGAAATTAAACCCTGTTCAACGTGTCGAGGAACATTGTCGAGGTCATAGATGATTTATTCTCAAGCTTTTAGCCTTTCTACAAAAGTTGAGCATCACTTGTCTAAATGAAAAAGAAAAATTAGATACACTGACCGACTGCGTAATAGAGCTTCCAGATATACAGATAAAACAGAAACCAGATCAAGAAAAAGAAAAACAGTAGCCAATAATTCAGACAAAACAGAAAAAGGTACAATTAGGAATATAGATGAGAGATTTTAATGCAAAATTATGCTCAATCACTACTCATCTAACTTGGAAGGCCTATTTAAATGATAGAAAGTGAAGAATAATTCCATACAGTTCATTGGATGAGGAGAAATTGTACGTAGCAAGTTCAAAACTACTCCTAGTTAGCTTTTTATAAACAAGGCAAGATCCAAAAGGTGAAGATTCCCCTAGCGAGATTCACCACTTTCGATCAATACAATACTAATTCTCTAATTTGTGTTAGTGAGCAAAGGAAAAATCATTTTAAACTGTTTATTTAAACATATAAAATCTTACTTTTTAATGGTTAAATGTAACTTTTTTGTAACAAAAGACTAATCTAATCAGAGAAACAAGTGCTCTCTCCTAGTACCATAAGAGGTATAGGAGAAATCCCTCTTCTTCCTCTTTAAAGCGACACAATTTAATTGTTATGTTTATTCTTGCTCATGCTATATACAACTCTACATGTGTATTATGTATACAAAATACATAAGTCATTTTTTAGGTGTGAAACGAAAGTAGGACCTTGCCAGATACATCACATGATAAACCAATCTTTCCAACATTAGTTAATGAAAAGGTGTTGATTGATTACATTTGAGTACATTTTCATTTTGATGGTTGAGAGCGCAGCATTTAAAGCCTTTCACCAAGTGAGGCAACGATAACTGAGAAGGTGTAAATGATACCATAACACAAAACTACAAGTCCAGATCTTGTAAGCTGTCTCACTCATGCCTCTCATCAGGGGTGTGTAGCTTCATGGTGGGGCCCACTATCCCACCGACTCAAAGTAAATATGTGCCTTTTTGGTAGACTTTTCCTAAATTATACTCCAATAAAAGTTGATCCTATTATAAGATCGAGTATATGATTACTGATGCTTCATGCTCAATCCCTTAAAAACTACGCCTATTGGCATAAAACTTATAATCAGCCCAAAGTGAGTTTCCAATAAGTAGGCTTCATAGTGAAACTCCACTTGTCTCATCGTAGCATACTTGAACACCCAATTTGAGAGGAGCCAATTGCCATTAACTCCCTAGGCTCTGCCGGCAATGTGCCCACGAGCTAGGTGGTTCATGCTTAGGGACAACAAAGGCACCCCTGAAAATTCTACTAGATAGACACATGAATGCATATAGCGATGAGACACATTTTCATGGGCGGCCAAACTGTTATTCGGCAAGGATTAGTCCTGCACTGATAGTTGCTCACTGTACCCCACCAACTATCAGTCCAGGCATTTAGTGCTCATCAGTCATTACCCACCTGGGACTTGACATCGACTCAAAAATCAAAATTGACAACCCTTTATGTTGGGTAGACCCTTCAACTTTTAATTATTAGATAATTATTATTATTATTATTTTTTGCTGACGCAGGGTGTCCCAGCTAGAAGTGTACAAAATGACCCGGTAACCCGACCCGACCCATGGGTCAATGGGTGGGTCACTCCACCCACAATTTTTGTGCTCGACCCGACCCGACCCGTGACCATTGGTACGGGTAACGGGTCTCACGGGTCGGGTAACCGGGTGACCCGTGAACCCGATTTTTTTTTTTTTTTTTTTTTTTTTTTTGTAGAAGACCAAGGATAAAAATCCAAGAGATATGCCCACTTGTCAAGATGTGGTTTTAATTTCTCTTAGATGTAGTTCACCGACCAATTTCTAAATATTTGAGTTATTATATTGGTCTCATGTCTATGAACTCAAGGCCCATGTATACTATAATATATTTAGTGCGAGGAATATTTATTTTATTCCTATCAACAGATTAAGATGATCTCACATGAAAAACACGGTACGTTTTGAAGCCTTATTAGTTATTACATCTATTTGACATCAATTTGTTTAGATTTGTTGAATCTTGAATATCTTGTTGATTGTATTTAATCATTTAATTGGTGACCACTGAATTAATGGTCAAGATGAGAGTGATTACGTAGTTGAAATTGGACGTGGTTTTCGAGTCAAACCGCAACTACTTTTTTTTGTACACCCCTACACATGGTACAAAAGAAGGCCAACAAACAACCGCAACCACTTTTTACTTTTACATAATTACATCTAATCACTTTTAGTTCTCTAACAATTATCTGAAAGTTGTTTACATAAACAATTTGGTCTTCTATATGAAAAAAAAAAAAAAAACTGACCCGAACCCGACCCGTTGAACCCGTGACCTGTTTGACCCGTGACCCGTGACACAAACGGGTCGGGTTCGGGTGGGTTTTCACCCACAAAAATTTAGACGGGTCGAGTCGGGTTTGACCCGAAACCCGCGGGTTTCGACCCGTGAACACCCCTAGTCCCAACCCTTCGGGCCGGACTAATCCTTGCGGGCCCAGGAGGCAAAGCCGGGTAAAAACCCCCTATGGCCCCAGTGTGGCAGCGCAGTTTCGAACCCTCAACCTCCGGGAGCAAACCGTGGTCCTAGGCCAACTGAGCTACCCCTTGGGGTTAATTATTAGATAATTTACCCACAAGGAATCCAAATCATAACTTCCCAATCCCACCCTGCCACAACTGACATGCATGAAAGTGGCCCGCACAACAGAATCCATAAATCTAATTTTAGGATGTTTGGCAGGATGTCTGCAACTTTGAATTTTATTACAGACGGTCTGCGATTTAATTTCATACAGCCAAACGTCTCTCCTACTATTCTATAAACTTGAAAAGTCAATAATGTCATTTTCACCTCTTATCGCTTTATTAAAAAAACGTAAAGGTCAAAATTACAAAAGCTTGCCAAAGAATGAACGAAAGCGGAAAAAGGGGTCTTGAAATTCAACTGCATGCAAACGCGGGAAAGTGGATCAGAGAAGTATATTACATCAAGCATTCGTAATATTTTCAAAGATATTGTTTCATCGTCGAGTTGGTGATTAAATATTCAATGAAATCTAGCAAATACACAATCTACACCAGTCCAGGTATCTCACATCTAAACTGTTAACATTCGCTCACTCCAAGACAAGTAAGTTGGATATTTTCTCATTTGCAAACCTTCATCGTGTTGGAACCCTATCTATCTGTCTATCGCAGACTCAAATAAATTATTATAGAACTCGGATAAATTTATTCCAAAACTCAAATAAATTTGTCAAAAAACTCAGATAAATTTATACAAAACTCAGATAAATTTATTTCAAAACTCAGATAAATTTGTGTAAAACTCAGATAAATTAAAAAAAATGAGAAGAAAGAAAATTGTGGGATATAGATTAAAATCTAAATCATCATAACCTTATTTCTTTGACTCGGATTGATCTGAACCCTATTTATTTTATTCGGATTGCAGATGCTATATTAAACTAGTAAGGTCGCTCTCTTACAAAAGTCTACTTTGAAAACTCGAAGGTTGCAGAATCTGTCCCACATGCTTAAAACGAGTGCATATGAATTTCTTTAGAAAGTATATTTTCTAAGAATATCACTATCGATTGCTATTACAATTTGAAATTCAAAACCCGATCTACAATGAATCACATGGGGAAATCAGTCATAAATGATCGCTTATGAGCTTAATTTAAGGGCTTAAATTACGTGACATGTTCAGACGGTTATGCGTGACGTATTACGACAGTTACAGGGGCAAATCAGTCATGACAATGTGTGATCTGGAGTATTTAGAGACCTCTAGCTAAAATATGTCCAACTGCCTGGACTAAAGGCCTAAAACGAAACTTTGTGGACCAGAGCCTTTAAACGACACAGTTAAGTTAAGGGACCTTTCACTAATTTATCCTTTAATAACTTTGCCACGGGTCAAGTAGTGGTGAAATTCTCGATCGTTACGTACCATTCACGTCATTCGAAGATCTCTATTCCCAAATCGTATACATTAGATTACTTCAAGATAGAATAATTAATTTGATTTAGTTTGATTATTAGTTTACTAATGAGTCAAGTCTAATCAGATATATTAGTTAATTTCCTGCAAGGACTCTAAAATCAAAATATATTATATCCGAATCAAAGTCTAATAAGTAATATTACATATATGGTACTAATAACGATACGTATCTTCATTTTACCTTGTATGTATGTATATATGCATGTATATAAATAGATGAAAGGGGTTTTGACCATACAGGGTATAAAATACCCTGTATTCCTTGAAATGGTGTTAACCAAAAGCATATCCCAAATATGGGTATCATATAGAAAAACTCTTTTTTTTTCCAGTTTTAACCTTTTTGACAAGAGAGAGGAGAGATGAGAGAGAGAGAGCAAATACCATCCTTTTAAGCCCCTAACAAGAGAGAGAAGAGAGGATGTTTACAGCTAGACCCCCAGGCCCCAACAACAACCTCTCTTCCCCATCTCACCTTCTCTAAAATCGTAAAAAACCCACACCCACATTTCCTTCCATCTCTCCAAAACCCTAAACCCTCTCTTCCTCCTCTCCAACCCTCTCACAACAACCCCACCAACACCGCCATCTTTTTCTTCATCATCATCATCTGTACCCACCCAATCAACAACATGCTCAGCCGCCTCTCCATCCGCCCACAGTTCATCGACGGCCTCCGAGTTACCGATGCCGCCACCATGGAAATCGGCGAGATGGTCCTCACCGGGAAGATCAACAAGAACCTCGTCCCCCTTATCAACCATGCCGTCGCCACCGCCGTCGGCCTCTGCGGCAAGGACGAACACCTCCTCACCGCCCACCCCTCAGCCAACTCCGCCACATTGAGCTTCGTTGGCGACGCTGCCCGTGTGGACCCGGCCATCCCGTGTCTCATGTTTTGTGGGATTGGGTGAAGAACTGTATGGTTTGACATGTTAACATCGATGTAAAAACTCATTGTATACATTTTGTCATTGTAGATGGATGTGTGGTACTTCACAAAAAAAACAGTGAAGCATTCTGGAACTCCATTGTTTGTATAAGTCGCCAAGTGACTGTGCGATATCGCATAAAATGTAATGAATTACAGTCTCATATTTGCTGTGGGTTTTACTTGCTCCATATCAGGTCTAACTGCATGGCTTCATACTTCGTAAGAGAAGATCTGTGCTGCTTAAAAAATACATTAAAGTCCTCACTGTAGTCACAAAAATAACTGAAGCATTCTGGAGCTTCACAGTTTTTGTTGGTGGCCAAGTGTCTGTGCGATATTGCACAAAATGCAATGAATTACAGTCCCATATTTGCTGTGGATTTTACTTGCTCCATATCAGGTCTAACTGCATAGCTTCCTACTTCGTAAGAGAAGATCTGAGGTGCTTAAAAAATACGTTAAAATCCCCACTGTAGTCACAAAAATAACTGAAGCATTCTGGAGCTTCACAGTTTCTGTAGGTGGCCAAATGTCTGTGCAATATTGCACAAAATGCACTGAATTATAGTATCCTGTTTGCTATGGATTTTAATTGCTCCATATCAGGTCTTACTACATGGTTTCCTACTTCATAAGAGAAGATCTGGGCCACTTAAAAATACATTAAAGTCCCTACTATAGTCAGAAAAATAACTGAAGCATTCTGGAACGGAGGAAAAAAGGGAGGGCAAATGAGCAGTATATATAATGACTCTTCAGTTTATGCGATATCGCAAATATTTGCGATATCGCACAAGAAGGGTAAAACTGGAAAAAAAAAAGAGGCTCTCTGTACGATACCCATATTTGGGATATACTTTTGGTTAACACCATTTCAAGGAATACAAGATATTTTATACCCCGTACGGTCAAATCCCCTAGATGAAATCCATCTCTCCTTGTGGCAGTGGCAGTGGTGAGGTGGGTGAGTCGTGAGCTGAGGGAGGCCTGACTAACTGATGAGGGGAGTTGAGGGGAAAGGAGTGGAAGAATGGATATCAAAGTTGCAGCCCTTTGCGGTTTCCTTTCGCAAAGCCTCATGTAATCGTGGTCTAATACGCTCAGGCAATTCATATTCATTTTCATATCTCTCTCTCTCTCTCTCTCTCTCTCTCTCTTGTGCTTAGGCTCTTTTTTCTGTTATCCTTCCTCTACTTTATTATTATTATTTTTGGCAGCGATTGAGATATGTAATGTAGGGAGTCCATCAAAGGAATGGACATTGAGCCTCTCCCTTTGATAAACACAGATCTGGAGATCGGGGGCTCTTTTCCTGAGGTTGTGGAGGCATTCCGTCGCAAGATACTCGAATCTGATTGCATTCTCTTTGCTTCTCCTGAGTACAATTACTCCGTCTCTGGTAACTCATTTTCCTCTTGATGATTTTTTTTTTGGTTTTGCTTTATTTGTTTTCGCAAAGCCTGTCAATTTACATGCATGGATATATATATATATATATATATTATATATATATTATTCCTCAACAGACCAGGGATCAGATGGCATCTTCTTGACCAGGGATCACATGGCATCTTCTTGTTTTTTTTTTTTTTGTTATATGTGGAAGTTCTAGCTTAATTACCAATAGCAGTAGTCAGTAAGTTTGACAAACACTTCTTTTTTCTTTTCTTTTCTTTTTCTCGCTATTGGAGGGCTCCCAATCCATTAAGGCTGGATTAATCTCTCAGGGCTCAGAGGGAAGCCGGATAAACTCCCCTGTAGCCCCAGTGTAGTAGTATAATTTCAAACCTACAACCACGCATTATCAAACAATAACATCATCTCTTCTAATCTTTGTATTTTATGCTCTCTTCTTTTTTCCCGGCCTTTTCATTTAAAAAAAAAAAATGATATCAGCACCTTTGAAGAATGCGATTGACTGGGCATCCAGACCTCCAAATGTATGGGCGGGTAAGCCTGCTGCTATTGTAAGCACAGGAGGAGGTTTTGGCGGTGGCAGATCACAGTACCATCTTCGACAAATTGGACTCTTCATTGATATTCATTTCATCAACAAGCCTGAATTATGCCTACTTGAATTCCAACCTCCACAGAAATTTGACAGTGATGGCAACCTGATCCATTCTGAATCAAAGGAAAAACTAGAACAAGTTCTCTTATCATTGCAGGCATTTGCTCACAGGTTCCAGGGTAAATATTGAAATTACGGAGATTGGAGCATTGCTGCAGAGTGCTTGGTCATATGTTATTCAGTACCTAATATCTGTTTCGGCTGCTATTATCTATCTGAAATGAAGAACTGGAATATAGTAGGTAAAATGTAGAAGAGATGTGCAGAAGCTCATATTGCCATGAAAAATGTGTTTCTGATCACCAAGTTGTTTTTGTTGTTCCTTGACACATCTCTTGTTTCTCGTCCCCTATATCACATCCATGTGAGATCAATCATCCACGTAGTTTCACTCTTAAATCCCACAAGCACCTCATATTTTCACCATTTGATTCAACATGTAGTTTACACCCAATTAATTCCCATCAAAAGCAAATACAAGTTAACAAAAAAAAAGTAGACACTTTGCTGGCCAATATATATATATATATATATTCACTTTTGAGTTATATAGAATGCTGGTTGTTAATTGAATAATTATTTGATGGTTGGAGAATGTGGTTGTCACTTTATATTTCATACATTATTTGCAAATTCTTAATTTTATATGCACAATGTGTAAAAGATTTAAATGATCATTGATAGTCATTGATTTAGATTGGAAATATGAGTACAAAAGTTAAACACAAGTGCTTTAAAAAAAAATAAAAAAAAAGTGGTTAAGTTGATGGAACAATTATGAGTAACATCTTGCATTGATCATTGTCAAAGACCTAATCTAATAATGATCTGTATGTCTTCTAGTTTATTATATTGATGTTTTCGGGAAGGAAAAATATTATGGAACAATTATGACTACCATCTTGCATAAATCATTATCAAATATCTCATCAATCTAATAATGATCTGAATGTCCCTTCTAAGAAGCAGTCTGTGTAGAGCCCATTTCTGCGGAAAGAGGCGCTCATGTTTGGGCGCGGGGACGATTTCAGTTGGAAATCCACCCTTTTAGCCTCGTAAAGAGGGGATCCAGGAATCTGACGTGGATATGACAGATTTGCGGTGCCACGGCCCCTTACCAACGGCACCCTAAAAAGGAAGGATCTGATCCATCCAAGTTATTATTATTTTTTCGTTGGCAGCAGAGTAATATTTCAAGAGAGGTCGTTTGTTGAAACTATGCTTCTCATAAGAGGGCCTGAAGGCAAGAGAGTTTAGACTAACTAATGGATGGATGCAGACCCATAACATAGACCCAGGGACATGGGTACCTGATGATGCATCATTAAAGAAAGAGAATATTACAGAAGAAGGAGGAAAAAAAAAAAAAACATAAAACTAAGTACAAGGGAGAGATACCAACCAGAAATACATGCGAAAGAAACAGAACAGAAGAAACATTCAACTACGATACAAGATCCTAAAAGGAGCTCTGAAAAGCATCACTTTTCTCTCTCCTTAACCAAGAGAATTCGCCACTTCACAAGTGGCTCCTAAAGATGAGCTTCAAAACTAATTCTATAGAGGAGCAAAGGTCAACAAACCACTGATAAAGTAGCAATCAGTCTCACACTACCGGACAGGTCCTCACGCTGAAAATACTACTCCTAGACAAGTGATCCACAGTCTAGATAAAAATAAAAAATAAGAAAGAAGAGGATTTTACGGGAAAAAAAAAAACCTTAGATGTTTTGTGCACGAAAAAGGACCTCATATTTCAACTGCACAAAAATGACCCTCCTGCCAAGTTTAACATGCTTTTTAACCTTTTACTTTCAATTGAACAGTGACGATATCATCACTCGTGACTTCTTCCTCCTCTTCCATCCTCGTATACCCTCCACGACCGCCTCCGCCACCTCTTATGTTCAATCCATTGCCGTCTCCAACCCGAGCATTCGTTTTGTTGATCTTCCATTCGTGGATTTCCCATATGAAAATAACATAAACCCGACAACCTTCGACACTCTCTTCGTAGAAAAGTAAGTCCCATGTCAAAGAAGCCCTAAAAAAACATCATCTTCTCCTCCTACCCGCATCGCTGCCTTCATCATAGACTTCTTTTCAACAACTATGATCGATGTCGGCAAAGAGCTTGGCATCCCTACATACATCTACTTCCCATCTGGTGCAACCCTCTTGGCGCTCATGCTCTATCTCCCAACACTAGATGTCAAAGTTCCAAGTGAGTTCAAGGACTACCAAGGAGAGGTTCAAGTTCCCGGCATATTGCCTATGCCTCCGCTGGTGATGATGAGCCGGTTTGAGACATAACAAGGGTTAGCTTTGGACTGATAGTAGCATGGGTTCATCTCTCTCTCTCTCTCTCTCTCTCTCTCTCTCTCTCTCTCTCTCTCTCTCTCTCTCTCTCTCTCTCTCTCTCTCATACTTAAATTCATTAAAGAGCAAAACAGTAGGATAGACTTGTACTGCAACGAGGAACAACTACAATCTATGATGCACGGATACTTCGAAATGGGCAACGTATCGTGTCGTATCGTATCCGATACTTCACTTTTTATGTGTAAAATCCGTGTCCGTGCCGTATCTGTTGCGTATCCTAGCCATAACTATTCCGTAGCTGGGCATCAGAGGCTACAATAGACCCCCTAAGAGCATGAAACAAACAGAACAAACCCTGCAAAACAACCTAGAACGACGGACACCACCCCAAAACATTACTACAGGACAGCCACATCTTTCCAATTGAACATGATTTGGTCTACAGTATAGTCTCTGAAAATGGGTTCATTTCTCTTCATAGAGTAAAATATTAAGAGTCCATTGAATTAATTAGAAATTGGCTCATAAAAGTACTTTTAGTTTCTTACATTCAAAATGGCAGTATTAACAAGGGTAGCTAAAGCCCTACAAAGAACAAACGAATACAAGATCACAAGCACCCACAAGTGCCAAAGAAACAGACAGGACGACAGCTGGACTTGCCCCAAAAAACAGGGTAGAAAATTACAGCCCCAAATAGGTGAGGAGAGAGTGAAGATGCCTGCCTTTAAAACCCTAAGATTTAATATTGCTAAAGGCCATTTTCAAGTCTGCCATCATCAGCCCAATGACTTTTCCAGAAGAGTACACAAAACATTAGCAAAAACAGCTTCCAAGCGTTCCAACAGATGCTGCAATAAATATAGCCCCACACCCCACACACAAATTTACAACTCTGTTTATAATCTAAAAAGGGGGCGAGAAATGGAGTGGGGGAGATGAAAAAAGAGGAAAGAGAAGATGAAGAAAAAGTAGGAAGAAGAAGACACGAGCGGCAATATCATCGCTGCTCAAATGGAACAAGCGACGATATAAGGTAAAAAAAAAAATGTTAAACTTCATGGGAGGGCCTTTCTTGTGCAGTAGAAACTATAAGGTCATTTTTCGTGCACAGGACATCTAAAGGTTTTTTTTTTTCCGTAAAATCCTTTAGATGTCCTCATGTAGAGTCCTTTCCCGTGCCATGTAACCAAAGAGTGGTAACTCAGTTGGTAAAGGACTCTGCACCTCAGGAAGCGAAGAGGTCTTGTGTTTGACACCTACCTTCATTGGCCACCTCCCATAGTTTTACCTGGTGCATGTGGATAGGAGGGTTTGCATGTTGCCCCTGGGGATTAGTTCTCAGTTGTCCGGTATCGAGTGTCCCTCGGGCTCAGGGCCAAAGGCTCTTGGGCTGGGCGAGGGATACCCTGGGCTATCAAAAAAAGGAAAGAAAGAAAAAAAAAAAAAAGGAGGAACAAAGGGCATGCATTCCAACCAACCAAAAAATGAAGTCTCCACAGGCTCTCTTTTTCTTTTAAGGCCAAGAGATTGAATTCGGAGGATCACTGGCAAAGGGCATGCATTCCAACCAACCAAAAAAGAAGTCTCCACAGGCTCACTTTTTCTTTGAAGCCCAAGAGATTCAATTCGGTGGATCACTACCAAAGGGCATGCATTCCAACCAACCAAAAAAGAAGTCTCCACAGGCTCTCTTTTTCTTTTAAGCCCAAGAGATGGAATTCGAAGGATCACTGGCAAAGAACTATTAGATAAAGATCTAGACTAGATAGAGACGACTTTAGAAAAAAACAAGACCCACATAACATGGAACTGAGGACCATCCATACAACAAGCAACCTATTATCCCGAGTGACCATCCATACAACAAGCAACCTATTATCCCGAGTAAAAAAGATCTGCATTTGAGCACAAAGCGGGATCATCAATATTAGAGAGAATCTCCAGATGTGATATCACCACTATATTAGAGAAAGAATCATCGTTAGGGAGGAAAAGATTCAACCCTTTTTTAAATTACAAATCTGCTCTTATAATAATCAGCCCAAAAAATTTATAAAGTAAGAATACAGCAAGCACATCAGATGTTCACAAGTTATAGGTCAATGAGGCTGTCACTTTTTTCATGCATATAGTTAGTGCCTAAAGTGGGCAGCAAAAGAGCAAATATTTTCAATTGTCAAGAGAGCCCAACAATTCCCTTCAAGGGCTGCTTTCAACATAAGTGCAGATTTTGATATAAAGTGACTACCATCTTCAGTTTTGGTGGCCAATAACCAATCCCACAACAGCAGATGCACACATGAATAGACCCAAATAAAAGAACTAGCATCTCCACATTTCAGCAACCAGTTGAGGAGGCTTACAACCCAAACGAATACAAGGAAAGTAATACTGTCTGAACTATTTTCTATGGCAGCAGTAAATTAATGGTTGTAAACAAATACAAAGAGAGCAATAGTTCTTTCTACAAAAAATCTTTATTCATTCAGTTCAAGGCTTCTGGCATAAAATACTCCCAATGTAAGCCAGTAATATTATTGTTAGTGGGAGTGACTCGGGGAATTTATCAATTGCAGAATTTCTCATGTCATTCTTCAACATGGACGACACCTTGGTAATGAAGATGTTGGCTTGGGTCTGATGCTAAACCTATTGAGACACCACTTCAAGTTAATGTCAAAGTACAAACAGGATGAAGAACCTGTATCATATCCTACCCCATATCAGACCTTTTTGCTTTTCTTATATATGTTACAATAATCAGGTCCGATATTTCACATGATGTTCATATTTTCAACCAATTCATGTAAAATCTAAGACATTCGATTGCCCGTCTACTGAATCCTTTCCTTTCATCATGGGTCTTCAAAAAGGTGGCTTACTTTTACCTACTTTTCAACTCACTGCTCAGGTTGATTGCCCAGGCTATCCAGACACTGGTCATTCCATTGCTAGTCAGTGCATCTTCTTGGCAGTACCTTAATCTCTAAAATGTGAAAAAAACAAGATTGCATTTCAAAATTTTGTAAAGACAGAATATCAAGTCATGTCCTATGCTTGCTCTGAGATCCTTGATTAAAAGGCCTTTTAGCACAGCTTTGTATTCGCCACAGAAGGATCCAAATCTAATCCTCATGCTGAAAATACCAGTGGCTTCTTCAACTTGGTTCCAATCCCATATTCCATAAATGTACCGAGCATATTGAGGTTGAATGACAACTTATTTGAGACAAACTCAACAAGGAAGTCATCACTCTTCTTCACGCATCCACAAACCAACAGCTTGTGGATATCTTCGAGAGGCCATGAGAATGGATGGACATCAGCTCTTGACAAGCCAATTGATCTTGCTTGATCCTCCCACATCAATTTGTGGGCAGAGTGTGAAAGTGGTCTCCGAAGCACCATATTAGAATGAGAGGGAAGTTTTGCAGTTGTAACTTGTATGTACTATACATGCATGCCTGTATGCACTACGTACATAACATACACACACATACAAGGTTGTGATCTGCTGAGCACCATACTTGTAACTTGGCGTAAAACTTATGTAAGCACCTTGATTTTGGGCCCACTTGGATGCATGATAATCATAAGGGGGTTGGGAGGGATAGAAAGATATAGTTGACCCTAGGGCTGTGTGAAAAACCAGCCCCATAGGAGCATCCTAACCCCTTGATATTTGGCCTTCAAAATTATAATGGTGCATTATATTTTAGATTCTCAATCCAACAGTGAGCAATGATCCCATGGGGCTGGTTTTTGCAAACCCCTAGATCTTTTCATCTCGCCCCCAATGATTGTCATGCACCCAATTTTGTCCAAAATATCAACGTACTTACTTGCCTAAGTAATGCAAAGCATGGTTGATGCAATCCTAGGGTTAGGATCGCAAGCGCCGGAGCACAATTAGAGTTACGCAGAAACAATCACACCTAGAACTCTAGAAGATCACTCTCCAACGATAAGTCCCCGAGGGAATTTCTATTAACTCCAAAATCTGAGATTATTAATATCTACAATGCCATATATATAATATAAAAAAAAAAGTTAGGGGCTAAGAAACAATCCTAATCAAACTAGGAAACTAAATAGGAATCCTATAGAATTTAGAAAACCTCCCTAATTACAATTCTTTAATAAAACTTGAAGCTAATAAAAATCAGAAACTACTAACAATAAAAATCAATTCCTTGGGTCCCACATGTGGCCCACAATTTATCTCCTGTGTAATTGTGGTGCGGCTGGATCAATGGTGCGTAGATACATATTTACATATGAGATAGAATAGTAAACATAGACATATGAGACAAACTAGTAAACACCCACCTCAAGTGGGACTTAGATGTTTGACACCCAAAGAGCATGGAGAAAAAAAATTTTGGATGTGGATAAAGGTTGACCCAACATCATTCCAATCAAATGATATGAACCCTTAATTTGCGAGCCTCAAAGTCTAATGGCTTTATATGGTGCAAATTAGCTGTGATTGCATCCAACAGTGAACAATAGTTGGATACGTGCTAATTCATACGGGGAAGTATTTGTGAAGGGCATGGATTGATCATAGGTGGGCTCCCTTCGTGAAAATAAAAAATGGGCATGAAACAAGGTGGGCAGTTTGGACAATTTCCACACACGCACACATAATGGGATTCTCTAGATAACCCACTTTTCTAGCCTCCTTTTTTGAGTTTTCATATTTGGGACAACCTTTATTCAATCAAATCCCTTCACACACACTGACTTCCCTTAGAATTGGCACTGATCTAAATTTCGCACTATTTCAGACACTATTCACTGTTGGATTTTATCACAACAAATTTACATGGTGTATAGTCATTAATATTTGAGGAGTTAAAACTAAGGGCCTCAATCTTTTTCTTTTTTTTTTTTTTTTTGGCCTATAGGACCCCCCAGGAAGAGGGTAGTAGACCTCGGGTGAGGTATCAAAGCCCTTTTGGTGATGGAGCGCTTGGGTGAGGCCTAGATCATTTAATCAGACTAATATCACATATCCCCCTCATCGGCGTCCAAGCATTTCCGTGCCTTCCTTGATTCTCATGCATCTACGTGGGCTCAACTAGAAGGGGCATTTTTCCGAGTGAGACATCTTTCACAAAAATGCCCGGGTATTATCTAGCGCCCTTCATACATACATACATACATACATATGGGCTGGCTGGAAAACGCCCAGTAGGGTCCACCTGGAAGCATGAAAATCAAGAGAGGCCGGTAGATGAAAAGGTTTCTACAGATGACGTGGATACAAGATATCAACCCAATGAAATGATCGTAACCCTTAGTATTAAGTCCTTAAAGTTTAACAACTATACACTATACAAATTTCTCGTTATGAAATCTAATGGTGAATAATGTATAGAACAATGAAAATTTTAAGCTTGTACTAATTCATTTGGGGATGGGGCCTGCAGGAAAAAAAAAAAAAAGGAGCAGAAAAAGGGCTGTTTTGTAGAATTCCATTACAAACAGTTAGAGACCCGTTCAAAGCTACCTTCCAATTTCTCCATTGATGCAGCCCTTTGGTCTATTCCCGGGCTGCATCATCCATGTGACTAAAGAAGGTAATCTTGTAACTCCTTTGCTTGAAGGCCCCAATCATGTGTAATGAATTAATCCTTGATAGCATTGTCTCCCATGAGAAGCCTTTGCCGGAAAAATATCCTTTTCTTTCTTTCCACAAACACATTGCAATTGCAAGGGGTACCATTTCCAACAAATTCGCTCCCATTTTCTAAATGGGCCTGAACCCCATCCCTCCAATATCGACTGTGAGGAGCCAAAACAACAAAGAAAGGTTTGGCCTTATCAAAGTTTTTAGGAAATAAAAAAAAAAGGTGAAAAGTTGTGCTTGATGTTGAATGGAACTGTGGAAGTGCTACCAACTGCTCACCTCCTAGGGCAGACAAATATGCCTCAGTATGCACATTCATGCCTTCTGCTCAACAATCATAGTCTAGACAAGCCTTCCTGCCAAGCATGGACTTTGGTGTTCTAGCGTTGCATCATAACTCTTCCATCACAACACCACCAATATCTTGTAACATGTACATGCTATAAAGGCGGAAAAAGAAAATTTAGATTCCTATGGTGGTTAAACCACTCAACTTCGATACTCTCTCATATATTTGAATTTTTATAGGGACATCTCCAAAGATTTTGCTGTGAGAGGCAATCGGGTGCTACAGGGCATGGCACCATACAATCATATTAGACAAGAATTGGTGTACGTTTCCAAGTTCCATAGTTCTAGCGCCCAGCAACATATATCATGTACAACTTGTACATCAAAAATGAAATTAAAATACTCTTTTGCATACCAAAAACAGACTAAAGCATTCAACACATGAAAAGTACACACGCACCGAATAAATAAATAAATAAATAGATAACATTACAGCTGAGATAAGAAATTGCAGAAGCTTTTCTTGACTCGGGAAATCAATCATTAAAATATGAACTAATCTACTATGCAGGGGGGGGAAAAGTGACCCAATCAGCTCCCCAACAACAAAAATACGTGATTAACCACTATTATATTAGATTACTGTTAAACATGAGAAGTTTCAGTCTAAACTTCCCCAGAAAAGAAGGCTTATTTTCAAAACTCAATTTCAACTGCTTGAACAATATCAACATGCGCATAACTTCACGCCATGACAGAGATATCAATCCCTGAAGCAGAAACTTACATACCTAAGGAAATAATAATAATAATAATAAGATTTATGACAAAACCTACAAATTCATCAACGTTCAATGAATGATAAGCTTGAACACATCTGAAAGGATATAAAGAAACAAGTAAAATACCTCCAATATCTAGACCTGAGAGATAGACGGACGCATGTAAACCTCAGATAACCAGAAATGAAACCTCACAAACAAGCACCAACTGGCTCCATCTCATCCTTACGCCGGGCAACATACTGATGCAACAACATAAGCCGCGCAGTCTCAAATGCAAAATAGCCCAATGCTGCGAAGCATGCACTATGTAGGACTCGCGGCCCCATCCCTCGAGTCAGCCCAACCCACCCTTCTTCCTTCAAAATCTGCCTCACAGTCCCCGAAACCCCACCATAAACTGAAGCAAGAATCTTACTGTTGGTCTCTCCTGGGACCTGTGTCATCAACCGGGTCTTCACCACATCCAGTGGTGTGGTCAGGGACGCCGAAATGGCCCCTGCAAGCGCCCCACAACACACGCTCTGGAAAGGCTCTAGATGATCCTTTCCAGTCCTACCCAACACAGCAGATTTCAAGTACTCGAAGGACGAATAGCTCAGGACACCCGCCGGCAGATTCCGAAGCAATGTGGCGGAGTATCCGGCGTACAGACCCAACACCCCGTCTCTCTCTAAGATCCTCAGCAGGACCTGCCAGGAGCGGCCTGAGGCCCCTGCCTGCATCCTCTGGGTGATGAGCTCTTTGGGGACCATGATCGCAGACGAAGCGATGTTGCCCATCGCACCCGCGGCTGGGGGGATGAGAATGGAGGGGAAATGGGGTAATTTGGATAGGATGGACTTGCCGAATTCACAGGTGCCGAAGTAGACGGAGGAGGAGGCGGCGGAGCCGACAATGACCGCGGAGACGCCGCTGTAGAAGCCGAGGATCCCTTGGGCCTGGAAGGTCTTGGCGACGGCGTCGAGGGCAGAGGAGTAGATCTGGGATGCGCCTTTGGTCTGGAGCTTGGTCTTGACGGTGTCGAGTGGGTGGAGGCAGGCGTAGGTGATGGCACCGGCAATTCCCCCAGCGAATGCACCGATCATGGATTTCTCGAAGACGGATAGGGCTTTCATTAGGGTTTTGGACTGCATCTTGAGGTTGGATTGGGTTGAAAGAGAGGGGTTTGGGTTTGGGCATTTCTGAGATGTGGGTTTTGCTGGGTTTGGTGGGTTTAGGGTTTCAATGGAGGAGAGAGAGGTAGAGGAGAAGAGGGGGCTGCTGCTGTTGGTGGGGCTTTTGGATTTCTGGGAAGAGGGTTTCGTTGGGTTTTTGTGGGTCTCAATGGGGAGGGAAGTAGAGGAGAAGAGGAGGAAGCTGTTGCTGTTGCTGTTGCTGTTGCTGTTGCTGTTGCTGTTGCTGTTGCTGTTGCCGGGGTTCTTCTGGTTCCTGAATTCATTAGGGGAAGAAGGTTGTTTTGAGATGAGTAATTTCTGGGATTTGGTGGGTTTTGTTATCGGGTTTTCTTGGAGGAATCCCAGGCCTAGGGAAAGGAAAGAAGAAGAAGAAGAAGAAGAAGAAGAATTGAGGGTGGTGGCGTGGGTCGTCAGTTTGCTGGGAACAGTTTGATGATGACGGGGGAGTAAAAGGGTGTTGAGATAAGAGAAGGAGGAGTTGAAGTCTACAAGACTCCTCTCATGGAAAACAAGTGGCTGTGGTGATGAATGTGGTTGAGGATGAAGACGAGCAGAGACATTTGTTGTTTCCATTTCTTTTTTCTGTCTCTCCGTGCTCTCTAATTTTATTTTATTTTATCTTATTTTTTCCTTTTTCAAGGAAATTGGAGAATGGAGATGAAGGAAGGAAGGAAGGAAGGAAATGAACTTTAGAGGTAAGGACTAAGGAGAGGCCAGGCCGCTAAACCCAAAACCCCTACAGGACCACAGCCAACAGCTTCTTTAAAGGGAAATGGCTCTGGACTATTTTTGATTCCTGGACCGCCCACAAGGCCCAAACTTGGTAGGTAGGATTAGGAAGGAAGCGACCACCCAAATCTTTCTATGCCAATTCCAGTTCCAGTTGGAGTTGGAGGAGCGCACAGGGATCACGATCCAGACTAGTCAAAATTGAATGCTATATATAACCATGAATCATCAGATTAATCAATCTCACTCACGTGTAAAAGACCACGTGTTTTCCTCCCTCCGGCACTGATACAAGGAGATAGATAGAAAGATAGATAAAATTACCCCTGCGCTACACGCACACATATATATTGTCATTGATGATCATCTCTCTCCCAGACCCATTCAGTCTCCATTCTCCCCACCCCACGCAAATATCGATTGTCAAGTGTGGACTGGAGAATAAAATGAATGGAATGGAATTGGAAATCGAATGTTAAGGTAGTTAAAAACCAAAAAACAAAAACCAAACAAACTGCTTGATGTCAGTCGGATATTAATCCATGGTGAACTCGGTCTGTCTATACAACAATTACAGAGGCATCGTCATATCTGGGCCGTCAAGTGGACCGGACCGCACGGGAATTCATATTCATAAGCGCGGTGAAGGATCACGACTTCACGATTGAGTGGGTCTCGACTCGAGTGGGGCCCTACAAAGGTATCTCTTTCTCTCCTTGGCCTTGGTGACCACGCACGCTGGAGATCAAAATCCATGCGAATTGCAAACATATACCCCTCCACACCGCCACACACACACGCTGCAGCTTTCCATTCCGAAATCTAGGCATTTAAAGGAAACAGGTCCACTGCTCTATTATATACTTTTTGCAATTTGCAATATATAAAAGCTTTCCGCACGCAGTAGACAGCGGACAGATGAAATAACTAATTGAACATTGCTAATGATAAATGTTTTATTCCATTCTGTATGCAAAGTAAAATCTTAAAAATAGTTCAACTGTTTAAAACTTTAGTTCAACATCATAGATCCCAACCCATGATGAAGATTGATGATGCTCTCACAATGAAGCTCAATGAAACCTCCAGAATAACTTATTTCATCAGTATGAAAACTGACGGACAAAGTTTCTTATTAAAAATATACTATCAATAATGGTTGATTCCCCTTCTCCGTACATAGCAAAATCTTCAAAATAATTGAAATGTGTAAACTTATTTCAGGATCATTGACACATGCAATGAAAAGATCGATGCCCCTACAATGAACTTCTGTTCTCAACTGCAAACTGAATTCTGCTTATAAAATCATCCAAGGCCATGGTTCCGAGCTCCCCACTGAACCTAGATCTTACTGTGACAGTTGCACACTCGACTTCTTTTGGTCCTACAACTGCCATTAATGGCACCTTCTGCTTCTCTGCAGTCCGGATAAGCTTAGGTAGGCGCTCACCATGACAAACTTCGGCTCGGATGCCCTCAGCACTCAGTCTTGTCACCACTGCATTGCAGTAATTGAGCTGCAGTACACATGCAAAATGAAATAAGATATGAGGGAAATGGCTTTTGCAAAATAAAAGATCAAAGCACCTTGAGCAAAAATATAACTAAGACATGTTTGGAAGTTGACAAGCAACAATCCTATTTTGGGGGAACAGCTGGTTATCATGTTTATATGGGTGAAAAGGCATCCGCATCCACCTCCCAGCTTTGCTTAGAGCACCCTAACGTTTCTTCCTTTTTCCTTTTCAATGGCGAGCAGACTAACTATTTACTGTTTTAACTACTTGTTTGGAATCATTTTGATTCTTTTGACTTTCAGCTTCAGCCACTTCAGCTCATAATCAAGTCTGGAAGGGAATACAGCTTTACTTCCCTTGAGGGGTGAAAATATCAGCAGCTGGTTCGCTACACTTTAATTAAATGAGTCTGTTGTCTTCCTAGACATTAACTTTGGCAAGAAGGTGTTTTACATCTAACCAGGGTTTCACCCAAAAAAAATCACTATTCCTTCTGATTTTTATCAAGGACAGTTGGCCAAAGAGAGGCCTTACTCCCATGTAGAATTAACCCTAAGCCAAACAGGCCTTTCAGGCCATCATGGGCCAAATTAACTGTATTCAAGCAGCCCCATTTTAACAAAGTCGCACGGAATTGGAAAATTAAAAAAGTCAACTAATTACGAGGCTAGATAAAAGCTGAAGATATCAGATCATTTACAGAACTGAAGCCGTCAGTCAGCTTAAAAGTCGCAGGGCCAGAACGATGGGGAAACCATTATTCAGGAAATTTATGTATATAATAATCACATGCTAAATATTTTGTGAAAAGCAGTATGGAACTGGTGGACACATGAAGATACTACCCATGTGAATTAATATTGTGAGCCGTGCCAAGGCGATATTCTGTCAGGTGCCATAACTACAGAATATAGGAGTGCACAGTAGGAAGTTCTAGATTTGACATATCACTTTGAACCTACAGAGTGGACAAAAGGCAGACAAGATGCAATTCAAAAAAAAAAAACCCAGACGAGCCCATGGCACTGTAAGGTACTTCACTATTACAACCTTGAGGTTTTGGGTTCAAGTCCTATTACCAATTAGGAAAAAGAAAATCATAATCTTGAATATTTCCTCAAGAATACAGTGTGGCCATGGGGATTTTGATCATTCATTCTTTCTTTCTTTTTTGTTTTTTTTTTTTTTTTTTGTGTGTGTGTGTCTTGGGCAAAGAACCATTTATGCTGAGAAAAAAAAAATTGTAGAAGTTAATTTATAAGAGTTTTGGTAGAGGTGCTCAAGTCAAGACCAACATGCTGGAAGATGAAGATCCAAGCAGCTTAGCAACAAGGTCCCAACATGGCCAATTATAAAACAAGGCCATTTATCCACATTCAATGTATACAGATAGTTAATTAGATGAGCTGGCCTTGATATTTGGAATGGGGCATCCAGCCTATGGATCCTGGCACCTGCTCATGAGCAGCACGGATCTTGCACACATGGCGCATTTTGACAAATGTTTTTGGCGTAGATTCCAGACAATATTTATAAGGTTTAAAGTAGGCTTAGCAGGGCTCCTAAAAAGAAACAGTACACAGAAGAGAGCTCAAATCAACTTTAATGGATTTTAGCAAACTAATTAAAATTTCAAACCCATTGATCATGCTTTCTTTCCAGGTTTCCTCCCTATTTATAATTGATTTGGGCTAATAACGGTGTCGCTTGTAGCTTCCACATTCTAACACAACCTACAGAATCTTGCTTGTCTAGCTGCCTGCCGGAGTAAGAAAATAAATCGGAAAAACAAAGAGGGTACACACCTCAGTGTCAGTCACAGGTAGAATTCGAGCTTGGATTGGCGCAATCCATAATGGAAAATCACCAGCATAATGCTCTATGAGAACCCCAAAGAAGCGTTCTATGGACCCAAGCACTGCCCTATGAATCATGATAGGCCGCTGCTTCTCTGAGTTCGAGTCAATGTAAAAAATGTCAAAACGTTGAGGCAAATTGAAATCAACCTGTTAACAACAGCAACAGCAAATATTAGTCCACTACATTACTTCCAAGAACAAACATGCAAGAGTTAAATTGCACACGCACACTCACTTGTAACTGAAAAGCCACTTTATTTACCTGTATTGATCCGATAAAAGAGTACTATCGCATGCTGACATAAATATACAGTGAAGAAAATTTTTCATGTGCCAATGAAGTGAAATTAGAACTGATGAATTGGTAGTTACTTATTCTAGCCTTCAACTAGATTGGCTAAGCAGATCGAGACACGATAGGAAAAGGGGACAAAAATTTGCTTTGAAGACTCAGAACAAGAGATATTTGGAAAAGCAGCAAAAAGGAAATGCTATCACTTGATTTGCTTCGATAAGTAGAATACAGCAATTAGCATAAATATAATATCATCTGGCTGTTTGTATGTAAACAGGCCAATGATAGGTGATCTAATTGGAGACCTTTAATCTGACCCCAACAATTGAAAGGAAACCATGCACCAGAATCTTCCCTGGCATGCAATACTAACCTCAAGAGATTGTGAAAAAAGAAAAATATCAGTGATCATCAACTGCCACAAGCAATGTAAAACAGGATAAATAGTAGATAACTAGAATATTCCAGTCCAGAAAATTTAGGGAAGTGCCTATCCACGATGAAGCCCATCAGATTAAGCGTCTGGATCAACGAACATGGACATCACATGCACAACTCCAACATCAATATGCACATTGATGACCAACAATCATAACAAATTCATCAATGTTCTAGTCATAAATGGATTAAAGGTTTGACTTCCCAGACAAGCCGCATTACATCATAGTTCTTTTTCCATGAAACAAACATGAAACTGAAGCCATGTAGGCCACAATTAAAGTAGAACAGTTGTAAGACTAAGACTCAATTAGATTAGCAGAGAAATAAACTTGCCTGCACAGTTGAGC
This sequence comes from Litsea cubeba, assembly GCA_012931725.1. NCBI lineage: Eukaryota > Viridiplantae > Streptophyta > Magnoliopsida > Laurales > Lauraceae > Litsea > Litsea cubeba. The sequence continues at coordinate 65,971,900 of CM022950.1, read as the reverse complement.
ATTGCCACTTTCTTCCAAGAGCATCTTCAATTTTAAGATCAATCTTCGGACCATAAAAGGCACCCCCACCTTCATCAATTTGGTAGTCCCAACCTTTATCTTCCAAAGCTTCTCTAAGAGCAGTTGTCGCTTTTTCCCATATATCATCACTACCCACAGCTTTTTCTGGCCTTGTAGAAAGGTTAACTTCATACCTCTTAAAACCAAATTGTAATAAAATTTCTTCAGTTAGATCCAGAACTCCTCTGATTTCATCTTTTATTTGATTATCTAGACAGAATATGTGTGCGTCATCCTGCAAAAACAGTAAAAATGTTTGCATTTACAGTTAACACAAGAACATCTATTGTAATCATGTGTCTAAAACATAACAGTTATTCAAATGTAGTTTCAAAGCTTCTGAAGTAAAATTGCATGCATTTGCTGCTTTAACATGGAATATTGCGTAGTACCAGGACAACGATACTGCAGACACAAAATTAAGAAGGAGAAAAGGAATAATTATCCTGAAGCAAACCAAGGAGCCTCTCAAAAATATGCATCAGGAGAAATTTACTAATAGCATATGCCACTCCTTTCTTTGCCCTCTATGTCCAATGCTGGAATGAAACCAGAAGTTCCATGGTTTCTCATGGTTCAAAGCTTTAAAACTCTTCATAAAAGCATAAAAAAATCCTGTAATTTCACCATAATCTGCACACTAAAAGTCTACTGAGTGTGGACCAAATTGTGACAAATGCCTTGATGGTACAATGGCTAACAGTCATCCATAAGAGTCATACATATCCACGATAGAGAGAAAATGGTTACAGAGAAGGAAGGATGATAAAAAGGAAGAAAAATGGGGATTGCAGACAGAATAAAAAAAGAAAAAAAGGAATGAAAGGGAAAGAGGGTAGGGGACAAATGGGGTAGGAAGAGAGGGAGGGAGAAGAAGATTGGAAATAAAAAGAAAAGGATATCAAACACTCGGGGACAAATGGGGTAGGAAGAGAGGGAGGGAGAAGAAGATTGGAAATAAAAAGAAAAGGATATCAAACACTAGGTACAATGCTCTGATACCTTGAGAAGTTTGAGAAGGAAAAGTCACAAATAGGAGACTTGCAAGTTGCCTGCATGGTTGGGGTGTTTTGCTTGTATCTATTTTTAATGACATAACACAAGTATGCCCCTCACTCAAGTGGTTTACACTTAAGTGAAGGGTAATAAAAAGAATGCCAAAAAAAAACCACAAAAAAAAAAACCCTCCAAAGTCCAAGGGTTTCAAGAAAAATAAACTAAAGCAAACTGACCCGAACATCTCTGGGACTACATGTATAGGGTTGTAAATGGGTCGGTTCCGGCCATGGACCCGGAACCGAAATGGACCCGGACCGGAACCGTTAAGGAGAAGGTGGAATCGATCCAGAACCATTTTGGAACCGGTTTCTTGGCTCCGGAACCTGAACCAGAAGCATATATGGGACGGGTCTAGATCCGGATCCGGGTCTAGGTAGGGAATGGTATTAAAAAAAACATGGTTTTTAGGAGATATTTTCGAAAATTGAGGTAATCTGTCAGGTCTCGGGTCCACGGGTCCAAACCAAGGTGGAACCGGACCCGGATACATTTACTTATCGGGGCCTAAATAGGAACCCAAACCCGGTTTTTAACGGGTCGGAACCCTCGGGTAATCGGAGAACCGGGTACCCATTTACATCCCTATACATGTACAATAAATGCAAATAGCCAGAGAGTCAATCTTTCTCAACCATCCAAGTTTGATGTTCATCAATAAACGCGTATTCCACTTGATAAGTGGGTGACTTTAGGGGCCACATATAAACAGAATGGATGTGGCAAATGAGTGGCTGCAATACAGCAAATTTGCAATCTGATATGAAAAAATAAATATACTCTAGCTTTTTAGTCAATATGCATATAGAAGATGTTAAAAATGCAATCCATTTTTAACCATTTAAATGCAGCAAGATATGCAGTATGCATCAAACTAGAAGCCATTAAAAAAAAACACCTTACAAAATGGAAGGACAACAACTAACCTGGGTGAATCCTCTAACACGGAAGAGACCGTGCAGGCTTCCTGATAACTCATATCTATATACTGTTCCTAACTCTGCAAGTCTAATTGGAAGATCTCGATACGAATTCAACTTCCTTTTGTAAACAAGAATGTGGTAGGGGCAGTTCATTGGTCGAACTTGATATAGTTCATCCTCAATTTTCATTTGATCATACATATTCTCTTTGTAGAAGTCAAGGTGCCCACTGACCTTCCAGAGATCAGCCTTGGCCACATGCGGAGTGCATATTATTTCATAACCACGTCGTCTATGTAATTTTTTCCATGAACCTTCAATAAGATCCCTAACAATATAACCTTTTGGATGCCAAAACACCAATCCTCCACCTGCTTCATCCTGCAAAGGGATCAGTAGAAGATTGTAATTCTAATAAGAAGTTGTTACCTACACTTAAATTGTTCGAGTGGTTAGGAAGACCAGCAATGAGCTGGAGGTCTCCGCTTCAAACCATTTGGGGCCTTACCTTATACACAGTGCTAGTGGGTGGTGTTGTGTATCTGGGGTTTTACCAATGATCAACCGTAAGAGTGTTGGGGGGTCGTCAGCATCATTAAAAAAAAAAAATTTCTACTCAGAAGTTCCACACTTCCGCTTCTCAACCTGATATGGATAATAACATCAACTTGAAGTATTTTGCAATTATTTGGGGAATTTACGAAGAAGGAAACAGGAGGCTTTTAACAAGAAATAAGTAGAGTTAAAAGATTTTGATAGAACATGTTAACCATTGGAAAACAAAGAAACATCTTGTTTGTGGATTATGGAGGGAATGAGAGGAGGCTCGCTTTTGGAACTCGGGCTCAGCCATAGGACTCATTAGAGATGAAGATGCTACTAAATGGTGATCATCTTAACTGAAAAACTGGGAACTAATGAGGCAGGGGAAAAAATGGAATTTTTATGATGGGCGTAGAAATTTTTCCTTCCATGAAGAGTCATAGTGGAAGGGAGCTTGAAGAAGCTTTTTCATCAAGCATACCTTTCTTTTTTATAAGCCTTAGCTATTCTACGAAATTCATAATCTCTTCGCGGAGGGAGGTGCTTCAAAATGTTTTCATGAAGGGAGGTGTTTGAAGAACTCACATCCCATAGTTTAAAGTTATCTTGATATATCCTCTCTTTAGAGAGAGAGAGGATATACTTTCTTCTTTAAAGGTTTTGGTGGTATCCATCAGAAGAAATATGATCAGCATTACCTTAAACAAAAGTTAACCAAACCCTACAAACAACGGTTCCTGATACCTGTATAGAAAAGAGATCAAGGTCCTGACCCAGGCGCCTATGATCACGACGTTTTGCCTCCTCTTTAAAGTGAAGATATGCTTTCAACTGTTCTTCAGACTCCCATGCTGTGCCATAGATTCTCTGAAGCATTGGTTTATTTTCATCTCCTCTCCAGTAAGCTCCAGCAACAGATTCAAGTTCAACAGCATTCCTGTTTATATTTCCAGTGGAATCAACATGTGGTCCAGCACAAAGGTCCCACCATTCATTACCTGTAAGAAATGCGTTAAACTTGATGTGAAAACTTCAAAGAGTATTTGAGGAATTCGAAGAGACCAAATTGGCTGCTACCAATGCAAATTGAGAACATTCGTAGATATAGATTCTTCACTGTATGCTTAACAACAAGAAGGAAAATAACACAAAAAATCCTACAAATTGACCAAATTGCAGTATATATTATCTAGTCGGACATGAGTACAGAGAAATTCAGTCAGATGGGCAAAGGGAAATGGCGGACATCTAAAAGCAGCCATTTTCCTCAAAATATGAACCATCCACTTGAATACTCTGACCAACCACCAAGAATGTACGATACTGTAATCCACCCCCTTTCCTAGGAAACCATGCCACGCCCCATAGGCACATGGACTAGACCATACAAAAAGATATAACATGCATTTTCAGCAGGCGTTGGGAAAAGTAGAGTTAACGTAAAATAATTATTTACTAACCAATATGATAGATGGTAATTGGATCTTCCTTGATGCTATCCAAAATCTCCAACTTGTAAGGTTCATTGATTGCCATTATTCTTTTCTGAGCTTCATCTCTGGAAACTTCTTCCCTTACTAATGGTAGATTTCGGCTAATGATACGATCCTACAGATGATGCAAGAAATAAATTCTGTACCCTGGAATCATAAGCAAATGAATATTTTCCCAAGCTATACACAAACACTGACCTTTCTTTGTAAATGACAGAGACGATGAGTAAGTAATTGAAGGTACATTTTATCTTACCATTTCCTTCTTAATCCTCTTCAGGTCTTTGTCCGTTAAAGGGTCCATATCAAAATCATAATAAAAACCATTGTCTATCCATGGACCGATCGTCACTTTAGAATCAGGGAAGAGTTTCTGAACAGCCATAGCCATTACATGCGCACACTGCAATCATGCAAAAAAGCTTGATCATCAAAGTAGTTGGATACAACATTTGATGGTGAATATGAGAATGACATTCAAATCAGATGGATAAATTCAGCATTTAATGGATGACTATAATGACAAATATTATTGCTGTTGCTCCTATCATTGGTCAAGAACAACAACATTAACAATAAAGAGGATGACAGGGCACGACATAAATTTTGATCATGATATTATTGGCAAAAGAAATCTAACTGGTGAAACTGTAAGGGTGAATGAAACCCAGATAGATGGCTTTCAATGAGAAATATAGTTTCTTTCTTCTTTTTTTGGTTCTTAACCTATCTACCTTCATTCATTTATTTATTCCAAATTTTAGCAAAAAAAGAAAGCATCAGTTGGCCTATGAAACTGCTTGACAAAGAAACGTCCCAGGTGCCAAAATGCAACTGCTGTCTATGCAGTATAATAATTTCTACGAAATAACTGATGATTCCTCCAAATCAAGCTTTAATTAATTATAAAGGCAATCCAGATTGTCAAACTGACAGTCAGCTCGATTTTTATGCCATGCTCAATCCACTACAACAAGACCTACTTACACAGAGACAGTCCGGAACAAGTAGTAAATCATTCATGTAGTAGACTGATCAATTCCAGATGCAGAGTCAGAAACGGAGATATCCTACTTACTCAAAGCCACGAAAGAAAGAAAGAAAGATTGAAAAAAAAAAAATTGGATTTTTTTTTAATGGAAAAGAGAGAGAGAGATACTGAGAGGAGCGTGCTTACTGTGTGGCGGATACGCAGCAGCCTCTCCGAGGAGAGGTTGGTGGGAAGAGCGACTCTTTCCGAGGGATCCGAATCGTACTTACGGAGCTTATTCTCATCGTCGAGGGCTACGGAGGAGGCTGTGGAGATGGGTCGTGCCTGCTGCACGGAAGCCCTAACCCTAGATTGGGAGATGGAGAGGAGGAAGAGGCGTTCGGGAGTGGAGGAAGGGGAATAGCAGTGTGGTTTTGTGTAGGGCGGGACTGGGAGGGATCTGTTGATAGGGTTTAGGAGACGAAAGTAGGAGGAAGAAGAGGGCGAGCAAGCGAGCCTGTGAAGAACGTTCATGGCTTCTTCTTCTTCTTCTTCTTCTTCAGTTGTAGTTCTCCTGCTGCTGCTGCTGCGGGTGGTGTTAAAATGTGTAGGAGTAAGACATGACGACTATTTTCAATTCATCCGACTCTTTTGATTAATTGATTGGTGGTGGCGCGGCCAGCGGTGGTTGTTTTTTTTTTTTTTTTGGTTGGGGTGGGGGGCTTTTATCCTCAGTCACAGGGTGAGGGGGACTGGAAAGAGTGAGTGGGAGAAGGAGCTCTTACTCTTAGCCATACTAGGTGGGTCCCATATGCTTCTCGTTGATTTTTTTTTTCTTTTCTATTGCGCAAAGTACCTGTCGTTGATATCTTTGTTTTCTCGACGCTCGACATACACAGAGAGACAAACCAGATGTACTAGTAGTATTACTACTTTGTTTGGGGGAATTTTCCATTTTCTACTGGTGTTTTGTTTTATATTTCTCATAGTTGAAAAAAAATATATATATATAAATTGTATGCTGAGATTAAATTTTGATTGATTAAATAAAAGAATTTTTTTTTAAGTACAATCTACAACGAAAGTATCTATCATGAATGAATCCCATTGCATTGCGAGATCTGATTCTGATATGAGAGGAGGAGATTTGATTCTGATCTGATCTGAGAGGAGGATGAGGATCCATGATTTCAAACCATGACAGGAGAGGAGATGCAGTGCAGCTTGAGCTTTCATTTCTGCCAAATTCAATGAGACCACATGACACCTTCGGCATAATGACCATCAAAGATGAATATCCAAAAAATGCCCATTAAATTACCTCTTTGTTAATTGAAATTGAATCAAGGAAAGATGGTGAATGAATACTCATACATCGCCTTAGTAATTCAATACTACATAAAAGGCCTCATCTATATCTATGGATTACATCCTTCACCCATCACCTCTTTAACATTCCTTCAATCGAGCTCATTCTACAATCTATTCAATTCCTATGTATTTTATGCAAACAAGCAAACCCCAAATCAAAGCAAGAGTAATGTTTTAGAGCCTCCACTTTCAACTTTCTCCATATCCAAACACCAAGCAACCAAATACTATTTCAACTGTACTAGTAGAGGAGGCATTCTAAAAATGCTAGCAAGGCGGTGGCTTGATAATGTGGTTGGCCCTGCTCTAGCTTGATATTGTGAATTTTGGTAAACATTGCAATGGCCTGGATCGGACTTGAGATGCTATCTAATTCTAATAGGACCTTTGCAACCATTGGTCCGACTCTTCCTCTCCCATAACTCATCACACCAAAGATATAAACTAATAATAATAATAAGCCCTAGCACAAAAACTCAACTCTGTAACAACACAGCTCCAAATATATAACAAGATCTTCATGTTCTGAAAATGGTAGAAATGAAACGCAAGAACCAAAAAGGAAATTAAATACAAAGACAACACTATTGCCCACTCTGTGAAAATGATTACACAATTGTAGTCATACTTGGGCTCCTGCTCAATTAAGGAGAGACCCAAGGAGAAGCATGGCCAGACATGTGATCATGCTGGCAGCAGCATTGCGGGGCTGCCCTCCAGCACTGGGTCTCGGTGAACTCACTGAAACAGCAGGCAAAGGCGGCTCATCCACATCAGAATCTTTCAGGATCGGAAGCGGGGCCTGGACGGGCGGAAGTGTCTCAGCAGTCATTACCTGCAACAGGCCTCCGGGCTGAACAGGTTTCATAAAATCTGGCTTTTGCTTGCCCATCTTCAAACAAGCATTTCCTGCACTAATTCAAAGCTCCACACTCTTCAATTATCTTGTTTAAAATGCATTACATTCTAAAGTTGCTAACCAACACACCCAAAATGCCTAGGCGATAAAAGGGGCAACAAACTAACTACTCAACACCCCCCCTCGCGGCCCACCCAAACTCAAACCACACGCCCGCACAAGACGTGGCATGGGGCCTTTTTTGCCGTGCAGATTTGAACCCGGGACATTTTGGTTCTGATACCATCTCAATTTGCTAACTAATACAACCAAAATGCCTAGCCATTAAAGGTGCGGCAAACTAACTATTTAACATTACATGCATGCGAGTTCACAAGAGAAAAAGCCCCCGAAGAAAGTGAGACTGATCCAACAGAGAGGAAAATGAAGGGAACCAATCAATTTTTTTAGTATCAATAACATAATGCATTTTTTTTTTTCAGTGTGAATAAAAGGAATTTTGTTTCGTAGAAAAACAAATATGAAATCTCCTACTCAATCACATCAGTTGCTTAAGATCGAAAAGAGTCCCACTTCCTTTTTTTTCCACTCAACTAACAGCCTGATGTGTCATGGACCGACAACTCTTCTGAATCAGCATGAAGCTGAACTTTTCTTACAAGAACATATATCAATAGACAGACAATTATAACAAATGGCATTTTCATTCTAAAAAGCAATATAACAGATGGGAACTACTTTCCATGGTATAATTATTCATCTGTTAGTCGCTATTTATGGAAGATGGCATGAAAATTCTACAGCAACAGCAATCTTGACTGACTGACCGATGGCCTGAAAATGGACAGTAAAGCCTAACATCCATATTTATGGCGAAATTTTTCCAACATTAATATTGTTAATATTTTATTCTTCTTTTTTTTAGAAAACATTGTATAATGTTGGAGTTTGGAATGCGACTTCCAATCTCAGCCCACCACAGGAACTCTGGAATCTTGATCACCAGAAGCTGCGGCCCCATTACCTTCCATTCAGAAGCATTGATTCCTCATGACACACAACATGTGAACAGGTCTCATGCAAATGCAGGTAAACCTTGAGAAATCACAACAGTCATAATTTTGTACACTGGCTGGTTAGAGTGGACTGTGAGTAAAGGGTGTCCAGAGGTTGAACAAACCTGTGCATCTGGGCTGAGCATCATAATTGAGGTCAGGCTTGTATAAGGCCATCATTATGGGACGAGCCCGTAGCAAGTGGAAGGTGCTCACTGTTGAGATTTTGAGGTCATGGATTCAAGTCATGTTACCAATCAAAAAAGAAAAAAAAAAAGGCCATCATCATGGTTTCACAGTATCAGGTCAGATGCGGTACAGGCCATTTTAAAATATTGCCAATCATTATTACATTTACCAGGTTAGGCCGCATCCTTATCAATTTTTGGTAGAGTCAGGCAGGCTCGAGTCTGACCATGAGATGTGCAGATCATTTTCTACAAAAACTATAAGAATTCATTAACATGCACATAAAAAGTGCAACAGGAACACTTACTTCTGTATCTTCGAGCAGTGCCTGGGAAATCGGTAAATATTCCATCCACACCGGCCCCTTGGACATATGAGTTGATTTCCACGGTTGGGTCTGAGAAGAAATCCCATGCTTGAGACATAAACTCATTCCTGAATAAATATACATACACACTGAGGCCAAATGACTGGATCTTCGCAACAAGATCTGTGGAACCTGTCATGAAGGATTTACTAGTAGGATATATAGAAAACTTTTTAATTGCAACAGAATCCGCATACTGCTTGATATGCTGAAGCGAGGAATTGAGGGCATCACCGATTGATTCATCAAGCATGTACATGCGCTTATAATTGGTCAGCTGCTTGAACTTGCTCAAAACAGAGATGTTGGTGGACTGGATCATAACTCCCAAGCGTGTTTGATTGTTGTAACCAGTTTTGCTTAAGGCATCAAGGACAGAGTCAGTTATACTAACGCCCTGCTTTTCAGCAAGGTAGGCCGCATTCTGCAAGTATTAGACATTATCTTGTTCAGATATAAAACACAGAAATAGTTAATCTCAAGGTAATAGGCAAACCATGGATTGAAATAGCGGCCGCCACGTAGCGTGGCGGCCGATATATCGGCCGTGGCGGGGGATACCGCCACGCCACGGCCGAAATATCGGCCGTCGCATCCGTGGCGGCCCGTAGCGGCCGCTATACGTGGCGGCCCGATACGTCAAGGGAATCCCCCTGACCCCCTCTGCGAAGCGCATGTTTTTGAAAAAAGTGGCAATTAAGAAGATAAAAGGATCATACTTGACCATGATAGCTAAGACTCTTTTGCTGGTTGTCTTTCCATTTTTATGCTTGGATGTCTATTATTATCATAACTTGCTAGATAAGATATTAAACCTGTTTAATTATGTTTGAAATTGTATAGTAGTAAAGATATAGTTACCTATTACTACTAGATTTCAAATTGGTCTTAATTAAATTATTTTATAAAAAACCCTCATTGTGCTGGTGACTAAGGTATTCCTATTTCCTTCACTAACTCTCTACTCTTTCATTTTTAAATTGGTGTTGAATATTGATTATTGATCACTTCATAGTTCATTCACTTGATTGAGTTTGAACCTAGAATGTTGAAGTATTGATATTTAATTGTTCAATGTTCATTAATGAGTAATGACCCAACTCTTAAGTCTTATGCCTTTATTTTATGTTCTAGTTTTTTTTTTTTTTATGAGCTTTCCATTACTTTCTAAGTTAGTATGACTAAGAAACATGAATACATGTGAAAAAACTAATAATTACTACTATTTTCTATTTATTCAGCGATACAGGACTTCATATTGAGGGCACCGCTACACCCACTTTTCTTACTTACTTTTGCAAAAGAACCACATATTCTTTCATTTTACAATTTTCTGGATTTTCTGAAAATTTTTTAGATTTTTTGGGCAATTATTTCAAATCGCACCGCTACGCCGCTACGTATCCCCGCTACGCTACGTATCCCCCGCTTCGTAGCGTTTTGGCGGCGGGCCGCTACGCCCGCCGCAACCGCTATTTTCATCCTTGAGGCAAACTTTAAAGGCCTCATAAGCTATGTGTAATGCTGATTAGCACTGCTGAGTAGGCACCACCATGGATAGGCCATGCGTCTTCTTTTTCCCTTGTAATCCTAAATTTTGATACGCAGACCTCTAAAAGCCTAAACCATCTGTAGCGCTTTTTGGAGAAAGAGAGTTAAATACTAGACCATTGACACTCCCATAAATGACACGAGTTTATCTCAATGGACTGTCCCATCTAGGAAACACCACATCCTCAACTAGCAGGATGAGAGTTTGGTTGAACCACAGAAGTGCAGACAGAAAAGTCTCTTCTGTAGCTTTGCACCTTGAATGCCCCAGTTAATACATAGGATAACTCCAATCCAACGTCATCCAATATATAAACCGAGCAGAAAATAATTAATCGATAGGCATTCATTAGTACATCCTCACAGGTTCTTTGTTGATTTACCAAAAAGGTCCTTAAAGCATGGAAGTAACTCTTCCTCTGTTCACCCTTCCTACAAAGACAGCAATGGTGATGGAGCCTTGCCTTTCCATTATAGCAGTTGCTTTAGAGTACATACGAATGTCACAGGTTCTGTGCATGGCTCCCAACTGCATTCTGCCTTTGAGTTTGCCACCTCAAGTAACAATCTTACTTGAGCAGACTCACCCACAATTTCTGGCAGAGAAGGCAGAAATGCAGGACTATGCCTATCATGGAATCCACTTTCCAAAACCACCGCAACAAAGGCCCAACTACTCCAAAATGGTCATGAATCGTGATGTGGGTTCCCTCCATGATTCAAAATAGAGGCCGCTATGTAGTGTAGCAGCCACATTATCAGCCGTAGCAGTTGAGGCCACTATGCTATTTTGAAAACATTACCACTACAAACTAAAACCTAGTAGCGCCAAATAATTTTAATTTAAAATATTATTTTTCCTATTTCTTCTCCGTAATAGCCTTTCCTAAAGTTGTCTCTACCCTAATACGGTTCCAAATCATTAAAAATAAAAAATAAAAAAACACAGAGAAAAGATTGGCAGCTACACAAGATTTGAATTCTTTTGACCACTTAAAAATTTCACACCACTACACCGCTACGTATCGTTCGCTACGTAGTGTTTTGGCCACTATCACAACCTCTATTTTGATCCTTGGTTACCTCCAAGAAGTCAAGAACACTTCCCGTGTCAAGACATATAATGTGGATAACTCACCTCTATGTTGATCAAGATTCCAGCAATTGGCTTGTCATTTGCAAATGTCAAAAAGTCGACTAACATCATAAAGCTTCCTGCAATTGCGTATGCTGGGTTGCGCATCAATGAAGAGATCAAGTATGGATTTGATATTAAGGCTGAAATGAAGAAATAAAATTATGAGAAACTCATTTGTTGAAGAGAAGTAAAGCATTGTGCAGATAAACTACTTTGGTGAGCCTGCAAGATTCTACATCATCATCATCATCACACACATCTGATATCAAAATCACAATTCTGTAAAGAAAGACCTCTTTTGCTGGATATTTGTGCTATTTACTTCTCCTAACCATGTCACTTCTGATGGTTGTGCTTGGCTGCATTGCCAGCTTTAGACCAGAAATTTTCTCCTGATTTGGAGATGAAAGAACCCACCCAACCAGCGTCGTTAGGATTTACACTGATCCCAAATAGGGAAGGAGCAAACATGGCCTTAATTTATAGTAGCAGTTCAGAATTTTAGTTCATGAAAAACAATGTAGAACACTCCAAGTTCAACTTACGATTCAAGCTTTTGATCTCACTCCATGTGAGATTAAAGGTAAAAATCCCAGAAGCACCTCCATGGATTTCTGGAATACTCGACAGACGAGTATTAAAGGGCGACTGAACAACTGTTGTGCCGTCAACAAGATCTACAGAGTTTAAGCATATGGGCACTCCATCGCTTGTCATTTGTACAGAACAATCAATAATATCAGCACCATCGCTGACAGCTTGCTGATAAGCCAGATCAGTGGAACCAGCATAGATTCCACTAGCTCCATTGTGCGAGATGATTACAGGTTTTGCTGACATACAAGGGAAAATAAAAGAATGAGGGTGGATTCAACCACTCACAGTAAGTTAAAATAGATCGACGAAAACACAAGAAAAGGAGGATAAGTATATGGTAGCTACATACCATCTTCAGAATCAGAACTACTTATGTTTATGTGAGCAAAGCAACCTGCAGAAAGATAAGGTCAATATCCCCAACTAGTGATCTAATTGATCTTCAACAAACAAACCACAATTTGGGAGGTGAAACAAGTCCAAACCAAATGTGCATGGTGTCACATGAAGCACAAATTGGATCACATAGGATTCCACCTTTTCACTTTCTTTTTTTCTGAAAACCAAGAATACTGTGTCAAGTGGCACTTGAAATGAAGCTCATATCAGTCTTTTTTCTCTCAGAAAAGAATCCCACATGCACAAAGACTCCCAAAATGGACTATCAAGCTTAAAAAACAAAGTAGGAAATTTGGTGGTGCCCCAAATTCCTCCAACTTTTCAAAACACACATGTACTCAATTCTATGTCAAATTATGAGAGAAAGATTAAGCCTTACCTATGGCCTCTGATGGAGTGATAGGAAAACCTGTCACCAAACCATCAACAGAGAAGTCACCATTGTCGATGTAAGATAAAGACTCAGCCAATGGATCATAACTGTAATTGTAGCTAAAAGGTACATCATTTTCGAAATTTGAAGCATAAACTTCCAGCCCTTCTCTATGAGCATCCAAGACAACAGAGGTATGAGGAAGTAGATACTGACTGGTATCTGTAGACCATATGTAATATTTGGGAATAAGGATTCCAGAGGCAAATGTCTTGATGAATGTAAGATTCTTCAAGAGACTAGCATAAGTTTGGTTGGTTGAAGGCTCAGGATTGTCTGTCCCTTGAAAGCGGAAAATCAATTTTGTCCTTCTTTTTTTAAATCTTGCAGCGATGCTTTTCAAGAACCCCACTTCTGGGGATGAGATGTAGTCAATAACAACACGCCTTGATACCGAACTCACGAAGCTTCGCACACTTAAGTTATGTTGGGCAAAGAACAAATCATGCTGAAATAAATAGAAGAACGGAAATCCGATAAGTTTAAAAGAACAAAAGAATGACGTGGCATGTACTATTTGTTCTGTAAAATAAGTTCTACTTTTTAAACTTGGCATTCTAGTTTGGACTTTCAGCAAAGTGCAGTGTGCACCACGGTTCAATGAGCTCCACTCAGGCCAGGTGGTTTACCTGCACCCACCCATTTGTTTGACACACATGAAAATTGGACATGTCCACAGCATGTTCAGTTGTTGGTGTGACAATCAGGTTCATATCCTATTTACTTGTTCAATCTGGAAAGAATCTGAGATAACTGGGCTTGAATCCATGCTTGGGCAGGGACTCGACAAAAGAACTGTCAAACTGAATCTGAGCAGGTTGACAGGTCTAAAGAGGCCCTACCTGATCCTGAGGCAGGGTAAACCGGATGCCCCACCCAACAGACCAGCTAAACTCAAGTTCCATAAGAGATAGGTACTCTCATGAAAGCAAACAATGAATGAACAAATGAAATGTTGAAAATATTGCGAAGAGAATCAACATACTGTAAAAACAATCCACATTGGGAGGCATCATCTGATGCTCAATTGAGAAAAGGGATGTCTCTTTGTTTGACAGAAATCGTAAATATGAAGCTCATAAAGGACAATACAGGGTTCAAGTTTTGGAAATATATTTTTCATCTGGTGGATCCTATTATCACTACTGCTGTATGATTCCAGCTATCCAATGCCCTGCTTGCAAAGTGATAATGAACCAATGTTTTGCATTTGATGAGGACAAAAACTGAATGTTAAGATAATAATAATGCAGTGGCTGAGACTTTTCATTTGTTTTCAACCCGCAAGTATGCATATCATATAAATGGTGCGATCACCACAAGGTGCATGGAGTTCCCGATGATCAGGCATCCAACGGTTCCTCCTAATCTGAGAATAGGAGAACACAAAAATAGCGGAACACTTCATAATATTTGAAAATTTTACCTGGATATTTAACCAGAAGCGCCGTGATTTGATTTCCTGTGCTATTTCTTCGACAATGCTAATAGAGTTAATACCGTCAAATTCAAATGGGCGAGAAAGAACCGCTTGATTCACTGTCCAAGTAGCCACAAAACTGTAAGTACAGAATTCAAACAAGTATTGTGTCTCCAAAGTGCGGAAAATGCTTCTTCTTCTTTTCTTTTTTCTTTCTTTCTTTTTTTTTTTTTTCTGTTTTGCTATACTATAGAGACTCGAACTCACACACCCTCAAACAATATGCTCCTAACCAGCTGAGCTACAACATCTAGGGACAATGAAAAGGCTTCTGTTGGTGACCAATAAATTTCTTAACTTCTTGTTTTCTTATTAAACGTGTTTATCTAAGGCTCTCAGAAAATTCTGTGAAGGCCAAAAAAAATCTGAATAAACTTTGTTTCTTTCTTTTTTAGTGATGTCTGCATAACTTCTGCATTTAATTGTGCATGGAGAAGACAATGGAAGTGAATGTATCTGTGGTTCTCAAGTTATTTGAATCTAAAGACACAAAGGTTGGGAAATTTGAAGAAAATTGGGAATGAGAAGAAAGGGTAAAAAGAAGAAAGAAGAAGAGATCTGTGGGCATCCAACTTAGGGATGACATTCATCATTAAATATTTATATTAATTAAAATTTCAAATTTAAAGGAAAAAACCACTGTTTGCCATATTTACAAAAAAAAGCCCTTGACTTTCCTGAAATTATAGAAAAGTCCCCTTTGCCTCACAAGTTAGAACAGAAGTTACTAATTGAGAAAAAAAAAGACATGTAAGATATTACAAGGATTGCTGAAGAGAGTTTTTAGAGTTATCACTAATGAGTTCAAGACTTCAAGTCTAAATTACAAGCATTCATTGAAATTGTAAAAAAGTTACCCATCAGAAAATAATGGTCAAACAAAAGCATAATGGTATTCTTTTTTTTTTTTTAATGATTTTAAATGTTGTAAACATTTGTGATCCATGGAATTATAAAGTTTGTGTTGATCCCTCCACAGCTAGAAAAAATAAATACAAGAAAATTTAAAGAAAGTACTAAATGTAGCACAATTATACTTACTATCATCAATTACAATCTACATTACAAAAATATAGTGAGATTCACTTCGTGCTTGTTGACACCCACTTATTCTAAAAGCTGATAGAGAACGGTGTAACAATGTATATCAAGATTACAACCCCCACCGCTTACTCTAAAAGCTTAAGCTGATAGAGAACGATGTAACAATGCATATCAAGATTACAATAGTACCAAAAGAAAAGAATGGAAATTACAACAGCTAAATGTTTACTAAGTTCGAGAAGAAGGGTGAGTGATCAAAAGTGGAAAGGCAGCTACATTTTGCTTTTGAAACTCATGAATATCTTGTTCTGAATCTCTCTCAAATATATGCACAATGAATCTATGACACAATTAGAAACAGTAACACTATAAGAACATCTATCACAATTTACAGTGACAACTTACAATAAAGGTTTGACAGGTCCTTGAGGGTATAGTCCACAGAAAAATATCCATTTACAGGCACACCATTGACGGGATAGTTCTTCTGATGACCATTAAATGCTGTCGCAATGTCAGTACAATTATCTAGAAGTAAGTCTGGTGCACAGATTCCAAAACCATCCTTGGTCAATTGTACGTCACACCACAAGATAACATCAGTTAAACTAGTTAAGACTGCAGCTTTGTAGGCTGCTAAACTGGAATCAGGAAAGAGCCCTGAAAAGCCGCCCTTTGCTATTACTACAGGAGCATTACCTGCAAATGAAGAAAATTTTCCATTTCATTCTTTTGGAAAGGGTGGCTAAGCTAGAAAATCAAAGCAATAACATCCATGTAAAGTTCTTCCTAAGCGTCAGAAACCATTTTGACAATTCACTAACATGCAGAGAGTTAAGCTACCACCATTTGATATAGTACAAAGGTTTTACTGTACATACATGGAAAAGATTATAAAAAAAAAAAAAAAAAAGAAAAGAAAAAAAACTATATCTATTACATCAAATGATGAAACCATTTTTGGCTCTCTCTCTCTCTCTCAAGAGTTTTCCCTTGAGGAGGTCAATGTAAGTGTTTGGAAACTGAAAATTTGTTCTAAAAAATACATTTAAAGATTCTAACCTAATTAAGACTAGACATGGCCAGACTAACTCAAAAGATTTGAGGTAGAGGGCCTAATTCCGAATTGTGTTGAGCTTGAGTCCAGGCCTACAAGGCACAATATCTATGGAGTCCTGTGCTTTGATGATAAAATTAACTTAAATATCTAATGAGTCATATATTATTGTATGATATATTTATATAAAATGAGCGATGTATTATTTTATAGTTTTTATACACTATTTACATGACTAGTGACTACTGACTAGGGCAAAATTCATGTAGCGTTGGGTAATTAGTTTGAGCGTTGGACCAGCCTCATGAAATGCTTTGGGCCATTTTTATTGGAGGTGGAACGTTTTGTCATCAGATCGAGTTTAGACTTTAGAGGACTTTAGAGACCAAGAATTCTTTGATATAAAAAATAAATAAATAAAAAAAGGGAGGAAGGAGAGAGAAGATGACCAACTAAATTTCTACAAAGAAGGAAAAATTAATTAGTTTCTCAAGTGAAATTGGCTAGACTCAACTATGAACCAAGCATTTTTTTATTATTAAATCAGGCATACTGTATTATCATTTATCATTATTTTTCACGGTTTTACCATCTATTTATTGATTTGTTCTTGTTAATATTCAACCAAATAGAAATGATACAACCCCAAAAGCCTGAACCAATATTGGATGTAACTTTCTTTTTTTTTTTAATCTTTGTGTGACTTATCTTTTTTTTTTCTTTTTTATAGTTTGAGTAGATTGGATCAAAGGATCGAAAAAAAAAAACACCCAATAATTCAAAGAAATGAATTAGCCACCGAAGAAGTATGCAATAAAAAAAAATTGCAGAAATCAATTAGAAGTGAGAAAGAAAGAACACCATGGCCAACTGTAAAAGGGGCTTTTCTTGTCCATGATCAGTTAGTTAATGAATAATAATAATAATAATAATAGTAATAGTATATTAAGAAGATGGGAATCTAATCTAACCTCAACTCATGTGCATGCACAATCATTTATTTATCAAGAACTAAGTACCACTCAAAATAAAAAATTAATTAATCAACAGGGGGGGGGAATACCGGATAACGTGCGCCAGGGGATGGTGGTGGTGTTGGCAGCTCCGGATGTCAGAAGGGTGACAAGGAGAAAGAGGAAGAGGAAGAGAAAGCGGAAGATGGCCATTATTTGCTAAAGACAACACCTTTCCCTCGTCTCGTCTCTCTCTGGGGAGCTCAGCTCAAGTGGAGAGACACGAGAGACAGAGGGGAGGGAGGTAGGCGGACAGACTGTTTTATGGTAATGCTGCGCGCCTTGAGAGAACCCTGAAAAATGAGCGTGGAAAAATGGGAGAGCACTGAGACATGAATAGAAAGAGAAAGAAACAAAAGAAGAAAAAAGAGAGAGAGAGAGAAAGAGAGAGAGACGGGGCAGTCACTGCCTGCAGCTGGTTTTCCATTTGCGGTGACGCGGTTCCGCATTTGTGACCTGTGACTCTGTGAGGAAATGGCATGCGAGTTGCGACTGTCTCCCCTGACAACTGGGCCTCGTTCCACTTTATTTATAAAAGGACCCTTGGTTATTTTTTTTTTCAGGATTTTACGGGGAAAAACTTCTCAATGCCTTAGTAGATGTGTGTAAACCGTAGTGGCCTCGTCAATTTTGTGTTTTTTTAACTGGGACTTCTATCATCCTTATCGGCACTTTTTCTTCCAAAAGGTACTCCTCTCTTCGCTTTTAGGCCCATTTCTTTACTAAAATTCTTGTGTTCATCTAAAAATTTCTAATGCTAATGCTGGCATTTGAAAGAATTTTGGAATTTCAAATTCCCTATTTCATTCAAAAGACCTGAATTCCTGCGACTCAACAAACTCCCTATTTCAGCTAAAATAATTTCTACATGGAATTAGAACCACAAGAATTTCAAAGCACAAGAATTTCAAAATTTCCTGACTCCACAAATTCCCTATTTTAAGCATCTCAAATAAATAATTGATAGATAGGGTATCTCTCTCTTGAAATCCTTTCACTTTTACACATTATCAATCGCCACCAACTACACAATCAAATAAAAAACTCCCGGCCCATCTCATGTAAGATGCATAAACACATCCAAACAGCCAATACAAGATGCATAAACACACATCCAAACGGCCATCAATCAATACAAGATGCATAAAGAGATAATCAATACATCTCAATCCACAATAACACAAATGAATCACAATCCACAGAGATTTTGATCGGCATCAGTGAAATACAAACAAATTCACAGTAAGATGGGAATCATGAAACACAGTTGTGCTTGAAATCCTTTCACTTTTACATATTATCAATCACCACCAACTACATAATCAAATAAAAAATTCCCAACCCATCTCATGTAAGATGCATGAACACATCCAAACAGCCAATACTAGCAAAACCCCATGGATAACCACGAAACCACCAAATGCACAGACTGATATGAATTATTTTTAATAAATTTATTAATTAGTAAACTTGTTAGTCCTTTTTTTTGTTGCTAATTTGATCTTTATGTTTTTTTTTCCAAATGTTTTATTCTTTAGGTGAGGCATGAATTGATCAAGAAAGATCAAATAATCATAGACCTAACAAATTGACCTAATATATTTAAGTGGGACCAAGATGAATGGGGTCCATCATCTCTATTCTAACCGTTCATAAAATCATATGATGCGGGATGGGACCCATTAATTGATTGATAAAGATCAAATGATCATAAACCTCTCAAATTGACCAAACCTAACCTATTTAAGTGGGACCCCCAAGATGAATGGGGTCCACCATCTATATTCTAACCGTCCATAAAACCATATTATACGGGATGGGACCTATGAATTGATTTAAAAAGATCAAATGATCGGAGACCTAACAAATTGACCTAATATATTTAAGTGGGACCCAGATGAATGGGGTCCACCATCTTTATTCTAACCGTCCATAGAATCAAATGATGCGGGCCGGACCCATTAATTGATTGATAAAGATCAAATGATCAAATGATCATAGACCTCTCAAATTGACCAAACCTTGCCTATTTAAGTGGGACCCACAAGATGAATGGGGTCTACCATCTATATTCTAACTGTCCATAAAATCATATGATGCGGACTGGGACCCATGAATTGCTTGATAAAGATCAAAGGATCAAATGATCATAGACCTCACAAATTGACCAAACCTAACATATTTAAGTGGAACCCCCCGGATGAATGGGGTCCACCATCTATATTCTAACCGTCCATAAAACCATATTATGCGAGATGGGACCCATGAATTGATTAAGAAAGATCAAAGGATCAAATGATCGTAGACCTAACAAATTGACCATATATTTTTAAGTGGGACCCAGATGAATGGGGTCCACCATCTTTATTCTAACAGTCCATAAAATCAAATGATGCGGGCCGGGACCCATGAATTGATTGATAAAGATCAAATGATCAAATGATCATAGACCTTTCAAATTGACCAAACCTAACCTATTTAAGTGGGACCCCCAAGATGAATGGGGTCCACCATCTATATTCTAACCATCCATGAAACAATATGATGCGGGATAGACCCATGAATTGCTTGATAAAGATCAAATGATCATAGACCTTACAAATTGACCAAACCTAATCTATTTAAGTGAAACCCCCCAGATGAATGGGGTCCACCATCTCTATTCTAACCGTCCATAAAACCATATTATGCAGGATGGGACCCATGAATTGATTTAAAAAGATCAAAGGATCAAATGATCGTAGACCTAACAAATTGACCAAATATTTTTAAGTGGGACCCAGATGAATGGGGTCCGCCATCTTTATTCTAACCGTCCATAAAATCAAATTATGCTGGCCGGGACCCATGAATTGATTGATAAAGATCAAATGATCATAAACCTCTCAAATTGACCAAACCTAACCTATTTAAGTGGGACCCCCAAGATGAATGGGGTCCACCATCTATATTCTAACCATCCATGAAATAATCTGATGCGGGCTGGGACCCATGAATTGCTTGATAAAGATCAAAGGATTAAATGATCATAGACCTCACAAATTGACCCAACATAACCTATTTAAGTGGAACCCCCCAAGATGAATGGGGTCCACCATCTTTATTATAACCGTCCATAAAACCATATTATGCGGGATGAGACCCATGAATTTATTTAAAAAGATCAAAGGATCAAATGATCGTAGACCTAACAAATTGATCAAATATGTTTAAGTGAGACCCAGATGAATGGGGTCCACCATCTCTATTCTAACCGTCCATAAAATCATATGATGCGGGCCGAGACCCATGAATTGATTGATAAAGATCAAATGATCATAGACCTCATAAATTGACCAAACCTAATTTACTTAAGTGGGACCCCAAAGATGAATGGAGTCCACCATCTATATTCTAACCATTCATAAAACCATATGATGCGGGTTGGGACCCATGAATTGCTTGATAAAGGTCAAAGGATCAAATGAACATATAGACCTCACAAATTGACCAAACCTAACCTATGTAAGTGGAACCCCCCAAATGAATGGGGTCCACCATCTCTATTCTAACCGTCCATAAAATCATATTATGCGGGATGGGACCCATTAATTGATTAAGAAATATCAAAGGATCAAATGACCATAAACCTAACAAATTGACCAAATATTTTTAAGTGAGACCCAGATGAATGGGGTCCACCATCTTTATTCTAACCGTCCATAAAATCAAATGATGCGGGCCGGGACCTATGAATTGATTGATGTAAATTTAGCACATCTGGTGCGTTGGCTTATTTAGGGATCTCATGGAGAGATTTTAGGCTTCTAAGTGGAAGATGATTCTTCATGGAGATATTTTAGGTCTTTTGATTGTGTAATAAATATAGAGATTTTAAGGATAAGGGCAACTCCGGAAATGGAATTGCAAAATGCTTGAGGTTGCACCAGGTATCTTTATGTGAGGAAGAGTACATCCCTTTAGTAATATAGATAGATAAGATGCATAAACACATCCAAACAACCATCAATCAATACAAGATGCATAAACAGATAATCAATATATCTCAATTCACAATAACACAAATGAATCACAATCCACAAAGATTTCAATCGGCATCAGTGAAATACAAACAAATCAACCTTCTGGAGCTGATCAAAGGTGAGATTCCCACCACGATTCTTACCAGATCCCGTTCACCGAGGCCGGCCCGGCGGATGAAAGAGAAGCATTGACGAATTGAATATTTCTCTGCGCGATCCCCAGCATCTTCTTCAACCTCTCAGGGATCCATATCTTCAGCTTTCCATCCGCGTTCGTCAACGCATTTCCGGATTGAGAAAGAGATCGAAAATCGAATCTGATTGATTTGGATCTGGTTCGAGTTTTCGATGATTGGAATCTGATCGATCTGGTTCGAGTCTTCGTTGCAGTTTTAGGGTTTTTTTTGTGTACTTAGAGAGAGGGGGAGATAAAGATAGAGATAGAGAGAGGGTTTTTCGATGAAATCCGTTGCCGTTGCAAAAAAAAAAACCAATGAAGAAGATGACCTTTGCGTTCCGGAAGATGTGGTCGTCCGTCAAGCTCCTTCCGTTTCAAGCAACGAATTCCAAATCCTCCAAGCCATTCTGGAATTCCAAATCCTGCCTTTTTAGGGATTTCGAATTCCTGGAATTTAAAAAACCAGCGAATTCTTGTAAAGAAACACAAAGTTCCTGACAACCAGTCAGATTCTCCTTTCATCACCCAATGTTTATAACGCTTGCCTTAAACAAATTGCACGAAAGAACAGACTGTCCCCATGCCGTAGATCCTCGCGTGTGTTTCGAATCTTGATCCACAACGACTTGGCTAATGCTACAATGGCCATGGTTGATACCATGAAAGTCCAATTCACTATTTTGGAATTGATTACACTTGGGGTCTATAAGTGCTTTAAAATATACGGACTTGGAATGATGGAATGATGGATTAGGGTGAGCTTAGTGCTCCTTGATGAAGATGGTGTGCCTGAAACCTGAAAGAGAAGGAGAAGAAAGCAGTCAAAGACCCTGGTTACAGTCAGCACAAGGCTCTCTAATGCCTAAGTTAGTTCTGCAACTAAGCAAATGATGGAGAATAAGAGAAACAAAGTATTGGGTGTGTATGAACGATCATGTCTATCCATACCTGTTATGGATTTTGCTCTTGTATTTATAGGCAGGGAGCCTTTGACTTTGGTAGGGAGTCTCGTGACTCGTGACAGGGAGTCCCTAGTTCACCTTTCTTTAAATGCAGTCTCATTGGACCTTTCCCTCACGCTTTGAGAGTCGTGGATGCCGTTCTGTCAGGAATTATGGGCGGTGGAGATAACTTCTTATCCCCACCTATGCATGCCCTTGTCTTGTCGCACGTTCTGTAACGTGGTTGAGTGTTCAGAGAAGTACAGCTGTCAGTGTCTGTCTTGGTTAACATTATGGCACTACTGTCTGGCCGCCTAGATGGAAGCACTACTACTACCTAGCTGCCTAGATGGAAGCACCTAGCCGAGATGATGGTCGAGACATGCTTAGCTTGTACTCTTACCAAAGCCATGATGATGTTGGTATCTAAAAAATCCCCCACACAGCGTCCTTAGGTGATGAATGAGACGAGATGAAGATGTAGGCGTTGGTTTAAGTAGAATAGGGACATGGGATGAAAACTAGAAAGATTGATGTTAGAATGAATGTGTTGTGGATGATGGGGGGGGGGGGGGGTTGGGTGAAATATAGAGTGGTGGGATGGAGAAAAAAGGAGGGAGAAGGGGAAGAAAGAGAGGAGGAAAGTCATGAGTGGTGATATTGACATTCAACTGAGCCCCAGACCTGTGATGAGCATTCATACCGAGAGAGCATCGGTGAGTTTATGAAATTTCAAAATAGTCTACTTCTCCAGGTATCAAAATCAGCTATAAAAAATGCTCCACATAGTGTAATGAGCGTCGATACTCGATATCAAAGCTCAAGCTAAAATTATATATATGTATATGTAAGTGATGGGATGACTTTTTCTGTTTGCTAAGATGTATTGGGTCTTTTTTCATGCACTGACCATCTAAGAGGTTTTTCCCGTAAAACCCTCTTTTTTTTGTTAAAATTAATAACAAAATACCATGTGTTTTCTCCTTTTCTTGTACAATTAAGTTTTATTTCTCTGCACCTTTTTGACTTACCAAATGACTTAAAACTCACATCAGGCTCTCTCAAGTTAGGTATCGCAGACAAATAAAAGAAAACATCTGGCATAAATACCTAATTAGACTGCTTGAAATGATTTAATAATTACCTTGATAAAATTCTGAAATTATCAGCATCTGGACTAGATTTTGATTTGTTTGGTTCAGTACCTGAGCATCCTCCTTTCTACCGACTGATCAAGGATCAATCTATATACACAACTGTGTGGGACATTTTCCAGATACCGAGATTATCAACCGACATTATCCTGGTTTCGGTAAAAGTACCAGCTAGGCATGTCTGGGCTCGGCCTTATGCATCTCGGCAATAGTGTTAGAATGCTCATCTTGACAATAGTGCCAGCATGCTCATCTCGGCAATAGTGCCAGAATGCCTACATATTAAGATCATACCCAACTTCGGTACCATCTTCAGTTCGGTTAATCGAGACGAGCATTGACAACTGTACCTCTATGGAGACTGATCAACCACGTTACAGAACGTGTTGAGTAATGATGACATGCAACGGATAGAGATAAAAAAGTTATCATTATCCGGCGGCTGCGTCTACATCAGGGTGAGGTCCAATGGGACTCTACTTCTAAGGTCAACCAGGGTAAGGTCCGATGGGACCCACCATTAAGGTATCGGGGTAAGGTCCGATGGGATTGTACCTCAAGGTATGGTCTGATGAGACCATACCTCCCAAGAACCAGGGCAAAAGTCAAAGGACTCCTAACCTATATATAAGCAAAGAGCCAATCCAAAAAGGTACGCATACGCATACATACACACACCCAAACTTCTACTCCTTTCTTCTTCATCCTTTGTTGAGTTGTGGAACTGACTTAGGCATTGGAGAGCTTTGCGCTGACAGCAACCAAGGTCTTTGATTGCTCTTCTCTTCTTCTCTCTTAGGTTTCAGGCATTCAATCTTCCCTAACCAACTTCCCAATCCATCCTCTTAAGCCCGTATTAATTTAGGCACTTACAACAACAGCTCAACATGTTACCCTGCTCATTAGAGACTTGTGTTTGTGATAAAATTAAAACCAAAGAAGAAGATGAAGAAAACTCACCTATTTATGACTTCATATATGAGAAAGACTGATTGAGTACAGTTGTTTGGATTGAGCTCAGATAGTAGGCGGTGGGAGTGGGACACAAAGGACACTTCCTTTTTTATACACAGGTGAAGAAGATGTATGACTGTCTTGTTTGATTTATGATCATGCCCCTGGGAACATCCAAACTTGGAAGAATGTCCTGCAAATTTCGGGACCCATTCGTCTGTACCGATTCGATTGGATTCAACTTGATAGACTCATTGATTCATCGAGTAAAAGGCACAGTGTGGGAGCTTTTTGGGAGCTGGATAACCCTTCGTGTATCCCCGAGTGGGATGGAGAGTTCCACCGTTTGGGCCCCTCCAGTGATAATCTCAACCAATATCAAAGCTAAATATGTCAATTGTGATCTCCTCAGTGACATATTTTCAAATTTTAGAATATTTTACCGAAAAAATACTTCCAATACGTCACTTTAACCAAATCCACACTAAAGAGGCCTTCCCACCCAAAAAACTAATTTGTTATTATTATTCTTTTTGTCGACGTCGACCCTCTTTTTCAATGTTTAGGGTGGACGTCGACAACGTGTACTCTTTTATTTAAAGTTGTAAGGTCTGTGACCTTACTGGGTCAGTTGGGCCCAAAACCCGGCCCATTGACCCGCTTAATTTGTTATTATTTTATTTAATTGTATTTTTTATATTTAAGTGGGTTTAGATCATGAGCGAGTCTCTTTTAGCATTAGAATAGTATTTGCGAAGTTTCGTTTGATTCCGAGTTCGTTTGATCATAGCAGGGGGGTAGTTTGCAATTTAAGAAAAATTGAGTGTTTTTCCGAAATATTCCAAACGCCGTGATTTATGGGTTCGTTGGAAAGGTCTTGTCATACTGATAACTTTTGTCTCTTGATTCATCGCGATCCGGCGATCAGAAATCTTTCAAAGGTCCATTCTTTGACTGGACCCACTTAAAGGGGCGATACAGTCTTTTCCCCTTAATTGTCTTCTTAAACGAAAGCCTAACCCTAAATTCATTTCATTCTCGGCAACCGACGAAGAACCGCAGCCATTTCTTCTTCCTCTTCCTTTCTCAAGCCCGGAACCCTAGCCCAGGAGACTCTATTCGGAGATCTGATCCGCTAGGATTCATCCTCGCTATTCCCTCTTGCTTCCGGTATCAAATTGGTAAGCATTCTCATACTTTCATCTTTTCATTCGTTTTTCTTTTTGGTTAGATTTAGGTCCGATCTTGATTCGTTTCCTTCCTATCTTCTTTCTGGTTTACTAAATTTCGATTTCTCGGGTTAGATCGTGGATCTTGCGGTAGGAAGATTTCTCCTCGCGTTTACCCAATTTCAATCTTCTGACATTGAGGCAAGTAGATCTACACTACATAATATAACATGTGTGTTATTCCTTTATTGATTTGCAATGGTTCTTGATAGACTTCCCCTTTAATTCCAAGCTTGTCTGATTTTAATTGGAAATCATTGGTTAGGTTATGTTTTGGGAGAAAATGTTGATATTAGGTTGATTAGAGTTTGCTTAAGTTGATTAAATGAAATGGAATGTGATGTATGGATTGATGGATTGAATGTGATGAATGGAGAGCATGAAGGCTCAGTTTTCTGCAGGTTTGGTCTTAGAATGACCGGAAGAAAAAGGGAGCAGAAACCCAAATTCGGGCTACAGGTTCGCTGTCCGATCGATCGATCGCACAGTGCGATCGATCGGACAGTGAACGGTTCCCCAAATTAACTGTGGGCGATCACAGTCCGATCGATCGGTCACACAGTCCGATCGATCGGTCTGTGAAAACTCTCAGTTAACTGGGAGGTGCCCAGTGCCGATCGATCGGTCACTCAGTCCGATCGATCGGACTGTGCACTAACTGTGAGGCGTTCAGTGCCGATCGATCGCACCGAAAGCATGGTCACTGAAACTTCAAGGGCTTGTAATTATCAATCCGCCCGTTGGACCTTCACATATAATATATCGTTGGAAAGCCCTTGAGATAGATAATCCAATGGTTCTGGTTTCATCATGATCGGAGATCGGAAAGTTATGTCATTAGTTGAATTAATGATTCGACTCTTGTAACTTAAGGAAGAGACTGTTTGACCTAGGTTTGGGACTTAGATGTTGGAAACCATTAACTTACTATCACATGACCATAAATGGGTTTGAAATCGAATCACATGCTTGGTGTGAATTCGATGGGTTGTCTAGGTATTCGTGTATTACACGTAGCGTAACCGAATGCACAAGGAGTTGAATTTAATGATGCTCAACATGATTGTACACCAAGGAAGTTATCTTAAGAGCATCATTAATCCAATTTCCTCATGTACTCCGTTAGAATACGTTGAATACAGGGATGACAACACTTACTTAGGATTTGGATTGTAATTCCCCTTTGACTTGTGATTTATCCGTTGATAACATTCCTTGTACACTCTCTGACATAAGAAACGTAATCAATTATGAAACATAAATTCTTGTAGAATATAAGTCTTGGACTTGACTTAGAGTGTACCATAGGAACCCGTGTCTTATTTTGATAAACATGACTGGCTAGTATGAAGGGGATTATCACGTGGCTTGTCTTGTATTGATCTGGAAGAGATAATCCCTAAGAACTTGTCTTATGCTTGGAACTAGCCAGACTTGCTTGTTTTGTCTGTCCTTGAGTCAAAACCACTTTATTATTGTTTGCATATCATAGCCATCTGCAGTTTGGGATTTAATGACGAATCGGTTACTCCGGTTGTCGAGGTGGGCAGTCGGCGTAGGACGGCGTCCATGGCGTTGAATAGCTGGGAGCGGGCTAGGACCGTGCTGCTATTCCCAGGACAGGGAGCTAGGATCCCACTGGAGCCGAACTATGGTATCAGTAGTCCAAGGGGATTGTTACTGGTACCTCGGGAGGTGGCATAGGATATCCTCGGAGTCTCCCTCTTACTTGTCTTGCTTGCATTTGCATGGATAGTGGCTATAGCTAGATGATTGCTAGGATTCATGTTATTGTTTCTGCTTATTAATCTCGCTTTATGCCTAGTTTCATATTCTTGCATTCATATGATCTTATACATGTCATTATTCTATACTTGATGCATGTCGTGTTTATTATGTTTTGTATATCTATTGCTCAACATGTCGTTGACTTTGTTCCTTGATGTACAGACACATCAGGTGAGTTCTTCTACGAGGAGCAGGCAGGTGAGGAGATCCCAGAGGATCTCCAACCAGCAGAGGAGGCACGAGAGTGGCGTGCCGATGACGTAGAGTAGCGTCATCACTCCCGGCATGAGAGAGATACATGGGGATTCTTTTAGATTATTCGTTATTCTTTATTTCTCTCGTCGAACCTTATATTACATTGACTCTGTTTCTTTGATTGGCCATGTTTAGTGGGTTGGCCATTGTAATAAATTACTTAACTTTTTAGTTCTGTTTGTCTTTCTTTCAAACTTTAATTTAATGAGATTATTATCCATCGCTTGATATTCTATATGTCTAGAGTTGTTTGGACTCTATTTGTATTGTACCACATGAGGTTTGAGGTTTGAAATATTAAATCCTCACCGCGGACTACGATCCGTGGGCCCAAAGGATAAAATTTTTAATTAGTCCTAAAATTCACTCTCCGGATCCGGTTATTTCTTTAATCGGGTTCGGGGGACGTGACAGATTGGTATCAGAGCAGTGGTTGGTTTCTCAGGATAAAAATTGTAGAAATCATAGGACACGTGTGAGGATTTCGTTAGTTAGTAGGTTGGTCTTTTAGCTTTGTTTCTAGCATTGTGTTGTTAGCTTGGGGCATATTGGAACTAACCTTGAATGTTTTATAGGATTATGGCTGGTAGACATAATACCCGAGTTGAGGGTAGTTCGTCTCAGAATGGCTCTGAGAATCAATTCCACCAGTTCATGGCAGCTTTCATTCAGTCCCAAGAGGACATGGCTGAGCAGAGCCAGAAACAAAATGAGGACCAGGCTGTATTCCAAGCACAGATGCTTGAGGTAGTACAGAAGGTGGGCCGGCCACAGGCCAAGGAGTATGATCTCAATGAGTTGGTTGAGAAGTTCAGGAAGAGGTTCCCACCTGAGTTCCATGGCATTGAGGACCCCGCTGTAGCAGATGAGTGGGTTGTCCTAATAGAGAAGATATACGAGGTGTTTCGGTGCACTGGCATACAGCAGGTGCAGTTAGCAGCCCACATGTTCCGTGGAGCCGCTGAG
This sequence comes from Litsea cubeba, assembly GCA_012931725.1. Classification (NCBI taxonomy): domain Eukaryota; kingdom Viridiplantae; phylum Streptophyta; class Magnoliopsida; order Laurales; family Lauraceae; genus Litsea; species Litsea cubeba. Next base: position 65,942,815 of record CM022950.1, on the reverse strand, counting down.
AGATGGTGGAAGACCGTCAAACACCCCTATGAGGAGATTGCTGAGGAAATAGCCTGGAGAACTTTTACAGAGCAATTCCAGAAGAAGTTTATTCCAGAGCGCTACCGGGATCAGAAGATGGAGGAGTTTGAGAGGCTAGTACAGGGTAACTTGACAGTACAGGATTATGAGATTGCCTTCACCCATCTATCCCGATTTGTTGAGAGTCTGATTCAGCCAGAGTCAGAGAGAGTCCGGAGATTTATCAAGGGACTGCGGGCAGATATAAAGATGCAAGTACAGCGCAGCAGATTGACCAACTATGATGATGTGGTCAAGGAAGCTTATTGGGCAGAGGAGTCCCTGAAGGAGGTAATTGCTTTGGAGCAGCAGAGGATCTTGGCATTGATCCCTCCACCCAGGACACAGGGATCTTCGTCTTTGTCATATCAGCAGCCGGCACCTAAGAGGCTACGGTTTGAGCCTACACTCCGACCGCAGCCACAGCGAGTCTCTTGCATGCATTGTGGCGGGAATCATTTTGGCCGTGATTGCAGGAAACAGTCCGGTGCCTGTTTCAACTGTGGAGATCCAGGGCATAAGGTTCATTTTTGCCCAGGGAAGACAGGAGTAGCACCACCACCACCTTTTCCAGCTCCGGCGCCCAGGCCACCACATCCTGCGCAGCCGTTGAGACAGATGCCTCCTGGACAGGCCAGGCCACAGCAGCAGCAGCAACAGCAGATGATTGTCCGACCACCTCAGCCACCGCAGCAGCGCCCTCCAGTACCTCAGCAGCGCTATCAGCAGAGACCCCCAGTACCCAGATTCCAGGGGCGTGGTCAGAGACCACCGCAGCAGTATCATCAGCAGCGTCCCCAGCAGGCAGGGCGAGCTTATGCTCTGGCGCATGAGGAAGCAGAGGCTACAGAAAATGTCATTGAAGGTACACTTTTAGTTTGTGGATTTGATGCTAAAGTTCTGTTTGATCCTGGATCCACACACTCGTTTGTTGCACCAGCATTTGCACTGCATTTGGGGAAGGATAAGGAGATACTACCCTATGATTTGATGGTAGCTACCCCTGTAGGTAGACATGTAGCTTGTAATGTCATCTACCCTAGGTGTAGTATTCAGATTGGGGAAGTTAAGTTGACCGTCAGTTTGATCATCTTACCGATGGCGGAGTTTGATGTGATACTCGGTATGGATTGGTTAGCTAAGAACCGAGCGGTGTTAGATTGTTTTAACAAGACTGTGAAGTTGCAGAGTGCAGACCGTAGTGTTGAGTTTATTGGAGCTGAAAAGCCCATCTCCACTCGGATGATTTCCGCATTGAAGGCAGAGCGATTGATGAGGAGCGGATGCGAAGGTTTTATTGCATTTATTGCGGAAGATAAGGAGTCCAAGTCTGTTGATGAGATTCCAGTGGTGCGAGAATTCTCGGATGTGTTTCCAGAGGAGATTCCTGGATTGCCACCTGTTCGTGAGTTGGATTTCACGATTGAATTGCAGCCAGGGACAGCACCTATTTCGAAGGCCCCGTATAGGATGGCACTGGTAGAATTGAAAGTGTTGAAAACTCAGATTGGAGATCTGTTGGATAAGGGTTTTATCAGGCCCAGTGTTTCACCGTGGGGAGCTCCGGTGATTTTTGTGAAGAAGAAGGACGGGACTATGAGGATGTGTATTGATTACAGACAGTTGAATCAAATGACTGTTAAGAACAAGTACCCGTTACCGAGGATCGATGAGCTCTTCGATCAATTACAGGGAGCTCAATTCTTTTCAAAGATAGATCTACGTTCCGGTTATCATCAGTTGCGAGTCAGAAAGGAAGATGTTCCTAAGACTGCATTCCGGACGAGATATGGACATTTTGAGTTTCTTGTGATGCCTTTTGGATTGACAAATGCTCCAGCAGTTTTTATGGTTTTAATGAATAAGGCATTTGCTCCTTTCTTAGATCAGTTTGTGGTAGTTTTCATAGATGATGTTTTGGTATACTCGAAGACTAAGGAGGAGCATGAGCATCAGTTGAGAACTTCTTTGCAGCTTTTGAGGGATAACCAACTGTATGCTAAGTTAAGCAAATGTGAGTTTTGGTTGGAGCAAGTGGCATTTTTGGGCCACATTATTTCTAAGGAAGGATTAACAGTGGATCCCAAGAAGATTGCAGCAGTTGTCAATTGGAGTAGCCCGCGGAATGTAGCGGAGATTCGTAGGTTCCTTGGACTTGCAGGTTACTACCGAAGGTTTGTGAAAGGATTCGCTACTATAGCATCTCCGTTGACTAAGTTGACGAGGAAAGATATTCCGTTTGTGTGGACGGAGGGGTGTGAAAAGAGTTTCCAAGAGCTGAAGACCAGATTGACTACAGCACCCATACTTGCTTTACCCACTGGAAGTGGAGGATTTGTGATTTTCACAGATGCATCAGGAGTAGGTTTGGGATGTGTTCTCATGCAGCATGACAAGGTGATAGCATATGGATCGAGACAATTGAAGGATCATGAGAAGAAGTATGCCACACATGACTTGGAGTTAGCAGCAGTGGTGTTTGCATTGAAGTTGTGGAGGCACTATTTGTATGGGGAGAGATTTGAGGTGCATACTGATCACAAGAGTCTGTAATACCTGTTTACACAGGGTGATCTGAATAACAGGCAGAGGAGATGGATGGAGTACATAAAGGATTATGATTTTCCGATCGAGTACCATCCTGGAAGAGTGAATGTGGTAGCAGATGCTCTTAGTAGAAAGGCAGCATTCAGTGGATGTATAATGCCTGAATGGAGATGGATGGAGCAATTTAGAGACATGGATATGGAAGTCTGGCCAGTTAATGAGAAGGTCCTAGTTGCTACTATGGGAGTTTGGGAGCCAGAAATAGTTAACAGGATCAAGGAATGCCAGAGGGATGATCCAGAAATTCAGAGAATCATTGATCATGTAGATGACAAGCCAAGTTCAAATTGATAGAGGGAGTTTTGTACTGCAAGGATAGGTTGTGTGTGCCAGATGTTCAAGACATCAAGTCAGAGTTGATGACAGATGCACACCACACCAGATATTCTATTCACCCAGGGAGTACCAAAATGTATTAGAATTTGAAGAATCACTATTGGTGGGTGAAAATGAAGAAAGAGATTGCAGAATTTGTCTCCAGATGTATGACTTGTCAACAGATTAAGGCAGAGCACAAGAAGCCTCCTGGTTTACTTCACCCGTTGGAAATTCCACAGTGGAAATGGGAGAATATCACCATGGATTTCGTGTCGAGATTGCCAAATACCAAGAAAGGCAATGATGCTATTTGGGTGATTGTGGATAGATTGACTAAATCAGCCCATTTCTTGCCATTCAAGACTGGACAGTTTATGGATAAGATGACTAAGATGTACAGGGACAATATAGTCAAGTTGCATGGAGTGCCTAAGTCCATAGTATCCGATCGAGACACTAAGTTTGTCTCTCGATTTTGGTCTACTTTCCAGTCATCTATGGGTACTCAGTTGAAGTTCAGCACAGCTTACCACCCTCAGACAGATGGACAGTCAGAGCGTACAATCCAGACATTGGAAGATCTCCTCGGAGCATGTGTTTTGGATATCAAGGAAAGCTGGGATGAGAGTTTGCCTCTATGTGAGTTTGCCTACAATAACAGCTATCATAAAAGTATTGGTATGGCACCATTTGAGGCATTGTATGGAAGAAGATGCAGAACCCCAGCATGTTGGGAGGAAGTTGGAGTTCGGAGCTTTCATGGCCCCTCAGAGATTGCTGATTCCAGTGAGAAGGTCAGAGTTGTTCAGATGCGAATGAAGGAGTTACGGGATCGTCAGAAGAGCTATGCAGACAAGCGGCGGAGACCTTTAGAATTCCAAGTGGGGGATATGGTTTTCCTGAAAGTGTCTCCGATGAGAGGTGTTGTCAGATTTGGGCAGAAAGGGAAGCTTGCCAAGAGGTTTGTGGGACCGTTTGAGATTAAGAGCAAGATAGGAGACGTAGCTTATCGTCTAGTGCTACCGCCAGAGTTAGCGGGTGTGCACGATGTGTTTCATGTCTCAATGCTTCGGAAGTATATTTCAGATCCCACCCACGTGTTGCAGCACGAGCCACATCAGCTTCACGCGGATGTCACCTACGTGGAGCGTCGAGCGCAGATCATCGACACAAAGGAGGTAGTGTTGCGTACCAAGACCATTCATTGGGTCAAAGTACAGTGGGAAAACCACAGTCCGGAGGAAGCTACGTGGGAGCTGAAGGAGCAGATTCAGAAGACGTACCCCTATCTTTTTCCAGATGAGGTATGTTTAGGCATTTGGGGGACCAAATATTCTTTTTATTTGTGAGAGTTGTAAGGTCTGTGACCTTACTGAGTCAGTTGGGCCCAAAACCCGGCCCATTGACCCGCTTAATTTGTTATTATTTTATTTAATTGTATTTTTGATATTTAAGTGGGTTTAGATCATGAGCGAGTTTCTTTTAGCATTAGAATAGTATTTGCGAAGTTTCGTTTGATTCCGAGTTCGTTTGATCATAGCAGGGGGGTAGTTTGCAATTTAAGGAAAATTGAGTGTTTTTCCGAAATATTCCAAATGCCATGATTTATGGGTTCATTGGAAAGGTCTTGTCATACTGATAACTTTTGTCTCTTGATTCATCGCGATCCGGCGATCAGAAATCTTTCAATGGTCCATTCTTTGACCGGACCCACTTAAAGGGGCGATACAGTCTTTTCCCCTTAATTGTCTTCTTAAACGAAAGCTTAACCCTAAATTCATTTCATTCTCTGCAACCGACGAAGAACCGCAGCCATTTCTTCTTCCTCTTCCTTTCTCAAGCCCGGAACCCTAGCCCAGGAGACCCTATTCGGAGATCTGATCCGCTAGGGTTCATCCTCGCTATTCCCTCTTGCTTCCGGTATCAAATTGGTAAGCATTCTCATACTTTCGTCTTTTCATTCGTTTTTGTTTTTGGTTAGATTTAGGTCCGATCTTGATTCGTTTCCTTCCTATCTTCTTTCTGGTTTACTAGATTTCGATTTCTCAGGTTAGATCGTGGATCTTGCGGTAGGAAGATTTCTCCTCGCGTTTACCCAATTTCAATCTTCTGACATTGAGGCAAGTAGATTTACACTACATAATATAACATGTGTGTTGTTCCTTTATTGATTTGCAATGGTTCTTGATAGACTTCCCCTTTAATTCCAAGCTTGTCTGATTTTAATTGGAAATCATTGGTTAGGTTATGTTTTGGGAGAAAATGTTGATATTATGTTGATTAGAGTTTGCTTAAGTTGATTAAATGAAATGGAATGTGATGTATGGATTGATGGATTGAATGTAATGAATGGAGAGCATGAAGGCTCAGTTTTCTGCAGGTTTGGTCTTAGAATGACCGGAAGAAAAAGGGAGCAGAAACCCAAATTCGGGCTACAGGTTCGCTGTCCGATCGATCGATCGCACAGTGCGATCGATCGGACAGTGAACGGTTCCCCAAATTAACTGTGGGCGATCACAGTCCGATCGATCGGTCACACAGTCCGATCGATCGGTCTTTGAAAACTCTCAGTTAACTGGGAGGTGCCCAGTGCCGATCGATCGGTCACTCAGTCCGATCGATCGGACTGTGCACTAACTGTGAGGTGTTCAATGCCGATCGATCGCACCGAAAGCATGGTCACTGAAACTTCAAGGGCTTGTAATTATCAATCCGCCCGTTGGATCTTCACATATAATATATCGTTGGAAAGCCCTTGAGATAGATAATCCAATGGTTCTGGTTTCATCATGATCGGAGATCGGAAAGTGATGTTGTAAGGTCCGTGACCTTACTGGGTCAGTTGGGCCCAAAACCCGGCCCATTGACCCGTTTAATTTGTTATTATTTTATTTAATTATATTTTAAATATTTAAGTGGTTTTAGATCATGAGCGAGTTTCTTTTAGCATTAGAATAGTATCTGCGAAGTTTCGTTTGATTCCGAGTTCGTTTGATCATAGCAGGGGGGTAGTTTGTAATTTAGGGAAATTGAGTGTTTTTCCGAAATATTCCAAACGCCGTGATTTTTGGGTTCGTTGGAAAGGTCTCGTCGTTCTGATAACTTTTGTCTCTTGACTCATCGTGATCCAGTGATCAGAAACCGTTCAAGTGGTCTATTCTTTGACCGGACCCACTTAAAGGGTGATTCGGTCTTTTCCTCCTTAATCTTCTTCTTAAACGATGTTTAACCCTAATTCCAGTTTCATTCTCTGCAACGGAAGAGAGAACCGCAGCCATCTTCTTCCTTTCTCAAGCCCGGAACCCTAGCCCAGGAGACCCTATTCGGAGATCTGATCCGCTAGAAGTCATCCTTGTGTTTCCCTCTTGCTTCCGGTATCAACCTGGTGAGGTTTCTGATAACTTCATCTTTTCTTACATCTTCCTTTTGGTTATATTTAGGTTAGATCTTAATTCTTTTCCTTCCTATCATCTTCTTGGTTTCCTAGTTTGCATTTTATCGGGTTAGATCGTGGATCTTGCGGTAGGAAGATTTCTCCTCGCGTTTACCCAATTCCAATCTTCACTTTGGGTTGAGGCAAGTAGATCTGCAATTCATATATAAGCATGTATGTTTGTTTCATTTGATTGGCTATGTTTTCTGTAGATTTCCCTTTAATTCCAAGCCTGTTGTGATTTTAATTGGAAATTATATGTTAGGTAAGATTTTTGGAAAATGGATAATTGATGATAATAGGTTGTTTTAGAATTTCTTAATGGAATAGAATGGAATGTGGATGGAATGAATTGTTGGGAGAGCAGGAGGCTCAATTTTGTGCAGGATATAGCCATTGGGAAAGGTTTAGAACAGAATGGAGATGATCTGGAACAACTAGAACAAAAAAATTCAGCAAACAGCACTTTCTGCACACGAACGTTCGAACACTGTTCCTGAACGTTCGAACACTTGAGCTCTCGGGAAATTGGCCTGGGACGAACGTTCGAACACTTCTTCGAACGTTCTAACTCCTGGCAGTTGACCGATTTTAGGCAGATTTTCCAACGGTCATAACTTTTGATCCGTTCGTCGGAATTTCACGAGCTATATACCGTTGGAAAGCTCTTAGAATGTAGAATCCAATGGTTCTAGTTTCATCACGATCGGAGTTCGAGAAGTGATGTAAATACTTAGATTATTAATCCAGCTTATGTTTTATTGGAAAAGAGACCGGTAACCTAGGTTTGGGCCTTAGATATTGGAAACCATAAACTTACTCTCACTTGACCATTAATGGGGATTGAAATCGAAACACGTGGCTTGGTGTGAATTCGATGGGTTGTCTAGGTATTCGTGTATTACATATGGTTTAACCGAATGCATATGGAACTGAACCAATAGATGCTTAACATGATTGTACACCAAGGGATTTTCCTAAAAGCATCATTGATCCAATTTCCACATGTACTCCGTTAGAACACGTGGAATACAGGGATGACACCACTTGCCTAGGATTGGATTGTAATATCTCCTTGACTTTTGACTTGTATTCGTTGCTTATGTTCCTTGTACACTCTTGACATAAAATACTTAATCAATTATGAAACATAAATTCTTATAGAATTTAGGACTTGGACTTGACTTAGAGTGTACCATAGGAACCCGTGTCTTGTTTTGATGAACATGACTGGCTAGTATGAAGGGGATTATCACGTGGCTTGTCTTGTATTGATCTAGAAGAGATAATCCCTAAGAACTTGTCTTATGCTAGGAACTAGCCAGACTTGCTTGTCTTGATATTCTTGTGTCAGAACCACTTTATTATTGTTTGCATATCATGGCCATCTGCAGTTTGGGATTTAATGACGAATCGGTTACTCCGGTTGTCGGGGTGGGCAGTCGGCGTAGGACGGCGTCCATGGCGTTGAATAGCTGGGAGCGGGCTAGGACCGTGCTGCTATTCCCAGGACAGGGAGCTAGGATCCCACTGGAGCCGGACTATGGTATCAGTAGTCCAAGGGGATTGTTACTGGTACCCCGGGAGGTGGCATAGGACATCCTCGGAGTCTCCCTCTTGCTTGTCTTGTTAGCATTTGCATGGATAGTGGTTATTGTTAGATGATTGCTAGGATTCCTGTTATTGCTTCTGCTTATTAATCTCGCTTTATGCCTAGCTTCATATTCTTGTATTCGTATGATCTTATACCTGTCATTACTCTATACTTGATGCATGTCGTGTTTATTATGTTTTGTATATCTATTGCTCAACATGTCGTTGACTTTGTTCCTTGGTGTGCAGACACATCAGGTGAATACATCTATTACGAGGAGCAGGCAGGTGAGGAGATCCCAGAGGATCTCCAACCAGCAGAGGAGGCACGAGGGTGGCGTGCCGATGACGTAGAGTAGCGTCATCACTCCTGGCACGAGAGAGATACACTTGGTTTCATTAGATTATCTTTCATTCATTATTTCTCTCGTCGAACCTTATATTACATTGACTCTGTTTCTTTGATTGGCCATGTTTAGTGGGTTGGCCATTGTAATAAATTACTTAACTTTTTAGTTTTGTTTCTCTTTCTTTCAAACTTTAATTTAATGAGATTATTATCCATTGCTTGAGATTCCATATGTCTAGAGTTGTTTGGACTCTATTTGTATTGTACCACATGAGGTTTGAGGTTTGAAATATTAAATCCTCACCGCGGACTACGATCCGTGGGCCTAAAGGACAAAATTTTTAAATAGTCCTAAAATTCACTCTCCGGATCCGGTTATTTCTTTAATCGGGTTCGGGGGACGTGACAGATTGGTATCAGAGCAGTGGTTGGTTTCTCAGGGTAAAAATTGTAGAAACCATAGGACGCGTGTGAGGATTTCGTTAGTCAGTAGGTTGATCTTTTAGTTTTGTTTCTAGCATTGTGATGTTAGCTTAAGGCATATTGGAACTAACCTTGAATGTTTTACAGGATTATGGCTGGTAGGCACAATACCCGAGGTGAGGGTAGTTCGTCTCAGAATGGTGCCGAGAATCAATTCCACCAGTTCATGGCAGCCTTCATCCAGTCCCAAAAGGATATGGCTGAGCAGAGCCAGAAGCAAAATGAGGACCAGGCTGTATTCCAAGCACAGATGCTAGAGGTAGTGCAGAAGGTTGGCCACCCACAGGCCAAGGAGTATGACCTGAATGAGTTGGTTGAAAAATTCAGGAAGAGGTTTCCACCTGAGTTCCATGGCATTGAGGACCCCGCCGTTGCAGATGAGTGGATTGTTCAGATGGAGAAGATATACGAGGTGTTTCGGTGCACTGGCATTCAGCAGGTGCAGCTAGCAGCCCACATGTTCCGTGGAGCAGCTGAGAGATGGTGGAAGACCGTCAAACACCCGTATGAAGAGATTGCTGAGGAAGTAGCCTGGAGAACTTTTACAGAGCAATTCCAGAAGAAGTTTATCCCGGAGCATTATAGGGATCAAAAGATGGAGGAGTTTGAGAGGCTGGTACAGGGTGAGTTAACTGTACAGGATTATGAGATTGCATTCACCCATCTATCTCGATTTGCTGAGAGTCTGATTCAGCCAGAGTCAGAGAGAGTCCGGAGATTTATCAAGGGACTGCGAGCAGATATAAAGATGCAAGTACAGCGTAGCAGGCTGACCAACTACGATGATGTGGTCAAGGAAGCTTATTGGGCAGAGGAGTCCCTGAAGGAGGTAATTGCTTTGGAGCAGCAGAGGATCTTGGCATTGATCCCTCCACCCAGGACACAGGGATCTTCGTCTCTGTCATATCAGCAGCCGGCACCGAAGAGGCTACGGTTTGAGCCTACACTCCGACCGCAGCCACAGCGAGTCTCTTGCATGCATTGTGGCGGGAATCATTTTGGCCGTGATTGCAGGAAGCACTCCGGTGCATGTTTCAACTGTGGAGATCCAGGGCATAAGGTTCGTTTTTGCCCAGGGAAGACAGGAGTAGCACCACCACCACCTTTTCCAGCTCCGGCGCCCAGGCCACCACATCCTGCGCAGCCGTTGAGACAGATGCCTCCTGGACAGGCCAGGCCACAGCAGCAGCAGCAACAGATGATAGTCCGACCACCTCAGCCACCGCAGCAGCGCCCTCCAGTACCTCAGCAGCGCTATCAGCAGAGACCCCCAGCACCCAGATTCCAGGGGCGTGGTCAGAGACCACCGCAGCAGTATCATCAGCAGCGTCCCCAGCAGGCAGGGAGAGCTTATGCTCTGACGCATGAGGAAGCAGAGGCTGCAGGGAATGTCATAGAAGGTACACTTTTAGTTTGTGGATTTGATGCTAAAGTTCTATTTGATCCTGGATCCACACACTCGTTTGTTGCACCAGCATTTGCACTGCATTTGGGGGAGGATAAGGAGATACTACCCTATGATTTGATGGTAGCTACCCCTGTAGGTAGACATGTAGCTTGTAATGTCATCTACCCTAGGTGTAGTATTCAGATTGGGGAAGTTAAGCTGACCGTCAGTTTGATCATCTTACCGATGGCGGAGTTTGATGTGATACTTGGTATGGATTGGTTAGCCAAGAACCGAGCAGTGTTAGATTGTTTTAACAAGATTGTGAAGTTGCAGAGTGCAGATCGTAGTGTTGAGTTTATTGGAGCTGAAAAGCCCATCTCCACTCGGATGATTTCTGCATTAAAGGCAGAGCGATTGATGAGGAGTGGTTGCGAAGGTTTTATCGCATTTATTGCGGAAGATAAGGAGTCCAAGTCGGTTGATGAGATTCCAGTGGTGCGAGAATTCCCGGATGTGTTTCCGGAGGAGATTCCTGGATTGCCACCTGTTCGTGAGTTGGATTTCACGATTGAATTGCAGCCAGGGACAACACCTATTTCAAAGGCCCCTTATAGGATGGCACCAGCAGAATTGAAAGAGTTAAAAACTCAGATTGGAGATCTGTTGGATAAGGGTTTTATCAGGCCCAGTGTTTCACCGTGGGGAGCTCCGGTGATTTTCGTGAAGAAGAAGGACGGGACTATGAGGATGTGCATAGATTACAGACAGTTGAATCAGATGACTGTTAAGAACAAGTACCCGTTACCGAGGATCGATGAGCTCTTCGATCAATTACAGGGAGCTCAATTCTTTTCGAAGATAGATCTGCGTTCCGGTTATCATCAATTGCGAGTCAGGAAGGAGGATGTTCCTAAGACTGCATTCCGGACGAGATATGGACATTTTGAGTTTCTTGTGATGCCTTTTGGATTGACGAATGCTCCAGCAGTTTTTATGGCATTAATGAATAAGGCATTTGCTCCTTTCTTGGATCAGTTTGTGGTAGTCTTCATTGATGATGTATTGGTGTACTCAAAGACTAAGGAGGAGCATGAGCATCAGTTGAGAACTTCTTTGCAGCTTTTGAGGGATAACCAACTGTATGCAAAGTTGAGCAAATGTGAGTTTTGGTTGGAACAAGTGGCATTTTTGGGCCATATAATCTCTAAGGAAGGACTGACAGTGGATCCCAAGAAGATTGCAGCAGTTGTCAATTGGAGTAGCCCGAGAAATGTAGCGGAGATTCGTAGTTTCCTTGGACTTGCAGGTTACTACAGAAGGTTTGTGAAAGGATTCGCTACTATAGCATCCCCGTTGACTAAGTTGACAAGGAAGGATATTCCATTTGTGTGGACGGAGGGGTGTGAAAAGAGTTTCCAAGAGCTAAAGACCAGATTGACTACAGCACCTATACTTGCTTTACCTGCTGGAAGTGGAGGATTTGTGATTTTCACAGATGCATCAGGAGTAGGTTTGGGATGTGTTCTCATGCAGCATGATAAGGTGATAGCCTATGGATCAAGGCAATTGAAAAATCATGAGAAGAAATATGCCACACATGATTTGGGGCTAGCAGCAGTGGTGTTTGCATTGAAACTGTGGAGGCATTATTTATATGGAGAGAGATTTGAGGTGCATACAGATCATAAGAGTCTGCAATACCTGTTTACACAGGGTGATCTGAATAACAGGCAGAGGAGATGGATGGAGTACATAAAAGATTATGATTTTTCGATCAAATACCATCCTGGAAGAGTGAATGTTGTAGCAGATGCTCTCAGTAGAAAGGCAGCATTCAGTGGATGTATAATGCCTGAATGGAGATGGATGGAGCAATTCAGAGACATGGATGTGGAAGTCTGGCCAGTCAATGAGAATGTCCTAGTTGCTACTATGGGAGTTTGGGAGCCAGAAATAGTTAACAGGATCAAGGAATGCCAGAAGGATGATCCAGAGTTGCAGAGAATCATTGATCATGTGGATGACAAGCCAGAGTTCAGATTGATAGAAGGAGTTTTGTACTGTAAGGATAGGTTGTGTGTGCCAGATGTTCAAGACATCAAGTCAGAATTGATGACAGATGCACACCACACCAGATACTCTATTCACCCAGGGAGTACCAAGATGTATCAGAATTTGAAGAATCACTATTGGTGGGTGAAAATGAAGAAAGAGATTGCAGAATTTGTCTCCAGGTGTATGACTTGTCAGCAAATTAAGGCAGAGCACAAGAAGCCTCCTGGTTTACTTCACCCGTTGGAGATTCCACAGTGGAAATGGGAGAATATTACCATGGATTTCGTGTCGGGGTTGCCGAATACCAAGAAAGGCAATGATGCTATTTGGGTGATTGTTGATAGACTGACTAAATCAGCCCATTTCTTGCCATTCAAGACTGGTCAATTTATGGACAAGATGACTAAGATGTACAGGGACAATATAGTCAAGTTGCATGGAGTGCCTAAGTCTATAGTGTCCGATCGAGACACTAAGTTTGTCTCTCGGTTTTGGTCTACTTTTCAGTCATCCATGGGTACTCAGTTGAAGTTCAGCACAGCTTACCACCCTCAGACAGATGGACAGTCAGAACGTACAATCCAGACATTGGAAGATCTCCTCCGAGCATGTGTTTTGGATTTCAAGGAGAGTTGGGATGAGAGTTTGCCTCTATGTGAGTTTGCCTAAAATAACAGTTATCATTCAAGTATTGGTATGGCACCATTTGAGGCATTGTATGGAAGGAGATGCAGGACCCCAGCATGTTGGGAGGAAGTTGGAGTTCGAAGTTTTCATGGCCCCTCAGAGATTGCTGATTCCAGTGAGAAGGTCAGAGTTGTCCAGATGAGAATGAAGGAGTCACGGGATCGTCAGAAGAGCTATGCAGACAAGAGGCGGAGACCTTTAGAATTCCAAGTGGGGGATATGGTTTTCTTGAAAGTGTCTCCAATGAGAGGTGTTGTCAAATTTGGACAGAAAGGGAAGCTTGCCAAGAGGTTTGTGGGACCGTTTGAGATCAAGAGCAAGATAGGAGACGTGGCTTATCGTCTAGTGCTACCGCCAGAGTTAGCGGGTGTGCACGACGTATTTCATGTCTCAATGCTTCGGAAGTATATTCCCGATCCCACCCACGTATTGCAGCACGAGCCACTTCAGCTTCAGGCAGATGTCACCTACGTGGAGCGGCCAGCTCAGATCATCGACACGAAGGAGGTAGTGTTGCGTACCAAGACCATTCAGTGGGTCAAAGTACAGTGGGAGAACCACAGTCCGGAGGAAGCAACGTGGGAGCTGAAGGAGCAGATGCAGAAAGCGTACCCCTATCTATTTCCAGATGAGGTATGTTTAGGCATTTGGGGGACCAAATGTTCTTTTTATTTGTGAGAGTTGTAAGGTCCGTGACCTTACTGGGTCAGTTGGGCCCAAAACCCGGCCCATTGACCCGTTTAATTTGTTATTATTTTATTTAATTGTATTTTAAATATTTAAGTGGGTTTAGATCATGAGCGAGTTTCTTTTAGCATTAGAATAGTATCTGCGAAGTTTCGTTTGATTCCGAGTTCGTTTGATCATAGCAGGGGGGTAGTTTGCAATTTAGGGAAATTGAGTGTTTTTCCGAAATATTCCAAACGCCGTGATTTTTGGGTTCGTTGGAAAGGTCTCGTCGTTCTGATAACTTTTGTCTCTTGACTCATCGTGATCCAGTGATCAGAAACCGTTCAAGTGGTCTATTCTTTGACCGGACCCACTTAAAGGGTGATTCGGTCTTTTCCTCCTTAATCTTCTTCTTAAACGATGTTTAACCCTAATTCCAGTTTCATTCTCTGCAACGGAAGAGAGAACCGCAGCCATCTTCTTCCTTTCTCAAGCCCGGAACCCTAGCCCAGGAGACCCTATTCGGAGATCTGATCCGCTAGAAGTCATCCTTGTGTTTCCCTCTTGCTTCCGGTATCAACCTGGTGAGGTTTCTGATAACTTCATCTTTTCTTACATCTTCCTTTTGGTTATATTTAGGTTAGATCTTAATTCTTTTCCTTCCTATCATCTTCTTGGTTTCCTAGTTTGCATTTTATCGGGTTAGATCGTGGATCTTGCGGTAGGAAGATTTCTCCTCGCGTTTACCCAATTCCAATCTTCACTTTGGGTTGAGGCAAGTAGATCTGCAATTCATATATAAGCATGTATGTTTGTTTCATTTGATTGGCTATGTTTTCTGTAGATTTCCCTTTAATTCCAAGCCTGTTGTGATTTTAATTGGAAATTATATGTTAGGTAAGATTTTTGGAAAATGGATAATTGATGATAATAGGTTGTTTTAGAATTTCTTAATGGAATAGAATGGAATGTGGATGGAATGAATTGTTGGGAGAGCAGGAGGCTCAATTTTGTGCAGGATATAGCCATTGGGAAAGGTTTAGAACAGAATGGAGATGATCTGGAACAACTAGAACAAAAAAATTCAGCAAACAGCACTTTCTGCACACGAACGTTCGAACACTGTTCCTGAACGTTCGAACACTTGAGCTCTCGGGAAATTGGCCTGGGACGAACGTTCGAACACTTCTTCGAACGTTCTAACTCCTGGCAGTTGACCGATTTTAGGCAGATTTTCCAACAGTCATAACTTTTGATCCGTTCGTCGGAATTTCACGAGCTATATACCGTTGGAAAGCTCTTAGAATGTAGAATCCAATGGTTCTAGTTTCATCACGATCGGAGTTCGAGAAGTGATGTAAATACTTAGATTATTAATCCAGCTTATGTTTTATTGGAAAAGAGACCGGTAACCTAGGTTTGGGCCTTAGATATTGGAAACCATAAACTTACTCTCACTTGACCATTAATGGGGATTGAAATCGAAACACGTGGCTTGGTGTGAATTCGATGGGTTGTCTAGGTATTCGTGTATTACATATGGTTTAACCGAATGCATATGGAACTGAACCAATAGATGCTTAACATGATTGTACACCAAGGGATTTTCCTAAAAGCATCATTGATCCAATTTCCACATGTACTCCGTTAGAACACGTGGAATACAGGGATGACACCACTTGCCTAGGATTGGATTGTAATATCTCCTTGACTTTTGACTTGTATTCGTTGCTTATGTTCCTTGTACACTCTTGACATAAAATACTTAATCAATTATGAAACATAAATTCTTATAGAATTTAGGACTTGGACTTGACTTAGAGTGTACCATAGGAACCCGTGTCTTGTTTTGATGAACATGACTGGCTAGTATGAAGGGGATTATCACGTGGCTTGTCTTGTATTGATCTAGAAGAGATAATCCCTAAGAACTTGTCTTATGCTAGGAACTAGCCAGACTTGCTTGTCTTGATATTCTTGTGTCAGAACCACTTTATTATTGTTTGCATATCATGGCCATCTGCAGTTTGGGATTTAATGACGAATCGGTTACTCCGGTTGTCGGGGTGGGCAGTCGGCGTAGGACGGCGTCCATGGCGTTGAATAGCTGGGAGCGGGCTAGGACCGTGCTGCTATTCCCAGGACAGGGAGCTAGGATCCCACTGGAGCCGGACTATGGTATCAGTAGTCCAAGGGGATTGTTACTGGTACCCCGGGAGGTGGCATAGGACATCCTCGGAGTCTCCCTCTTGCTTGTCTTGTTAGCATTTGCATGGATAGTGGTTATTGTTAGATGATTGCTAGGATTCCTGTTATTGCTTCTGCTTATTAATCTCGCTTTATGCCTAGCTTCATATTCTTGTATTCGTATGATCTTATACCTGTCATTACTCTATACTTGATGCATGTCGTGTTTATTATGTTTTGTATATCTATTGCTCAACATGTCGTTGACTTTGTTCCTTGGTGTGCAGACACATCAGGTGAATACATCTATTACGAGGAGCAGGCAGGTGAGGAGATCCCAGAGGATCTCCAACCAGCAGAGGAGGCACGAGAGTGGCGTGCCGATGACGTAGAGTAGCGTCATCACTCCTGGCACGAGAGAGATACACTTGGTTTCATTAGATTATCTTTCATTCATTATTTCTCTCGTCGAACCTTATATTACATTGACTCTGTTTCTTTGATTGGCCATGTTTAGTGGGTTGGCCATTGTAATAAATTACTTAACTTTTTAGTTTTGTTTCTCTTTCTTTCAAACTTTAATTTAATGAGATTATTATCCATTGCTTGAGATTCCATATGTCTAGAGTTGTTTGGACTCTATTTGTATTGTACCACATGAGGTTTGAGGTTTGAAATATTAAATCCTCACCGCGGACTACGATCCGTGGGCCTAAAGGACAAAATTTTTAAATAGTCCTAAAATTCACTCTCCGGATCCGGTTATTTCTTTAATCGGGTTCGGGGGACGTGACAGATTGGTATCAGAGCAGTGGTTGGTTTCTCAGGGTAAAAATTGTAGAAACCATAGGACGCGTGTGAGGATTTCGTTAGTCAGTAGGTTGATCTTTTAGTTTTGTTTCTAGCATTGTGATGTTAGCTTAAGGCATATTGGAACTAACCTTGAATGTTTTACAGGATTATGGCTGGTAGGCACAATACCCGAGGTGAGGGTAGTTCGTCTCAGAATGGTGCCGAGAATCAATTCCACCAGTTCATGGCAGCCTTCATCCAGTCCCAAAAGGATATGGCTGAGCAGAGCCAGAAGCAAAATGAGGACCAGGCTGTATTCCAAGCACAGATGCTTGAGGTAGTGCAGAAGGTTGGCCACCCACAGGCCAAGGAGTATGACCTGAATGAGTTGGTTGAAAAATTCAGGAAGAGGTTTCCACCTGAGTTCCATGGCATTGAGGACCCCGCCGTTGCAGATAGTGGATTGTTCAGATGGAGAAGATATACGAGGTGTTTCGGTGCACTGGCATTCAGCAGGTGCAGCTAGCAGCCCACATGTTCCGTGGAGCAGCTGAGAGATGGTGGAAGACCGTCAAACACCCGTATGAAGAGATTGCTGAGGAAGTAGCCTGGAGAACTTTTACAGAGCAATTCCAGAAGAAGTTTATCCCGGAGCATTATAGGGATCAAAAGATGGAGGAGTTTGAGAGGCTGGTACAGGGTGAGTTAACTGTACAGGATTATGAGATTGCATTCACCCATCTATCTCGATTTGCTGAGAGTCTGATTCAGCCAGAGTCAGAGAGAGTCCGGAGATTTATCAAGGGACTGCGAGCAGATATAAAGATGCAAGTACAGCGTAGCAGGCTGACCAACTACGATGATGTGGTCAAGGAAGCTTATTGGGCAGAGGAGTCCCTGAAGGAGGTAATTGCTTTGGAGCAGCAGAGGATCTTGGCATTGATCCCTCCACCCAGGACACAGGGATCTTCGTCTCTGTCATATCAGCAGCCGGCACCGAAGAGGCTACGGTTTGAGCCTACACTCCGACCGCAGCCACAGCGAGTCTCTTGCATGCATTGTGGCGGGAATCATTTTGGCCGTGATTGCAGGAAGCACTCCGGTGCATGTTTCAACTGTGGAGATCCAGGGCATAAGGTTCGTTTTTGCCCAGGGAAGACAGGAGTAGCACCACCACCACCTTTTCCAGCTCCGGCGCCCAGGCCACCACATCCTGCGCAGCCGTTGAGACAGATGCCTCCTGGACAGGCCAGGCCACAGCAGCAGCAGCAACAGATGATAGTCCGACCACCTCAGCCACCGCAGCAGCGCCCTCCAGTACCTCAGCAGCGCTATCAGCAGAGACCCCCAGCACCCAGATTCCAGGGGCGTGGTCAGAGACCACCGCAGCAGTATCATCAGCAGCGTCCCCAGCAGGCAGGGAGAGCTTATGCTCTGACGCATGAGGAAGCAGAGGCTGCAGGGAATGTCATAGAAGGTACACTTTTAGTTTGTGGATTTGATGCTAAAGTTCTATTTGATCCTGGATCCACACACTCGTTTGTTGCACCAGCATTTGCACTGCATTTGGGGGAGGATAAGGAGATACTACCCTATGATTTGATGGTAGCTACCCCTGTAGGTAGACATGTAGCTTGTAATGTCATCTACCCTAGGTGTAGTATTCAGATTGGGGAAGTTAAGCTGACCGTCAGTTTGATCATCTTACCGATGGCGGAGTTTGATGTGATACTTGGTATGGATTGGTTAGCCAAGAACCGAGCAGTGTTAGATTGTTTTAACAAGATTGTGAAGTTGCAGAGTGCAGATCGTAGTGTTGAGTTTATTGGAGCTGAAAAGCCCATCTCCACTCGGATGATTTCTGCATTAAAGGCAGAGCGATTGATGAGGAGTGGTTGCGAAGGTTTTATCGCATTTATTGCGGAAGATAAGGAGTCCAAGTCGGTTGATGAGATTCCAGTGGTGCGAGAATTCCCGGATGTGTTTCCGGAGGAGATTCCTGGATTGCCACCTGTTCGTGAGTTGGATTTCACGATTGAATTGCAGCCAGGGACAACACCTATTTCAAAGGCCCCTTATAGGATGGCACCAGCAGAATTGAAAGAGTTAAAAACTCAGATTGGAGATCTGTTGGATAAGGGTTTTATCAGGCCCAGTGTTTCACCGTGGGGAGCTCCGGTGATTTTCGTGAAGAAGAAGGACGGGACTATGAGGATGTGCATAGATTACAGACAGTTGAATCAGATGACTGTTAAGAACAAGTACCCGTTACCGAGGATCGATGAGCTCTTCGATCAATTACAGGGAGCTCAATTCTTTTCGAAGATAGATCTGCGTTCCGGTTATCATCAATTGCGAGTCAGGAAGGAGGATGTTCCTAAGACTGCATTCCGGACGAGATATGGACATTTTGAGTTTCTTGTGATGCCTTTTGGATTGACGAATGCTCCAGCAGTTTTTATGGCATTAATGAATAAGGCATTTGCTCCTTTCTTGGATCAGTTTGTGGTAGTCTTCATTGATGATGTATTGGTGTACTCAAAGACTAAGGAGGAGCATGAGCATCAGTTGAGAACTTCTTTGCAGCTTTTGAGGGATAACCAACTGTATGCAAAGTTGAGCAAATGTGAGTTTTGGTTGGAACAAGTGGCATTTTTGGGCCATATAATCTCTAAGGAAGGACTGACAGTGGATCCCAAGAAGATTGCAGCAGTTGTCAATTGGAGTAGCCCGAGAAATGTAGCGGAGATTCGTAGTTTCCTTGGACTTGCAGGTTACTACAGAAGGTTTGTGAAAGGATTCGCTACTATAGCATCCCCGTTGACTAAGTTGACAAGGAAGGATATTCCATTTGTGTGGACGGAGGAGTGTGAAAAGAGTCCAAGGGGATTATTACTGGTACCTCGGGAGGTGGCATAGGACATCTTCGGAGTCTCCCTCTTACTTGTCTTGCTTGCATTTGCATGGATAGTGGCTATAGCTAGATGATTGCTAGGATTCATGTTATTGTTTCTGCTTATTAATCTCGCTTTATGCCTAGTTTCATATTCTTGTATTCATATGATCTTATACCTGTCATTATTCTATACTTGATGCATGTCGTGTTTATTATGTTTTGTATATCTATTGCTCAACATGTCGTTGACTTTGTTCCTTGATGTACAGACACATCAGGTGAGTTCTTATACGAGGAGCAGGCAGGTGAGGAGATCCCAGAGGATCTCCAACCAGCAGAGGAGGCACGAGAGTGGCGTGCCGATGACGTAGAGTAGCGTCATCACTCCCGGCACGAGAGAGATACATGGGGATTCTTTTAGATTATTCTTTATTCTTTATTTCTCTCGTCGAACCTTATATTACATTGACTCTATTTCTTTGATTGGCCATGTTTAGTGGGTTGGCCATTGTAATAAATTACTTAACTTTTTAGTTCTGTTTCTCTTTCTTTCAAACTTTAATTTAATGAGATTATTATCCATCGCTTGAGATGCTATATGTCTAGGGGGGTGTTTGGATAACTACATAATATAATATCAACAAGTTTAAATATTGTAAGATTTCATTATCATAGAATAAAATAGTGTCATATTATTATATAGTGTCACTTGTGGTGTTTGGCAATTTTTACAAATTTCAATATGCCTTTGAAGTATTTGGCAATTTATAAAAAAAACTCACAAGATGATATATACTAAATAAAAAACGGAATGAGAGTAATCAATTGACCCAATGCAGCTGGACCCACTAATTAGTAATCACAGGTGTTAATAATCATGGTAGGACCCACGATTGTTAAAAAATCACATGATTAAATGTTAAAACCTTGAGATCCAAGCAATATTGTTTGATTAAGGTAGGTCCGCCAAATGTTGATAGCCATAGTGTAATACATCTAATGGTGATTATCACAAATGAGCCTATCTATTTTATTTTATTTTTTTAGTAAAACCTTATCTAATGTCAAGCATCATTGATGAATCTATCTATGAGAAATCATTATGAGACCCATTTGATATTTGTAGTCATACTAACACAAGGAGAGCTATCAAATGGTGGGACCAATTTAATGATGACAAACTTCTAACTACAATCACACAATTCAATTTTGGTAATTAATTAGAAACCCAGCTAATTTTGATAGTATGGGACCCACCTAATGTTGGTAATCATGATGAAGGGTCTCTAGTGTGACATTAATAAGACCCTCGTAATATTGATAATTAAAAATGGCCATGTAATTGTGATATGGTTATAAGACCCCACATTAAATTTATAAGCACTGTGGGGCTAATGTAATATTAGGATTCATAGTTGCAATGAGGATCATTAAGGGGGTGTTTGGATAACTACATAATATAATATCAACAAGTTTAAATATTGTAAGATTTCATTATCATAGAATAAAATAGTGTCATATTATTATATAGTGTCACTTATGGTGTTTGGCAATTTTTACAAATTTCAATATACCTTTGAAGTGTTTGGCAATTTATAAAAAAAAAAAAAAAGCTCACAAGATGATATACTAAAGAAAAAACGGAATGAAAGTAATCAGTTGACCCAATGCAGGACCCACTAATTAGTAATCACATGTGTTAACAATCATGGTAGGACCCACTATTGTTAAAAAATCACATGATTACATGTTAAAACCTTGAGATCCAATCAATATTGTTTGATTAAGGTAGGTCCACCAAATGTTGATAGCCATAGTGTAATACATTTAATGGTGATTATCACAAATGAGCCTATCTATTTTTTTTATTTTTTTTTAGTAAAACCTTATTTAATGTCAAGCATCATTGATGAATCTATCTATGAGAAATCATTATGGGACCCATTTGATATTTGTAGTCATACTAACACAAGGGGAGCTATCAAATAGTGGGACCAATTTAATGATGACAAACTTCTAACTACAATCACACAATTCAATTTTAGTAATTAATTAGAAACCCAACTAATTTTGATAGTATGAGACCCACCCAATGTTGGTAATCATGATGAATGGTCTCTAGTGTGATATTAATAAGATCCTCATAATATTGATAATTAAAAATGGCCATGTAATTGTGATATGGTTATAGGACCCCATATTAAATTTGTAAGCATTGTGGGGCCAATGTAATATTAGGATTCATAGTTGCAATGAGGATCATTAAATGTTAAAACTTATAGTGAGCCACTATAATTAATAGTTGCCCATGAGTTCTTTATAAATAAAAAAGATTTTGTAACAAAAGATTATCTTATACAGCATATCCTTGAATAATGTAATATGAAGGTTTTTAGAAGAAAGAGAGATATTGTAATATACTTTCTAAGTTATCCAAACACCTCCTTTTTTGGTGCATAGATTATATTCTAAACTAGCATATAATATGACAAAATCTCTTGAAATATCTTGTTTCCAAACACCCCCTAGAGTTGTTTGGACTTTATTTGTATTGTACCACATGAGGTTTGAGGTTTGAAATATTAAATCCTCACCGCAGACTACGATCCGTGGGCCCAAAGGACAAAATTTTTAATTAGTCCTAAAATTCACTCTCCGGATCCGGTTATTTCTTTACTCGGGTTCGGGGGACGTGACAAAAGTGAATCCCTTCTTTCCATCGTGCTCTACCTTTCCAAATCGCTACCGCCTATCTTTCTTCTATAAAGTGCGTCCAAAACCTACGCTTTGTCATTTTCTTACACCCTTTGTCATCTTGCCCAACTTTAAGCTAATTATATAGTATTTGGCGGAGGCCATTAAAGAGGTAGATCTGTTGGGGATGTGCAACCAAAGTCCCACATCGGCTAGAATTGGGAAAGATCATGAGCATATAAGTTGGACTAAGTACTCCATTGGTATGAGGCCTTTTGGGTAGAACCCAAGAACAAATCCATGAGGTCTTAGGCCCAAAGTGGACAATATCATATCAATGTGGAGTTTGTGGTGGTCCACTGTACTAACAAGTGGTATCAGAGCCGACTTTCGACTAACTCGAGTGTGGGTCCCCTGCTGTGGTTTGGTGCAAGTGGGCGGGCCAAGAGGGCTGGCAAGCTACTGCACAGGGCCGTGCAGCCCTAAGGGGGGTGAAATGTGACGCCCTAGAGTCCCGCATAAAATGGTGCGAGAACAGAAATGTGTAGCTCTATTAAAAGAGAAGAGGGCCACAAGTGCATCAATAAGTGGTATCAGAGCCAAGCCCAGACTTAGCCCGGAGAATTCTCAGATTGCCAAACAAAAGGTGGTGGGCCTCAGTGATGCGTAGGGAAAGCGCAGTACTCACGATTGGTGGATCCGTGGTGAGGCTCTCGAGTTGGCTCTCCTCGATGGAGCGGACGGATGGATGATCGCTTGAGGGAAGGCCCGGTAAAAAATATCCAAAGAGATATGGTCCTTTGTTTGAGGGGAGGATTGTTGGGGATGTGCAACCAAAGTCCCACATCGGCTAGAATTGGGAAAGATCATGAGCATATAAGTTGGACTAAGTACTCCATTGGTATGAGGCATTTTGGGTAGAACCCAAGAACAAATTCATAAGGGCTTAGGCCCAAAGTAGACAATATCATATCAATGTGGAGTTTGTGGTGGTCCACTGTACTAACAAGATCTACCACCTAGGTCGTTATTTTATTTTCATTTCTCTTTATTTGCTTTCATATATATGGAGCCAAATGTATACATAAGCTTTGAAGGTGCCCTCAACAACTTTTTTTGTTTCTTTCCCTCATAGCATTAGTTCCTTCCCTCTGTTGTCACATTCAATGAGAAAAGATGTACTGTCGATCCATGTTGTGTGATGACCACATTCAGTTGCAGTCGACGTAATGCCGACCCATGACTCGATAGGTGTGTGTGCAGTTGCTTTAAGTGGCAAATGGGGTTCTCTTGTATAAGCTTTCTTTGCCCCCAAGCCCCAAATCCTAAATTAGATGGTTGGTTCAAGCTTTCTTTACCCATCCATATTGTTTTTAACCATTCATAAAACTGTTTTTTACAAAGAAATTGTTCATTTAGTTTTAATTGCATTGGACATGCAGCATATTTATGGTAGCATCCTCTTGGATTAGTTGAAATGGGAGCTATTTTGATTATGGAATTTTATAATTGTGTAAACATGTGTCTTGCTGATTTAAATTGCTTTGAATTTTGTAATAGCATGTGAGACGTCCACCATTTAATAATTTTTCACTATAAGGATGAGTTTGAATTTGATGTCAATACATAAGCCTCAATATAAGGGTGGTAGGCAAAAGATGATGTATCTAGCGAGTAACATAACATTCAAGGAGTTGAAGAACATTGCATTTGAAGTATCATATGAAGAGCTAAGAATAAAGTGCCTTCTACATAATAAAAGGTTCTTTTCAATAATAAACATCGATGATGACAGTGATATCAATGGAGTATTCAAAGCTTCAAGTACCGAATCAAATGAAAAATTATTATTCGCAACAAGAAGAAAATGCGAGGAAGATGGTATCCACCAGCATCAATGTAATCATCCATAATTCAAATTTTAAAAGGATATCAACATTCTCAAAGAATACTTGTAACAAAAGCCATCTTATCACAAAGATCATTCAATATTGAACTTTAAATTATGAGGCAAATGTACGAACAAATGTGTCTTTGTGAACAATGAATGTAACCAGAGAATGCCTTCACATCAACACCATGAAACATGCCACACAGCAATGCATGAGCTAATTTTCTGATTACATGCAAATCAATGAACTAATTCAGGAAACTAACAATCAGTTTTTTTTTTTCTTCTGTCATCGAATTCATTCAACAACAAAGTATTTACATAAGACCACATCAAATCAAACTGCAACCAACGATTCACGGTAGGTGACAAGGTTCCCAAAACCGGCATGTGTGCATGGGAACCATGTGAAAAACGAAAACATTTGGGGGATGGGTTTCAGCCATTTTTAGGACTGAAACGGTATTTGGGGATGCTTCAACACAAATCCTATTTCGAATTCAGTTTGCAAGTGACAACCAAAAAAAGTCGCACGAGAGATGGTGATATCGCATGAGGGATAACAATGCCACAACGCACAAAAGAACATAACATGGCAAACAAGTATGAACATTGGAGCCATAGCTCGACATACCTTCTTTTCGGTCGTTGATAAAAGAGATTTTGGAGGGGACCATAGAGGTTCGAGGGAAAATGGCTCGATGGCTGGGACCGCACAAGGCCGATGGATGAGAGTCATCGCTGACGTCTGTGAACGAGATAGAATCAATAAGAAAAGATTTGGGTTTTTTTTAACTTTAATGGGATGCGATCCAGTGAGAACTTTTTGTGGGGCCCACTGGGGGCCCCATTTTAGAATGGGACCAGTGGGGATTGAAAGATCTATATGAGACCACTCCGTATATCAAGTTTGGCCCCGATTCCATGCTTCTGACCCCTTCATCCATGGCCGACAAGTCCAATCCATTCGTATGGGTATATACTCGATCCAACGGTCCAATTCATTCGCATTGGTGCCAAACCTTGGGGCGTGTGAGTATCAAAGGGGTTT
The DNA here is from genome assembly GCA_012931725.1 of Litsea cubeba. Taxonomy (NCBI): domain Eukaryota; kingdom Viridiplantae; phylum Streptophyta; class Magnoliopsida; order Laurales; family Lauraceae; genus Litsea; species Litsea cubeba. Next base: position 65,917,660 of record CM022950.1, on the reverse strand, counting down.
ATGTCCATTGCAAGGTTTGGATTAGGTGATAGGTGGCCCACCCCATAGTTCTCACGGTTTGAACCGTGAGAACAGTTCTCACCTGATTATTTCCCAACTCTAATATATATATATATACTGTGCAGGGTCGACGACGACCCTACTCCGAACGTTCTAAGTCGATTGAGATGCATGTTTTAAGCTACAAACTTTGACATTCAATGAGGTTCAAAGTCAACGTCGACTATAGTGTCAAGTCGTGCAGACCAGTGCTTAGTGCTTAGAGTTAACGACGACCCTCGACAGGGGCGGACCCATGTTAATTTGACCTGGGGCGGTCGCCCCAGGTCAAATTAAAAAATTAGTAAAGAGTTGAATGGGCCTTGGCCCATGCCCCATGTAAATTAAAAAAATTGCCCCACCTCATTGACTCTTTTCTTCTCTTCCTTTGTGGAAAGGAACCAAAAAGAAAAGGAAAAAGAAAAAAACTAGTTTCCTTCAATCTCTGCTGGGGAGTAAGATCACGCGACTCGTCTCCATTCTATGACGGGAGGAAGATGAAGACTCTTGTTTGCTCTTTTATGTCTTTTATGTGATCTTGGACTTGTTTTCTTAGATGTTGTCTATCTTTTTATTGGTTTTATCATTTGGGTTGTCTCCAAATCAACCATTGTAGAAGCTATTGAGGGAAGTTATGGTGGAGCTTGTAGTCGGCGGCAGCTGTGCAGGAGAAGGGGTTGAAAGAACAACTGTGTTGTTTTTCTCTCTTGCCTTATATGAGTAATGGGTTTCTTTGTAGAGATGAGAGATATAGCAATATTTAATCTTCATTTGCATGAGACTTAGGCAAGGAAAAAAAAGGTGTCTAGTAAGGCTTAGCTTCTTTTTCTCTCCAAAGAATATTAATGGAACTCTAGATTTGAATCAATGGAATTTAAAAAATTAGGGCTAAATCCGAATTCTTAATCTTTGAATTATAATTCCAAACCTAAATCCCCAAATCCTAAATGAAATCCTAAGCCCTAAATCACCAAATCTTATATGCAAACCTTAATCCCTAATTCCCTAAATTCCCTTTATTCGTAAGCCCTAATCCCGCGGAGTCCCCTAATTCATAATCCCTAATTTCCTAGTTTCTCATTTTTGAAATTTTTTCTTGAGCCATAATATGATTTTATGATTATTCTGATTATGTTCATTTGCAAATATAGGTGGGTTTCATGTGATACATGAACTATTAGGAGCTTAAGGAAAGGATAAAGACTATGAAGATATTAATTTCCACAATATAATAATTATTACTTTTTTAGGGTACTCTGGATTTTTTTTTTAGTATTGTTGTAATATGGTTGCTAATTGATGGGCCAATTTCTTGAGTAGTAGAAAAGGCTTATTTATGAATTTGGTGTTAGTAGTAGGATTCCTCACAAAAAGAAAAAGCTGTTGAAAATCATGTCTTTAACCTATTATATAAATAGAGATTGTTGGTAGTTAGCAATGATTTTGACGCAATTGACTTTATCTTTAAATTAGATATGGAAATATATATATATATATCAAAAAGATCAAAACGGCTAATCTATTTAAACACAATACTTTTTCTCTTTTTCTATTATTAATGTGAAAAAAATCTAGTAAAAAAAATACTGATATATTCAATTAACCTTTATCCGTCCCATCCAAACTAAAATCCTGGGTCCGCCACTGACCCTCGATACTGAAAATAAGGGTAAAAAAAGATGATAAAAAAGTGAGTTTTTGAACGAAAAGGCCTCTTTCGATGTGAATTTGACTAAAGTGATTTTTTAGGTCCATTGGACATGTAAAGTATTTTTTTCCAGTAACATCCTCCAAATTTAACTTGCATAGGAATCGTTTTCACTTGGATTGATAACGTGACTAATGTTCAATAATAATTGACCAACTTATTCATGGTGGGCCGAGATTCTCACCAAAACATAAAATCCTTCTCACAGGGTCATTTACGTCACTTGGTATAATTTAATACGAAATGGAAAAGGACGAAACAAGAGAGAAAGAGGGGTGTGTCTCTCACTCATGTGAGAGAGAGAGAGAGAGCGAGCGAGCAGAGAGAGACAGAGAGGGGTCCAGAGAGCCGTTATTCCGTTAGATTTCTGAGCGCGTGTTAGAGAGAGAGAGAGAGTTGTTGCTGTGCTACCTTTGCCAAATGGTGTCGGACCAAGAGATAGCAAACGGCGTGGCGTCCATCCTCCTCCATCAGTCAAATCGTAACGCCGTTACGACGGTGAACGACGTTGTGGAGCAGCTGGAGGTGAAGCTAGGGTTAGACCTCTCCCACAAGACTGCCTTCATTCGCGACCAGATCGACCTTCTCCTTCGCCATCATATTCATACCCCTCCCCCTCCTCCAAAAGACCATTTTGCCCTCCAATTCCAAAACATTCATAATCATCCCCATTTCATCAACCCTAATACAAATACTGCTGCTGCTGCCGCCACTGCCATTAGCAGTACTAGCAATACTAGTAGACTTTACCATCGCCATCATCATCTCAACGAGATCGACTTCCAGCAGCCTAATGTTGTTGTTGCTGCAACAGCAGCTGCTCCTCCTCCTCCTCCCCCTCAGCAAGTGCCGCTACCGCCCAAAGAAAGGTCAGCACAATATCGCCTCCTTTATTTATGTTTCACCTTTGCATGACCAAAAAAGAAAAAAAGAAAGGGTTTTTAGGTTTTCTTCTTTCCTCTTCATCTTCTTCTCCTTTTTGGGGTTTCTAATGTCACCTTTTTGGCCTGCAATTTTCTGGGTCTTTGTTATTTTCTGAGATTTCAATGTCTTTGTAGAGATTGTCATTGGGAATACACTATAGAGCTGTCTTCCTAAAGAAAGAACGAATCTTTGGCTCTGCTTTCAGCAGTGGGCCCTTTTAGAAGTAAAAAACGACCATTTTTTTTTCTTTGTTTCTGGGGTTCCAAAGATTGTAGATGGGGTTCTGATAATAGTTTAGTATATAACGCCTTGAATGATCCATATCAATGACATTAGTAGAACATCTTGTCACCCTCATTCTAAAAAAAAAATAGAAAAAGACGATCCTGGCACCCACCTGCATGCTGGTATTGGGTTCAGAATTAAAAGGTAGTAATACAAGTGTTTGATCCTTGCTGAGGCATCCTGGCTTCCAGGATAACACTTGTTATTGTTACAATTTTCTCTGTCCCAATGGGCCTTTGTTTAAGTGTTCTGGATAGGATACTCTGATGGGACATTGACTCTTTGGCTGCAAAAACAGTGTGTTGATTTGAGATGCAACGGAGGTGAGCCAATTATTGTCTGGGACTTGGACTCGACAACGAGATTTGACTTTGTCAAGAACAGAATTTTCTTAAGGGCATGCTTGTTTGCATAGGATATATATACAAATTCATGGTCAAACAAGCCCTCTCCGCTGAAGGAGTATTAAAGAGGTGAGGGGTGAAAAAGGAGATAAGGTGGTGATGCAGATGGGACTTTGGCTTTCCTTAGGTTTGAACTGTGAAGGTGATGGATGGGTACTTATTTCTCATCTTCCCTTGAGCCAATTTCCATTAAAGGGGAGATTTTTTTTTTATGGTCATTTTTTTATATTCACCTTTTGATTCTTCATTTTTAACCATTTATATAAATACAAAGTCATAAAGTTTTTAGGGATTCAATGACATGAAACAAACAGACCCTACCTAAATATTGAAGAATTTGGGGTTTAGAGTTTGACAGAGGAAATGTATCAAGCTTTGTGGGTCTTTTTTTCCCCCCTTTATCTTCACTCTTCCTGAATGAAGTTTTTTAACCAATTAATATATATAGATATAGATATAGATAGACAGGAACTGTCTCATCTTGTGACTGCCTTGTTATACTTGGAGATCATGAATTCATGATTGTCCGTATTGGATTTCTCAAATGGAAATACTATAAGTAGTAGATAGGGCCAGCTGTATCAAAATATTCCTGCATGTTTGTGTTCTCATGTTTCTGCATTAGAACGAGAATTTATACTTCCAGATGAATGTTATACAAATGTACATCATTCTAACTTGGGAATCTTAACTTCCATTTCCCACTAGTTAACTGTACTGACGCGACATGTATTTTATAATTTATCAGTTTATCTACTGAGGCCTTTTTGTCGATATATCCATTCTTTTTTGGTCTCTCTAGTGTAACTCCCATGTATGATATATTGTATTTGGAGTGAAGAATTGCATCATTTGGTCCTTAATCTGATATGCTTGTGTTGTGACCTCCTTTATTCCAGTGCTCCAACAGGTGGTAAAAGAAGAGGTGGGCCAGGGGGGCTTAACAAACTGTGTGGTGTTTCACCTGCACTTCAGGCCATTGTTGGTGAGCCAGCAATGACAAGGACTCAGGTTTCAGTTCTTAAACAACTGACTCCTTTGAAAAGTTTGCTCTGTTAGTTGCTCTACGTATTACATATACTAACTGTTCTTATTGTTGGGTTCAGATTGTGAAGCAGCTATGGGCATACATACGGAAAAATAATCTCCAAGACCCGAGTAACAAGAGAAAGATCATCTGCAATGATGAACTGCGCTTGGTGTTTGAGACTGACTGCACTGACATGTTCAAAATGAACAAGTTGTTGGCTAAACATATTATAACACTTGAGCCTAAAAGTAATTCATGTTGCTTAAATTTTCAATATGCTAAATTTATAGGGTCTTCTGCTGCAGCAAATGTACTGCTTTCTCTCTATCCTGCACTGGCAGTAGCCAAGGTTTGGTAGTCCAGAGTCCAGACCATAACGTTGAGTCCGGTAGGCTCCATCCTTGATTTAGGATGTCACAGCAATCTACCCAATGGGAAGATCCTGATGCTTCAGTCAGTGGTCTAAATGGTTTAGAACTAAATCCAACAATGATCCTGGAAAAAGAGAAAAACCAACGGTGAACGACTAGGCTTATCTAATTTGCTAGATTTTGGGGACTTCCTTACAGTCTGTGTTGCTAGAACCATTGGTTCAGCCTGTACAGGACAGAGGGTGGGTGCAGCAAACTGAACATATGTTCTGGTGGACCGATACATGCTCCTATAGTTATTATGATTTTTCGTTTAAAAAAAAATTTATTATGACTTTTTTGTTGCAGAAGATCTTGGTCCGGGTGCTAAAAGATTAAAGGTCACGAGTGTGGAATCTTCAGCTGAATGCACTGGACCACGTGCATCTCCTGTGATAATATCTTCTGCACTTGCCATTTTTTTGGGCACCGGAGAAAGAGAGATGCAACAATCAGAGGTTATGAGTCGTGTTTGGGAGTACATAAGAATTAATCGGCTGGAGGTTAGTAGCCCAACAGACAATTTGCTATTGTTTATTGGCTGTCAATTCGTTTTGATATGTTTGCTTGCTTCTCTACTATCCTCAATATGCATAATATACATAAAAAAAATATTGCCAGTTGTACCTTGATGTGGGAAGTGTTTTTTGTGCCACGCGTTATAATTTGTTCAGGCTGACATCCGGCCAGATCTCCTGACTTGTCACTTTATTGTTTCTAATGGAATGCTTATAATTGGCCTTTTTAAGGATATGATGCATCCTGGAGCAGAAGACATCATGTTGCAAACTATTTTAGATGGTTGATCAACCCTCTTGGTGTAATTTTCTACATAAGCTGAAATACAATTGGGATGTTGATAATAAATCAAATCTAGCAATTTTTGAAGTGAAAAACTAGAAAAGTACCTGAGAGTTTGGCTTAGGATAGATGGGAATGGAGAAACAAGATTCATATAGCAGACCCGAACATAGTTGGGACAAGGTTTTTGTTAGATATCGCGATCACTGAGAGGGGGGGGGGGGGGGGGGGGGGGGGGGGGGGGGGGGTGAATCAGTGATTCTTTAAAAACAGGTCCAATTTAACAACAAAAGCAAATCAAATCACACAAGGACACCAGATTTAACATGGTTCACCGAAAGGCTACGTCCACGGTTCAAAGACTGTCCGAACACCAATCCGGGACAGATCTGAATCTATTTAGTCGCACCAACGACAAAGAGCACCAACCCTTAGTTTCAGATAGCACCAACTATCTAGGAAGCACCTACTCCCTTTAGTTTTAGATAGCACCAACTATCTAGGAAGCACCGACTCCCTTTACAATTTATCTGCACCAACAGATAAGATCACCAAACCCCAGACACCAAGCACCAACTTGATGTTCTACAGAATAAGAGTAGAAAACTTTTTCTATAGCCCTTCCCCTCTACAATCTCTCTCTCTCAATCCCTTACAAATTGAAATTAAAACATAAACAGAGAGACACTTATCTTATGGACGAAACACCATCTTCAAGAGCACATCCTCGTCCACACTTGCTGTAGAAACTTGTAACAAGACTGCACACAGCAACAGCACTCTCTTCTCTCCAAAACTATCTCTCTTTTCTTCTCTTTTCTCTTCTCTTCTTTCTCTCTTGTTGTGTCTTCTTAAAAACGAACCAAACATGCCTTTATATAGGTTATGGTAACCCTTAAGAGTGTTCAAAATAGGCTACAATTCGTTTAGAAAGAGTCCCAAACGAAATAGATAAGAATGCCGAATTTTCGTGCAAGACTTCTGTTTCTGCGCAACTCTGTCTTCCCGTGCTCGGTCGACATCCTGCCTTGCTCGGTCGACATCATACACAGTCTGGAAACAGACAACTATCGTGCTCGGTCGACATCCTGGGGTCCCGGTCGACCGACGACACACTGTGTCACGAAAATAACTGGGAGCTTCCTGAAACTTTTTCTGCAGGTTTCTCTTTGCTCGGTCGACCGCATGGGGTGCCCGGTCGACCGCACACTCTGCTTCAGGAATTCTGAATTCCTGAACTGTTTCAACTCTGATTTCTCTTTTAAGCTCTATCAACACCAACCTATTAACATCATGCTTGTGACATTGTGTTGACAATAATTCCAACTCAAAATGATGCTTGAGATACTAAATTCTTCAATTCTTCAAAAGACTTCTCAAGTCATCTCAAATTCCAACAATCTCCCCCTTTGGAGTTGTTGGCAACACTTTTGGAACTTCAACACTTAGAACACATTAAACTAGTTGATCTTCATGACGCTTCTTCAGAACCATAGTCTCCCCCTGTCTTAAAAAAAATCAAGATCTCTAACACTCTTGATACCAATCTCCCCAAAGTTATCATAGCATAACTTCTTCTAAGCATAGCTTTCTCCTAGCTTAAGTCTTTCTCCCCCTTTGACAACAAGTCCAAAGGGACCAACCAAGGAGCGAATAGGATATTCAAGGAATACTTTGCTCCCCCTTTCAAGCACAACTCCTAAGGATTAGGAGAGTGAGTAACTCCTAATTTTTTTCGGAGATACTCGAAGACTTCTTTTGGCAGAGGTTTTGTGAAGATATCAGCAACTTGCTCAGTAGTTGGGACATATTCCAACTTTACCTCACCATCTGCAACCTTTTTGATGCAGTCCTAGGGTTAGGATGCAAGTGCTAGGGCACAATTAGGGTTCCCAGGGAACAATCACACGAGGAAGAAACAGTCTTCAACGATAAATCTTCTCTTAATTCAATTCTCTCTGAGATTATCAATCTCTACAATGTCATATTTATAAGAAAAGAGACTTAAGGGCTAAGAAAACAATCTTAACTAAACTAGGAAACCAAATAATAATCCTATCGAAATTAGAAATAGATCCTAAATACAATTTACTAAATAAAATCAGAAACTAATAACAATTTAATAAAGAATTCCTAAACTTCCTTGGGTCCCACATGTGGACCACTAGTCTTATTCAATAACGTGGTATTGCTGCTGCATCATTCTCCCCAAGTTGGAGAAAGAGTTCGTCCTCGAACTCGGCTCTTCTTCTTGATGTTACTTCTGTAGATAGTGTGCACGTGAAGTGCATCCTTGGTGAGACGAGAACTTGACCCTTGCTTCGGTGGGGTCGGCTTCATAGGACGGAGTGTGACTTGCGTGGGACCATGCATGAATGTATATGTGTTGTCGCGCATGCTATTAGTTCCATTCTTATCATACATCCACGGACGACCCAATAAGATATCACAACTATCCATGGGTACCACATTACACCAAACTGTATCTGTATAAGCTGCACCAATGGAAAAGGTAACGGGACATGCATATCGGACTTGCACTTCATCACCTGTCATTAACCATCTAGCAAAATAAGGACGATGATGCTTCCGAACTTTCAGCTGTAAGCGATCCACAAAAGCTTGGGATATAAGATTCTGACAACTGCCGCCATCAATGACTACTGTGCATTCCTGAGCATTGACTGTTCCTTTGGAGCGGAAAATATTTTCTCGCAACCACTTCGTCGCAGTAGTAGATGGAGCATCGGTGATGACCATGAGAGATTCACCGTCAACTGCAGTGTAAATCTCTAATTCTTCTGTCTCAGCTGCAACCTCTGTTTCTTTAGGATCATCTGGGACATCCTTCTCGTCACTTTCATTTTCAATCAAGTGGATACGTTTGGGACATTCCCTTGCACGATGCCCTTGTTGGTGACAATTAAAGCATGTGATCCTATTTTGACCTTCGGGCTTGGTGAATTCTTTTTCCGATGAATCACTCAGTTTAGAACCGGCAAGTGAAGAATTCTTCTGCATAACCCATTTAGAGGCATTAAGTTTTCTGGCTTGATGATGTGCAATTCCTTCGGCTTTGATAGCATGCTGAACGATCTCATCAACATTCTCAAAATGCTGAAATGTGAGGATATCTTGTATGTCAAGTGTCAGCCCATTAAAGTATCTGTCAACTAATACATCCTCATCTTCAGTCAAACCACAACGAGCTTGCATGGTCATAAATTCCTCAGAATACTCAACAACTGTCTTAGATCCTTGTTTCAAGTATTGAAAACGTGAACGCAGATCTCTGGAGTAATTGACAGGCAAAAATTTTTGTTTTAACAAATTTTTCATCTCGGCCCACGTGTCAACAGGGTCAATTTGCTGGTATCTTCTCTTCTTTTGCAACTCGGCCCACCATATCGCAGCATAATTGCGAAATCGAGTTGCCACCAGTGTAATCTTATGACCATCCGTCATTGGTTTATGTGCAAAGATATTTTCAACGCACACTAACCAATCCAAGAAGTCATCGGGGTTCAATTTCCCATCATATTCGGGAATCACAAGTTTAATACCCAAATCACGATCAACGTTGACTACATGTGGATCTCGTTGATTTCGATGAGGTCCTCCATCATCACGATGATTATCATCACGCCGATTAGTTTCCAAATTGGTTAATCGGGTTTCAATCCTTTCCAGAGTCGCTTGCATTTGAACTTGCATTTGAACCATCGTTGCAGATAATTGATTAACAGTTACCGACAATTGTGCAACGGTTCCCCTCAAATCATCATCATTGTGAGAGGAAGACTCCGCGTCAACCTGCTTCTTTGGAGGCATTTTTGTTTAATGCAAATTGAAAATTTCTGACTGACCTGATTTGTAGATCTGCACTCCACGATCACGCTGGCAAAAACGGATCGGAAATCGGACCGCGGATGGCTGTAATAGTGCAAAAACAAGATCCAACGGTTGATATTGGTCAAATCAGCTGCTGACTGAGTTCGACTGATGGTACTGGGCCTCTTGTGTTCTAGACCTCGTCAATGGGTCGGATCCACTTGATCTGGTCCGAACGAAAACTCAGACCCAACACTTAAGTCCTTGTGGCACGTGCACAGAGGGTCTTTGGTTTGCTGCACGAATGAAAAAAAGGGTTTCTCTTCCCTTTTGCTTACTGCTCCAACAAAGACAGAGAAGATACCAAAACTCTGGCGCTGGAGATGGAGTGGTGCCTTGGAGTTCCGGAGACAGCTGGCGACAGCGGCGAGCGGACGGCAACGGCAGGGAGCTGAGACGATGACGGGGATGGAGAAGATGCTGTTGGAGGTCGACGGTGGTGTTGTCGATGCTGGGTGCGGGTCAAGCGGCTGGAGATGCAGGGCGCTGGCGCTGTTGGTGTACGGTACACCTCTCCTTCCCTTCGTTTCTTCTCTGTTCTCCTTCTCCTTCTTTTTTTTTTTTTTGTTCTCCTTCTCCTTCTTTTTTTTTTTTTTTTTGTTCTCCTTCTCCTTCTTTTTTCTTTTTCTTTGTCTGGGTTAGGGATGGGCGGCGGAGTGGGTTTGGGTTGTGGGATTTCAGGATTGTGGTTTTCACTGTGGCTGGTATGGACGATGTGGGTTTCACGGTATGCTGGGTTTAGTGATTCCGGTGGAATGGGTTGGGCTGAGAAAAGAATAAGAAGGATTGGGTTGAGGGGAGGGGTTTTCCTCACGGAGGCAATGGATGGGGCTAGGTTTGCTGGGTTCTGGAACGATGGGTTGAGAAGGTTTCAGTGATATTTTTTTTTTTTTTTTTTTTTTTGGAACAGGGGTGTGTATGTTTGGTTGTCGGTGGTGCAGGGAGGGCGTGCGACGAGGATAGATGGGTGGTGCAGGGAGGGATTTGGGGCTTCGGCAGGCGGTTTGGAGATGGTATTTTTGGAAGAAGGTTTAGGACAACGAAAGATGGAAGGTGCGGCTGGGAGGGGTGCCAGTGGTACTGGGATGATGGGTTAGACAGGGAGTGGTGATGATGGTAGCGGGAGGGTGGTGATAACTGCGTAGGCAGGGAGTGGTGGGTTGGGTTCTGATGGATGGTGCAACGGGTCGGGGGAGGGTTTTTTTTTCGATGGTGCAGGGACGGTGATGGTGGACGGTTGATGTTGGACGAAGGTAGGGATGGTGATAGGGTAACACGCCGACGATCGAGGGATCGTTCGGCTCTGATACCAATTGATGCAGTCCTAGGGTTAGGATGCAAGTGCTAGGGCACAATTAGGGTTCCCAGGGAACAATCACACGAGGAAGAAACAGTCTTCAACGATAAATCTTCTCTTAATTCAATTCTCTCTGAGATTATCAATCTCTACAATGTCATATTTATAATAAAAGAGACTTAAGGGCTAAGAAAACAATCTTAACTAAACTAGGAAACCAAATAATAATCCTATCGAAATTAGAAATAGATCCTAAATACAATTTACTAAATAAAATCAGAAACTAATAACAATTTAATAAAGAATTCCTAAACTTCCTTGGGTCCCACATGTGGACCACTAGTCTTATTCAATAACGTGGTATTGCTGCTGCATCACTTTTCCTTGAGAAAGTGATAGCGAATTGCTACATGCTTCGTTCTAGAATGCTGAACAGGATTCTTGGAGATGTGAATTGCACTTGTGTTGTCACAGAGGATCGGCGTAGGATCCGTTGTCGGAACTCCTAGATCAGAGAGCATTTGCCGCATCCATAACACTTGCGTACAACAAGTTGCCGCTGCAATATATTCCGCTTCCGCTGTAGAAAGGGATACTGAATCTTGTTTCTTACTGTACCATGCCACCAACCTTTCACCGAGATAGAATGCACCACCGCTTGTACTCTTGCGATCATCTATACATCCAGCCCAATCGGCGTCAGAGTATGCAACAAGAGTGAAGGATTTGCCTTTAGGATACCAAATACCAAGCTCCATGGTACCTTTCAGATATCGAAATATCCTTTTTATTGCTGTAAGGTGCGTCTCAGTTGGTGATGCTTGAAATCGAGCCACCATACATACTGCTTGCAGAAGATCCGGTCTTGTAGCAGTCAAATAAAGCAAGCTTCCTATCATAGAACGATAAGTGGTGTGATCAACGGACGAACCCTTATCATCTTTGCTTAGCTTTATGTTCGTAGTCATTGGTGTGCTCACTGGCTTGCTGTCTTCCATGTTAAAACGCTTCAGCATTTCCTTGATGTATTTTATCTGTGATATGAAGATACCATGTTTCAGCTGCTGAACTTGTAAACCAAGGAAGAACTTTAGTTCTCCAAGCATTGACATCTCAAATTCTTTCTTCATCTCTTCAGCAAAATTCCTGCACATTTCCTCATCATTGCCACCAAATAATGTGACATCGACATAAACAATGACAACCAGCTGTTTGCTCAACTCTGTTTTGACATAAAGATTGCTATCAACAAGACCTTTTCCAAAACCGATCTTGCGGAGATATAGGTCCAGCCTTGCATACCACGCCCTTGGCGCTTGTTTCAGCCCATAAAGAGCCTTTTTCAACTTGCACACTAGGTCTGAATTTTTGCTAATGAGAAAACCATCAGGTTGCTCAATGTAGACCTCTTCTTCAAGTAATCCATTCAAGAAGGCTGACTTTACATCCATCTGAAATACCTTGAAGGTTTTGTATGCAGCCAATGCAAGAAACATACGAATGGCTTCCAGACAAGCCACCGGTGCAAAGGTCTCTTCAAAATCTATGCCTTCAACTTGAGCATAGCCTTTACAAACCAACCTTGCTTTGTTTCGTATGACCTGACCATCTTCATTCAGCTTATTCCGAAAGACCCATTTAGTACCAATAACATTCTTATCGGTAGGTCTAGAGACTAGTTCCCATGTGGAGTTCTTCTCAATTTGCTCCAACTCCTCATGCATAGCTTTCAACCAACTTTCATCGAGACTGGCTTCAGCCACAGTCTTGGGTTCAATGGTGGACACAAGTGAGTAATTGCTAACTACACTTTGTCTTGTTTTAACACCGACCTCAGGATCTCCAATGATTTGATCCTTAGGGTGTTGCTCTACCCAAGTGCTTTTCTTTCTAGGTGTAGCATCCTCTGAGTCATCCTTTGATTTCTCAGAATCATTAGGTTTAGCCACTTCATCATCAATCTCACTCGAGTCCTCATAAACTGGACTGTCATAATGAGTTCCATTCTTTGATTCATAGTTTTCATCAATTCTAACATCGGCAGTTTTTATGATTTTTCTGGTCCTTTTGTTAAGACATCTGTAAGCCTTACTAGAGGAGGAATAACCCAGAAATATACCTTCATCAGCTCTTTCTTCAAACTTGCCCGGATTTTGTTCAAGACGCTTGATGTAACACTTGCTACCGAAGACTCTGAAGTGCTTGACTGTTGCTTTTCTCCCAAACCATAGCTCATAAGGAGTTTTGTCTTCATGTGGCCTGATCAAGCATCGATTCTGAATGTATACAGCCGTATGGATTGCCTCTTTCCAGTATTTGTCAGCTAGCTTGCTCTCAGTTAGCATTGTACGAGCCATCTCTTGAACGGTGCGATTTTTCCGTTCCACAACTCCATTTTGCTGTGGAGTTTTAGGGGCTGAATACTGTCTTTGAATGCCATGGTGCTCACAATAGTTAGTGAACTCTTCAGATGTGAATTCACCGCCTCGATCAGACCTTAAAATCTTGATACGTTTTCCAAGCATATTTTCAACCTGTGCTTTAAACACTTTAAAACGATCAAGTGCTTGATGTTTATGCTTAAGAAACAATACCCATGTCATACGAGTATAATCATCAATGCATAACATAAAATACTTATCTCCATTGGTGCTTTGAGTTCGCATCGGTCCACAGAGATCAGTGTGCACTAGCTCAAGAGGTTTCTTTGAATGATGCTCCTTTGACTTGAACATTACCCTCGTTTGCTTTCCCTTTTGACAAGAATCGCAAATGGGGTTGGAAGGCTTTTCAACTGTAGACATACCTCTGACAGCCTTTGAATTGCAAATCTTTGACATGTTATCAAAGTTTAGATGCCCAAGGCGTTTGTGCCACAACCAACTTTCCTCTGTCCGACTCATCAAGCAAGTCTTTTCAGCTCCATCTGACAATGTATAGAGATTTCCAGCAGTCCTAGATCCAGTAGCCACTGTTTTGCCGTTGCTACACTTCTTGATAGCAAAACCATTCTTGGTGAAGACAACTTCGTGGCCTTTGTCACAGATCTGGCTCACACTAAGCAAGTTGTGTCTTAGTCCAGACACATATAAGACCTCGTCTGATCTGATCTTGTTTGCCTTTAGCTGAACAACACCTTTTCCGCAGATTTTGGCACCATCATTGTTACCAAACTTCACTGATCCGCCTTCATAGTGCTGTAATTTGACGAATTTTTTCTTATCACCTGTCATATGGCTTGAACAACCACTATCAAGGACCCATGGTGCTGTCTTCTTTTGTGCATTGAATGCCGTTTGCACAATGAGAGATTCCTTGGAATTACCTTCCCTTTTCTTTGCCCTCCATGCCTTAACTACCTTGGGTTTCTTTTCAACCTGAAATTGGTTAGCTATAGGCAACCTACAATCCCTAGCCAAGTGTCCATAATTATGACACATATAGCACTCAATTCTGTGGCTGTTTAGGATTGAAAAAGGGTTCCTAGTCACAAATGGGCTGTTTCTAACATAGAATTTGCAATCAGCTCTTTTATGTCCATATCTATTACAATGATAGCAATAACCATAGAATCTGAACATTCTTCCTTTCTTAGGTGGCTGGTTAAACTCCACAAACCTTTTCTTATTGAACATCTCAATACTAGGCTGAATTTGATGCTTTGTAGCCTTGAGAGGTATGGCACTTTGTTTCATAAACAAAGAAGGTGCAGCTTTAGAGGACTCTCCGGTTTCAAATCCAATACCAAATTTATTGTGGAAGGGCTTTTGAACTTTCAGAATTTCATTGAGTTTCATTGTCCCTTCAATCGCTTGGAGTGCTTTGAGTTTTCGGCTACTTTCCAAGTTTTCAGCCTTTGCTCTAGCGATTTCAGTTTCAAGTTTCATAGCCTCTTCCTTTTTGATACTTATTTGATTTTGAAGGACTTCCACCATTCTTTTATATTCTTCAACTTGAGTTTTCAAAGCAATAATTGAACTTTCAGATTCATGAAGAAGTTTCAGATTTTTCTTACTTGTTTTTCGTTCCATGCTAAGCTCCTCAAGTGCGGCAATGAGTTCTTCTTCAAGATTGACCTCAGCCTCCTCTTCCTCTTCCGGCTCTTGCTCCTCTTCTTCTTCTTCAACGGTAACCATGAAGAGAGCTTCAGTTGCCTCGGCTGATTCATCATCGTCTGAAGTTTCAGACGTGCTGTCATTATATTGACTGATGAAGCTTTTTGCTTTGCCCCTCTTTCTGAAATTTTTCTTCCACTTACTCTTATCAACATAAGAGTCATCATCATTATTTTCTTTCAGCGGACACTTCGCAGCAAAGTGACCAATACCGCCACAATTGAAGCATTTAAAGGGTAGCTTCCCTTTGTACTTTCCATTGCTTCCTTTCTTCAGCTTTCTAACAAATTGAGCCTCAAGCTCATCATCATCAGTATCAGAATCATGACCAGCAGTCTCTTTTCCCTTTTTCTGAACTTTGAAGGCCGCTTCTCTATCAGATGAAGACGTCTTACCTATGCGCATCTCATAGGCAGTGAGTGAACCATGCAACTCATCCATGGAAAATTCATTCAGATCCTTGGCTTCTTCTATGGCTGAGACTTTTGAATCAAACCGGGGAAGAAGAGATCTTAGAACCTTTTTGACGATGACTGGTTCTTTAATCTCCTCCCCTAGTCCACGAATGTCATTCGTGACTTCATTCACTCGTTGCAAATATGAATCAACATTCTCGCTTTCCTCCATGCGAAGAGATTCAAATTGAGAGCGATGGGTTTGCAATTTTGCTTCTTTGATCTTCTCATCTCCTTCATGAATGCTTTTCAACTTGTCCCATATTTCCTTGGCTGTTTTGCATGCAATTACTTTGACCAGCTCGCTGTCCACAAGGCCACTAAAGAGTGCATTCTGCGCCTTAGAGTCGTTGTCTGCTAACTTCTTCGTTGCAGCATCATTGGGTACAATGGCAATATTGTAACCGACTCTGACAGTCTCCCAGACATCATAGCCAAGTGACTTAATGAAAGCCTGCATTCTGATCTTCCAGAAGGAGTAATTAGAACCATCAAACAAAGGTACTTTCTTATTCCCTGTATTGGTTGCCATGTGATTTGACAAGAGATCACCCTTAGCGTGTTAAGCTTTTCAAGGGAACCTTACGCTCTGATACCAATTGTTAGATATCGCGATCACTGAGAGGGGGGGGGGGAGGGGGGTGAATCAGTGATTCTTTAAAAACAGGTCCAATTTAACAACAAAAGCAAATCAAATCACACAAGGACACCAGATTTAACATGGTTCACCGAAAGGCTACGTCCACGGTTCAAAGACTGTCCGAACACCAATCCGGGACAGATCTGAATCTATTTAGTTGCACCAACGACAAAGAGCACCAACCCTTAGTTTCAGATAGCACCAACTATCTAGGAAGCACCTACTCCCTTTAGTTTTAGATAGCACCAACTATCTAGGAAGCACCGACTCCCTTTACAATTTATCTGCACCAACAGATAGGATCACCAAACCCCAGACACCAAGCACCAACTTGATGTTCTACAGAATAAGAGTAGAAAACTTTTTCTATAGCCCTTCCCCTCTACAATCTCTCTCTCTCAATCCCTTACAAATTGAAATTAAAACATAAACAGAGAGACACTTATCTTATGGACGAAACACCATCTTCAAGAGCACATCCTCGTCCACACTTGCTGTAGAAACTTGTAACAAGACTGCACACAACAACAGCACTCTCTTCTCTCCAAAACTCTCTCTCTTTTCTTCTCTTTTCTCTTCTCTTCTTTCTCTCTTGTTGTGTCTTCTTAAAAACGAACCAAACATGCCTTTATATAGGTTATGGTAACCCTTAAGAGTGTTCAAAATAGGCTACAATTCGTTTAGAAAGAGTCCCAAACGAAATAGATAAGAATGCTGAATTTTCGTGCAAGACTTCTGTTTCTGCGCAACTCTGTCTTCCCGTGCTCGGTCGACATCCTGCCTTGCTCGGTCGACATCATACACAGTCTGGAAACAGACAACTATCGTGCTCGGTCGACATCCTGGGGTCCCGGTCGACCGACGACACACTGTGTCACGAAAATAACTGGGAGCTTCCTGAAACTTTTTCTGCAGGTTTCTCTTTGCTCGGTCGACCGCATGGGGTGCCCGGTCGACCGCACACTCTGCTTCAGGAATTCTGAATTCCTGAACTGTTTCAACTCTGATTTCTCTTTTAAGCTCTATCAACACCAACCTATTAACATCATGCTTGTGACATTGTGTTGACAATAATTCCAACTCAAAATGATGCTTGAGATACTAAATTCTTCAATTCTTCAAAAGACTTCTCAAGTCATCTCAAATTCCAACAGTTTTGATGTTGATGATAATGACACACATATATTTGAAACTGCTATTCAATTGTACAGTTTCAATTGTAATGTAATTTATTTATATTTTTCATGATCTGGTGCCACTGAAATAGCCTGCCTTTCATAAGACAAACAGTTTCATCTCGCCCAACTCCCGTGAATTGGCATAGGTCCAAATATCTACATCATATGGAATGGTTGGTATTCACCGTTAGAATGAACACGGTTAAAAGTTAAAACATGTATGAACTCATATCAATTTTGGGAGCAATCCACATGCTTCATTCAATATTATTGGAGCAATTATTCAGCCTCTCACGTATCACTGGGAGGATGAGATTTAATGGTATGCTTTCGTGAAAGGTGCCCCCGTGTACAGCTTATACATTCAATCTAGCAGGAAATACTGGATCAATTTCTCTTATTGATGCTCTTGTTGATATAATACATTTTGTATACAGCATAAATGCAACTCCGTTTAACTTTTAATATGTTTTTCTTTTAGGACCCAGTGAATTCAATGATGATATTATGTGATGATAAGTTGCAAGAACTTTTTGGATGTGAAAGCTTTTCTGCTTTGTCAATATCAGATATGTTGATGCATCATTTATTCACGGAGTCATGATGTAACACAGCAACTGGTCAGTTCACTTCCTTGATTTTTGAAAGCATTTTAGTTCTTAAATTGGCCGGGCCGTCTCTTTCTAGTTGACTACCTTTTTGTTGAAATTCTGGTTTCAGAGGTTCAAAGATGAAGTCTTGATAATGTCAATTGACTGTTCATGCAGTTCATGTTTATTATGAACAGTTAGAAACTCTTAATGTATCAAATCAATCAGGGGTTTCTTTTGGTTTAAATTGTTTGCTTGCAAACACAGGACTGAAACTGGGTTACACCTGATCACTACTGTGTCAGGCCGCTGCCATTTGAGGGCTTGACTCCTGCCCAGCTCGCTCCTGTTATGCTTTGATGTGGGCTGACTGCATTGACCCATTTGGCCTGGGTTACACTTTTGAGGAAAATTGTTTGCTGGCATGGCCTTTGTCTTGGTGTCTATGTTAGATTCGAAGTCTGGTGTGATTTCTTTTCTCCTTCTAAAAACTGTTGGCCTTGCCACTGTGCCTGACTTTCAAACTAAGGGGGATGTAACCAGCCTGAAACCGATAAACAAGCTGGTGCCTCAGCCTGGCTTGACCCAGTTGCAAACCTACTCAAGCATTTTGTATCATGGACCTTGCTTTGACACATCTTTACAATATACCGATCAATCCATAGTGGAGGCTGCTCTTAACCTAATGAACATGGAGAACTCACGAGTCACAGAAGTTTCTCCTGTGGTTAAGCTGGACATGTTCAATGTTGCAACTTGCAACCACTAGATTGCATGTTCATTCTACTATACTTTATTGGCGAATGTCATTTCAATTTCGATATATAAGGTTTGTATCTTTCATACAACTACCTATGCTTCCAAATGGTCGGGTTAATACTGAGGGTCTGTTTGGTTGCACTCATGACATTAGACATAGATGGTATTGTTTTAATCTTTGAGATGCACGAAAATAGCAAGTACATTTTACCTGCAACTTGTTTAGTTGTTACTGTTGCTTCTACAGATTTCTTTTTTTTTTTACTATATGCTATTTCACCAGTCACAAAAGGCACACATGCAAAAATAATATTCCCACCATTAAATATGTACTCTGAGCCCATGAAGGTAGATTTGCTCATCTGTTTGTTTTCATGTGATGTTCTATGCGTAGAATTATTTTACTAGTAAAATTATCTTTCACAACATAAATCATATTCAGATACTTGTTTTCATTGAAAATCAGTCTACATGCAATACGTTTTCAGTAAAAAACTAAGACTTTTTTTTTCCCTTTCAAATCCTGTTTGTAATTTTCCATTCATCTCAAGTGATTAGCCAGTCACTAAATTAGAAAAAACTCAGAACCACTGAGCTTGTGGCAAAGGATGTTTAAGAACTTCTCTTTCTGTCCTTGATCTCTTTCTCCCTTATTTCCTCTCTTCTCATTCCTTCCTTGTTTCCCTGATTGAGGAGAACACTTTAAACTGGCCCTTGATTGATGAGATAAGGCTAATATGTTGATAATCATCTTAATTATCAATGAAAATTGTAATAAGGTAAAATAATCTTAAACATATTATGAATTACAATGCTTTGTTCTTTACAAATGCTATTTGTTTTCATGTAAAATTCATTTAAAATAATTTGACACACTTCAAATCACGTTTGGTTACTTGTTTTTTGTTGAAAACTACTCTACATACAGAACAATTTTCAGGAAAGACGATAAAAAAAAAAAAAACTTTCTCCTCAAAACCTTATCAAATCATTTTGCACTCATCTTATTTTACAAGTTCCTGTTCATAGCAATTTTTTTAAAGGAAAGCCAGAGCCCTTAAACTTACAGCTGGGATGCCTTTTCTAGTCTCATTCTCGTCCATTCTCATTTCTCGTCTCCTCCCCATCTTCCTCTTCCCTTTTTGTCTCTTCTTTTTCATCATTTATTTCAAATATCATATTCTTATTTTCAATGAAAATTGAAAGAGGTGAAATGATTATAAATAAATTATGATTTTCAGTAGTATATTCTTTATGCAACATCATATATGGGTCATTTGTCTTGGTGTAAAGCTCTTTGTGTAAAATCATTTCTGATAAAATTCTTTTGCACTCCTTGAATCTCATCAGGATGTACTTTTTTTTTTTTTTTAGATTGTCTTACATTGAAAATTGAATAGTTAAACATATTATTTGGTTTATTTTTTTATATTTTGCACCATCATCATTGAAGCCTTGTCCCATTTATTGGGGGTCGGCAGTGAGTTTCACTTTTTTGCTTAATTATACTCAAAGTTATGTTCTTAGGAACTCCACAATCCATCATTTTTTTTTCTTGCAACTCCATATATCCATCTTAGCATGCATCTCACACACATGAACTTTCACTACTTTTTTTTTAACACTTTGCTCCATAAAACAAAGCAACTCTAACTGTCAATCACATTATAGTCATTGTTAGGAGTGTTTCAACAGTATATTCTCATTCTATTGTTCCTCCTCCCTCTCTTTGGTGGAGGTTGAAGGAGAATGAAGCCGTTACACAATCTTCTTTAAGGCATCCATCTTTAAAAGTTATCACTTAAAGGGGGTTCATACACTCATGCATGAGAGATATCCCCATATAGATCACTACGACATTCTAATATTTCAATTTTTGAGATAACACTTTCTCAGTAAATGGGTCATATCGTCTCCAAGATGTGTCATAATCACACTATCTTAGGCTCAATAGATGTCCCTGAATAACCAATCAAACACTCCTAATCTCATGTCACAGAGACGTTGATTGACTTCTGCCCTTATATAGAAGACACTTGATTTGGCTCTTAAAGACAACATATGACGGAAATAATTGGTTACTCCACATATAAATTAAGCATGTGCATACCTCAAACTTTAAGTGACTTCTGGGCCTCTTTTTGAATATGGAGATGAATGGGCCCATTATGCTGGATGTGTTTTTGCCTTGGCCAGATTTGAGCGACCTTGATCTTGGATTGCACACTTATACTTTACTTTTAGTTACTCGTTTAGAAACCTTGGCTTTAAGTAAGGTTATGGAACATGGAACTTACAAATGTGACCACCAAATAGATGGAATTGAACTTTGATTCAAGGATGATATTCGATCGTTTAGAATCCTTCATTTCACATTGTTTTCATCATTTGGTCTGTTTGGACTAAGAGAGTAACACTCTATTTCAATGTATTCTACGCAGATATACAACTTCCGTAACTTCAGTTTGGATCTAACGGTATGGCAGATACTTTTGAAAAATTTATTTTCTTAAAATGTGCTTTGATTGTTAGATGTTGTAATGTTCACTAAACTTGTTGAAATGAAATGTGATGCCACAGATTTTAGTTCAAGTTGTCGTGCTCACCAACATAGGTTTAATTTCTTTTACTGTGTTTTAACCACTTAAAGAGACAAAATAAATAAAAGATAAAATAATATCAGCACTGAAGAAAGATTGGGAATTGATTCATCATACTGCATGGCAATTTATATTAATATTTACATAGATATATTAAGACTTCGAGATCAAGGATGGGATAGAAATTTCTATGTGAAATCCAATTGTGGATATAGTAAAAATGGGTGAGAGTTACCTTTTGATATATATATATATATATATATATCGGAAATATTCAGGTGAGGAACTAGTTCTTACCTGAATAAATCCGTATATATATGGGAGGGTGGGTGTGGTGTTTGGGGTTGGTTGGAAATGGGATTGTTGGGGGCAGGCAGGTGGGTGGTAGTTGTTAATGGATTGTTGGTGTGCCGCCCACCTGGGTTGCTTAAGATAGTTTTGTGAATGATTATATGTAAATGTATGTATAAAATTTTGATTTGGTTAGGTGCAAACCTTCCTTTTTCATTCAACTTGGCCTACCTATGATTCATCACCTCCCCTCATGCGCACATATATTTCTGTCTAGATGTACCTCTCACAGTTCTTATGAGAGGAGAGGATCTTAGCCCCTTTATGTACTAACTTTCCATATTAATATATTGTTGTTACTTTTCTCAAAAAAAAAAAAAAAAAAAAAAAGAAGAAGAAAACACACACATTGATCTTATGCCAAACACGGGGGGAACAGGGTGATGGAAATGTTTTCTAGTGGATTGGATTTTAGGCAAGAAAACCAGCCGAATTCGATCATCCTAACCCTTGATATAAGTGCCTCAAATTTAATGGCTTGTTAAATTATATTTTTTCAACTGTGAGTATTTTTTAGTGCGTTAAATAGGAATGTCAGTGACTGTGAACCATGAAAGGGTTGGATTAATGATAGGTGGGTCCCACAAAGGGCTAAAATAGTTTCTCCTGAAGTCATGATGGCTATCTTTTGGCAGAGACGATCATAGAAGTCTTATCACCTGCAGAACATCCCACAAGGGTCATTGCACAGGCAAAAAGTCTATATGAACTAACTCATAGAGTTAGTCCATGGACTAACCCCATGGTTCTCATCCACTTTGGATGAGAACCATGGGGTTAGTCCATGGTTCTGTCCATGAGTTAGTCCATGTAGCAGGACTCTTGCACAGGACAGCTTGTAGGGTCCACCTATGTGCATGCCACTTAGTCGAGAAAGGGAGATGGAAAGGTCTCAATGAAGATTTGGGATGGGCAAAAAATCAGCCCCATTTGATTATCTAACTCTTGATTAAAGGACCTCAAATTTACCAATAAATTTTTTTAACGACCTCAAAATTTTCATGGGTTTTGTGCATTTTTTGGATTGAAAATGAGATCAGATAAGTGTCAAATAGAGGTCATTGTCAATTTACTGGGTCTCACGAGGAGGAGAGTACAGAGATCCTGTGCAGAGTTTTCCTTATCACAGGTGGCTGGTGCTCATCGTTCCAACCTTCAAATCAGCTTACCTTTGAAATCAGCATCGACAGCAACTGCAATTGAATTAATTGACACTACTGTAAGTTGTGATCTAGGAGTAAAATCTGCATTGTGGGGTCCAAATGCTTGTCAGAGGTTGACTATTTAATTGAAATCATGTTGGCCTGGTAATCTCACATTTCAAGGTGAATAAAGATATTTCAATCTAAAGGTTATTCCACTCCCCCTATGTATTTGGTCCAACAGCATACGTTGATGAGATTGCCTGTGGAAGTGCAGATTTGCTCACCTATATCATGGCGCCTTTGTTGGCCTTATGAAATGGGAAAATATTCAAGATGCATTGAGTAACTGATTAAATAATTTTATGTTGCATCACATGTTTTTCCTTTTTTTTTTTTTTCTTATTTTGATCAGTTGTGTTGCATCACTGTGCTGTTACCATTTTATTAGTGTAGGGCGAAGAATGTATTTTTGTTTCTCGTCTTTTCTGTTTTTCTCCCCAAGTCTTATTAGATTGTACTTCCTGCCACTTGGAATAATATTAGAAACTGTCATATACCCAGCAAACATTGCGATGCATTCTAAAGTGTTGACAAATCATTAATAAAAAAAAAAAAACTCAGTCGTTTTGGAGAAAAGCACTCTGTTTGCTAGCCCTTTTTTGTTTCCTTTTTTCTTTTTTATATGTTGAAAAAGGTTTCTTCCATTCCTGAAAATTGGACCAATTCAGTGAATATTGTGACTGTGTAACAGAAGTGATAACCTGTAGATCCAATTCTAATTGATTATGATTCTACAATACTCATTCTGCACTACAGGTATTGCATATGTTTTTTATTTTTTATTTTCTTTATTGTGCCATTGTTTAAGTCGAATGCTTTCAGAGGATCACAGCTATCTAGAATACCCTGATATACCTGTATGCACTTTTGCTTCAAGTTGAAATCCATATATAGGTGTGGTGTAAATGTGATGCATTGATAAGGAATGATACTAGAGTGGTGTTTGCTTTTATTGAGTATATAAATTGAATGCATATATGGGTACTTGAAAGAATGATAATATTGTATTTACAACGGTGTTTCTGAGACCCAATAATCTAAAAGAGAAAGCACTTTAAAATGGTTAGAAGGGTACACATGGTGACTAGAGTGAGCAAACAGTAAATGAAAGCTCTCGTACGCTTGTGTTTGATGATGGGAGAAACTCTTTCAACGATTGGCCCCAAAAATGCTGCCCATTTCTGATGCAAAACAGTTACACCCAGTAATGGCCCCAAAAATGCTCCCAATCTCTGCAAAACAATAACAACCATTAATTAACAATTTTTTTTTTTTTTTAGAGATAGAGAGAGAGAGAGTTGCATACCAAAAGGAAAGTTTCCATGCCATGGACTATTGGCTCTATGAACGTGTCAGCATTCCTGCATTTTTTGTGTATTTAAATTCCAAGTAAGCATGCATGTTGTAGCAGGGCTGTAAGTGGGTCATTTTAGAGCAGAAATGCAAATAGGAACGACCTATCCAAGTTAGGAACGGATGGATCTAGATCTAGGGCCTAAGACAGATGGACCTGGGCCGTCACTTGTGAAGGGCCCAAGAGTATGCTGCTGACAATGCATACATGATTGAGTATTGAGGACTGCCACGTGCAGTCCAACCAACCCAATTTTGGTGAAGAAAGGAGTGTTTTTCTATAAATATATATATATATATATATATAAACTAAAACCCTAAATCCTACTGTTAAGATGCCATTAAACTTAAGACCCTTAAATTAAGGGGCTGACATCTTGTGCGCTGATTTTTTTTTTTTTTTGGGCTTTCCCTTCTTTGTAAGGGGACCTTTTCATCTGCCCTCTTCTCATTGATATATCTGTGCTGCTCATAAGTGAACATTATCGCAATAATAATAATAATAATAATTGGATTCATGAAAATGGGTTTTTGGTGTGGACCGGCTTACCTTATGTACGCCTTCCCCTGGTACGTTTGCACTGTATAGAAACTGAAGCCCTTTCCTAATGGCACAGAACTGTGGTCGAACTCTGCGAGTCCACAAAGTGGCTTAAGGACTGTGAGAGAGAGAGCGAAAAGAAGGGCCAAGTGGAAAGCGCATGTCCATGTGGTAGGAGAGGAATGAGAAAAAAGAACAAACCTAGTTTCCATTGAATGCCAACGTTCATCCCACCCAAGGGTGTGGGTTGAATGACAAACTCTATGCGCTTTCCCATTGCCGCCATGAGAGAAGAGAGGAAGGCCAGAACTTGCTACAACATCATTCAACGTATAAATATTTTTTTTAACACCATTGTCATTGTTCAGACATTGAGACCATTGGTGTGGTGCCATCCAAACGTACCCACCAAAGGTAAAATGAAAATGTTAATTAGGAGAAATGACAAGACACTAATATGATATCATTGCCATCCTCTCGAGGTAAAAAACCAAACCAAATAAAAGGAGGAAAAAAGAGAGAGAAGAATTTTCAGGTTTTGCAAAAACCGAGATGTAGTTTTTTTTTTTTCCATTTTGTAAGAAAGGAGACTTTACCTACGAATTCTTATTGCCTTTATTTTATCTTTAATTTTCCTATTGTCTTAATTTTAGTGAACTCTTTCTTTTAAGTCTCGAGAAAAGGAAAACCCAAATAAAATCTCTCCCCACTCAAAAAAAAGAAAAAAGAGAAAAAGGAAAAAAAAAGAGACCATCTCTAAAGGTGAAAACAAGATTTGTGAGCATTGTAGCAAGTGGGATATTGTATATCATCACATCACTTCACTTCAGTTGGAATCATTTGCAAATGGAGTATCAGGTGTTGATCAACCTTCCAATTGAAATGATATAGTAGGCTCAGATATATTTGTTTGTGTTGAGTGAATAAACGTACAACGTTCCTGTCCTTGATTGCGGTGTAAAACTTCAGGACTGCCTCCGTTGCCGGCTTATCTCCCCCCTCTCCTTCTCCGGCCCCGGCTCCGAAGCTGTCGGTGGCACATGGCACCAATGGGCCGATGTTCCTTGAAGGCATCTTTCTCTGGGGCCCCCACACATCGTGGCCCATCAGAGTTGGATGCGTACAACACAACGTAGCATGACTGGTCTGAACCGGACATCTGCTCCTGGTGGGCTTCAATTTCGGCCAAGCGGTGAGAAATGTTGATCGGGGGTTCGATGGGTCACTAGTTTGTGATGCTTTCTGGCAAACTGTAATTGAAGGAGGGTGGGCAAGTTCCATGATCTAGTTAATTGGCTTGCGTAGACTCAATTTGATGTTTAATTTCATCGATTGGATACAGAGAAAAAAAGGCAACTAGTTCTCTATATATACATGCATCAGAATGGAGGGAACAAAGGGAAATGGACACACCACACAAACCTCATGCATGATTCACAAGCTAAGGATCTTCGATTCTTGACTTCCTGTATTTACTTTTATATGGAAATGGAATCAAGCAATCATATATATAAAGTTACTTTTTTTTTTCTTTTTTGGTAAGGAATATAAAGTTACTTTAAAAATGAAAAAGAAAAAAAGAATATAAAAGGCAAAAAAATTGTAGGCCTTAACCCACCACGTGTGTATTGGTGCACACATTTCAATTTTTCCAACTTATGATGGCCCACAATGTGAGAAGGGCCGGGCCACGTTTCAAAAGTTGGACTGAACTCAAGAAAAATGAAGACGACGGTCATGGCAGTTGTTGTTAAGTTACTGTCTAAATAGTGCTATCGAGGAGGGATTCTTCGCAACGAACATGGCCAGCTTAATTATCTGGGCCTTTGCATGTGCTCGTTCCCCCTTGAAAGGCAGAGCTGAAGGTGTTTCTCAAGGGTATACAAATTTGTGTTGTTCAGGGTATTACATACGTAATCATCAAAGGAGACTCTTTCATTATATGGAATTCTCTAAATTCGTCGGAAGGATACCCATAGCAATTAATGAATGTTTGGAGAGAACTCCAAGCAACCCTTGTTAATTTGCCTCGGTGGAAGGCAACTCTCATTCGCAGATCAGCTAACATTGTGGCAGGCGGTCTTGCTAAACTAGGTCCGCCAGTGGAAATGGTGTTCCATTCCTCCTTACCAACCCATTTATGGAACATTTACTCACTTGAGCTATGTATGCAGGAAGTTCAAACTAGGTCTGCCAGTGGAAATGGTGTTCCATTCCTCCTTACCAACCCATTTATGGAACATTTACTCACTTGAGCTATGTATGCAGGAAGTTCAGAGAGGGAGTTATACATCACAACTTCAGGAGCAACATCTTTTGGCGTAGTTTGAAGAACGAAGACAATCCTCTATCTTTTGCTTATTTTGTTGATAAGTATCCGTTATATCAAATTGTAAGATCACTTAACAATTCTAAATCAACCCTTTATCCAAGTCCCTTTTAATACAAAGCTTCAGTTTAAGCAAAAAAAAAAAAGGGAAGCTGTAAATGGGTTGGGTCTTGGGTGGGACCTGATAATATGGGGCATAGGCTAAATTAAAGTTGGGCCAAGACCCTAATACACCCTACTACTATGCCAATGGGCCTGATTTAGATCAAAATGTCGGAGCATAATATACTACATACACTACATAGCATGTAATTATGGAAGATTAGCATCATCCAGCCAGAGGAACTGTGGGGTTGTGTATTACCACCCTATTAAGTGGGTCACATAATCTTTTTGCGGTTTTGATCCTTGTTTCTCCTGGTATTGCATCGTCGTAGATTGGATGAGTGCACGCATGCATTTGGGCAGTCATAAAGTGCAAGATTATCAATTGTACCTCTTTTTTTACTTTATTACTGTCTTGTAATTTCCATGTCTAATATGTTTAAATGGATTGTTACTGGGGATTTCGAGGTGCCTCCCTTTGGAAGAGGGCAAGGGATTCCTTGATCTATATTTTCTCATGAGTAATTTTATCTGGAAATGGGTTGTGATCAGTTTTACCATTTGCTGTTTTGGATCTAGAAAACTTTGTCTTGTTTGTGCCCAATGAAAATACATGTATTTGTATTGAAAAGTATTTATTCTTCCTCTATTAATGTCTCGAGATTTTGGTATGAATGGTTAGCTAAGTAAATTTTGTTGGATCGTTTATAAGGGGGGCCCACATGGCCACAACTCCTTATTATAAGAAACGGTTCTCTCCCTCTTATATTCCATTTATGGTCAATAAGAGGTATTTACATGTTTCTATTAAATGCTAACTTAAAGGGACAATTAAAGAATTATTTCTCTTCTTGATGGAAGGAGAGAATCAGGGCCTATAAAAGCAACCCGGGTAACTCTCTTGACTACCGTAGTTTCTCTGCAACCATCACTTACCGGAGAAGAAATGACAAAGCACAAGAGAGTTGTGATTCCCCATTGAAGACCAACCTTCTGTTAGATCAGACTTTTAAGATGGCACAATTAGGTACCATCTTGCTTTTCTATTGGTTTAGATTAAATGTTTATAGTATTATTGGATTGATTCCAGAGAGGGTTTAAAAACTCAAAGATTTATTTTCTAACAAATTTAATATGGTACCATTGTCAACAGGTTGTGAGTTTGAATCCCAGACCGAAAAACTCGGCGAGAAGACAAAAGTGTGCCAACCGGATTTCACCGGAGTGAGAGTGTTGAAGAGTGGGCTCCACCTAAAGAAATTCTTAAGCAGAAGGTCTTGTGGATTGCACTCAAAGGAGGAGACCCATTATGGCATAAAGTTCTCCTTCCTGGTCAGCAACAACATTGTGTGGTGCTGTTTGGAAAACTGGTGTTCAGTGTAAGAACTCTCACTTGGTATTTCTTTCTTATACTTGGTTCACATTGTAATTTGTATGCGGTTTGAATATTTTGGCAAAACAAAGAGTATTATTGACTCAAGGATTGTGGGTAGGGATTGGATTGACTGATGGGGGCCTCATGCATACTACATAATTTGTTAGTCCAAATATCGAATGTAAAATATCAAAGATAAATTTCAAATTACATTCCAATCATCATATCTAAATTGTTGACTTAGGCATACTTACTTAAAAATATATATTAACTCTTTAAAATTGGATCTACCTATCAAACTATGGTTCAAATGTAAATGACTTACAAAACTGATGCGACTCTGCTGAGTCTCCCATGTATTTGACTCGGTCCTTCCTCAAAACGAGATGACTCGAGAGAGTCAAGAGTCAACTTAGGAAGTTTTTCAAGAGTTGTAAGGCGTGACAGTTCTCACTGGGTTGTCCAGAGTTTGAACCTTGGATACATCAACTCTTTTTGCATGTGCGGGCTTTCTTACCACATGTACGAGCCCCTTTCCCACTTAAGTGAGTTGTCTTCCTGTGTGTGTGGGCTCTCAATCGAATCCCAGCTCCCTTGACTGGGTTAAAAAAAAGATATTCATGAATAGGCAATAAAACTATAGGACAAGCAAACCAACTATAGAGCACTAGATTATGTAGTTCTGCCATAATGTATGACAAACATTCATAGATGAACAATGGCGGACTCAGGATTTTCGTTTAGGTGGTGCGGTATATAGTCAAGTGCAGACGTTAAATAATAAAATTGAATATATAAAAATAATATCTCCGGGATTTCTCGAATCACGAGGGTAGGCATGAATTTTTCTGTGCTGGGCTGGGTTGTGCCGCCCATGGGTCGGCCCACATGCCTCTTCTAAATCTTTTAATTTTCTTAAATAAACCAAAAGACACTTTATGGACTTTTAGGGATTTTTAATTTGAAATAAAGTTGAAACTATTAAAATAAATACGCAAACATCGGTGCTAATTTATAAATGAATACAAAAATTAATTATATAAAGTTTTACATTTTATTTATATAAAAACTAAGGATTGGGCTGTCCCGTGCCACAGCCCAGGGCTCCCTGGCCCAGTACGGCCCATCTTTTGGGTCGTGTCGGGTCGGCCTAGTCAAATGGTGAACAGGCCAGACACGACCCACATACGATTTTTTCCGTATTGAGTCATGCCTTTGCTTGGCGGCCCACTTCTACACCCGCGTGATGACACTTGAACAATGCAAAGCAAAATATGTTCACTCTCCAAGGATGCCCACAATCCTTTTCTTCCCAACTGGATCTCTTTTAACCTAAAGCTCTTTGAAGAAGGACCATTTTTTCATGATATTATTAGCCATAGTCGTTTGTTATTCCTAAAGTTTTACTTGTGAATATGAATATAACAGAAAACTTTTTTTTTCATACTTCTTGTTCTGATGGTCTCATTTCAGTGGAAGCTCAAAAGGAGGCGTGATACATGGCCCGATGTAGGCCACTTTTCGGACATGATGTCGGGCCATTTTGATTTTCTCAAAAGGTAATTGATGATGCCAAAATTGGGTTTCTAACACCACCGGTCAAGTAATAAATACAGTAATAAATGCGGTAAATAAATGAGAGAGAGAAAGGGAATTTATAGTGATTCGGTCTGTGTGACCTACATCCACTTCATAAAGGCAGAGGTTGCCTGTGGTATTTTACTTCTCCAATGAGTAGAGATTACAGGCTAGGAGAATACAAGAGTAGAAAAATGGAAAGATATCAATTGCCCCTCAAGTGATGACAGGGCTCTCCTATTTTTAGTTTTTATCTAACAGATGGGGACGACTTTAATGCAACATCTCTTTGGAGCCTTAGAGCTGCCCTCGGGGGACGAGGCAGGTGAGATCTTCTCCGCACGAATTGGTAAAAGCGGGTAAGGAGAGGACTTCTTCCGAAGCGACGTGGTATCCTTGACGTGGCGAGGCTTCGTGAAGCAAGCCTTGGATCTCAACGGACTAAACAAATCACAGATCGAGTTACTTTGGCCTGACCCATCATCCTGGAATAGATCACTCGGGCTTGGACCGGATCACCTGGACCCGACTCACCATCACTTGTTGGGTCATTTGGGCCTGACTCATCAGTAATGATAGGAACTTTTGGTCCTCAGCCCGAGCCTAACATACCTGAGATAGCAGAAGACACAGCACCTTCTGAGCTTGTTAGCTAGGGGATCATATTCTGCAAGAATTAAGGTAATTTCACCATACTTCTATTCTCACATCTTTCCAAATCCCACTGCATGCATGCCTTCCAGAATTGCCCTACCTAATAGAGGCCATGGTTTGGTACGTACACTGTTGATTTGGCTGAATAAGCCTTTCCTCTAGGGAACCGATTCCCTGTTTGGACCAATCAAGGGGTGACACATATGGAAGGAGGATGTCAAATCAGCTGGCATCCCATCTCCTTTAATGAATAAAAAAAATTCATATCCCCAATGTGTCACCACCTGATTGGTCCAAACAGGAGATTGTTTCTTTCATCTAGAGGGCCCAATCCATACACACCCCAGTTTGGTAGGAACTCTTCATGTGGGTTATACAGATAAAGCAAATGGACGGCTTAAAAATAAATTAATAAGGGATATTGATCAGCTGTCCATGTCACTTCTCCACGTGACCAACCTGAGGAGTGGACTGGCCTTATTTTCAACCATAGCCCAAAAGTCCCACCTGGTGATCTAGAATTAACCAATACGCCAAAAGCTCCAATATTGATATGACGAGTTAAATAAATCTTATAACAATTTAAGACCCTAATATGATCTCTCACATTTGTCCCGCACCAGCTCCTCTTTAAATTATGTTGTTTGAATATCCTTGGATGCTATTTCTGCTGTAGCTTCATGCAATCACCATGCCACCTTCATTCTCATGTTCCTGGTGTGATTCTGTTTAGTTTATTGATGATGGTGAGGGTTTAGGGTTCGAGATCTCTAGATTGGTCTACTCAATAAATCAACCCACTAGCGTGCAAAAAATAATAAACTACGCAGCGGAAATAAAATCACAAACACACACCACAGGGACACCAAATTTAAGGTGGAAAACCCAAACCGGGTAAAAAACCACCGATTCGAACTGGATCTAAGCAAACACTATGAATCTCGCAATTACAAGAAACCCAGATTTCTTCCCTAGATATCCCCTATGTAAAGACTGAAGTTACCTTGTGTCGCATCACGCTTCAACGACATCACATCGTTGATTGCAACAGATCCAGCGCTTGACTCCTCAAATCTTCTACGCAAGAAGATGATCTTCTACAAAGGATGCAGAAGAACTTGGCTCTTTAGAGTACTTGGCAGCACACCTCTTCAAAAATCTCTAGAGAAAATTTCTCTCAATTAGATCACTAATTCAGAACTTGAGAGATGATCTGTGTCCTTTCTCTTACCTTTGGATTGTGAAAAACACCCAATATATAGCCCCAAATTCGTACATAAGACTATTTGAAATATTCCACTAAGAATAGAGTCCTTTTCTAAATTTCTTTTTTCAGTCCGGAACCAACTCGAACTCAGCGCGCACCCTCGCTATAGCCAGATGTACCCTCGCTATAGCGAGGTACCTCTATGCCGGTTTTACAAATTGAGCTCTGACGGCAACTATTTCTTCTCCCTTTTGTGTTGACTTTTAAGGCCTTTGACACCTAACTTTTTTCCTAACAGATGACAACAAGTACTATTTGAAGCTCAAATACACCTTTGACATCCGGAAAGAATAGGCTTCTGACTAGCTGAAAATTTTCTCATCTGCTCTACATATGGTAAACTCAGTTGGATTACATTTTCTATTTGTATGAAGACAACTAAATGTTGTAGCCTGTAGGTGAAAAACAAGTTTAAATTCTCCGTTGATGGATATTTTTCCAGCTCCCACGCTTCACAAGACTACTGTTGTCCATAATCCAATGACTTGAACAGTTGAACTCCATTCGGGTATCTTTATTTAGTTAAGGAGTCCTGTTTTTAAAGAAGAAGCCTATGGCTATGCTTTATATTAGCTTCCTTTTATTAAAAAAAAAACCACTATGAATGTGATTTTCACCATTTGTAAATGGATATTCATGAGGTGAAGACACGTTGTACCTTGTTCAGAGAATGGGGGCTCCAACGATGCGGTAGCTAATGCTAGCTGATTGATGTGTTTTGGGCCCTGTTTCTTTAGTGGAATTTCTGCCAGGAATTCACCATGTCCAGGAATTCCTGGACATGATGTGACAAGCTGTCCCCTGGAATTTCTGAATTCCATGTTTTTTTTTTTTAAGAAAAACATTTAAGCCAATATTGTTGGAAATTAGGTGGGCCTCTAGGAAATCTACAACATACAAGGAAGTAGATTATACCTTTGGAGCTCGGTTGGGCTCTAATGGAGAATTTGCTACTTTCTTTGAAGATGAAACGCTTTCACTTAATCAAAGTAAGATCTCCAACACCTTATGATCTTCCACGCTATGTCCCGTTATCAAATTCTCTTCTCAAGGAGATGGGTGTGATCTCCTAAAGAAAACTACTAGAAACTCTAAGCAACTAGAAGGAGAACTAGAACTAGAAAAGGTTGTGCAACACTTGCACAAGGAGAGAGGTGGGCGTGAATTCCAAGGAGGGAAGTGAGCATGGACGTCCAGCCCCTAAGCCTCTCCTTTTATAACCCATAACACCCTCTCTTACTAATTATTAATTTGAAGTCATACTTCCATTAGAATTAGTAACTATTTTCTTTTACTATTACTATTATTAGAAGTCTCACTTAAAATAGAAATAATATCTTTCTAATTCCTTCCTTTCAGAGTTTAAGTAGAATTAGTAACTTGGGCTAGCGTGGGGACCACTAGGGGTTTCTTAGAAAGCTGGCTCCAACTGGACACGCGACCCCACATCTCATGTGCAATCCGGGCCCACAGTTAATTGCAAATAACTCTACTATATAAATGCAATTGCACTCCAGTCTTAGGAATAAATTACATAGAAGACCCTAAACTTCCCTATTACCACAAGTAGGCCCCTCTATCAATATCCATGGATCAATTGGACCTGTCTTCCAAAATAGATCCATATCTTATTATCCTTGAGCCCCAATTAATTATAATGATCAATGGTATCTTTCCAACTAACTCTTAATCGGAATGGGTGTACACTTACCAATGATAAATCCATTAATTGGCACGAGAGGATATTAGAGATAGATTCCATCTTGACTATTGAATGTTCCCACAACTCTACTACCACGTACCCAAATCACGGAGGTGTTGACCTACAGTTGGCCTCACTCATTGGTGACTCAAAGTAAATGAATAGATAGAAACTTAAGTTCATTAATATCTCAGGATTGAGAGCTTACTGCTAGGAAATTATGAGAGCAGACCTTAAGGTAAAGACAGTGTTAATAAGGTGCTTCTCATGGTCCTTCAATACATCCAATGTACCAGCACTTTGATCCAGAATCTTTCATTCTGATGATCGAGACAAATCACACTATCGTATAGTGATCAAAATGCTGCAACCTTGTCAATATGAGATGTCCAGTCTCATCACTGGTTGTGAAGATATTCAAGTATAAGATTTATTATACATGTCTCCCGTATGTGGATCTCATCCATACACATGTATTATATCTAGTATACTTATGGACTCCGGCTCATCTCATGAACCATTATGTCATTCGCATTGGTTATGTGCAAGTATATAATTAAACACCATTCATCTCATGAAATGGAAAGCATGAATATATTGATTAATAAAGAAATGAATCAATTTATTACATCATATGCTGGTATTGAGACCATAAAACTAACAATCTCCCACTTGGGCTTAATGCCAGTCTGGTTGACATCTCATGCAAAGATTAGATCAAGCTTACTGATCTAACATGATTAGAGATGAGGTAAGGCTCTGATACCATTTAAGAAAAATATTTAAGCCAATATAATCAATGATATATTGGTTGCTCAGTTGGCCAATAACTGTGCACTTAAGAAAGCGGAGAGGTCTTGAGTACGCCACCCATCTTCATTGGCGACCTCCATAGTTTTACCTGATGCATGTGGATCCGTTGACAAGACCACGTATCCTAATCATATATCATCGTTCAATCAATGCCTTATCCTGGATGGTCAAGAATTAGTGAATTGATTTGCAGTTATGCTACCCATTTCAAATGAATGGTTAACTAGATAGAAATTTCCAAAAAGGGAAGTGTTCCTCACCCTATGGTGAGGGAAAGATGCATATGAATGTTCCCCTATATATATATCCACACTGCAATTCAACATTTGGTGTACAAGTTATATGGTTCGTTAACCTAGACTTTTGTGGTTGAAGGCGCTCGCCTACAATATTGGAAGATGCCAGATATAAATAAATAAAATAAAAATGTCTTATTATCTAATTTTCCATGGGTAAAAGTAAAACTACGTACGACTGTGTGATGAGTAAGGTGGGACTGTAATTTTGAGTTGTTTGGATCATGTTGAATAGTTTGGGCTACATATGCAAAGTCATGAGAATAAATTAATATTTTGTGGTTTAATGGCTCAACAAAAAATATCTGAACAATTCAAACTAAAAATTTGAGCCCATATCATGAGTTGGAAAAATAAGAAGTTGGTAAAGCTTTTTAATATCGCTAATTGTTTCTCACCTTTTCAAGTGTGAAAATATTCATATGAAAATGGCTTCATTTACATTCGATTTTCATCCCTCAATGAAAGCAAATGTGTATATACAAAAATGTGACAACTACATATCTAAATGATTGCGAACAAAACAACCCCTAAGCAGATCTAGTCTCCCAAAAATAATGAAGAAGAATGCTCATATGTGACTAATTAAGCTCATTGCAAAAAGGCCCATCTACAAAATCCAAACCGCTCTGTTGTGGTCCCATGTGAAGTTTCACTCCAATCAAAATGATCCAAAATATAACTGTAGCCTTTCTTTTTTACTTTAAAATTTAATCACATTTGTTTTTTGGTAGTGGGTGCATCACTCTCACACGATGATAGCTGATTTGAGTGATATTTGGGGGGCGTAGTTGGGGCAACTGGTCTATGTAGGGACGAATTAAAGAGACGGGTTGTGGGAGCTGGTAGCCAACCCTATAAACAAGAATATAACTAGTCCTGATCCCCACTTTATAAACAGGGAATGACTATTTTAGTTTATCTCCGAGCACAACTTATATAAAATGTCAGCTAATTACACCATCTCAATTGCTTTCTTGGAATGAAAAAAAAAGTAAAGATATAATTTCTCACCTATATAATTGCTAAGCATGGCTCGTGTGGCATCGTCGTAGGCTGGTCGGACCCCAAGTGTAGGGTGCGATTGTAGTAATAAAACTGGTGATACTAGGTCGATCCATATGGAGCTTTAAAAATAAGGCTTTCCAACTTTGTCACCTGCCCTAAATAAAATATAATTTTAGCCTAAGATTTAGAAAAATACATTCATCATTCCTACTTTAAATTAAAATTAAATACATTTCAAAAAATAAAAAATTCCTAAATCTAAAATGAGTCGCAAGTAGCTATAAAAGAATACACAAATTAGAACATCAAATTAGAAACAAGCCAAAAATAAATCTTACCAAAAATAAAGTGAAGAAGCTAAATTAGAAACTAAATTAATCAAAACATGTTCAACAAAGATTAGTAACAAATCAAATCAATCAAAAAGGAAACAACCTACTTTTTCACCAAGTTAATCAACTCCCTAAAGTTAAGGAATTTCCAAAGAAATAATGATTTTCAAATCATAACAAATTTAGAAATCATTTAGTCAATCAAACCTTATTTTAGAATTTCCAAATATTAAGAAACTTCCTAAGTTAAAAATCTTCAATTAACAAAAATTAGGAAGATCTTTTATTTCTGAAAATTATCTAAACCAAAAAATTAGAAACTAATCTAAAAGTTAGAAAGTTAGTAATGCAATGTATGCCATGAGATGTTAGAAATTTCCAAGTCTAAAAAACTAGTATGCTGGGCTGTTTTTATACATGGTTTTTCCTAATCTAACGCAACTTAAAACTGAGTTTAAAGGATGGGTTTTGAACTATAATGATGCATGAATCAAATAAATAAAAAAAAAAGTGAAAAATGTCACGTCCCCCGAACCCAATTAAAGAAATAACCGGATCCGGAGAGTGAATTTTAGAACTAATTAAAGATTTTGTCCTTTGGGCTCACGGATCGTAGTCCGCGGTGAGGATTTAATATTTCCAACATCATGTGTCACAATAAATGTAGAGTTAATACAACTTTAGGCACATAGGATTTCAAGCAATGATCAATAAACTCTCATTTAAATTAAAGTTTCAAGAAGAGTAAACAGAACTTCAAAGTTAAGTAATTTATTACAATGGCCAACCCACTAAACATGGCCAATAAAAGAACTGAAGTCAAAGTAAGAAAAGGTCCAACGAGAGAAAGAAAGGTCCAACGAGAGAATAATGAATGAAAGATAAATCTAATGAAACCAAGTGTATCTCTCTCTCGTGCCAGGATATGATGACGCTACTCTACGTCATCGGCACGCCACTCTCGTGCCTCCTCTGCTGGTTGGAGATCCTCTGGGATATCCTCACTTGCCTGCTCCTTGTAGTAGTATTCACCTGATGTGTCTGCACACCAAGGAACAAAGTCAACGACATGTTGAGCAATAGATATACAAAACATAATAAACACGACATGCATCAAGTATAGAGTAATGACAGGTATAAGATCATATGAATACAAGAATGCGAAGCTAAGCATAAAGCGAGATTAATATATAGAAATAATAACAGGAATCCTAGTAATCATCTAACAATAACCACTATCCATACAAATACAACTAAGACAAGCAAGAGGGAGACTCCGAGGATGTCCTATGCCACTTCCCGGGGTACCAGTAACAATCCCCTTGGACTACTGATACCATAGTCCGGCTCCAGTGGGATCCTAGCTCCCTATCCTGGGAATAGCAGCACGGTCCTAGCCCGCTCCTAGCTATTCAACGCCATGGACGCCGTCCTACGCCGACTGCCCACCCCGACAACCGGAGTAACCGATTCGTCATTAAATCCCAAACTGCAGATGGCCATGATATGCAAACAATAATAAAGTGGTTCTGACACAAGAATATCAAGACAAGTAAGTCTGGCTAGTTCCAAGTACAAGACAAGTTCTTAGGGATTATCTTTTCCAGATCAATACAAGACAAGCCACGTGATAATCCCTTTATACTAGTCAGTCATGTTCATCAAAACAAGACACGGGTTCCTATGGTACACTCTAAGTCAAGTCCAAGTCCTAAATTCTATAGGAATTTATGTTTCATAAGTGATTATGTGTTTTATGTCAAGAGAGTGTACAAGGAGAAAGTTATCAACGGATACAAGTCAAAGTCAAGAAGGAATTACAATCCAATCCTTATAAGCAAGTGGTGTCATCCCTGTATTCTCCGTATTCTAACAGAGTACGTATGGAAATTGGATCAATGATGCTTTTTAGGAAAATTCATTGGTGTACAATCATGTTGAGCATCATTCCATTCAACTCCATATGCATTCGGTTACACTACATGTAATACACGAATACTTAGACAACCCATCGAATTCACACCAAGCACATGATTCGATTTCAATCCCATTTATGGTCATGTGATAGTAA
Organism: Litsea cubeba; assembly: GCA_012931725.1. Classification (NCBI taxonomy): domain Eukaryota; kingdom Viridiplantae; phylum Streptophyta; class Magnoliopsida; order Laurales; family Lauraceae; genus Litsea; species Litsea cubeba. The sequence continues at coordinate 65,879,554 of CM022950.1, read as the reverse complement.
GTTTAATGGTTTCCAACATCTAAGTCCCAATCCTAGGTTAGACAGTCTCTTTCTCAAATTATAAGAGTCGAATCATTAATTCAACTAAATACATCACTTTCCGACCTCCGATCGTGATGAAACTAGAACCATTGGATTTTCTATCTCAAGGGCTTTCTAACGGTTTATTATATGTAAAAATCCAACGGGCGGATTGAAAGTTACAAGCCCTTAAAGTTTTAGTGACCGATGCACCCTCCGGTGCGATCGATCGACTGAACACCTCACAGTTAGTGCACAGTCCGATCGATCGGACTGAGTGACCGATCGATCGGCACTGGGCACCTCCCAGTTAACTGAGAGTTTTCACAGACCGATCGATTGGACTGTGTGACTGATCGATCGGACTGTGATCGCCCACAGTTAATTAGGAGACTGTTCAATGTCCGATCGATCGCACTGTGCGACCGATCGATCGGACAGCGAACCTAAAGCCTGAGTTTGGGTTTCTGCTCCCTTTTTCCTCCGGTCATTCCAAGACTAAACCTGCAGAAAACTGAGCCTCCGTGCTCCCTCATTCAATCCATCAATCCATTCATCACATTCCCGTCATTTTTACAATTTAAAACAAACTAGATTTATCAATTTATCAATCTATCCTTTTCATTCCACAATTCTAACCTAACATGTAATTTCCATATCAATAACAACAAGGCTTGGAATTAACGGGATGTATACCAGAATCATAACCAGTTCAATGAAAACAATACAAGCATATAAATTATGAAATGCATATCCACTTGCCTCAACCAAGACGAAGATTGGAAATGGATGAAATTTAAGGAGAAGCTTTTCTACCCTCAAAGTCACAATCTAATCCGTACAATTACCACCTAAAATGCAAAGGAGAAGAAAGAAAGAAAAAGAATCAAGATCGGACCTAAATCTAACCAAAAGGCATATGACTGAAAAAGATGAAGGTGAGAGAATGCATACCAAACTTACACCGGAAGCAAGATGAGATCGAGGGGAAGATGATTAACGGATCGGATCTCCGAACGGGGTCTTCTAGGCTAGGGTTCCGGGCTTGAGAAAGGAAGAAGAAGAAGATGGGCTGCTGGTTATCTTTTTCGTTTACAGAGAAAAGAGAAGAATATTAGGGCAAACTCGTTTAAGAAGATGATTAAGAGGAAAAGACCGAATCGCCCCTTAAGTGGGTCCGGTGAAAGAATGAACAACTTGAAAGGTTTCTGATCGCCGGATCACGATGAGTCAAGAGACAAAAATCATCAGAATGACGAGACCTTTCCAACGAACCCTAAAATCACGGCGTTTGAAATATTTCGGAAAACCACTCAATTTTCCCTAAATTGCAAACTACCCCCTGCTATGATCAAACGAACTCGGAATCAAACGAAACTTCGCAGATACTATTCTAATGCTAAAAGAAACTCGCTCATGATCTAAACCCACTTAAATATCTAAAAATATAATTAATTAAAATAATAACAAATTAAATTGGTCAACGGGCCGAGTTTTGGGCCCAAGTGACCCGTTAAGGTCACAGACCTTACAGAAAATGATCTAAAATGAATGAGATATGAGTGCATGAATATGACTTAAAAAACAGAAACTGTGCAGAAATTCTGCACACTGGTGGGTCCGACTAGCCATGTTTGAGCCACTGGTTCACAAACCTCCTGAAATAGTTTTGCTCTGAAATTTTGAAACGTGATAGACCACATATTGAACTTCAATTTCTCCAAATTTCACAGAAAAATACCATGATTTGACTAGTCTTCCCACTTTGAACTTTTTGAAAAAAAAAATTATTTCTGCAGTTTTCCTGAAACTGTGTGCAGAAAGTGGGTTGTTTTTGCCACATGAATGTTTAACATAAAAAATATGAGAATCTGATTTCAGAATTTCACGTGAATGCCACTCCTAATGCTATGCAAAAATAAATAAAAATAAATGCATGAGTCTAATGCACTTTCCAGCAGTTAACAAGTCTAAACAAAATTGTGTGACATAAAATTGTAAAAGGTGCAGGAATTAAAAGTGAAGTGCTAAAAATAAGGGTGGTGTGCATAAATCAAATGTGGTAGATAAAACTGAAATATAAAAGTGGTGAGTTGCTTCTTTTAATTCTTCTCAATCTTGGGCCCAAAAAAATTAGAAGTGCAAACCTAGGGACCCATTCTTCAACTTGGGTTGTCAATCCAAGTTGAGAATGATAAATTCTCACTTTTTAATAAATAAATTTTAGACTTGGATTCTTAAACTTTTCTTGGTCAACCCTCTTCAACTTCACATTGTATTGCCTCCAAAAATATCATGTATCCATAGAAAAAAAGGTATATTGTGAGGATGCTAAGGTGAGTTGTTAGTAATTATTCCAAGCCAATAAAAAATATTTAACCAAAAGTAAGAACTAACCCTATTGCAAGATTCACAAAACTAATACCAAGATTCACAAGAAATCAATACAAGAATTAAAAAGAAACAATTTTATTAATACTAGTATGCAAATGAGTACATAACATTGAGACTTAAAAACTACAAAAATACATACTAGGATGATTGAGAATCCCTCTTTCTAGTTGAGAAAACAAGGGTGGTAGTGTGGCCTTTGAGAAGAACCCCCTTGATGGCTTGAGATGAAAGGGAAGAGAGGCCCCTTGATGGCTTGAGATGAAAGGGAAGAGAGGGAGAGATGTAATGAAATTAAGCTAGAGGGAGAGGTGGACGATTTCAACCATGAAGAATATGGTACCCCCAAGCCTTGCTTTTATAGATTTTTGGTGCAAAATTTCCTCGAGTTGGGTGCACTATTAATGGAAATTCATGTACATGATAGGACCACCGTACCATGCTTGACCGTACCACCCAAAGGAGGGTTGGGTTTCAACGTTCCTATCCCTTATTTCTCTCATTTTTACTCTCTTTGCAAAGCCACTTCTTCTTTTGGAACTTTTGAGATGACTTGAAGAGAAAGAATCTCTTGAAATTGGCTGGCATTATTTGGCTCAAATCGAGCTGAGGTGGGACGTCCTTGCATTCTTTCTTTCTTTCTTTGTTTCTCTTGCTCCATAATTATCTTGATCTTCCTTCCTTTTTTACTTTTGAATTTTGAATCTTTGAGATTTGAAAAATATCTTCATCAATTTGAAAGAAATTTTGAAATCTTTTTAGCCATGAATGGACCCCACCTTGGCCGCCCCACACATGTGCATGTGCGGGACCCTTTTTTTTTCATTTCCTGCAAGCCAAAAATGTGAATTTCATGTGAAAAGATAAATTTAACCTTAATTCACAACTGCATGACTGCGGGCCCACCTCTCATAAAATGATGAATAAATGCTCATGATGATTAACTAATTTCATGAGAAAAACACATTTGAAACTCTTTCCAAAAATTAAATTAAAAATGGCAGGTTTCATGATTAGATGCAAAAATTATGATTTTTGAGCAAATTATGCATGAATGTACTACAACAGATAAAAATGCATAAAATCATGATATGACACTAAATAAGACTCTCTGGGCTTGATAAGTCTTTAAACTTATCAAAAATAGTCATGAAAATGAGCATTTTGAAGAACTTATCATAAAAGCAAGCAACTTCCACTGCAACGTCGAATGTGAATCCCCATTGGATTGGGCTTGGGGAGGAGAGGAAGAAGGAAGAAGATGGGAAAAACTGGTTTTCCCACCCGCGTAGGGTCGACGTCAACTCTCACTTGTTATTGTGAGGATCAATGTCGACTCTCGAAAGAACATGTTAAAAAAAAATGAAATTTCAGGCGGGAAGGCTGCTTTGGTGCCAAGTCTCCTAAAGTAACATTTTTGATCCGCTGGCCACCTAAAGTGTTTTTTCTTATAAAATTCCCTAGATACTAACTGCAAAAAAAAAAAAAAAAAAAACTCTTAATTTCCCTTGCACGACTTTTGCTTTTTTATTTAAATCGTAGGGAGCATCAATATGTATTTTTTCGACATGGGGATCGTTACGCTTCCTTGTATTTTTTTTCTTGCATGGCGATGCTCCCCTGGCTTCCTCAAAGCTCCATGGTTTTTTTTTTTTTGTTTTCCGGCCAAGTTTTCCACTCCTCCCATCTTCTTTTCAGATCGGCATCAATTATGGCAATTAACCTATAATTGCCAAGGCTGTAATCGACTCGTTCATCGATCTCCTCTCTAATAAACCAAACTTCTCAAATAGTACCTTTGAAGCTCATGAAGTTTCACTTCCACCACTTTCTTCAAAAACCAAACAAACAAACAAAAAAACAAATGTTGGGGAGGAAAACTAAGATGGCCCTTTTGGTGCAGTTAGCATATGAGGTGTTTTCCTAGGTAAAATCTTGAAGAATATAAGCATAATTTTATTTTCATGGGAATCATTGGGAGCTACATATTCTTCGGTTTAGTAGAACATGCATGCTTTTTGAGTGAAGGTATATGGTGAATTTGAATACGAGAATTAGTAATGGGCATCATCATGTTAGCATCGGAAGTACGTGGGCCTTCTAGATGGATTTTTAAAATTTTTGGCCCTCTTAATGCAGGGATCAAACACCCAAAAGGCCAATAACCTAATCCGAAGATCTAAAACCCTCATCTCATGCATTAAGAATAGAGATCTATCAACACAAGACAAATCAAAACAAATAAACATATCAAAGAAGATCTATTAAAATAACTGTTAGGTTTTGAGTGTTGGCATAATTCATGGGACTGGATAAAACTTGGATTTGATTTATGTATTTTTCATTTTTCTAGAATGGACTGCAAAATCCCATGGGAGTACAGCTTACAAACCAAAGACCAGAGCTCCAGAGTTAGAATGTTCAGAAGCAGAGTTCGAACTTAGAACGTTCGAATAATGTTCAAAGTTAGAACGTTCGAACTCGAACGTTCGAACGTTACTGTCGAGAGCCTTTCAAGTCATTTTTCCAAGAGCACAAGAGTTCGAAAGCATGTGACAAGCATTCGAACGTTGGTTCCCCAGAAGCCTTCAGCCAGTTTTCCCGAAAGCACAAGTGTTCGAACGTTCCACTTAAGTGTTCAAACGTTCATTACAGAATTCTATTTTGGGCAAACCCTAGTGGTTCTACTATATTAGGGTTGTTATATTTTGTCCTAAATACCTCTCTTAGACATTCAAGGACGGCTGCTAACATTGAGAGAGTGTTTTTCATTCTCTAGAGAGATTCATCCACTTTGAGCTGAGATTTCCGTCTCTAGAGTCCATTTCTTCTATCTTTGGTTCGTTTCATCTCGAAGTTGCTTTGAGGGTGTAGACGTAGAGTCAAGCACGGGAGAAGATGAACGGCGAGGTGCCGGCATGAGGTTCTACAATCCTTAGGTTGTTGTTCAACTGGGGAGGGGTTGTAAGTTCTCTTGTAATCTTCGAATTTTTAGTGTTTGATCTCTTTCCTGGACCGAGTTCCAGGGCCCGTGGTTTTTTCCCTTGTTTGGGGTTTTTCCACGTATATCGTTGTCTTTCTCGTGGTGATTGATTGTTGATTTTGTGATTATTATTTGTGTTGTTTGAATTGCATCTTTTAGATCTGATTGAGGACCTTAACCCTTAGAATTTGAGGGTTTAAAACCTTCAATAACTAGTCGTAGATCTATACCTGGGAAGCTTGGTTGCGCTCAAATAGAGAAGTTGATTTATACAAACTATTTCGCATATTTGATCTCCTTAGCCTTGTGTTCTTCCACCCTATGGCCCCTTCGTAATGAACTTCTCAAAGAAAATGGTGGGATCTCAATTGATAAGAAAAAATACAAAGCTCTCAAGAAGGAAACCAGAGGAGAAAGAGAAGCGGAGAGAGAGAGAGAGAGAGAGAGAGAGAGAGAGAGAGAGCTGGGTGTCCAACCTTGCGTGTGGATGCCTTGGACGTCTAGCCCTAGCCTCGTATATATAGGTTTGGAAAACCTCCTCTCTATCTATAATTAGATGTTTCACTTCTAATTCTCTTATATGCGCTACTCCTCATTTCCTTAAGGGGTTGTTTGGCATTTACGCATGAGATGCGTAAATGCAAATTACATATGTAAATGTTGAGTATGTACGCTTTCTACATGCATTTCTATTTACGATGTTTGGCACATAGCACCATTTTCACATGATTTACACATGTGGTTCATTATACCACGTTTGTTTCAAACACATATATATGTAAATGCATGAAAAAAATTTGTGTTTATATTTAAAAGTTGAAACAACTAAAAACGCCTATAGCATTTGGTACCCTATATAGATTGTTCTGCCCACTATGGAACCAATAGATTGTTGAAAGTCTAAATAGAAGTGATTCATTATTTTTAAATTAAATAGGTCTATCATAATCAACTAGGAGCTACCCAAAATATAAGACAATGTAAATCAACTACAAATAAATAAAAGTAGCTCATTTCAAACACAACCTACGGTCCACCCAATATATACTATTGTGTCTTTACAAAAAATAAATTTCCAAAAAATAAATATATTTTCCTGCAAAAAAATAGAGACAAATCTCTACATATTAGTTCATCGAGCTCTTCTATTAGCATTAGCATTCCACATCTCTAAAGAAATTCATACATACCGAGCCGTAGTCGTATAGAAGTTCTTATGTGGAATCATACTAGCTTAGTGGTGTTCATTCATATATACAAAAATTCATACTATAAAAGCATATCGAAAGAAAGTAATCATTTCCATTAAAACATGTGGAAAGTCTTGTAATATGGTTCAAAGGTAACTAATAGGTCATACAATCCTAAGTAAAAGGCCCAGCTTTCAATAGAAAATATGTCATAGAATATAAAGTAAAGATCTCATTTTTTCCAAAGTTTAAAGTCCCAAAACTGTCCAATGAGGCTAGCCAAAGTATCACAGAAACTTGATTTTAAAGACAAATGGGATTTTTGAGATTTTGGCACCGTTGGGTAGATAATTTTATTTCCTAAACTTTAGTCTTCTGCATCATCTTGATTTGGATCCCCAAAACTCCTTTAAAACCTGGCCTGACCCAAAACCCATTCAAACGTTCATTTTCTCTTTCCTTATCCATTTATCCTACGCAGGCAGCACCATCCCTCCCTCATCATTATTTTCTCTCTCTTTCCTCACTTATCAGTTAGCTCTCTCCTCACTTCTTTCTCTCTTCCCACGGGGATGATCCCCATCGCCCACCCATCTCTCTTATCTTTCTTTCTTTATTTATTCACTCTTTCTCTTCCTCTCTACTACTATTCTCTCTCTCTCTCTCTCTCTCTCTCTCTCTCTCTCTGTTTTCATTCGTTTCTGTCTCCTTCTTTCGCTAGTTTTCTTTTATTTTACCTCTTGGCAATATGAACAATCCAGCTATCATGTTCTTCATCCATCATCATCATCAATTCCACAAGGACCTAAGCTACATCTTGATGCAATTTTGTTGGGGATTCTCTAATTCATTTCTTCTAGGTAAAGGTTGTTGGGGTTCTTGAGCAGCACCACAAGGAAGATGAATGGGAGAAGACGGAACGTATAATAATATGATAGGGTTGCAAACGTATGTTGTTGCAAATAAAAAAAATGAGAAAAAGAGGCCAAACTGGTTTCAAACTGTTGCACTGTTGTGACGGAACGTCACTGGTGCACACCGTTCGCCTTTTTGATGTATTTTTCTTTCATGTGCAAATCACATGTGATTCATTATACTACCCCCTCACATGTGAAAATCTGAGTACGAAAATAGCCCCTTTTTACACATCAAAATTTCACATGTGATGCGTAAATGACCTCAACCAAACATGAAGGTGTGTAAATAATTCGCATATTTGTTATTTACATACGTAAATGCTCTCAACCAAACAACCCCTAAGAGTTCCAATTAGAATATAACTTTCTCTTTTTAAGGAGCTAGTATGAGGACCATTAGGGATTATTTAGATCTGGCTCCAATTGAAGTATATGGGCCCCACATCTCATGTGAACTCCAGACACACAGTTAATTGCAAATAACTCAACTAAATAAATGCAATTGCACATTTACACTCGAGTCTTAGAAATAAATTATAAAAAGACCCTTATCCGACTGATCTGATCGTTCGTTCGTTTCACAAGGACCCTAGGTATCTGCATTCTGCAGTGTGTATACCCTCATTTCAGGTATTTTTATGCACGTTTGCTATTTTATTTTATTTTTGTTTACCATGATCAGTGAATATTAATTGTAATACATCCAGCCCTCCCCAGTTGAGTACGAAAGGTTGCTTGCTGGTAAGCGGCCATGTTTCAAAATTTATCTGGCTCTGTATGACATAATTAGTAATTAATTTGGACCGGATCATGGAAGGATGAGAAGCTCTCTTTATTTTTTATTTATTTCTTTTACGGTAGATGAGCCACATGGGTTTACTATAAACAAAATACATGATACATGTGAGATTATAAAATTCGCTCGCTTTTGTTTTCTTTTTTTTTTGCTTAAAACTTGTTTTCTCATGCATGCAATATAAATTACAAATACAATGCCCCTTCGCCCAATCACCCATGTGGAAGGAGCATATGCATGTGTAATGGGGAAAATTCATGTCTTCCTAATGTATATACATCAGGATAACTAGGGAGGGGTCACAAACAGATCAGATCAAATCAAAATGGGTCGGGCTGACAAGTGATATATATAATTAAACATTCACATTTAATTAAAAGGCATGTGCCATCCAGTACCTTGATCAGAGAGAGGGCATGTCATGAAGGGAAAAATTAAACATTCATGTTTTATGCACGTCCACCTCCATCTAAACTTAATGGGTTGGAATTTGGAAAAATAAAAAAAGGACTCCATGTCAGCAATGTTTTTGATAAATCGGGAAAATGATTATTTTCATTTGTTCTTAAATTATCGATGATTATATTTTATCGATTTGATACATTAAAATAAAGATTAGTTGAATTGTTCTTAAATTATCAAAAATTATATTTTATTCTGCAGTTGCTTATTTGTCATTATGTTTATTTTATAGGTATTATATAATTTGTGCCGAGTTAATAACTTGCTTACTATGTTATTACTAATTTGATTGAATTGTTGTTACTTTCGTTCAAATGACAATTTATAATTTAATTTGAGAGCTCTAAACCAGATAAGATGAGTACACCTCTCAAATATTGTCGTGGCGATGACTCTCTACGTGTTAGGGAATGGACGAATGAGTTTGAACATAAACTACATGAAAATGACACACCAATAGCAAAGTATGGTTCTCGCAAAATACAACTAGCTAAGTGGCTGAGAGTGTGTGGAGACTTCATCCCTGAAAGATATGTAATGATAAAAATTGCAGAGACATTGCCACCGGTTTGGGATGCTGTAAAAAAGAGGATATTTGAAATCTTGCGACCATGACATGCAGTGGAGTTTGTCGACCAATTACAATCATTTGAAAAATATATTCACCCCTCATGGATACAGTTCAGGAAAAAGGGAAAATGGTTAAAGGAACATGCGTTAGGGAACATTTGTTGAACAAGGAAAAGTTGTTCTACGATCTCAGGAGAAGAGGATTCGAACTGAATATTGCAGATACGGTACGTTCCATAGTAAGAAATCTACCACATACTTGGCCAATACAAGACATCCATGCCAGGCTCAAGACTAATTTCGTAGACATGAGGGAATTAGTGAAAATGTTGGAAGATATCGAGATAGACCTTACAATGGTGAAGGCTTTAGAAGATTTAGAGGATGGACTGAGCAGCAACAACAACGTATAAAGTATATCTCGATATTCCAGGTAAAAAGATTTCTATTATGATGACATCTTAGATAGTTTCAGTTGATTAATTTACCATTAACAAATGAAATATTTTTTATTAACATAGTTTCTATATGCCTACAGGTCCACTGCTTGCTATGATGGAGTTACCCATACTCAGCATTAATATTTAGATTGATATTGTCTGTGTCCTAATTTGTAAATATTTTGGATTACTTAAGGTTAACATAAACGTTTCAAAATTTTCATTCATTGCCTTTTCATTTGTATAAATCGTACGAATGTGTATACTGTTAACCATATCTTATTAAAATTACATTTAATTGCTTTATTCTGTTGTTTTGTTGCTAATATATCGTTAGTTTAATATTTTTTTACAAATGCCCGAGCTTCATCAAGCTCAATTTACACCTCATGTAAGGTATAAAAAATATGAAAAATAATATGTCTAAGTATGTGCATTTTCTTTTCCGTGGTCCGTGCATAGTACGGTGATTTCTCACACATTCTTTTTATTTTTTTCTTCTTTTTTCTTCCCTGTCACTACTTCACCTCCCTACTTGCACATTGACACCACCATCTCTGCACACCCCACACCCGTGCACCCACCTGAAGGCCAGCACCTCCCTCATCTATCAAGCAAAATGTAATTTTAAAATATAAATATAAATATTCTTTTTCTATATATACGTGGTGCGTCGTGCCTTCAGGCACGGGCAATGTACTAATATATATATATATATATTTGATTCATTTTTAAAACAGTACAAGTGATGGACATAAGGACAGAGGTTATATATATAGACCATGATCTGTATCTAATTCTAGCCTTTACCTCTTTGCTCCTAGTAAAAAAGAAAATCACATGGAATTGATCGTATATTTGGGCTTAAGTGAGGTTTGATAGCTGGAGGAGATTTTGCATCAAGTCTTCTCAAATTTCTAATTGACAATGTTCAAAGTTATTTAGAGAAAGTCTCTCTTTTACATGAAATAAATAAAGAGTTAATTTAAATCTCAAAATATAATAAAATTAATTGACACCAGCAAATGTATCTAAATGGGCCATTCATCCTATTGGGCTGGAGACATCTGCTATTACAAGCTAACAGATAATTTATCAGTGTATGAAATATATTTAGCTCGATCATTTCCCTTGTTGAATAAGATGTAAAGAAATGTTGCTCATTTAATATTTATATGATGGAGGCAGGAGAAAAGTGGGAAGTTTATGCTTCTCGCTTCTCACTTCTCTGGGCTAAAATAAATGGCTTCAAAAGGTTGAGATGAAGCAGGCATTTGGCGTCAACGAGCATATATAATATTATTGATCCTTGAGACTTATATATATATATATATATATTTATAGCAATATAGCAATAGACAGTGAGGAGTTATGCGATTATTAATGTATCCTTGATGATTCTAGCTGGAACAGGTGGAATTCTTCCTGTTGGTACATGGACAAAAAGCTATGTTTGTATTAGCTATTCCCCTGACAATGGATCTTTTTCTTCTTCTTTTTTTCAATATATATATTTGCTGTAGCCTTTTTGCCCTTTTTCTTGTTTAATCATGTACCGATCTCACTTGAGGCTAAAATTAGACAAATGTCTGACTCTTTTTACCCTCTTAATAGAGTGTGATGGCTTACAAGATGTACTTTATATTTAAATCTGTTTCGTTGCTTCAGATACTTGCTCAAATATTGCTTGTTGTGAATTAATTATTTTATACAATTTTGTGGTTTACATGTACAACATTGACATATTTGAGGAGTAGAAATTCAAAATTCCTAATTTGACTTTAACTTGAAGGGATAAATTTCTGTTTTTGTTGACTTGAAGGGATAAATTCCTAATTTTAACTTGAAGAGACCCTTTTTGTCTTTTAGTGGAACACTAGATTGGCTTTTATACTTCTTTTTTTTTCATTTTCAAAAGATGTGTTTTTGAGATTTTGTACTTTACAATTAACCCTTGATCACTTGAATTCACTTGTATTACCCAAACCGCCATTTTGAACAATAAACCCAAGTTGTGAAACTAATCTCTTAATGATTACCCTAAGGTGTAACCATTTAGGATCCTAGCTAGTGAGTCATGCCTTCTTCCATTTCTATGTAAACCTAAAGATCCATCTACCTACTTAACCATATATATATATATTATATATATATAAGAATTCTAAAAGACGTACGGGCCCTTGTTTAGTTAATCTAGTTTTTTCACACACACTTACCCGCCCCTCCAAATAGTCACTAGTCCAAGTTTAACACTCGTCCAACTTTTCCTCACCATTAAAATTTAGTGCCATAGACCAAAAAGTTAGGATGATTTTATGGTCTCAATACTTTGCATATAGGTAAGCCTCATATGGATCTTTCCATCCAATTGACTTCCATGATCATCATGCATTTCAGTGGGCCCAACTAGGAGGAGCGTTCGGGCATTGTGTAGCGCTCCCCTATATATATAGTTGGCTTAAGTAACTAGTTAAGAGGGCTATAATCTCTCAATAACTTTACATGTCATGGAGAACGGCTCTTTACCCGAGTGGTAAGGAGTGACCGTCCTCACCTAGTTGCCTAAGATTTGAATCCTTGGTATGCCGCCTATTCCTATGTGGGGGGGATTTCTTCTCGCATGTGCGGAGTGTGTTCCCGTGTGTGTGCGGGCTCTTGATTGTATCTTTTTTTTTATTATTCAAATAAGACATGTGAAAGAGTTTGTAAGACTTATTACCCTCCTTGAATGAAAGGAGGCTCTGATGTCTAATTTAAAAATAAAAAAGAGGACCTTGCACATACCCTTGAAATTATCTTTGCCTCAAGGCTATGAAATTGATTGTTGAATTCACTCACATAATCTTGAAGTTTATATGCATTCATCCTATACTGTTAGTATGCTGTAGATAGCAGTTAATGTATCAATATTTCTCTTGTATGGTGCTAGTGTGCCTTTATGTGGTCAAATTTACTCATATCATGAAAACTCTTTATATTATTGCTAACTCAAATTTTCATTCAAGACCGGTTCCTTATCTGTGTGTTTGTTCGGGTTACTTCTGGCTTGTGCGGGCTTTCTTCCCATTTGAGTGGGCTACCTTTCCATGTGTATGTGGGCTTGCTCTTGGGTCCCAGCCTTCCTTAGCTGGGGTAAAAAAAAAATAAAAAAACCCTCAAATTTTCATTCCAAATGAAGTAGTGCATAAATGGATTTCAAGAGACACTACATTTGGTTATAATCACCTTAGCTTTATTATGGGAAAGGAAAGGAAAGGAATCAAAGGATCCTCAACTAGACAAAGAAAACCGACCAGAAACTTCAAATTCATATTTTAACTATTCTCTCACACATTTCTCATATATATATATATATATATATATATGGGAAATAATCCGGTGAGAACTGTTTTTACCGTTTAAACCGTGAGAACTATGGGTGGAGCCCACCTATCACCCAATCCAAACCTTGCAATAGACAGGGACCCCTTAATAGTCACACACTGCAAGGTTTGGCACCAATGTGAATGAATTGGACCGTTGGATCGACTATATACTCATATGAATGAACTAGGCTCGTCGGTCATGGATGAAGGGGTTAAGAGCATGGGATTGGTGCCAAACTTGATATTCATGGTGGTCCCATATAGATATTTCAATCCCCACCATTCCCATTCCAAAATGAGACACTCAATGGGCTCTATAAAAAAGTTCTCACGGTGACTCCTTGAGAACAGTTCTTGTATATCTGATCTTGTATCTATGTATCCTAATATCTCTTACACTACTTCTAGCACTGGAACTATATCTAGATAACAAGATTATATATTTCATACCTGATCCATGCAGCGGTCCATATGACTCGGATCAGGTAAAATTTGGGAAAGTTATTGAATGAGGTCCACGTGATGTGATCGAACTGAATATCAGATCACACAAAGGTGGGTGTGTCTCAGTGGGGACCCAGGTACATGGGTATGGAAGGCCCACCCTACCTGAAAATTTTCAAAGAACTCCCTGTAACTAAATCCAAATCGAGTTGCACTCTGATAAGATATTTATAATTGCACTAAATTCAATCTGATCTAACTAAACCCTAATTTAGGGGTGGTGTTCATTCATGAATTATGTTTTGAGTTTGATCTTTAGATGATAATCTAGTAGTTGGGCCCATATTTTTCTCAAATCCCAACCGACTCAAAACCCCCGTCCCTCCCTAATTATAGTAGCCATGACCATCATGCCAATGCCATTGGTATTATTGGTATAGAGGTAGGAAGAACCTTTGCCAGAAGCTTGGGGCCCGCATTTGATACATCGGATCGGAACCATTGGATGGGACGGACCCCACAGACACAAAGAAAGAAAGAAAGAAAGAAGAAGACTGTAAAATTGATGTTTGATCCGGGATCAAAATTGATAGATGGTGAGGGCCTCTCTCTCTAGGGATCGACAAGGAAGGAAGGGCCAGGGGGTGCAGGGGCGGATTCAGAATTTCTAATCGGGGGGGCTGCACTTAAGTTACACTAAAAAAATAATAACAATGTCTCACCAAAAATTATAAAAAATAGCAACAATGTTCACCAAAAACTATCTATGTACTATCTTCATAATTCATTTTCTACAAACATCATACCAAAAGAGTTATCATTTTTATTATATTACTCAAAATCAACAAAAAAAAGTCTTCACAATAGATCTTGACAAGTATGACAAAAGATAAACAAAAGTTAAAACATGACACTAGTGAAATCTTGACTTGCGTGGCTTCTTATCAAATTCATCTATTACCAACTCTATGTCGACTTCATTAGCAAACTCTCTTTCGATGTAAATAACCATGCAATCCGCGAGAAGTGTCTTCAACACCAACAATAGCAAAAACCTTTCTTTAATAAAACCACCACAATCAACAAATCGTAGAATAATGGCCATTTGTTCTCTATGTGAATTATCTTGTGCTTCATCCACAAGAATACAAAACTTTGCATCACCAACATCTTCGCGTATTTTCTTTCTCACATTTTCGACAAATATATGCAAAATTGTTTTCTGAATACCATGTGAGGTATACTTGGCATTTCCTGGACAATCACCTACTATTTCGACAACTTTCTTATTCAACATTTTCGAAAACTCGAACATTGCAATGAAGTTTCCACAATTCTTTGATTCCTTCGATTCATCATGTCCTCCAAAAGGAAACCCTTGTAATGCAAGCATCCGAATACATTGAATAACATTTTGGAGAAGCAACCGATTATTTGCAATTGCTTCTTTAGAAAGTGTATTGAAAACACTATCTATATGTCGAGAATGTTTCATTAGGTTCTCACAATACATTCTCGCCGACCTATGTGGAGAACAAAGACCACCTTCATGTTTCATAAAAGGACACTTCTTCCTATTGTTAACCTTCTTCCAATTCTGAAACCCATCAATGGTAAATGCCTGCTTCGGAGGATTTGTTTCAAAGAGAAAGCAATAAAAACAATATGCTCTATCCTTGTAAAGTGAATATTCTAGCCAATGGAATAGTTTGTACCAATTAGTATTGAACCGTCGGCCTTGCTTTCCAAATATGGTCACCGGATAATCTTTTTCTTTCTCATAAGTAGGTCGACAAGGTCCCATTCTAAGATAAGCTACCCGAACTTCATCATGTTTGTTAAGCGGGTATTCATATACAGCAATGTGTTTATCTGGATCACATTCAAATGAAGAAGTGACATTAACTTCCATAGGTGCAACTTCTTGAGCTTTGGAAGAATGTGCAACTACGACTCTTTGGACTCAAGAAGAAGGTTCAACTCCTTCAATTTCAACAACTTGAACTTTGGTAGGACGTCGCTCATCTTCATCAAGCTTTGAAATATCAGGAATAGATGTGGAAGTTTCGCCACTTTCAGATTTATCATCTTTTCTCTTATAGAACAATAGAAGAGTTATTGATTTTTTGGGCGCTTGATGATGCGATATTATAACATAAGATAGTAAATAATCATCAATATACAATACATTATACATAAGACGACCGGTTTTACTTTTTTTTTCCTAATTTTTTTTATTTCTTTTCTTTTCATTTTCAGCTCACAATGAAGTTTTATCAAAGCTATGAGAATTACTGTCTGCTGCAACAATGGTAGGGTAATTCCTCTGATATTTTATTAGAGAAGAAATAACAGGATTTAAACCCATGCTTGCAAGCTAAGACTACAAGTTGTGAAAGTAATAGTGGCAAATTTTTTTTTGGAGAAACTGAAATTTTTTTTTTTTTTTTTGGAAACTGAATTTTTTTTTTTTGGCCCCAAATCAGCCCACCCGCCCCCCCATCCGCCGGGGGGGGGGGGCATGATCATCCCTATGGAGATTGAGACCTGATCCGTGTGAGGACCACCACCAGGCACCAGTAGAGGAAAAAACGAAGAAGAAAATAAGGTCGGTTATGATCATGCGCATTGGCATTGGCAACTGTAAAGTGGGGCCCACTTAACACGATCTGCTTAGCTGGCCCTTGCGTCTCCGCCGACCACGGGTTCGCGAGAGAGGAGTGAGGGTGGGACTTGGGAGAGATAGAGGGGGCTGTTTGTTGTATTTTGGGTGTTGTCTTGTTATAATTATATTGCTTTTTCTTCTTCTTCTTCTTCTTTCCGTTGCCCGCAAGCAAAATCCAATCTCTTCTTTCTTTCTGTTTCTTCTCTGTTTCCAACAATCCAACGTGAAGTGACCGAGAGCAGTCAAACAACCATCACAAACACTTAAAATAAAACCCCACCCCCACCCCACAAGTAGTAGTAGTAGAAGAAGAAGAACCCGTCGATTGATCGATCATATTAAAATCTCCAATCCGAGCAGGTTCGTTCGTGCTCTTCTCATCTTTTTTTCTAGAATTCCAATTCTTTTCCGTATTTTGATTGCATCAAAAAAAGTTTAAGAAAAAAAAAAAAAAGAATAGCGAAAACGGATAGATCTTGGATTTACTATTGTTTCATTTTTTTTTTTTATAGATTGATTGATTGATTCGTTTTTTATTTTCCTTTGATTTCTTTTCGTTCAAGTCAGGAATAAAAACAAGAAGAAAGTTGTTTCTTTTTCTTTTCTTTTTTTTTTTTATTTAGTAGCTACGCCTGCAATACAAGTAGAAGAGAAGAGATTGGAGGAGACGCATGTCAGTGAGAAATCAGTTTACTGCCTGTTTCCAAGACCGAGTTATCTAATTTCCCATTTCCTTTGTGGTTGGTTCTGATTGCGTTTTCATTTCATTAGGAAGAGAGTAGTAGAAACAATAAAAAAAAAAAAAACATTATCTCTCTCTCTCTCTCTCTCTCTCTCTCTTACGCCTTCTCTTTGGTTCTTTTAGGTTTCCTTGTTATCAAAGGAACAATTGAAGAAGAGAAGAGGTTCTGAATTGAGTTTTCTTCGGTTTCCTATTTTAATTTATATCAGATTTGGTTAAGAAGAATAGTACAAATCTCTCTTGTTTTTCTACTAAATGCTTCCACTTTTTTTTTTTTTGGTCTTTTTTTTTCCTTTCATGTTCTTATGGTTACCAAAATGAAAAGAAGGGATACTAATGTATTATGTGCTTCATGAACTGGATTGCCATTCTTGCTCCACAATTGACATTGGATTTTATTTCATATACATTTTTTTATATGGGATTTAGTTTTTTGGTTGTGGGAATTTTCTTTTGCCCTTTTCATAAATATATATATATATATATATTTCTTATTGAGTAGTTGGTGGTTTTTAGCAGGCATTTTGTTTGCTGTTCGTGCTAGTAATTTGCATTGTACAAGGTGGAAGCAATGTCCAGCTTTGTGGGCGTTCATGTCTCAGACCCTCTTCAAAGCCAATTTACACAGGTCCAGCTTCGTGGCCTCAAATCTAATGTAAGTATTGGTTCATATCCTTCCTTCACTTCCATGTCAATTTCTCACCCGGAACACACACACGAATTATTGAATTTGTTGCTTTTTGAGCCTGTAGAACAGTTGAAAGGTGCTAATTTATGACAACCACAAGGTTGTGGATTTGAATCATGTTTTGCCTCTTGCCAAAGTTGGTTGTTGCGGTTGTGATTTCTGAAAGTTTGAACCGATTCATGTTGTTTTTTTGGTTTCTCTATCCATAATTAAGTGAAAAGAACTCGTTATAGAATACTAGTTTTCTGTTGAATTCAATGCATTATGTATAAGGATCGTTATCTGATATTAATTTTAGTTCTCTCTAAAACTATATATTAATTTAACATCCTATGTATTTTCGTTGAACTCAATTTATTTCTCTATAAGAAAGTTTGGTATCATGTTTCTTTCTCTTCTCTTTAGAATTTAGAATAATATATGATAGTAGTGACATTTTTTTAATCCAATTGTGTGGGAAGATGTCACCTAAGTATGATATCATCTTTATCTCTTTCTTATTGGAATCAATTTATTACTCACTTGTTGAGTTTATCTGTTTGCTCTTAAAAGATTAAACGAGACATTCTGAAGCTAGTCACCCTTTAGAAGATGGAATTATTCCTTTTTATTTGGACAATTATTACGTAATGTTAATCTTTTTTCTTAGTAGACTATGAAAAGTTCATCATTAATTTCGTTGCATTCATCAAATTCGGTTATACATTTCAGTTGGAAGAAGGGTTATGGTCTCATCACTCATGGGTCCAGTAACATGCAATTCATGAATTGGTTTCTTTTTGTAGTTTATCTCTATGAGAAAGGACAGGGATCATGCGATGGTTGGAGATTTACCGTCTGGAATGGCAAAACTTAAGGCTTTCCGAGAGCTGCTCTCTGAGGAAGAGATTAGGGAGATCTTGGGCGAATCATATTCCAATATAAGCGAGGAGATTGATTTTGAAACTTTTCTTCGGGTGAGGTTGCGTGGCTTTTCTTTCCTTTCCCTTCCAGTTCAGTGAAAAGTATGTATAGAACATGTTGATATCTCAGATTGAATGGTCAGGTGTATTTGAATTTGCAATCTCGTGCAAGTGAGAAATTGGGTGGGTCAAAGCATTCATCAGCATTCTTGAAGGCCACAACGACCACCCTTCTGCATACAATTGATGAATCTGAGAAAGCATCTTATGTTGCTCATATCAACAGCTATCTTGGTGATGACCCCTTTTTAAAGAAATATCTTCCTTTAGATCCGGTGACAAATGATCTGTTCGAACTTGCAAAAGATGGAGTTCTTCTCTGGTACTTGTTGGGGATTGCATGATGTGTTATTTCTCTTGGGATTGTAAGTTGCAGTATTTTTACGCACATCAATGAATTTTCTGTTTTCATGATGTAGTAAGCTGATCAATGTTGCTGTGCCCGGGACCATTGATGAAAGAGCAATCAACACCAAGCGTTTTCTCAACCCATGGGAAAGGAATGAGAACCACACCCTTTGTCTTAACTCTGCTAAGGCTATCGGATGCACTGTCGTTAACATTGGAACGCAAGACTTGATTGAAGGGAGGGTAAGTTGAGCCCATTTGTGTCATCAATTGTTGTCTGTTCTGTGAGTAATATTTAATTTGTTGATGTCCATTTCAGAGAAATATAATGGTCTCAATGAATTATGTACATATATATATGTGTGTGTGTGCGCGCCTTGTTCTTGAATTTGTAGTATACTGATTCTTGAATCATGAATTTTTGTTAGAAATGCTTTTGGACTTGACGATAGTATTTTCCAATGTTTTTTTAACTTTACCATGTCATCTCAACATAGACTTTAATTTAGTAGTTCTTTGGTTTCCGTAATTGTTTATTTTGATTGGAGTTTAGGTGAGTGGAAAGCACCTTTTGGTGGTTGCAATACCATCCACGATTGAAATGGTCACAGTGCATGCTCTTTTTTCTTTTTTTAAATTTTGCTCTGTGGAGCAGGCTTCCTTTTTAATCTTGAAACTGCGTAGTATGTTATATAAAGGAAATCAGTAAGACTGCGCTCTGAACTCAATTCTAGGACTTGTTCCTTAGCAGGACAAAGTCTTAACCAATGTGCTAGTCACATTTGTAGGTGACAGCCATATTTTTTCTTTTTCTGGTAATTAAAAGAATTACTCTCAAGTTTCTTGAGAAACGTTCTAGGCTTCTGTCACGACGCAAATCCCGAGCTCTCGTATTTGGAGTCGTGACTAATAAGTATCACATCTTTCAACATAAATCAGATCATATCAATAATAATGATAAGAATTCAGGGCATTCTTATTAAATGTCAACTTCCCAGAAATAAAGCTACTTCCAACAATTTAATGACTCAACCTAAAAATAAGTGACAAAATTCTAAACAATGCCATCTAGAAGTTCATAGTTAAAAAATAAAAATAATAAAGTTATCAATTATTAAGAAGAGCTAATCCTCTACAAGCTATTTTTGCGACGCATCTCAACCGCGGATGTCAAATCCAAGCTCTTGATCATCGCGGTCCACTCCGGTGCCTACATGTGGGTTACCTGATACAGGCAAACCAAGGACCAGTCAATATTGAGTGAGAAAATACTACAATCTAATTATGCATGCAATTTCGCACAATACCAATTTAAATAATATCAGCTGAAATTAGTAAAGTCATTTTCCTTATAAGTGATAGGTTGGTCATGACATGATTTAAGACAATCCCCTTAACTGTTTAGTGACACTGGCCCATAATATTTGCATCTCAAGGATACCATCATTCATCACTTATATTATTGACTAGCAAGGGTCCATTATTCATCATTTGACCATGTGATTCCTTTAAACTTGGTCCTTTAGCATCATCATTGACCCCGAAGGTCCTTAACATCTCTTCAACCACAGGGTCCTTAGATATCATCTTTGACCTAGGGGGTCCTTAAAGCGTTATCTTTGACTATGGAGGTCCTTAAACCTCATCTTTGACCAAGGAGGTCCTTAAGAATCATCTTTGACCATGGAGATCTAAGCAGTTAAGTGTCACAGGGTTCCTTATTATATATATAATATATAAGCTGAGTGGCCTAACTATCATCACATTCACTTAACTCATCACTTCTCATTTTAAAATATGATTTAATCTTTGTACTGATCTCATCATCCAAAAGGGGTTTGGTTATGCCATCTGCCCACAATTGCCCTTGATTTACATTGCCTCCATCATTTTAAAAATTGGTATTCATTATGAGTGGCACAAACCACATAACCCTTCCCTTCTAGATGTACTTAGTTCTTTGGTTCCAATGTAACATGGGCATATATATATATATAAAATACTTTGTGTTCCAATGAGAAGTCATGAGACATTATAACACACAGTCTCAAGTTTCATGTTTACCATAAATCTCAAAATGGGCTGCTAATATGAAAACAACAATTAAGCATTATCAAACAATGGCCTAGCAGTCCGTCCTTTCATGAATTTGACCCAAGAGGGAAACTAAAAATGAATTCAGCAATTGTAAAACTCATCTTGAGTTCAGCCATTAACGATTAATACTGATCATATGGTTGGGTTAGACCCCTGTTGAGCCCCATTAATGATTTCAGGTGAGAACCAAGATACCAAGACTATTGATACCCTTCCATAAGCCATTAAAATATATATATATATATGTAATTCAAAGAGAGTTTTCATCAAACAGTAAGTGTGCGTAGCAAATTACTCAATAATGATATTTCATTGAACAGTAGGTGTGCATCCTACATGATTTAGGTGTGCAATAAATTACTCCATTATTGTTCACACCTGAAACTCCTTTAGTGGAGTTTGGACAATGCATAAATCCCCTTTTTGGGGTCAGCCAATAGGGCTGCCATTCATGGCCTCATAACCATAAATCCAAAGATAACATTATTGGTAATGGGTGCATCCTTAGATCGTATATATTTACTCACCTTGTATATGCAATCGTTGCCCGGTAGACTTGCGAAACACTATATGTCATCCAGAAGTGGATCTTCTCCTTCTTATTCCTTGTTTCTCCCTTGGATCTCCTCTAGTTTATCTTCTAGATCATCAAGATGAGACTAGGGTTAGTGCAAGGACTGAAAAAAGGAGAGAAAGAAGGCCTTAGTGTTGCGAATGGGGAAGAGACTTGGTTTCCTGCGCATATCCCAAGGATGACCTCAGGCCTTAGTGCACAAACAAAAAAATCCCTCGGGATTAGTGTGCAAGTATTTCCCCTCCTCTTGGTTACAAAACGTGGGTCCCTACAAGTTTATTATTCTCCATCATTTAATGTTAGTCATGGGTCCCAATACTTAAACATAAGCCCATTAATCATTCCCTCAACACAAATCGCAGGCCCTAACTTCTCTACATATAATTTAACTCTCAAAGAATTAAATCCTTGGGTCCCACGAATGACTTAGATCAAACATGCAACAAAATTAAATTAACAAACCCCAAAATTAAAAAAAAAAATACAGACCCTTTAACCTATTTTATTCTAAAATTTGTGGATATTACAGCTTCAGCATATTTGTGAGAACTGAAGGTGTGAGTGGTCTTCCACACTTCTTTTTTAGATGGAGTACTCTTCCATGGGGCTAGAATAGCTCACTCTTGAAAAACAAGGTGCTTTTGGTGTCTTGAACAATGTTTTCATTATTGCTCTTTTGCTACAAGTTCTTAGCGTTGGCAGCTGGCTTGGTTTTGTTTTACTCAGCCCCATGCATGTGCTCCAATCTGAACTGATTATTTAATTGCTCTTCTGCAGCCTCATCTGTTACTCGGATTGATATCTCAAATTATAAAGGTACATCCCTGATCACTTTCCTTGATTGATAACAACATGCTTCAACATCTTATACATATGTTAAAATTGAAGACTAACCATAATAAGAGGGTTATTAATCTCCTTTTTCCTGTAGAAGCATAGATGACTGAGGTCTTGATGAAGAATTAACATAGATGCTTTATATACAAATTATTTACTTCCTGAAAATATTAAGACGCTTCTTTTGCATGATAATGTGTCAGATGGCTTATTGATTCTCATTGGTGGTCCTGTAATATCAGATTCAACTGCTAGCAGACCTCAACTTGAAGAAGACGCCTCAACTGGTGGAATTGGTAGATGACAGCAAGGTCGTGATACTCTGATTGGTTATTTTTTTGTGGGAGATCTTTTCTTTTCTTTTTCCTTAATATAGTGATGTTGATATTACAGGATGTGGAGGAGCTCATGGGTCTCGCGCCAGAGAAGATCTTGTTGAAGTGGATGAATTTTCATCTGCAGAAAGCAGGCTACAAGAAAACCGTAACCAATTTTTCTTCTGATGTCAAGGTAAGATAATGTGCTCTTTAACTATAAAAATGTTTTGAAGATTAAATACATATTAGAATAGACTGTTTGCTGAGTTTTCATTTTAGTATTTGGTTGGATCAATTCTCATCCTTCTAGGAACTGTGTATTGGTCTTTGTTTGAGTTGTTTGAATGGGTAAGATTATGCACTCCTTAGCACTTGGGCTAAAATTAAAGCAAGACTATCCTAGTTGTGACCAAGGGATAACTTTAGACCCGTTTGGCTATGTTAGTGGGCCCTTCAGTTTGTTTTTTTTAAAGGGAAGTTTAGGGTTTTATTAACAAAGGAAAATCTAGAGTACAAGTGTACAACAATCATAGAATCAAGAGCGATCCTACTCAATCAAAACCAAAGCCCACATCCCGGGCATCAGGAAAAACAAAGCTCAAAACAATAAATCATCATTACATTCGTGCAATGACAATACGGATAGATCATGATAAGCTTTGCAACTCCACAGTAGAAAATTGCCTAGGGCCCCCTTCATTTTTTTAATCAGATTTGCAACTAATATTGAAATAGGGCGAACATACTCAGTTGGCCAAGGACTCTGCGCTTTAGGAAGTGGAGAGGTCTTGTGTTCGACGCCTACCTCCGTTGGCCACCTCCCATAGCTTTACCCGGTGCATGTGGATAGAAGGGCTTGCATGTGCCCCTAGGGATTAGTTCTTGGCTATCCAAAATCGAGTGTCCCCTGGGCTCAGGGCCAAAGGCTAGGACCATGCCTAACAATAGACTTCATCTTTTGAACAGTGAACCGATCACGCCATGGGGACTTTAAAGGATTATTGATGCCTTTTGAGTTAGATGGGTCCTTTAGTTTAACCTTCAATTTAGTGATTTGTTGTCTCAACTTAGTGCTCAATTTTTCTCGTCCAATCTAGTTTACCCTTCAATCTAGTATACTTATTTTATGCAGCTTTTTTCTATCTCACTAGCTTATGTACTTGCAGGATGGAGAGGCTTATGCTTACCTGCTTAATGTCCTCGCACCAGAGCATTGTAGACCAACTACTTTGGATACTAAAGATCCTGTAGAAAGGGCAAATCTGATACTTGAACATGCAGAGAGAATGGACTGCAAAAGATATCTATCTCCTAAGGACATTGTTGAAGGCTCCCCAAATCTGAACCTTGCATTTGTTGCGCAGGTATTCCATCAAAGGTAAGGATCCTCCTTTTTTTTTTTTCTCCTTTTCTATATTTATTTTACACTGTCTTGGCTTGCCACTCTTTTCTTCATTCTGCAATTTGCACTGCAAGATATTCTGAACTTAACAGTTAACACACCAAGTTGTTGATTGAAATATTCTGGATTCAAGTTGTTTTATTATTGTGTAGTTTTTTTTTTATGTCTTTTGGTCTTGTATTTTTATCTAATATTTTTGGTAATAAATTATTCGGTTACCTTTTATGGATATATATATTGGTAATATTCAGGTGAGAACTAGTTCTCACATAGTATATATATAGAGAGAGTCTATCTTATTAATCTTTGAGAGTGCAATTTGGACAGCAGGTTTCAGACACAAGGCCTCCTGAAAATCTGCCCAGCACCAATATGACACGAAAATCTTTCACACAAAAAATGACATGTCCTTGTTACATCCTATGTGGACTGTCTTTAGATAGCTGCAAAGACATTGCTGAGAATTTTATTGCATCTGCAATTGTTTTTTAAAATGTAAACAAATTTATGAAGTTATTATGTGCTATAATAATTTGTTGGAAATCAGGTATCCTTTTTCTTTATAGGTAAATGCTTTAGACATTTATTTCTTGTCTGTATAGAAATTTGAATTTGCAGTTATGTAAGTTTCCAAAGTAGTGAGGTATCTATTTAAATAGATGAAATTCCTCTCAAAGCTTATATAAGATTTACTTAAAACTATTGAAAAAAAAGGAAGGAACAACCGATATAAGTGATGGTAAAGCAAGCAGGAGCAGGATCTGTTTGTTTTAATTTTTAAGGACAGTTCCTAGAATGACTTAATTGATTACTTGGATGTTGATCTTTATTCGCAGGAATGGTTTGTCAGTGGATAGCAAGAAAATGTCTTTTGCAGAGATGATGACAGATGATGTCCAAGTATCCAGAGAAGAGAGAGCCTTCAGATTGTGGATAAACAGCCTTGGAATTGCTACCTATGTCAATAATGTCTTCGAGGATGTTAGAAATGGGTATGTGTTTAAATCTCATACATAATCTTTTTTTCTTCTCTATTGCTGTTGCTAAATTATGATGTGGAAGGAAAGAAACAGAATAGCTTTTGAGAACTTTTATGGGCCACAAAGCATAAGGGAGGGCATCCTTCAGTAAGTGCTGCATAAGAAGTAGTTATAAAGGATTCCAGTTGTTGGTTTTCATAAATAACAGGTTTCTTTTCATAATTGGCTGTTTCTTGAAATGCATCCCTAGTGGAATATTTTTTTTCTTTTTCTGCACGGCATCCTTAATGGACTAGTTGTGTCTAGATTCTTGTTGTTTGGGATAGATTCATCTATCATTGGTAGATCCTTGTATTTGCTTCTCCTTTTATTTCACCAAATTTCATTTGCAACCACACAGCTGGTGTCTCATCCCACACAGCTGCCTAGGGCTGCACGATCGGATTTCCGGTCCGGCCTAAAATGAAGGACCGGACCGGACCACTGTCCGAAACGGTCCGGTTGGACCACTTAAGTCCAGACCGGTTTTAATTTTTTTTTTCCAGCTCAAATCTGGCTGTTCCAAACACGGACTAACCCAAAAAAACAGGTGGCTAATATTCAAATCAGAGATCATGTATAACAAAAGAACAAAAATTATAGTCCGAACAAGCATTGAAAAACAGGCACAGGTCAAGTAAATGTGCTGTGACAGTACAAACAGGTGTGGAGTGGCATATCGAATATGAAACTATGATTTACTTCATCGAATCTGAAGAACAAGTTAAGAAGGATGTAATGGCATAAACACTTAGTGAAAGTTGATTGATAAAATGAGAAAGAAGTGCTAGTGGAAGGAGGCAGGAAACAGTGAAGACAATGCAACTTAATAGAAAATTGCAGAATATTATACTGAGTTTGATCTTGGTTCCTGTTATGTGAATTGACTGTGTTGGAGAGGTTTCTATGGAGGCTTTGGCTTGGAATGGCGAGGGCTTTGAAATGAAGTGAAAAATGCCGTGAAAAGGTCTGGATTGATCATTACACCTTATAAACATGGGGGTTCTGCCATGGAAATTTTTTTGAGCTTGGGGCTATCATTTTGGGTCCCATAATCAAAGCCCAATTGCTGGGTCCCAACGGGTTTTGTCAGTGATTACCTCTATTCTGTAGATGTCCTTAAACCCCACAAATGTCTTGGTATCATTGACAAAATGGAGGGAAAGTGTATGTTGCAAATGGGCTGGGTAGGGCGCAGGCCTGAACTTTGGTGGGCGCAGGTCTGGTCCTGTAGTTAATTCATCATCTTTGGTGGGCCGGTCCAGACTGAATAATCATCATCATCATCATATATTAAAAAAAAAAACTTATTATTTTAATAAATCCGGTCCGGTCCGGTCCAAACCGGATCCCAAAAGGCCTGGACCGGACCGGACCAGATATAACCGGTTTTCCAAATCCGGTCCGGATTTGGACTACTAAAACCGGAAATCTGGTCCGGTCTGCGGTCCGGTCTGCGGTCCGGTTCTGTGCAGCCCTACAGCTGCCCAGGGATCAATCCCAGGGCAGGTAGGTTATCTCACAAGTTGTGTACCACCTCACCCATCTAAGAAAAAAAAAGTAGTATGAATGATAGCTGGTGAAGGATTTTCTTAAGACAATAGGTTTCTTCGCATAATTGGCTGTTTCTTGCCATATATCCCTATTCCTTGGTGGGCTATTTGTGTTTACTGTCTTGTTGTGTTGGAGATTCATCTTCCATTTTAGCAACTCCTTTTTCTTTTTCTTTTCCAAACTTCATTCACAATCAAAAGAAACTTGTGATGTATTAAACTCAAAAGAACTTGATTTCGCCTGATCAAGGTTTCCTGTATCTACCCTACCTTAGAAAGGGGGATAATTCTTCAATGACAATGACATGTTTCTATTATATTTTTACATCAGTTATCACTAAATTGAGTCTTATGACGATTCAAGTTGACCCCAAGTCACCTGTACTTAAAAACTCGGTTGGGTTTTTGCATCTTCAAGGTATTTGCTTAAGGGTATCTCATGTGTGCAGATGGGTTCTTCTGGAAGTGCTGGACAAAGTGTCTCCAGGATCCGTTAATTGGAAGCAGGCAACAAGGCCTCCCATTAAGATGCCCTTTAGAAAAGTGGAAAATTGCAACCAAGTTGTAAAGATTGGAAAACAGTTGAAGTTCTCCCTTGTTAATGTGGCTGGGAATGATATTGTACAAGGAAATAAGAAGCTCATACTTGGTAAGAGTACCCTCGTTGTTGTGAAAACTTAAATGTGTTACAGGTTTTTTCGTGGCTCCATTTTCTAGGCATTTGATCAAGTCAACTGTTTTTAGTTCAATCACATGGTTTTGGAGAATGCATGAATCTGCCTATTACAACTTTGGTATTGCATGCATCACTGATTTACAATTCTCTGTTGTCAATAGATACATAATTTTTATTGGCGTTGAATTATTGAATTAGGTTGATTACATATAGAAAATCTGTTTGATTAGTGCATGGGCAAACCCAATTTTCCAAAGATCCATAGTAAATTTATAGGATGCACATCTTGTTGTCAATGGTGTTTGGCAGTAGTGTTGTTTGTAGTCAAGGAAGAGCCCATTTTGCTTCTCTACAAGTAAAATCCTCAGGTCCCTTTTTTTTTGCTCCCCCACAAATTGATGCAAAAGGGTTAAAAAGAACCAAGTTGCAGACAACAAACTGAAGTCCTGAGTAATAGCTTTACCAATAATGCTGGCTAATGGAAGTTTAGATGATACATGCGGGAGAGTGATAACTTTGTCTTGTAATATGTGAATGGAGTGGTTGTCAACTTCTATATGCTCTCTCTTTCATGGAACACCAGCCAACAATTTGAATGCATTGAGGTGAATCTCAAAATCAGTTAAAAATCTGTTTGACCTGTTTATATTCGAGCATGTAGAAGACAAAGAATAATGTTGAGCTTAGCTTATTTCTTTAACTGGAATCACCTTGCATATTGTCCTAATTAGATTTACATATATAGAGGGTTGATCAAGTGCCCACCTCTTATGTTGTGCACCCATGCGCACCTTGTTGTGGGCCCCACCTGGGGCCCCACCAATCAATGGGACTGTGGGGGGGATTGAAAGATCCGGATGAGCCCTACCTTTGTATAAAGTTTGAGGCCCATTAGATCATTCTTACCCCTTTATCTGTGACCCAAAAGTTCAATGGTTTTAGATTAAAAAAAAGGGAAAAAGAAAATGGACAGTCGATCCAATGGTCTAGTCCATTTGGATTAGTGTAAAAACAAAAGGCATTGGTGACTATTAGAGGGAGTGTGCCTTTGTGGTCCATTAGGATTGGTGATCAGGTGGGCCTCACTAGGAGTTTTGCACCTTAAGGCCCAAGGAAACGGTGGTGTTCACCTGAAAATTTCTGTACTTGTATCATATATGTATATACACACATTCTAGAAATTTTATCCTGAGTGAAACTTGTGCTAAAAATCAGACTAATCAGCCTATTAAGATTTATTTTTGGTTGGGTGCGGGGAGGGGGGTGTTGTGAATAGAAAGGTCAATGCATGCATAAATGATACGTCAGAAATCACTCAAATCAGCATAATCAGACTTTGCTTGGTGTGGATTTTCAGGCCTCAAAAATCAATGAAATAAAGTTTTTACAGAAGATTGTTTCTCAATTCTCTATTGAGTGTCAAGTTGGGCTTTGCTGCTGCTTGGCTGAATCTTTTTGATATAATATATATTATAGAGAAAATACATATAGACTGAGAATTTTGATCCTGTGCAATTGGACAATGGGAACTGATGGAAAGGTGGGGCTCATCAGGCCAGTGATATGACATGAGGGTAGTTGGGATGAGTAGAGGATTGCATGGATAGGAAAATTTTTTTCCATGCCTCATCTTTGATGCTTTTTGTTTAATAGGGTAGTCTATTCAAAGCATATTCTCTGGTTCAGCCCAGCTCACTATTTAGTTCATTTAAATCAAAGTTTAAACTTCCTGGGTGATTACATACAAAATTGATGTATTAATATATTTTTAATGTTTACATTTCACTGAAAACTTGGTTATTTTCCAGCTTATCTATGGCAGTTGATGAGGTTTAACATACTACAACTCCTGAAGAACTTGAGATTCTACTCCCATGGAAAAGAGATGACAGATGCTGATATTCTGAGGTGGGCAAATAATAAAGTAAAGAGTACAGGAAGAACTTCTTGTATGGAAAGTTTCAAGGTAGCCTCATTGTTTTGCTAATTGTTTGGTGTTTTGCTAATTGTTTGGTACTTATTTATTATTAAGTGTAGTATCTGAACTATCAAAATTTTGTTCAGGATAAGAACTTATCAAACGGTATATTTTTCCTTGAGCTTCTTAGTGCTGTGGAACCAAGGGTTGTCAACTGGAACCTTGTTACAAAGGGAGAAAGTGGTATGTTTGCGCATTTGATTCAGGGGAACTATAGGGTTTTGACCATTAAAAAAAAGGAATTATGATTAGAGTTTCCAACTATTTGCATCGGGTCCAAGCCTGGCTTGTTTATTGAGGCCTAAAATTTTAGCTGGGTCCAACTTAGCATGTCTGTTGAGCCTTGGTTTCGACCCATAATAATCATAAATGCGCCTCTATTTGATCCCGGCTCAGACCTTGGTGTAAAATGTTGTATAACTTTATCCAAGCCAGCCTATTTGATGATTGGGTCCAAAATAAGCTCAAGCCGAGACACGAGTCTAATCAACATGCCCAGGCCTGGAATAACAGGTTGGGCCTGCCGGGCTATTCACACTACCTGGCTTATATGCATTCTCATAATGCGCTGGTCCCATCATTTGTAGTATTTCAGCTCTCATGGCATGTTAATGTAATAAGTAAACCTCTTTTTTACTGTTGTTATTTTGGCACTGCAGACGAGGAAAAGAAGTTGAATGCTACATACATAATCAGTGTTACACGAAAGCTTGGGTGTTCCATTTTCTTGTTGCCTGAGGATATCATGGAGGTAAGTTGGATTATTTATTTATATGTTTTGTGACATATGTGACATGTAGACCTAGCTACATGTTGACATGTAAATCAGCATTCAAGAAAAAAATGTCTCCTTGATCGAAGGACATTTCAAAGAACATCCATGTTTCTTACAGGCTCCTATCGTGTTGCTGCTTTAGGAAATGAAACAAAATATATGAATGGAAAATCTTTACCAAAGAGGGTGATGCCTTCTTTCCATTTGAATTCTCACAAGCTGTCCGAGCTTCATAATTTTCCATATTATAAATCAATCATCCAAGTATATGCTTCTGTACAATTCAAATACAAAAGAAGTATTTGTCTGAGAATGTTTTTCTACAACCGACAACCGGCTTTACATAATTCTTTTGAATTTTCAGTTGAAATGTACTCCAATACTGTCATGTCTAGCATGAGTCCAGAAGAGTTATATGACAAAGGATTTGTATAGGGGCCTCTGGCCTTGAGTAGATGTGGGGTCTATGGATGAGTGAGCAAGACAATCTCATGGGGCCAACCATGGGTAGACTATACTTCCAAATTCTCTGATTGGAAATACTAACCCTTCAACTAACTGCCTGCAAATTGTGACAGTCAAGAAAGAAACACAACAGAGACAACATACCACCTTCAACATAGAAGGAAGAGTCTGAATAGTGTACGATAATCATCGAAGTGGTCATCCAGTTGGTTTACTTTGAGGGCGTGGTACAATCCATGTTAGCCCCCATCATATTAGCAGTCTGGGATTGTCACTGAACCATTCAAAAGTCATTTAGTATCTATGTCTCTGGTCTCATGGTTACTTTCCACGTACCCTGGTGTGACTACCGAAATTGCTGGTGGTCCTTCTGTTTTTATCGGAATGGCTGCATTTTTCTTTTGCTTTTTCTTTTTCTTTTTTTTTTTTGTCTTTTTTATGTTTTTAAAAACTCATTTTCAGCATTGATCAGATAAATACATTGTAATTTTCACAAACAAGCATGATATTTTCCCTGCAGTATATTTCAAACTCTGAGTTTTAACAAGAGTGCAAATATATGTTTTTGCCTTTTTGTATCTGGTATCCTTGTCTTGAATTTGTACATACTACCAAAGTTGTGACAAGCTCCACCATCTAATGCATGGCTTTTTCTACATTGGTCAGGGGTCATAAATGCATTTTATTTCTAGTCATCTAGTAGGAAAATTTTTGTTTTGGTGTCCGGGAGATCAATGCTTCAAATAACAAAATCTTGGGCCTTGCTTCTTCACCTACTAAGGGCTTAACAATACTATGCATGTCTGTAGCTCGAATGTGACACTTCTGTAGACTTATTTATGTGATTCAGGTGAACCAGAAGATGATTCTTACTCTTACAGCCAGCATCATGTACTGGAGCCTCCAGCAGCCGGTGGAAGAGACAGAGTCATCTGCAGAAATGACGACAGTGAAGGATACCTCTGTGGATGGAGACAATGGCAGTGTTTCAAACTTGTGCATAGATGATGCCGCTTCGGACTTCTCCTCACAGGTTGAAAATGGGGATGCTTCTGTGGAATAATGACCACAGAGTGCAATTCCTCCCTCTTGTAACGATCACAATGTATGCCCATACAAGACATTGGTAGTCTCTTCTCAAGTTAGCATTGATAAACAACCAGTTGGGGTTTTGTTTATGGCTTTTGATGGTCATGAAGATGCATGGGGACAATGATCTTTTTCTTAGGCCTTACATCTCTAGGCCGGCACTGGGAGGTAATGGCTTATTTTTCTTGCCAATACAAAATACTGATACTCTGTTGGGTTGCTGTCGTTTTCCAAAACAGTTCATCTTAGGTAATGGCATGATTATCTTGCCAATACAGAATATACTCTCAATAGGGTTCATCTTTAAGTACGAAGCTAGTGGTATGAAAAGTCTCTAGTCTCTCTGTCGATGTGTACATGTCCTGGTGGATAATGCCTTTGTTATCTTCACCAATACAAGATAAAACACAGACCATCCTTTTCTCATGGTTTTTCATTGTTAAACAGTTCAGCAATGTTGGATCTCAGTATTCTTTCATGTGTCTCATTGGTAAGGAGAGCATATTTTTTTATTTATTGTATCCATGAATATCTTGTAATCTTTTTCATTTTCACTTTGTTTTAAAATACTGTATCCATGAAGATCTTGTAATCTTTTACATTTGTCATTTGAGAAAGATACATGATTGAGATTTGTTGTTAGGCATTATATAGTAGGTCAATTCCTTTCTTGCAATAATTTGCAGTGATCATATTGAATAATACAAGAAAATACTGCTTTTGACAAGGAGCCCTTAGCACAGTGGAAGCCTGGAAGGTGCTCACTATTGCAATGCTACCAATTGAAAAAGCTTATCAGTTGCAATATTCCACTGGTTCCATAATTTTACGCTGGGTTGCTATTTTAGTTTCTGATCTGGACTCTTCCATTTTTGGAGCTACATGATAATATTAGGATTATCTCCGGGTTTTTTCTTTTTGCTTAAAGATGTCGGGTTTGTCTTTGGCAGGGCAGTTGAAAACTGTCAATATGCAGTACAAATAACAGGTAGAAAGGACGGGCACAAGCAAACCCTCCTATCCAGGTTATTTAATAGTAAGAGGAATGATTAAATTTCTGTTTGTTGAAAATTTGTTCTATGGTATGTTGAGGTTTCACAATTCAAAAGTACCTTTAATATCACAAACTTTGGACTCTTCAACGGTTCTAATATGACTAAGCATGAGGGGTAGCTAAGCTCAGTTGGCGTAGGATCATGGTTTGCACTCGGAGGTTGAGGGTACAAAATTGTGCTATCAAATTGAGGCCACATGTACAGCAACAAATGACACATAAAAGGTGACTATTTATTTATATATATTGAATACAAGGGCTCGTTTACTTTCTGAAATTAGTGAAAAAACATTTAAAGATCCAAATGCATCCAGAAACGACGGGATTTAAATTCCTATCGATGGCTGCATTTGGATGTTATATTAATTTTCTCCATCTAAAGGACCATTGGATTTAATTTCCTATCCAGAAAACATTATAAATGTTTCTGGATGGATTTGGATTCTTAAATATTTTTTCACTAATTTTAATGTGGCATGGATGGCTGCAACTGGATGACAGGATGAGTAAGAAACATCTTTCCATGTTTAGGCAGGTGGATGTTAATCAAGATGGGATGCGGCTGCTCTTTATAAATTGGGTCTTGTATCTTCTTATTACATGTCGCAAATCAAAACCCAATCCGGAGCTTTTCTCAACAAATTGACAAAGCTATCATTTGATCACATGAGGCTCCCACTCAAAGATGTGATCATTGTGTTGATTTCCACCTAAAATGTTGGAATCAACATGGATCCACCGGAATGACATAATTATAGTTGGATAGTAAATAATGCGATGAGAAGTTTCGGGTCAGTGGGGCAAAATATTTTTTTTGTTTTACCCCTTTCTTTCAAAATTTTTTTTTTTTGTTTTACCCCTTTCTTTCTAGCATGTATGCATAATGCTTTTGAATCCCCCGCCCCCAACCCCGATGGATGCATTTAGCTCAGGCCGACAAGCTGCATTGCATAGGCAATCCCCTGAGGACAAACTGTGGCCTATGATAAAGAAATTATAGCTGGTGGATGTGATTAGAGATTTTTAAAGGGGGTCCGGGCAGACTTTTTTTTAAGTCTATGGGATGGATACATGGTGGAGAAATTTTTTTAGTCCAGATCTATATCCATATCTATATTCATATCCATATCCATATCCATATCGCGTTTGCCTCCTGAAACTCCATTGTACATGATGATAATAAAAAATGTTCATATTGAATCTCAACCACTCTAGTGTTCATATGCTCACACTTTCACTTGGAAGTAGTTTTCCCCACCCTTGGATTAGTGCAATCTAATTATTATTATAAATTAAATTAAATACATCCTCTCATCAATCATATATTTATAAATATATCCCTTTATATATATATATATATATACTCACTCTTGAAAAAAAAGGGGGAAAAAGTTTTTAAGTTTATATTGACAACAGTATATGTGTGCCACTCCCACAGTCCCACCCAACAGAACTGTGGCCCTTTTCATCTCTCACATCTCTTTACAGTATCCTATACGTCCATAGCCTTATTAGCCTTTAAAGTTAATAAATAGAGGGATTTCAAATACATCCTTATTAGGCTTTCTTTTCTTGTTTCTTGTTTCTTGTGTTTTCCTTCCAATTTAAACCCAAAAGGAAGTATCTGAAATTTCCTTTCTAAACGGGTATATAATATAATAAATAAATATTTCAATTGGCACTGGGCACTGGGCAGCCTGAGGCGGGTAAGAATTAAGAAAGGGGCAACCAAAAACAGGTTCGACATCGACAGAGCGAGCGAAAGAGTGCTTGCTGTATGTGGTTAGCCTTTTTTTTTTTTTTTAATAGCCTCTTTTTTCTTGTTTTAGGGTTCCGTTTCGTTTTTTCTCTGTTGCTGCTTCTGCAGAGCTATCGTCGTGGTGGTGGTGGTGGTGATGGCATCATCGAAGGAGCAATTTTGGAAAACAAAAACCAACACAGATGATGATGATGAAGAAGAAGAAGAAGAAGAAGAAGAAGAGAGGGGCGTTTCTAAGAGGCAGAAGCTGATGCATCGATTATCTCCTCCTCCTCCTAATATCATTGCCGACGCACTTCTTCCCCTTGCTACTTACGATGATGACGATGAAGAAGAAGAGGAAGCTGATGATATCAGGAAAAGAGACGGGAATGGAGTCACTAAGAAACAAGAAGGAGAAGAAGATGATGATGATAATGGTGTTGATGATGAAGAGGAGGACGACGGATCCCTTGGGCAAGGGTCTAATCATAATCATGGGATGCGGCAGCAGGGACAAGTGGAAATCCGAAGGGATTGTCCATATCTGGATACAGTCAATCGTCAGGTTATTCCTCCTCCTTTTTTTTCAGATTATTTTGGGATTTGGATGATGGCATACTACTGACTGGGACTGCCCATTTCCCCATCCCCAAAATCCCCTTCATCTTGCTTTACCAACTTCAAAGTCATCTTGGACATGGAAATCTCTTCTTCAATCCTCTCATTAGGAAAGGAAATGGAAAATGGCAGAAACCCTAAACTGAAAATATTTTCATGTTTTGAGTAGTGAGGGTACATGTTCTACTTGTGCAGGTCTTGGACTTTGACTTTGAGAAGTTTTGCTCTGTTTCTCTCTCAAATTTGAATGTATACGCATGTTTGGTGTGTGGGAAGTACTATCAAGGAAGAGGTCGCAACTCTCACGCATATACTCATAGTCTTGAGGCAGGCCACCATGTCTACATCAATCTCCGAACAGAAAAAGTTTATTGTCTTCCTGATGGATATGAAATTAATGATCCATCATTAGATGACATTCGACATGTTCTAAATCCAAGGTTTGTGCTATTCATTTACCAATTTCTTTATCATGTATCAAATTGGTCTTATTAAAATCAGTACTGCAACTGATTTTTTTTTTTTTTTAATGTACAGGTTTACTAGGGAACAAGTAGCACAACTTGACAAAAACAAGCAATGGTCGAGGGCTCTGGATGGTTCAGACTATCTCCCTGGAATGGTGAATCACCACTGCTTCGCTTACATTACTCTTCTTTCTCTCTCTCTCTCTCTCTCTCTCTCTCTCTCTCTCTCTCTCTCTCTCTCTCTCTTCCCTTTTTGCAAAGATACATTGAAAAAAAAAAAAAAAGACGGCACCACCATTTTCATATAGACAACACTGCAGAAAATTCCTGCATAAATGTGGAAGATATCATGTAATAGAAACTAAAACTAAAGCAATTATGGGGCCCTGATGATCAGGATGTGGATAGTCTTTTGACGTGCTTATTAGTGAGGCCTGTCTTTGGCAATCCAGACTATATAAATCCTATGGGTTCCACATCTATGCACCAGGAACATCTCCTTGGAAGATCTTAGCCATCCAAAAACCGTCCTGTTTCCTGGACTCTCACTATAATTTTCCCTTAATTGTATATTTGGACATTAAATATCAGATGCCAGATCTTCCCATCTGGAATACTTTTGGGGCATCCCACATTCCTAGTGGAGCCATTTTTTCATATACAATTGTTTGGGTCATTGAAGCATTGGCCTCATATATGAAATGGTACATCAGCAGTCTGAATCACATCTAATTACTTGATGTGATGCATCAGGAACTATAATTCCTCTAATCTGGATGTATATTGAAATTTAGATTTCGATCGCTGCAGTTTCCAACTGGGAATCTTACTGCTGCCAATGTTTCAGGTGGGCCTCAATAACATCAAGGAGACTGATTTCGTAAATGTTACAATCCAATCTTTAATGCGAGTTACACCTTTAAGGAATTTCTTTCTGATTCCTGAAAACTATCAAATCTGCAAGTCTCCACTGGTTCATCGATATGGAGAACTAACACGAAAAATTTGGCATGCACGGAACTTCAAGGGACAGGTTTGTTCCTCGTGATTTATCTTATTCCTGACCATTAATATTGGAGCCTGCATATGTTTTTGTTTGTGCTTCCTACCTTTTAAATCAGAACGGTTGCTCATTCACAGGTGAGTCCTCATGAGTTTCTACAGGCAGTTATGAAAGCCAGTAAAAAGCGATTCCGTATCGGTGTTCAGTCTGATCCAGTTGAGTTCATGTCTTGGCTACTTAATACGCTACATGCAGATCTTAAGAGCTCGGCAAGAAACAATAGGAACATCATTCACCAATGCTTTCAGGTTTTGAATTTCATCAATGTATTTATGTTCCTGTTTCAGGTCTCATTCTTTAGGAAGGGGCCAGTCACCTGCAGACTTCCATTGGTAAAAAGTACTGGGGCTTTCCCTTGAAATGCTTGGTTTCCCAACTATGATATCCAAATAAGTCATGGATGAGGTGAGGTCCCCCAATGGATATGGAAGGGATGTGTATTTTACTTATACAGTGTATAGTTTACGGTATGATACAGATACATTGCCTATTGTGTAGTATCCGGGTACATACCTTCCAACTTACAATCAATGGGAACACAATCAGCCTAAGGAATGCTAAAATCATCCTCCTTTTTGTTCTTAACAGTGTGTTATCTCATGTTTGCTTCGTAGGGGGAGCTGGAAGTTGTGAAAGAGATCCATAACAGGCCTGCTGTTGAGAAGAAAGAAGATGAACAGAATAGGGGTGCTGATGCAGAAAATGGAATGGAACATGGCAATGTTGTCATGGAAACAAGCAGAATGCCGTTTTTAATGCTCGGACTTGATTTGCCGCCACCTCCACTTTTTAAAGATGTGATGGAAAAAAACATTATTCCACAGGTTTGTAATACTTAATATAAGTTACTTTACACTTTTGAGGCCACTATGCAGAAAATCTTTTCAAAAACTGGTTCAGTTCATTTGTCATTGCTTTGACTCATTCCAAACTAGTTATACAGTTCTCATGCAGAACATATTACTCTGGAAAATATTGTCTTGATTTCTGT
The DNA here is from genome assembly GCA_012931725.1 of Litsea cubeba. Classification (NCBI taxonomy): domain Eukaryota; kingdom Viridiplantae; phylum Streptophyta; class Magnoliopsida; order Laurales; family Lauraceae; genus Litsea; species Litsea cubeba. The sequence continues at coordinate 65,841,854 of CM022950.1, read as the reverse complement.
GAGTATTCTCAAAGTTCGGTATCTGGGAACACTTTGGACCTTTCGATTCTTTAGCAGCTTGAAATTATAAATGCTAGATATGCTGTTCTATGTCATGTTTTATTTAAAGAGGAATCTTGATTGTAGGTGCATCAGATGGTACAATGGCCCTGTATATAGGGACCCCCTTAACTACTCCCAATTTGTATCCCCCCTTTTTATGGTTTAATGGTGTCCACTTTTTAAAAAATCATTGCCCTGACCATTAACAAACATTGGGTTTAAGCACAAAATCCCTGCACTTCAAAACTATTAAACTTTGAAGCTTTCTTATTAAGAGTTATGTTTATCAAGTTTGTGTAATATTTGGCTCACCTCTTATCCTCAAAGTTCCTAGTTCCTACATAACCAGCCTACCCCCTACCCATCTTTGTGAATTGAATTGACTGAGAGGAGTTGCTCTCTCTCTCTTAGGGGGGGGGGGGGGGGGGGGGGGGGGGGGGGGGATCAAAATAGCAGCTGTAGCGGACAGTGGCCAAAACACTATGTAGTGGTGTGAATTTTTTAAGTGGTAAAAAAACTTTGAATTAGGAAAAATAATGTTTTAAATTAAATTTGCTTTGCTCCACTAAATTTTATAACGCTGCTATTTTCAAAATAGCGTAATGGTCTTAGCCAATAATGCGGCCGATATGCTATTTTGAACCCATGGTGTGGGGTGCAATATAAAAAACAACCCTGATCTGCCCTTTTTGGTTTTGTAAATGAGGCCCACTAACAAATTTGATCCACGACCCTCGCACAATGAATTGGCAGTCAACACAATTTGACACTAGTCTTCCATATCATCTCTTGGATTTAGTCACATAAATATCTATAGTTAGAAAACTATAAACTTTGACACTTTAAAATTGATGGAGGGCATTTCCAATTCTATCTTGTAGAGAGCAATGGCTAATCCACTGTGCACATTCATTTTCTGCTTGGATGAGATTAAGGAGATTATGGAATGTAAAGTTATTGAGTCTGCAAATTCTGTTACCAAATTTGGGGCTAAACAAGAATTAGTTGTCCTGTGATTGTTGGACCTCATCATCTTGTTCGCAATACCAGATACCTGTTTATGACTAGGGTATTGATGTCAACCGATATGATATTTATAATGGTATTCGATTTCCACCAATACTTCTAGGCCCTGTTTCTTTAGTGAAATTTCTGCCAGGAATTCACCATGTCCAGGAATTCCTGGACATGATGTGACAAGCTGTCCCCTGGAATTTCTGAATTTCATGTTTCTTTACTGACATTTCTGGATTCCAGCCACATTTTGACCTTTGGGAATCCAGGAATTCCACTCCCTATGCATTTTTGTGTTATTTCTGGATGCTCAAGCCCAAAGGGGCATCCAGGAATTCCACTTTGTCTAAGAATTCAGGAATTCCCCAGATAGGAATTCTTGGAATTCCAGCAAAGAAACAGGCTCCTAGAGTACAAACGTGGCATATCTTACTGTTACCGAGTCCATCATTTCATATGCTATATTAGTTTTCTTACTTTTTGACATAAGAAAAATATTAGAAAGGAATATTAACGAGGATAATTTCACTAGAATGTACTAAAGAACCAAGTTGATATTCATATAAAAATCTTTTACATTTTGGATAGATGATTGTATCCATATCCGTGTCCTGGATTTTCAAAGTGCATTCTTATCCCCAATTGCCATATCGGACCATCTCCATATCCGTATATGTATCTGGGAATCATAGCTTTGTTGGCTCCTGTATCTGGGAATCATAGCTTGTTGGCTCCCTTTCTTTCAACCTTGTATAATTTTCTATATGTTCCGTTATCAATATAATTCTGTTACTTTCTCCTGAAAACAGAAGCTTTATCTGCTTGTTACTTTTGCTTTTAAAACTCAAACTCAGGAGGCAACTTGGTCACTAGTCAACTCAACTGAGTCATACTGAGTCGTACCTAAATCCCCTCAACACCTTGAAAAGTATCCCAAGATGGCAGATGCTGAGTCCAAGTTGGCCCATACTTAGCCAATTTTTATGAAGTCATGTTTGCTGTCATTTACAAAATTATGTGATAACTACGATATAGAAGTGTGAATTTTCATGGCTATGTTTCGCTAAAAGAATTGAGTTGTTCCTCTCTTTTTTTCTTTTTGATTTTCTCAGGTTCCACTTTTTAACATACTGAAAAAATTTGATGGTGAGTCCGTCACAGAAGTTGTCAGGCCTTGCATAGCTCGGATGAGATACCGTGTCACCAGACTGCCGCAGTATCTAATTCTTCACATGCGTAGGTTTACAAAGAACAATTTCTTTGTAGAGAAAAATCCCACACTGGGTGAGTTTGCATTTCCAAATCATCTTGTGGTATTCTCCGATTTGCTACTATTTCTTATGCTTACTGGTCCTATTACCTTGCAGTTAACTTTCCAGTAAAGAACCTTGAATTGAAGGACTATATTCCACTGCCGATGCCAAAGGAGAATGAAAAGCTACGATCAAAGTATGATCTGATTGCAAATATTGTTCATGATGGCAAACCTGGTGAAGGGTTTTACAGAGTATTTGTGCAGCGGAAATCAGAAGAATTATGGTATGCTAAAGTTCTTAGAAATCAGAATTACCACCTCAGTTGATTTTCACAACTTCTAACCTGAGTTGCCTAAAACTGTATCAGACGTCACTAACCGGTTCAGATTGTTTTGGATAAATGATTATCCACTGTGCCAGAAATCACAATCATAATGATCTGGGTCCAGTTAGAACCGAGGCCCTTGTCTATTTTTTCAATTTCCAGCCACCACCCAAAGTGCAGCTTGACATCTAAATATCCTTGATGTAGAAGTATATTGACCAGTATTAATTTTTATACATCCAAAGACACCCTAGGGTTTGACAAGTGAAAATCCAAACTCTCTGACAAACATCCAATCTAATTTGCAGGTATGAAATGCAGGACCTGCATGTGGCAGAAACTCTTCCTCAGATGGTTGCTCTCTCTGAAGCTTACATGCAGATATATGAGCAGCAGCAGCAGCAGCAGCAGCAGTGATGGCATATATTAGTTCTTCTGTTTGTGTTGATTTAGATGAGCCTCAAACGACAGTATTAATTAGCAATAGGTTATTAATTAGCAATAGGTTCTTGCCTTCTTTTTTTACTTGTCCTTATTAGCCCTAGAAGAGAATTCATCGAAGGTGGAGAATGCACATGGTCCCAATTGAAGAAACTTTGATGTACATCGCGTCAGTATGATTGCCACTCCAATTAAATATAATATTTCTGTTGCAAGGAGCCTGTTGTCAGGGCCCGCCCCCTTTTGTATTAACATTAAAACAGTCTGTTTTGGGTAATCTAATTTTGTAGGGCGATGACTTTGTGTTACATCATATTACAAAGAAAGGATATTTGGGATGCAACCCCACTCATCTATGTACTGGCAATGCAAATGAAATCAATAGATCCTTGTTTAATCTTTATCCTTTGCCACTTGTTTAGATAGCTTGAATTAAGACCGTGCTAGTAGGATTTTCATTTCATTTCATTTCTCTGATGGTTCATAGTAATCTTTATTATTAGTTGTATCATATTTATTCATAGCCATGTAAGGCCAACCTGGAATACTGGACCAGAAAGCGTAGTGTCTCCCACCCTATAGTGAGGGGTAGATGTACTTGAATATTTTTCATATATGAAAGTGGCTCTCGCTCGCTCGCTCTGCAGATAGGAATAGGATCCAGGATTTTCGCAACACTGGATTAAAATAGTATAATGTAAAAAATTAATTGTTCATGGCCGGAGTACTATCTGATTGTCACACATTAAAGAAACTAATATGAACAAAGAAATACCAACTTTAAATAAAGCAATGAGGAATGACTTAAATGATCTATGAAATTCTTTTAAAAAATATATATAATAACCCAAAATAAGTTTGAATGAAAAAAAAAAAAAAGAACTAAAGTCGATCTGCAAGATGAGTTACATCATGAGTTGAGGTCCAATGATGAATTGATGATGGACGAGTGTAAATGAGTTCGATGAAAGATCCACGGAATAACAAAAATAACATCTTGCAGCGCCCAGTGCATTGATCATAATAATAGATTATGTGTCAAGTTGTTTGAGAGGGTGTGTTGTGGGGTCGTGTCAGTGTAATTAATTTTTAAACAGCCCACTCAACATCCCGAGGCCACATGTACTAAAATGCAAAATCAAATCCGTATGTGTATCATCTCTTCAACAGGAATCTCATTTGATTGAAATGGAGTTGGACGGTTTTCTTGTCGTTGATGAATGTTGAAAGATCAAAGGGAGAGGATCTAATCCTTTTCGAATGGAGCTGTGTGAATAAAACAACAAGACCCAGTCCCTCCTCCTGCTGTTGTTGTCAACTGCATCAGCTTCCAAACTTCTTGTATCGTGTCTCTCTCTCACTACACCCGCCTAACCTTTATTAAGACCTACCTTTCTCCTCGTCTGAGCCCCACCCCACCCCACCCCACCCAAGTTTTCACATAGGATACTCTGGTAGGCCACATGTGAGAAAACAATAAGGTTTTGGTCCTTTTCAAGCCATCCACATTCAGACTGGTCCACGAGGGGCCCCGGCAGTGGTCGGTCAAGATGTGGATCACGTGAGCTGAGTAAACTGAAAAAACAAATGTCTTCAATGAAACATGGGATCCTCGTCCAATCCTTTTCTTCCCTGATAAAAATGGAAGAAAAGGACCAAAAGTCAACAACAATAACAACGAAACCCTCTCTCTCTCTTCCTCGGGCGGAATGCAAGCCGTATATTTTTGAACACGGTCTACGAAAACCTGCTCCAGAAGAAAAAAAACACGGATGGAATGGATCGCCATCGTCTGATGCACACCCGTAACATGCAGGAATCGTCTGGCACGTGCAAGAGTTGTAGGCTCAATCTCGCTGGGCTAATCAGATTGAAGTACAATTTATCACCTAACCATCTTTAAAAAATCAGGCCCATCTCATGCCCTACTTATGAAATTAACAGGAGATAAAAAGTTTCTCCATTGACATCTATTTATTTCGTTTCATGTATGAATAATATAAATAGATTTTAAATTTCTCCTGTATTCAATAATAAATTATTATGATCCTTGCAAATTTGGCCACACATTCTATTTGAAAACAAGAAAAGAAGATGAGGCCCATGGCAAGAAAAAGGGCCACTCTGACTTTCCAACCCTAAGACGATTTGCCAAACACATTCGTGGTTGACCGTTGCTGGCACTTTAAATCCACACACATGCTAGGGCCCGGGTCCATTCTGGGGTCTTCAAGTGAATATCTATATATCCTGTACCACCTTTCCAAACTAGCTAGCAAAAAAAAAAAAAAAAAAACCACCTAAAGATGGAAAGAATTTCTCAAGTCACCTGATCAAGCTCCTCTTGGGTCAAAAGATCCAATCTACCGCTAAAATCAGAAATCCACAATTCCCAGAACAGAAATTGCTATCACAATGGGTGTTTGATGCAGTGCATGCATCAGATGAGATCATTCATATATATCGTTTGCTTTTTTCATATACACTAGAAAGTCTGGGCCTACATACCATCCCCTCTAACCAACTGAAAACAAGAGCGCGCAGTTTTCCACGAGAGAACATATCACATGTTGCAAAAAAGAGATGATTAGTCAATATTGAAATCTCAGAATGCCCCTATTCAGGCAGAGGGGCTCCCGTGATTTTGTAAGAAAAAACACACTTCAATTACCATTTCTTTACATATATGTTTTGTAAGAAAAGACACACTTCAATTACCATTTCTTTTACATATGGCGCCTGTAAAGACTTAAATAACCGAAAATAGCCTTAAGATGTAACAATATCACCCGTTTGCAGCCATTTACACAAGAAGCGGTATATAATACCCAACAAGAGAAAAAAGAAAAGAAAATAATAAAACATTCATATCTCATTTCTTTCTTCTTTTTTTTTTTTTTTTTAATCTGCCTCAAATTTTGAAGGGCAGTTTCATATATGTTTTTTCTAACATATTTCCCACTTACCCCAATATCATTACAGAAAATCCAATAAAGGAGAGATAGAGATAGAAAATGAGAGAAAAGAAGGTAGAAAGAATGCCTGGCTTTCCCATGTACGCCACCTATGGTTTGATGAGTTCCTCAAATAGAAACCCATTTCTTCACTTGAAATGGATGAATCGAAGGTCCCATGAAATACGAAGGAGAAAACTCTCATGAAATAATGGAAGACTTCTTTTTCTTCTTCTTCTTCTTCATGTTGTTGTTGTTGTTGTTGTTGTGATGAAAAGTAGGGTAAAAAGAAGAAAAGGGTCTTATGGTTTAATTTGCTGTGTGAGAGAATGCGAGGTTCATACTCATGCCATATGGTTTTGGTGAGAGAGACAGACGAAAGGGGTATTGTAATTTGTAAGTGTGAAGTTGAAATGAATATAAAAAAAGGCGAGAGAGAGGAGAGAAGCGTTTTGTAAGGAGTGTGTTGCTCCCTGTTAGTGTTCGTGTTCGTGTTCCCAAGAAGATGACGGGCGTTTCGTATTTCTTATTCGTGGTGGGGTTCTGGTGAGCCCCACCGGCCTTTTCGTTTCCCACGTTTGGCCTTCTCTTTGTCTTCCCTGCTCACCCCTAGCCAATGTTTTTTTGTGCCCCCTTTCCTTTCTTACATACTTACATGCATTCGCATTTATTATTAGATTAGATTCACGAAAACAAAACACCCCACCCAAAATACGTTTCGTTTTTCACCTGGTGTTTGTTTGGAAACTCTATTTTCAACCTCTTAATGTCTTAAAAGAGGATTCAAAACGTATTAAGAACATTTGGAAGTAATTTTTGAAAATCTACTTCAATCCACATAAAGTGGAAATTCCTCTTATTGGGCCAGCAAGGAAAATGACCTTAATTGGAATAGTCCTGTCTGTCTGAAGCGGAAAGACAGACAGGTGAATAGTGTTTGGACGGTAGTTTTAGTATTATTGTTCTTTCTTTTTTTTTGCTTTTCAATATGGGGTAGTAAACAATGATCCCAATCGTTAGGAGTGTTAAGAAGGCCAGAAACGGCTCGCAAGTCAAATTCCATTCGTTGATCTATCACGGATCTCGAGTTTTTGTAAAAAGAAAAGGGATAAAACTATAGATCTTAATTTTTGGAATTTTGTGGGGCCCGTGATCGTGATCCGAACTGTGAGCCCTCTTTGGAATGACAAAATCAACTATGAGGTCAAAAATCAGTCTTTGATTCCAGGTGGATCTCGAGAGATTTACTGAAAACTGATCAACTGTTGATTTACTTGGCCAAAGAGGCTGGGTTTTGGGCATCTCTGCACACAGTCTGTTATGGCTCATTTTTTTTTCAATTACAGTCCCACAAACTATAATATGGACAGTACAAACTCTTGAAAATACTAAGAGCGGCCACCATACCAAAATTCAACCGTTGATCCTTCATGGATTTTAAGATAATTTGCAAAAAAAAAAAAAAAAAAGAATCATTTGATCTAAGGGGAAGGCTCTCGTAAGCTTAAGCTTAGGATAAGATTCCGTAAGCTAACGCTTATGGGGCCCATCATTGGTCCATCCAAATGGACCAAACATACGACCCCCCCTAAATTGCACATGCCCACCAACTTTTGATCAGATCTAAATTTACTAGACCGTTGGATCGACTATGTACTGATCCGAATGGACCGTTGACTACTAAACTTTTGGTGCCCAAATGGAGATAATAGAAACCACGATTGGGGCTGATTTTTTGTAGAAAGGAGGATCCTAGGCAGTCGTTGAAATTCCTCCCACCCCCATCCCCATGTGGGTCTCTAGGTGGGCCCCACCACACAATTGAACTTACTTCAGCTTACCTTATTCTAAGCTTTCAGCTTAGGAGAGCTGGCCCCTTGATCTAAATCTTTGGACTTTGTGGGTCCCTATACCAAGATCTGGACCGTTGAATACTAACAAACACAATGGCGTAAAAAACCAACCTTTGATTTATTTTGGATATTGAGAAATTTACAAAAAATCATGCGCCATCATATTTAAAAACTCTATTTCAATTAGTTTTTCTATCTAACCAAACAGTCATTTTTAAAAGCATCTATTCCAAATAGGGCAATTTGAAACAGATCTATTTGATGCAGATTCGTTTTATATGGATAAAGATTTGCCAGACATGGATCTAATCTATAAAAAATTAAAAATCATCTTTTTTCTAATTCTATTCCTACTACTCTCTTCTTTTCTTTTTGCTCTGTTGGTAAGCCCTCTCACTCCCACCCCTCCCACCAGGGATCCATCCCTGGTAGGATGTTTGATTTCCTCCCTCCTGGCCAGTGGGCCACAAGCAAAAGAAAAAAATAATTGGGTTGAGTTGGGTCGACCCAGTGTTTCTAAACTTGAAAACTCAAGACTCAACTGGACTCCCTATCAACTCAGTACCCCATATTGACTCAGGAATTCAATCAGACTTGGATAAGTGGTCAAAACTTTGATGAGTTGATTTTCTTGAACACTGGCTAGTTTGATTCAGTCTAGACCAAACGGCAGGGTCCAAGTACAGGCCTAAACCCTGTTTGAGCAGGGTTAAAGTGTATTATTCAGTCGTATTTTGTTCCATTTGACAACAAATATTATCAATTAGCAGTGCCAATTTGGCCCCATCAAGATTTTGCATGTTGGGTAAAGAAGTTCACAGGAATTTGATGATTTTTCGTGATGCCATGGAAAATCATATTAATTCTAGGTGAGGGAAGGGGGTGTTGCAGATTTTCTGTAAGAGAAAATTCCACAATATATCACTGTTAACATTTTTTTTTTCACCTATTGTCATAGGTGAGGGTAATTTTCTCTTGCAATGTTCACAAAAGAGTCACTAGGTGGGTGCTCTTTTCGAAGCCCAGACATTGTGACTGTCCATGAGGAATTCTCAAAAACTCCCCTTTTAAAAAGGGGAGTTTTTGCCACAACACTTGTGGGGCCCACTTTGATCCATCGAAAAGGCTAAATAATAATTTTAAAAATAAAAATAAAAATTTGCATTCACAAACATTAGCACCTACTCTCGTTTTGTCTTTTTTTTTTTTTTTCTCTAACTAATATATCAACCCCAATTTACGTCTGTCCCAATGAGATCTATACCGACCAGATCTAACCTTGAAATAGAATGGAAGGATGTTACATTGGATAGACTAAGATAAGTATTTTACTGGTTTCATAAAAAAAAAAAAAAAAATGGTCCATTCGTCCACTCCAATCAGGCACACAAACCCTATCATATGACCCCAAAGACTATATATCAAATATAAATCACGCTCATCGTCTGTCATCTTCACTCAAGTTTAGCCTGATTTCACCCTAACAAAATTCCAAATATAAAACCCCAAAATAAGAAATCCCAATTTCATACCAAAAAGTAGATCTAAATCCATCTTCTTCTTCCATTTTCCATCTCAAACTAGCACATGAAACAAAAGAAAAGGCAGTTAAAAAAAGGATAAATTTTCAAATAAGGCCCTAAGTTTTGGGCTTATTTCAAAAAAAGACAGCAAGATTCAACTCTTTCAAATTAGGGTCTAAGGTTTTCACAAAAGTTTCAGATCAGAACATCCGATGAAAATAACCTCCCACCGGTGATTTTTTTCATATTTTTTTTAAAAAAAGACAAAAATAGCTTTAGGGCCTTTAAAACAAAAGAGAGATCGATTCTTCTCCCATTCCCTCATTTTCCCTCCTTCCTTTCCATTATGCTATGTTTGGTAGGGGGGGGGGGGGGGGGGGGGGGTGGGGAAATTTTGAGGGGGAAGGAAAATGAAGGGGAGGGGAGAGTACACCAAAAAGAATTAAAAAGGGAGCTTCTACTGGCACACGAAATTTAACTTTTCCCACACAAATTCTCTCTACACACATTCTTATAATTTAAAAAATACATTGGTTCTTTTCACACACAATAAAATTTCCTAAACTACCAATCCCTCCATTTCCCTCTTTCTTCCCACACACATCCTCATCCCATTCTTCCCACACACAAAAATCACCGTTTTCTCTGGCGTTCATCCGGCATACCAATCCGCTCCACCATCTCCACAATCCTCCGGCATTCCCTTTTTCCTTCACCATTTATTCTTCTTTCCCATCTCTTCTTTACCATTTTTTCCAACTTAGATTACTTTTTTTTTTTTTATGAAAACTTGTTATGGAGATAGATTCTCATTCAATATAAGTTTTTAAAAATAATGTTAATGTTTTTCATGCATTTGGGTGCGTTTTATCCATCGTCGCAAGGGTTTTTAAGGACCGAACAGATTGCATATGTTCTAAAGTATAGGACCGAACAAATGCTTTATATTCGGAACTGTATATCCGAACATATGCTATCTGTTTGGTCCTGAAAGACCGTACATATCGGGAACCTGCAACTCGTTCCAGGCGATAAATTTTTTTAAAAAAAAGAGACATAAAATTAGCTTCTTCATCTGATTGAAAGGCACCATTTGATTATTGTTTTCTTCCTTCATTGCACTAGATATCCTTTAGAGATAAAATGAAAAAAGATAAAGTACAAGAAGAAGGAAAGATGAAGGAGATGGAGGAAGATGAGTTGCCTAAAGAGTAGAAAATGGAGAAAGATGAGTTGCCTAATATGTTTTGAGTTTTTCTGGAAAGTGGAGAGTGAGATGGGTGGGAGGGAAGAAGATGAGCTTGTGTGTGAAAAGAGGGACAATGGATATTTTGGTCATTCCATAAAAGGGTAAAAACGTAATTAAAAAAAAAATAAATTCCTTGTATTGGAAAAGAAAAAAATTGTGTGCCAATAGTAGCACTCATTAAAAATGATTGCAAATGAAATAATCATGATTTCATTTAAGCAAATTATGGAAATTATGATTTTTAGGTCATTACCTGCCTCCCTAAATCCAACCTACATCATAGTAATGCAAAGAAGAAAAAAACCCAACTAAAACTAACGATAGCATTGAGAGACGCAGAGGGGGGGGGGGGGGGGGGGGGGCACGGCCGGGCGGCATCCCATATCCATCGTCGATGCCTACTGATGCCTATTGATGGCTCAAATGTGTAGAGAAAGTGGGGAGAGTGAAGGAGAAGAAAGAGGGAGAGCAGGTGATAAAAGAGGAAGGGAAAGAAAGATGGACGAATCCTCACAGCGCCGGTGCGCCAGTGGTCACCGGTGTGCGGGTGGTTGCTGGTGCTCCGATGCTCGTTGGTGAAAGTAAGGTAGAAGCCGATGGAAGAAGGAAAGAGGGAAATGGGAGAAGATTCAATCTCTCTTTTGTTTCAAAGGCCCTAAGGCTATTTTTATCTTTTTAAAAAAAATTGTAAAAAAAAATCACCTGTGGGAGGTTATTTTCACCAGATGTCCTGATCTGAAACTTTTGTGGATAACTTAGGCCCTAACCTGAAAGAGTTGAATCTTGTTGTCCTTTTTTGAAAAAAGCCCAAAACTTAGGGCCTTATTTGAAATTTTCCCTAAAAAAAAGAAAGAAGAGAGAGAGAGAGGGAGAGTAGAAAAAGCCCTTTTAGCTTTTAGGGGTTTTTATAACGGGCCCATGTAGGACCAAGCCTAACCCAATATTAAGTTAATATGATCCAAAATCCAAATGCAACTGGGGCTGTCAAAATGTCACACGACCCGTTATCACGGCACGAACTCACACGATATCAACGGGTTTGGGTGACCCCTTAATGGGTTCGGGTCGTTAATGGGTCGGACTCGTTAACCTGTTAAATTAATAGGTCGTTAATGAATAAACCCGGTAACCCATTACGACTCGATACAACCCGCCAAAAAGCCATGCTGCCAAGTGTGCATCACATTACCATGAAAAAAATCAAAGTGTGGGTGACATAACTTTTGTTCAGTGGAAGATGCACTTAATCAGAAGAGATATAACATTTACTTAGAAAAAGGGCATAGCCATGATTTAGAAAAGAGATACTTTTTAAGTTTAATGAATATTTTTTTTTTAAATTAACGGGTTAACTGGTCGTATTCGGGTGACCCGTTAAATAAACGAATTGGGTTCGTTTTTTATTTTTTGATCCGTTTTCTTAATGGGTCGTGTTCGAGTTGAGGTGATTCCAATCCGAATTCGTTTGACCCGCAATCCGAATTCGTTAACATGACCCATTTGACAGCCCTAAACGCAACCCAGTTGGAGGGTACTTTTGTCCTTTTCACTAGCCTTTCTGCTGGCAGGGACACATCATCCAGAGATAACAGCAGGCGAGTGTTTTAGAACTAATTTCTAAAGGCAGGGGCTGCGCTACAATTTTGAAAAAGATTGTGGGATATCTAGAATCGGCTATTCAGAGAAAAAAAAAAGAGGAATTCAGAATGTGAAAATCCATCAATTTACTTAAATTCAAGATTCCTCTTATATTTAAATTCAGATTAACCAAAAAGAACATTCTATTGAAATAGTTCATCCATTTAGGGTATCATCCATCCATCCATTTGCTTAATATTGCTTACACCGTTTCTCAAATCATCAAGTCTTGTGATTGTTTCATACGAAGAAGTAAAGAACAGTGGCTTCGGCATGTTGTTGCTCGAATTCAAAACAGGGCCATGATGGATTGATAATAGGATGAACCCAACACCAAATTATTGGGTAAAAGTTACACGTGTGAACTTAAATGCTTATGAATATTCTAAACCAGGGTGCACGAATATTTAAAAATGGGCAGCGAATAATGTCCAATAATATCTATATAGTACTTGATACTTCACCTTTTACTTGTAAAATCTGTGTCCCAGTCCGTCATATTCATGACATGTCATATCCATACCTCCATAACTTATCTGGGCATCATAGGTTCTAAAGGCTCCCATTTCAATTTGGTCTACATCCTACCCATCCTCAATGGGCCCCACAAATGCAACCTGTTTGGATTCGATTTTGATAGACTAAAATGACAATAATAGATAGAGAGAGATGAATCTCCTCGAGTCAATGTCAGTTGTATGTGGTTGGTTGGTTAGGAAGTCCGACATGAATATGATTCCAACGACAACGAGAAAATATTGGCAGGAAGCAGACAACACTAGCATTATGTCTTAAGCCCGGATCCATGATTGACGCTCGAACCCCCGATAAGTTAAAAAGGTGGCCTGGGCCTAGGTCCAGGTGAACCTCTTGACAAGTTCATGGGCCCTCCCAGGCTTATATGACTCCACATTGCGCATCTATCAAGTTTTGGCCCCAGGCACTAAACGTGAACGTATGAAAAATTATCCAGATAATCCACATTTAAGCGATTCCACCTTTGATTATACACACTTACCCTTTGATTTGGAGCTGATCCTAATTTCACATTGTTTTAAATCTTAGATAGACTTTTGAGAGTCTAAAACTAAGGGCTAAAATCATTTGAATTACTTGATATCATGTCCATTGTCCAGAACTTCCCCTTTGTTGAGGTGGGCACCTCATAAAGTGGGCATTTTAAAAAGAATAACACCTGGTCACCAAGAAGCTTAAATTTAACTATTCCCACGCATGTGGTCACTCTTTCCACATGTGTAGGCTGTCATGGGTCCCAGCCAATTTATTTGGGGCATGCGGAGCCGGACGGGCTCCCGACATGTCTGGTGGCCCACTTTGATTTTGAGCAGAGAATTCTAACTGTGTTGAGGAGGATTATCATATATTTGATTTGGTGGTGGACCCACTAAAACATTAACTGGTATAGACAATTGAACAATAGGACTATAGAAAAAAGAAAACACACACACAGATCTGCTATATAGGTCTGGGTCCAAGTTTAGATCCAACAGGCCAGTACTTTATATATATATATATATATATCATATATTTCATATAGGTCTGACTCCCACACGCTCGAGTCACATGCGTCTAGCCGAGGCTCTCCTCAAGTGCAGTTGAAGTAAGTTTAATTGTGTGGTGGGGCCCACCTAGAGACCCACATGGGGATGGGGGTGGGAGGAATTTCAAGGATTGCCTGGGATCCTCCTTCCTGTAAAAAATCAATCTCAACCGTGGTTTCTATCATCTTCATTTGGGCACCAAAAGTTTAATGGTCAACGGTCCATTCGGATCAGTACACAGTCGATCCAACGGTCTAGTAAATTTGGATTTGATCAAAAGTTGGTGGGCATCTGCAATTCAGGGGGGTCGTGTGTTTGGTCCATTTGGATGGACCAAGGATGGGCCCCAGAAGTGTTTGCTTACGGAATCTTATCCTAAGCTTAAGCTTATGAGAGCTGGCCCCTACATATAATGGGGCATTCGGCGATAGGTCCCTGAACATTTCACTTTATAGCCTTAGATCCGCAAAAAAAAGTCATAGAGCCAAAGGTCCCTCACACACTTTCTCATACCTAAAGTGTCTAGTTTACCCTTTCTTTAAATCATAACCCATGATTGGTGGGATATCCCATTAATAATGGCCAACTAACATTTAATTGCCAACGATTAATGGAATCCCCAGATTTTCAAATAAATTCTAAAAACACACAAATAAATTTCAAAATAACAAAAATAAATTTTAAAAAATGAAATAATTTTGAAAAATGCAATAAGTTAAAAAAAAGCAATATATAATCAAATAACGCAAATAAATTAATGCAAATAAATTATCCAAATAAATTTCAGAAAATATAAATAAATTTCAAAAGACTCAAATAAATCTCAAAAGATCCAAATAAGATTTCAAAAAATGCAAATAAATTTAAAATAATGAAAATAAATTTTAAAAAATGCAATAATTTCAAAAAATATAATAAATTTGAAAAGATACAAATAAATTTCAAAAGACGCAAATAAACTTAAAAAACGCATATAGATCTCAAAAAACGTAAATAAATTTGCTAAAAAACTCAGATAAATTTTGAAAAAAAACTCAGATGAATTTACCAAAAACATAAAGAAGTATGACAGAAAAGAGAATTTGAACAACACTCGGACAAATTTGACAAAAACTCAGATAAATTTGAACAAAACTCAGATAAATTTACCAAAAACTCAGATAAATTTTGAAAAAAAACTCAGATAGATCTACCAAAAACACAGTGTTATATGAAAGAAAATAGATAAATTGGAACAACACTCAGATAAATATGACAGAAAACAGATAAATTTGAACAACACTCAGATAAATTTGACAGAAAACAGATAAGTTTGACAAAAGAGATAAACAACGCAAAAGCGATCACCGGGGGATGTCAGTCCTCCACGGAATGCAAACGGGTCAGGTCAACTCGACCCGGAACCCAACCTGGACCTGGGCAGAACCTGGCCCAGATCTCTTCTTCCTCTTCGTTCCTTCCGGTTTTGGAACAGGGAGACATCGTTGTCTTCTCCTTCTCCGATGGACCAAGACCGGCGAAGATGGCGTAGTGACAGCGGCGATGCTCCTTCGCCGGCGACGCGTAGCGGCGGCAGCCCTCTTCTCAGGCAAAGATCTACGCAGCAGCCTGTTGCCTCTCCAAGTCAGGAACCCAAGTAAGTCCTTTCCATTTCACCAAAAAAGCCCCAAAATCTTTTTTTTTCCCATTTCCGAAGTAAAAGGTGTAAACAGTAAAGGGATGAATGGGTTCCGTTCCTTTTTTCCCTTTCGTCTTTTGTATTTTTAATCTTTTCCAAAGTGGAAAAAATCGAACAACAAGTGCCTGGTAAACATCCACCACGTGCTTCTCTTTCGCTGGAAAGAAAGAAAAAGAATGGGAAGTGTGCGCACGAAACCCGATGCAAATGAGAAGACAAGACAAGTGCTTTTGGAAAGAAAGAACACGTGAGTCTCCTTGCTTGGTTTTATTGACTTATGACGCACGAATCCCGAGGCAACACAATTGCAACTTCATCTTCTTCTTCCCACTTGTTGCAGAAAACAAACGAAAGAGCCCTCTGAAGGTTTTTTAGGACCTACTAGAATGAATTACTAGTTCTAATTAACCAATCAATGCAGCAAAAATAAACCAATCAGACAGAACTAGCAAATAAATCTACCAATCACACACCACAAGAAGGCAGACACAAATTTTACCGTGGAAACCCTTTCCGGGAGAAAAACCACGAACCAGAAATCAAGAGTTCACGAACAGTTTACAAGATATACTCACAAGCTCCTGTACCTCAGTCTGTACCTCGACCTCAGGACTGTAGTTGTTTTTGCACAGAATCCACTAACACGACTTCCACCGTGCACCGTTCTCCTTACTTGATCTCCTCGCACCTTGTCCACCAAGATGATCAATTTTCTACAAAAGAGTAGAAGCAACAAAACCTTCTAGAGCAACTCTTCAGAACAATCTCTCAATGGCTCTAGAGAAACAATGAATCTCTCTTAGGATATCTCTAATCTCAGATCAAGAGAGAATTAGCTTCTTATGTGTCTCCTTTGGGTTGAGAGAATTACCCAATAAATAGGCCCAATTTCGTGCATAAGACTCCTAATTATAAATCATTCAGAAGAGAAGTCCCTTTTCAAACTCTTAAAAGAGTTTTAACCGAATCGGACTGGACTTGGTCCGCCTCGCTCGCTATAGCGAGCTGCACCCTCGCTATAGCGAGGTGCCTCTCGGGTTCAATAGCATGACAACTTCTGTCAAGTGCTTTTTGACCCTTACACCCTCTGATGAAAGCCTTAGATCTATTCTGATATAAACCTAGGCTCGTTGTAGAAGAATATGGATGATATAACCTAAAATGGTTAGAAGGGCAATTTAGTCGTGAAAAATGAAAACGTGTGGGCTTAGGGACCTATGGCTGCAAACAGTCTACCTGAGTGGACTATAGGCCTTAAAGAGTTTTTCATTAGACCGGAGGCTGGACACATTCACTTATAGGGACCTTTCGCTAATTTTGCCATCATATATATTTATGCGCATGTGTGTTGAGTACAACAATCAATCCAATTTCCAATCCCCCCGCACGCACGACACAGGCCTAGTTGGAGTGGAACAAGCACACATATCACCTTGTGGATTCAAATCAGATCATAACGAATCATCATCCGATAAAAATAAAATTTAAAAAAGAAAAGAAAAAAAGGATAAGAAATCAGTGACCCTATGTTGAGAGTTGAGACTGATTGTTGTCCACTCTCTCTCCTAATTACCTTCTTTATAATGTTTTTATTACCTTTTAGTATTTACTACTGTAACCGTTAGGGTTACAGTCCAAGGCCAAAATATTCTCTTCTGGAACATTTGGGTCGATCGGATTGTTATTTTCACCCATCTAGTTTGCAGAAATCTTCCTAGGATTGGCCCTTAACCCAATTTACACTGTCTCAGATATTAGTAGTTGAACCTAATTTTATTACAATAAATTTACACAATGTATAGCCATTAAACTTCATGGCCAAAGTTAAGAGCTATGATCATTTGATACTCATTTATCTTTCCCTGATCCAAATGAAAACCCTTCCAATGCTGTCTCCCTTGGTTGTCATCCATAAGCGGGCTCCAATGAAAGTGGCCATTTTCTAGATAAAGCCACACTAGCCTTGTGGGGATTGCCTCACCCGGATGGGACCACATTAAATGAGCTAAATCACTGAAACAATCGGATGTAAACCTCAATTTGAGTCTCAACTTGGACTGAAAACCTTTTTGCGATTGATTATGGTTTGTTAGAATTTTAGTTGGCTAATTCTTCTATCTTGAACAAAACTCAGAGTCCTAATCGAGTTGTATTTTCTATTTATTTTAGAATAGGACTGTGAAGATAGTATTTGGATTGTGAAGACCTCTTCGGAAGATGTTGATACACCTAAAAGTGTTCCAAAGTCAATGAAATACATCAAGAGAGAGCTTCCCGGATAAAATCCTCGTGCAAAAGGTAAGATGACAGAACCCAGTCTCGATATAGCGAGACTGAATCTCGCTATAGCGAGAAGCAGTTCTGTCAATGACAGAATGCAGTCTCGCTATAGCGAGACTGAAGCTCGCTATAGCGAGCTGGGAATTTCTGCCTAACGGGACTCTACTATTCACATATTCCAAACTTGTTTCTAGAGTCCTGTTTCATTACAAAAAGGATTGTGCACGAACCATGGGCTATTTATTAACCCCTTGCATCTACAAACAAGAAACAGAAGATTTATTATTCACTTGAGTTCTTGAGATTGTCTTCTGGAGAGTTTTGTGGGCTTAATTATGCAAGGGAGATTGTGCTGAAGAATCATTCTCTTTCCCTGTGATCAAACACCTTGAAGGGGCATTCAAGGTGGGTTTCAAGCTAGCACGTGGAAGGTGCAAGGGGTTAATAAATAGCCCATGGTTCGTGCACAATCCTTTTTGTAATGAAACAGGACTCTAGAAACAAGTTTGGAATATGTGAATAGTAGAGTCCCGTTAGGCAGAAATTCCCAGCTCGCTATAGCGAGCTTCAGTCTCGCTATAGCGAGACTGCATTCTGTCATTGACAGAAGTACAGAACTGCTTCTCGCTATAGCGAGATTCAGTCTCGCTATAGCGAGACTGGGTTCTGTCATCTTACCTTTTGCACGAGGATTTTATCCGGGAAGCTCTCTCTTGATGTATTTCATTGACTTTGGAACACTTTTAGGTGTATCAACATCTTCCGAAGAGGTCTTCACAATCCAAATACTATCTTCACAGTCCTATTCTAAAATAAATAGAAAATACAACTCGATTAGGACTCTGAGTTTTGTTCAAGATAGAAGAATTAGCCAACTAAAATTCTAACAATCTCCCCCTTTGGCAATTCATGAACAAAACTCCTTATACAAAGTAGATCTTCTATCCCAGTACAAGATAAACTTTAAAAAGACTTTTTAAACAACTGAGACCAATTGCCAACGAAGATTAATCTGCCTGAAATGCAATCTTGAAAATAAACCAAGGGAAAGAACAAGCATAATATCATAGAACTAGAATTAATCAGTTTGCTTAAACAGTCTGTCTAAGTCTAAAACATAAGGTAGCTGATTCAAAAAAAATGTGATGCATATGAATTTTTTTTTGTTATTTGGAGGGGAACAACCATTGTGAAAAAAGAAGTAATTCCAATAAGTTGTGCAATATCATTAATCAAAATCATATGCAATAAAAATCATAGAGTGGAGTGAGCATTGTGCATGTGCAAAAAAAAATCTGAGTAGAGCGAAGAATTAAAGACAGGAGGAAATCCCCAGAGACTTGCGAAGGGATTCGAATCGATTTGGGTCCAGAGGTTTGGTAAAAATATCAGCCAGTTGATTTTCGGTAGAAACTTTATCAAGGACAATGATCTTCTCTTCGACTAACTCACGGATAAAGTGATGCCTAATATCAATGTGCTTGGTTCGGGAATGTTGTACAGGATTTTTAGATATGTCAATTGCACTTTGATTATCACAATACACAGACATAGTGTCCTGAGAAATTCCATAGTCAGCCAACATTTGTTTCATCCAAAGAAGTTGAGTACAACAACTACCAGCAGCAATGTATTCGGCTTCAGCGGTAGAGAGGGAAATTGAAGTCTTCTTTTTACTGTGCCAAGCAACCAAGTTATTTCCAATAAAGAAGCACCCACCAGATGTGCTTTTCCGATCATCGACACTTCCTGCCCAATCAGCATCTGAATATCCAACAATATTTGTATTCGTGTCTTTGGTTAGCCAGATGCCAAAGTCAACAGTTCCACTTACATATTTCATGATTCTTTTAACAGAGTGAATGTGTGATTCCTTTGGTTTTGACTGATAACGAGCACAGACTCCCACACTGTAAGCGATGTCAGGTCGACTGGCAGTGAGGTAGAGAAGACTTCCAATCATGCTTCTGTAGAGTGTTTCATCCACATCTTTGCCAGACGCATCAATGCTCAATTTCACGTTTGAGCTCATTGGTGTTCTTGAATGTTTAGCAGATGTCATCCCAAATTTTGTCAAAATATTACGAGCATATTTTGATTGTGATACAAATATTCCATTATGACACTGCTTGATCTGCAAACCTAGAAAGAAGGAGAGTTCTCCAACCATGCTCATTTCAAATTCACTTGACATACTATCAGAAAAATTGTCAACCAGCACTGATGATGTAGATCCAAAGACAATATCATCCACATAAATTTGAGCAATTAACATGTGAGGAGGTTCTTCTTTAATGAATAAGGTCTTGTCTACACTTCCTCTTTTGAAATCGTTTTCCAACAAAAAGACAGTTAGCCTTTCATACCATGCTCTTGGAGCCTGTTTTAACCCATAGAGAGCTTTCTTGAGTTTAAACACATGATCCGGGTAATGAGGATCTTGAAATCCTTTGGGCTGTTCCACATATGCTTCCTCATTCAAGTATCCATTCAAAAACGCTCTCTTGACATCCATTTGATAAAGTTTGATATGAAGAAAACACGCGATAGCAAGTAACAGACGAATAGATTCCAATCGAGCAACAGGGGCAAACGTTTCATCAAAATCAATGCCATCAATTTGAGTATACCCCTGGGCAACCAGTCTAGCCTTGTTCCGTATGACCTGACCCAATTCATCGGTCTTATTCTTATAAATCCACTTGGTGCCGATGACATTGGTGTGGCTCGGTCTAGGAACC
Organism: Litsea cubeba; assembly: GCA_012931725.1. Lineage (NCBI taxonomy): Eukaryota > Viridiplantae > Streptophyta > Magnoliopsida > Laurales > Lauraceae > Litsea > Litsea cubeba. The sequence goes on along the minus strand of CM022950.1, from coordinate 65,821,298 downwards.
AATTCCCAGACACAGTTTCTTTCAAATTGTTCAAGTTCCTCGTGCATCGCATTAATCCAGCAATTATCAAGAATGGCTTCTTTTATATTATTTGGTTCAATTGAAGAAATGTAGCAAAAATTACTTACCTCCTCGCGTACCTGTTTTCGAGTCTTTAGAGACTCAGTTGCATCTCCAAGCACTTGAGAAATAGGGTGGCTTTTCATTACCTTAGGTACAGGACGCAAACTCTTAGATGCACTTTTTTCTTCAAAATGCTGAATGATGTCCATAAGATCAGAAGTTGATCTTGATTGATCAATTTTCTTATCTTTGGAATTATTATGCGTTGATGATGTACTTGGATCTTCAGGCTTGCTTGAACTTGTGTTATGATCCTGTGGTATAGGAGGAGAACTAGTGAGTTCACTTGTAATCTTCAAATTATAGTGCTTTGCTTTAGGTGGTCTCTACCACCCGTGGTTTTTTCCCGAGTTGGGTTTTCCACGTAAAAACTTGTGTCTCGTGCTATTTTGTGGTGATTGATAATTATCTAGTTTTAGATTAATTATTTAATTATCTGTGTTAAGAATTCGCAAGATAATCTGAGAAAGGACCTTAGCCTGTGTTAAGGCTTAAAAAGAAGGTTAAGTAAAACCTTCATGGTTCATTACAGTGGCTCCAGTAAACAGAGCCAACACCAGTCAGACAGGTTTTCATTCCCTATCTTGTGTACTTAATGGGCCACCAAGTTTATGTAATTCACCATTAAAACAGGGTGGAGGCACTTAGCATCACAATGCAAACGAACAGCTCGACCTTGGCAATAGGCAAACTTCAATATGCATGGACCATAGACTTTAGGCTAATAACATTGACGATTTCAGGACCCCCAACATGCAGAAACTGAAAAATTATCCCACATGCAGAAACTGAGAATCCTTGATAAATATAATTTTAACACAAGAGGCCAACCCCAAACCCTAGGGATGGCGTGTGGGATATTTCTAGGATTCCGAGATTATATTAGCTTCGGTAATAATACCAACTAATCATATCTCGACCTCGGCCATGCCCACCTCTGTAATAGTACTTGGGCGCCAACCGAGATCACGATCATCCCAGACTTCGGTCATTCCTGACCTCGGCACCATGTCCTGGCCTCGGTCACGCATCTCGGCAATAGTGCCGGAAGGCTAGCCGAGACAGACACTAACAACCGAACTTCTACGGAAGCTCAATCACTTCATGGGACGTGTGATTAGACAAAGGCACGCGCAAGTGGGACTGAGAAGCCATCCTTGCCGCCCATGCTCCCTGACAGAACGGCATCCAGCGGCTACATTTACATCAGGGTAAGATCCCAGGCAGAAGTCCAATAGGATCCTGCCAAGAAGTCAACAAAGTAAGTCCCGATAGGACTGCCATTTAATGAAAGGTGGGCTGATGGGATTGCAATTAAGGAAAGGTGATGATGGGACTGTACTTCTCAAAAGTACCCGTCAGCGTCATGGGACTCCTTGTCAAAGTCATGGGAGTCCTCACCCAACTTATCCTATAAATAGAGAAGTTCAGGAATGACACACATGATATGATGTCTCTAATACCCGGAACCTCTGCTTCTCTTTTTCTTCATCCTCTGTCGAGTTGCTGAACTGACTTAGGCATCGGAGAGCCTTGCGCTGACTACAGCCAGGGTCTTTGACTGCTCTTTTCTCCTCCCCTTTCAGATTTCAGACATCCCATAATCATCAAGGAGCACTAATCCTCCATTCCAAGTCCGTGAGTTTTTAGACACTTACAGATGGATAACCTCCACTACATGCATTGATACATGGGCATCAGTCCCACTTTTACAAGCCGAGGTACTGAGGACATTGGGGCCAAGTGCGGCATGGGCTGAAAGTTCAGACTGGAGCAGCCTAACCCACCAAGCACAGAGCTGGCTCATTCTATTTCCATAAATTCCTCCTGCCTGCAGAGGAGAGAAATGGTGACAAAAGCCTTTACTGATTAGATAAATAAACCATAAATTCTATATGAAAAAAAAAGTGAAATTTGCTAAACCATAAAGCCCTGTTTTGAAATTTTTTCGTTTATTTATTTGAAAGCGTATCAAAATCTCAATGCACCCGTCATCTCTACTCTCTACTGGTGGGAGTTGTCAATGGGCTGCCAGCCTGCGAGGCGAGGCGGAGGGTGCCTGATCCTTGAAAAAAACAAACACCCGCAAAACATAAATAGATTTGCAATTTTTTCTGTTCAGCCCAAGCCCAAACTTTAAGTAGGGCAACGTTTTAGGAGTGTGTGGGGATATTTTCACTAAGCCGAGGCCAAAGCTAGTCCTGGTCTTGAGAGCTTAAAATCTCGCCCCCCACTCGGCCGAGATGGATCGCGGCTAAAGGGCAACGGCATTCGCCGAGGTGAAGCACTCCCGAGGTCAGGGGGTACGAGGCATTGTACGACCGACCTCGGCGCGGCAGATTTGACAGGCACTGAAGGACTATCGACGGATTGGAGGCGCATACTGAGGCGTGCCCTGCGATCCATCATTGCTGACAAAACGGCGTATACAGAGCACGTGCGCCCCCAAAAGCATGGCTCCGGGCCAGGTTCGATGGGACCTGGCCCAAAAGTCAAACCGCCGCCTGGCCCGATAAGATTGGCATTTAATGAGGCATGGCTAGGTAAAGCGAGCATTTAATGAATTGTGGGCTGAGTGGACAGGGCCACTCGAGTGGTCGGGCCCATCCTGGAACTCGCCCACGCGAGTCGTCTTCATCTCCTATAAATAGCATCTCCATCTCCATTCTAAGGTACGCAACCCATAATACGCAGATTCACTTTGCTATTTTATCTCCATCTCCCTTATTTAGTCTCTGAACTAACTTAAGCATCGGAGAGCCTTGTGCTGCCTACAGCCAGGGTCCTCTGACGTGTCTTCTCCTCTTTTCAAGATTGACCGGAGCCACGATCATCTTCATCTAAACTACCCAAGACAGGGATTCTAGTCCCTGATCCCAAGCCCGTAATTTTTAGGCACTTACAATTGGCGCCGTCTGTGGGAAAGTATTAACCCATACCCAAAAACCTTTCCCAAAACCTTTCTAAAAAACTTTTACAATCGCCATGGCTCCGAGCAACAAAAGAGGCGGAGAGCACCCGAAGCCCCTCCCTCCAGGGCCACTGGTTCTCCCTGGACCATTGCCCTATGTGTCCCATCCAGAGGAGCGCGATCCGAGAGGGGAGACTGCAGAGGTGGACAGTTACCATACTTGAGTCTGCCTCATCCCCGTTAGAGATGGGGAGTCCGCCGCGCTGGATGCTCCCCTCCAAGAGCGTTTCTCAAAAGGTAAAGCCCCGGCAGCGGCGGGATCACACCGATCCGAGCGCCGCTCGAACCACGAAGGCAACAGAGCCGACCCCGCTCAAGCAGCGATCAGGGCTCAGAACCTCGCCCTCCAGGAGAAAGACGATCTTATCCTCCAGCTCAGGCAGCAGCTCCGGGAGAAGGAGACGGTCCCCGGGGGCGATGATCTCGTAGGCAGGAAGGATCCCGTCACCGGCAAGGACTTAAGGCAGCATCTAAACGACAAGAACCGCGAGCGAAGTCACGCTGGGAGCTCCTGCCACAACCACATTAACAGGGGGTCAATGCCGAGATCAGAAGCGGGAGATCAGAATGCTCTGATTGACCACCTGGTCAAACAGGCCATCCAGAACACCCTAAAGGAGGCAGGGCTCGCTCAGAACCAGCCAGACATCCCCGACTTCATAGGCCTCGACTCGTCTCCTTTCTCCAGAGAAATTATCGATTATCCCCTCCCGAAGAAGTTCAGCGTCCCGAGGTTCGTCCTCTACGACAGAACCTCAGACCCCGCAGCACATCTCCGGCATTTCACCCAGAAACTATCCATCTGGGGTGACGTCGGACACCTCAACTGCAGAGTCTTCTCCTCCAGCCTGGGGGATCTTCCCCTCAAATGGTTCTGTGCGCTCCCGGAAGGATCGATCACGAACTGGTCTCAGTTGCGAGACTCTTTCCTAGGGAAGTTCCAGGCGCACAGAGTCATTCCAAAGACTGACAGCGACATCATGGCCCTCAGACTGAGGTGGAGTGAAAGCGTCACTCAATTCGCCAAAAGATTCTGGACGGTTTATAGCCAAATCGACAACTCCTCTGAAGATGTCGCAATCAGGTCCTTCCAGCATGGCCTCCTGCCAGGGTGCGAACTCCGGAAAGAGCTCGTCCGAAATCCTGTCCTCTCCGTAACAGCCCTCATGGCGAGGGTGAACAAATACATCGAGCAAGAAGAGGACGAGGCGCGGGCCAATGAGAGTTTTGGCGTTTCCAAGAGCCGGTCTCGGAACGAGAACAGGTCTTGGCAGGAGGACCGACCGCGGCAGGAGGATCGATCCCGGCAGGAAGATCGGACCTCCGGGAGGGAGAAGAGAACCTTCCGCAGAGAAGAGACAGGCCGAGACCACCGCTCGGGTGGCCAGTCGACAGTCCCGACTCACACTTCAGGAGGAGGCAAGAGACATAGACCATCCTATTCTTCGCGCGAGAGGGTCAATACAGTCTTCATAGAGCCAATTCACCAGATACTGGACAAGATCCAAAGGAAGCCGTACTTTAAATGGCCGCAGCCCATGAAGAGCGACCCCTCTACAAAGGATCAGACAAGGTTCTGCGCTTACCACAAGCAGAGCGGGCATAACACTGGGGATTGCTACTCCCTCAAAGACCATCTCGAAAGGCTCGTCAAGAGTGGGCATCTGAAGGAGTATTGCAAGGGAGCAGACAACCGAAGCAATGAGCAACCTCGGCGCCGAGCCGAGGAGAGCCACGACAGCGACGGGTCAGAAAGAATCATAAGCGTCATCCACCTGGCCCCCGCTAAACAGAACGGCAGCCAAGCCCGTGCCGAGGCCAGGAGGGCCTCCCATGGAAAACAGGTTATGTCGGCCGAGCTCGGATCGGCATCCAAAAAGGCTCGGAAAGAGAGGCCAAAGATCTGGTTCTCAGAAGAGGACCTGGAAGGAGTCCAGCTCCCTCACAATGACCCGTTGATCATGACCCTGAAGCTGGGGAGCTGCAAGGTGTAGAGGATCCTCGTCGACCCTGGCAGTTCCTCCGAGATCCTCTATTTTGACTCTTTTACCAAGATGGGGCTCACCGAAGAAGATCTCCAAGAAGCGCGGACCCCCCTGATAGGGTTCAGCGCGAAGCCTGTGTACCCAAAGGGAAGAGTCTCCCTCAAAGTCCAAGTTGGAGGCACGGCGGTAGTGGCTGACTTCCTCGTCGTAGATACGCCTTCCCCCTACAATGCCATTGTTCGGAGAAGCTGGCTGCACCAGATAGAGGCTCTCCCCTCATCCTACCATCAGAAACTTAAGTTCCCTTTGGAAAGGAACGACAGAATCGAGGTGGTCACAGTCGACGGAGACCAGCAAATGGCCAAGCGTTGTATGATGGCCGTCTGTCCAGCGAGGAAGAGCCAAAGCGAGTGCATATGGCGGAGCTGGAGGCAGAACTGGACAGAGTTGGCCGCGACCTAGACGAAAAGAGTACTGAAGATCTCACCGAGGTCAGGCTTGACCCCAGTGACCCTGAGAGATACTTCCTGCTTGGGAGTCAGCTCACCGAGCAGGAGAGGACTGAGCTGCTCAACTTCCTGTTGCAGAACAGGGGGGTTTTCGCTTGGACCCCGCAGGAAATGCCTGGCGTGGACCCCGAGGTCGCGAGCCACAGGCTGAACGTGGACCCTTAAGCCAAGCCTGTGGTCCAAAAGGCCAGAAGATCCGGAGTCGAGCAATCTGGGGCAGTGGTCGAAGAAGTGGAGAAACTGCTAGAGGCAAACGCCATCAGAGAGGTCCAGTACCCGAAATGGCTTGTGAACACCGTGGTAGTAAAAAAGAAGACTGGGAAGTGGCGGGTCTGCGTCGACTTCACTGACCTTAACAAGGCATGTCCCAAAGACTGCTTTCCGCTCCCGAAGATTGACCAAATGATCGACGCCACTGCCGGTCATGAAAGGATGAGTTTTCTTGACGCCTACCGCGGCTATCACCAGATACCCATGTACGGTCCAGATGAAGAAAAAACGGCGTTCATCACTCCTAGGGGGACCTACTGCTATAAAGTGATGCCGTTCGGCCTCAAGAATGCAGGGGCGACCTACCAGAGGTTGGTCACCAAGATGTTCCGAGACCAGCTCGGCAGAACAGTCGAGGTGTACATTGACGACATGGTCGTCAAGTCCGTCCAGTCTCAGGACCATTTGACGGACCTCGGCCGGATATTTGACGTTCTCCGGAGGTTCGAATTAAAACTGAACGCCTCCAAATGCGCCTTCGGAGTCGGCTCCGCCAATTCTTAGGGAGCCTCGTCACGAGACGAGGTATTGAAGCAAACCCAGACCAAATCTCCGCAATCCTAGGAATTCAGAGCCCGGCAACAACGAAGCAGGTCCAGCGGCTCACTGGCATGGCCGCCGCACTCAACCGCTTCATCAGCAGGTCTTCCGACAAGTGCCGCCCTTTCTTCTAACTGCTGAAGAAAAACCTGAGGTTCGAGTGGACCCCGGAATGTGACTCGGCTCTCCAAGAGCTCAAAGCTTACCTGGCCTCGCCTCCGTTGCTGTCGACCCCGAAGAAAGGCGAAGCGTTGTATTTGTACTTGGCAGTCTCTGATCATGCCGTGAGCTCAGTACTGGTCAGGGAAGATGAAGGGCAGCAGAAGCCCATTTATTACACAAGCAAGACCCTCCTCGACGCGGAAACTAGATACTTGCAGATGGAGAAGCTCGCGCTGGCCCTCGTCAGTGCCTCTTGAAAGCTCTCACATTATTTCCAGGCCCACACGATAGCAGTGGTCACTGAGCATCAGCTCAAGTCTATCTTCCGGAAGGTCGACTTCTCCGGACGAGTTTCAAGATGGGCCGTGGAGCTGGGACAGTACGAGATCCAGTACCAGCCCCGGACAGCGATCAAAGCACAGGTTTTGGCGGATTTCATCGTCGAGCTTACTTCACCGAATTCGACGCCGAGCCCACTCGACCCCGAACTAGGGGGCAAGGGGCACGACGACTTAGTCTCGGGGACTGAATACGAGCAATCCCGGGATACGTCCCGGGATTTAGCTTGGAAGGTCTTCGTTGACGGGTCCTCTACCTCTAGGAGGGCCGGCATCGGCGTAGTTCTCCAGTCTCCAGAAGGGCTAGTTATTGAGCAGGCCCTGACCCTCGACTTCCGAGCATCAAACAATGAGGCAGAGTACGAAGCATTGCTAGCAGGGCTGAATAGTGCCAAGATTCTCGGAGCTCAACAGCTGGTAGTCTTCAGTGACTCACAGCTGGTGACGAGCCAGCTTACTGGAGATTACCAGGCTCGCGACGATAGAATGGCGGCCTATCTGACCCTCGCCAAGAAGCTTCTATCCCAGTTCCCGGAAGCAGAAGTTGACAAATTGGCAGAGACTCTAACTCACACGCTGACGCGCTCGCCAACCTAGCTTCCGCCATCGAAGCCGGAAAAAAGAGGACTGTGGAAGTAGGCTCGCTGACATCGCCAAGTATAGAGCTCCGCCCACCACGGTAAATTTTGTGCATCGACCTCGGGCCCAATTGGATGGATCCCATCATTGCGTACCTCAAAGATGACCAACTTCCTGATGACAGGGCTCAAGCTCATAAAATCAGGCTCAGGGCAGCCCGGTTCTGGCTCTCTCCAGAAGGAAAACTGTACAGAAAATCCTTCACAGGCCCTTATCTACAGTGCGTCCACCCGAGCCGAGTTGAAGACTTCCTCTACGAAATACATGAAGGCATCTGCGGAAGTCACATCGGAGGAAGGTCATTAGCTTACCGGGCTATAAGCCAAGGATACTGGTGGCCATACATGCAGAAGGACGCACAGATGTACGCTATGAAATGCAAAGTGCCAGAAGTTCTCGCACAACCTCCATCAACCTTCACAAGACCTGAGCCCACTCTCCAGCCCGTGGCCCTTTGCTCAGTGGGGGCTGGACATCGTGGGACCTCTCCATCGAGCTCCAGGGAATAAGAGATGGCTGATAGTGGCCACTGACTATTTCACCAAATGGATAGAGGCAGAAGCATTGTCTTCCATCACTGAACGGGACTCCAAGAACTTCGTATGGAAGAACATCATCACAAGGTTCGGCATCCCTCGAATCTTAGTCTCGGACAACGGGACCCAATTTGACTCCGGCCTCTTCAAAAATTTCTGCAAGGAGCTCGGCATTAGGAACCATTACTCGACTCCAGCCTATCCCCAGAGCAACGGCCAGGCCGAGATTTCGAACAAAGTGGTCCTTGGTGGACTTAAGAAGAGACTCGACGGGGCCAAAGGGAGATGGGTGGAAGAGTTACCCAGCGTTTTGTGGGCATACCGGACTACCCCAAGGCGATCCACTTCGGAAACTCCATTCTCCTTGGCATATGGAATGGAGGCCGTGATCCCGCTTGAGATTGGCCTTCCAACGCTCAGGTCTGAACTTTTTGACCAAATTCAAAATGAGAGGAACCTGACCCTGGGGTTGGACCTGGCCGAAGAACGCAGGGAAGCAGCGTCCATCCGATTGGCAGCCTATCAGCAGCGGCTTGCAAGATATTACAATCAGAGAGTTCGGGAAAGGAAGTTCTCCGTTGGAGAGCTGGTCCTAAAGAAGGCTCTGCCCGCGGACAAGGACCCGAACCAAGGCAAGTTGGCCCCAAACTGGCACGGCCCGTTCAAAGTAGTTTCGACTGCAGGCCGGTCCGTGTATAAGCTTGAGGATATGAATGGAAAACCACTACCACGGCCATGGAACGCCTCGCACCTCAAGAAATTTTACTTTTAAAATGTATTCAGTTCATGCAAGTCAGTGAAGGTCATTTCCTCTCAAAAAGTTTCTCTTATTGTTGTAAGTCAAGATTATTCTAAGTTAAGAACCGCGGCAACAACGCAATCTCCATTCGTGCGCATCTCGGCCCTCGCGCCAGATAACCAGCACGGCCCCTGGTGACGAGCCAGGGGGACTTCTCCATTCGTGCGCATCTCGGCCCCCGCGCCAGATAACCAGCACGGCCCCTGGTGACGAGCCAGTGGGACTTCTCCATTCGTGCGCATCTCGGCCCTCGCGCCAGATAGCCAGCACGGCCCCTGGCGACGAGCCAGAAAGATCGCCTTGCCTACACACCTAATCGCTGGGCAATTGTCTTAAACAGTTCGATCCCGGACTAAGGCAGGCCTGCCGAGCTCACATACTTATACAAGAATTTTCTTTCTACTATCCGGAAACTCCACTCACTCGCCATCGCGACACTCAACTCCCTGGGATCCCTACATCACATTCCGAAAGCTACGGCTATTAAGCGCGGCTAATCGATTGCGGGCGTCCAAGATGTGGGGATTCAGTCATATACCCGAAATGAAACACTTGACACATTCAGACCAAACAAAAGCGCAAGGAAATCAGAACGCAGAATGGACACAAAAAGTAGCTCTTCATTCAAAATAAAAGGGGTTGTTACATTAAAAAGCTAAAAAGGAAAAAATTACATTCAAAAGACAAAAAGAAGGGGAGCGGCGGAGAGAGCTTCAGACAGTAGGCGCACCGCCATCCGCGGCAGCAGGGGGAGCTTCGGAGATGGAGGCCGAGGCCGGGGTCGCAGCCTCAGCAGGCGCCTCAGATACAGGAGGAGGAGGTAGCAGTTCCGTCTCGATAGCGCGGCCCCCTCTACTTCATCCACAATGTCCGAGCGCGGATACTTGTCCGGGCTCGCGTATGTAGGATGATCGTGGGGGACGCCCATCTTGTCCAAGGCCGCCTTCCACCCCATCTCCCAAGAGGATAAGCGTATGTTGTTGACCTGCGCTGCGTACTCGTCGCCCGCCACGTCAACGCCATCTTGAAAGGCAGCTTTGACCTCGTTTTGGAGGTTGAATTCTAGCTCAGCCTTCTGCCTCTCCAGCTCGGCCTCCCTCCTTTTGACGAAGTCGAAATTCGACTTCACCTTGTCGAGCTCGGCAAAGAGGGACTGGTGCGTCTCTTCATACTCCCTCACCCTTGCCTGACCCTCCTCCAGGGTCTTCTTCTGCTGCTCGCAGTTGGCCTGGATCCGTTTAAGCTCGTTATGGCACTTCTGGACTCGCGATACCGAGACCTGCGCCATTTGCATAATCTGCAAAGAAAACCAGACTACTCGTAAGCAAAAGCTATAGTCAAAAGGAAAAGCAAAGGATTAAAGGCTACCGTACTTACGCTCAAGCTCGCCTTCATCTGCGAGGCCAGCAGGGAGATGTCGTCCATCTCATCATACTTCTCCATGTCCCGCGGTAGAGCGCAGGCACTACCCAGGCAGGCGATTACCAAAGGCCCCCCGGAGAGATGGTCCTCTACCGTCAGTGGTTTCCCGGGCTGGAGCATGAAGCTCGGCCTCCAGGGGGCAGGAGAAGCCCGCGTCGACATTCAGCAGGCCGAAGACTCCCCCGCAGAGCCTTCGACCCTGGCCCTTTTCCTGGCCAGGTCATCCCCCTGTGTTGCCAGGGGAGAGGCGGCCACGGACGTGCTGGGCCCGGCCGCGGAGTGAGGCATCGGCATCCGCGCTGAAGGAGGCGCGGTGGAAGACAAAGGCGCGCTCGACGACGGAGGCGCGTGGGAAGTAGACGCGGCGCCCCGACCTCTGCCTCCCACGGGTAGGGCTTTGAGGTTCTTGAAGACCGGCTTCGGGCGGGTCTTGTCCATTGCTTCCCCTGAGTCGCTCTCTGACGACAGAACGATCCTCCCGATCGTCTCGGCGTCGTCCTCCTCAGATCCCGAAGTGGAGGTCTCGGAATTGGACGCAGCGCGGTCCTCAGAGTCGGCCGCGGTCCGCTCTTCCTCCACACTACCTTCCTCCTCTACCTCCGCCGCGGCATGCGCGCGGTGAGCGGTGTGCTTCTTGCTCCTGTAACCGCGGTACCTGGGCTCGTATCCCAGTAGCTTCCACGCCGACCTATCCTTGTGGCCGTGGTAGCTCTCCAAAGCCCGGATCCAAGCTTTGTTCAATTTCCAGCCGTCCCGGGAAGCAGCCGATCTCCTCTGGCGAATGCCTGCAGAGCAAACAGAAAACATAAGCCTGGCAAAACGAAGGAACAGAAGAAGTAAAGAGGCGTACTAAGGCTGTAATTACTTGGAGGGGTGCCGAAGTGACGAGGGATCTTGAAATTTCTTTCCGCGATGGCCTCATCGTCACTGAACTCCCAGTTGCTCGTGACCATCAGGCGGTCGTCCCCGACATATTTATTGGAATCCTCTAAGGCTTGCACAAATGGCCTCCGACCTCGCTTGATGCGGAGGTAGTACGTATCCTTCCCGGATTTACAAATATCGTAGGCGTCCTCGATATCGTGGACGCCGAGACCGATGCCCAAAATTGTATTGAGCACATCCGTGCCCATTATAATTTTGAAACTATTGGGCATCAGTTGGCAGGGGCATAGATTCCACGCCCCGAGACACTCTCTAAGCAGAGGGCGGAGGGGAAACCTGACCCGCCCTCGATTACGGCCACTAAAGGGAGCGGCATCCAGCCGTTGTAAAAGTCACCTAGGATCCCGGCAGCAAGAGGGGCCGCCATGACTTGGACCCCATCCGGTATGCTATACTTAGCCCTAAGGTCAGCCAACCCTTTCTCGAACTCTATCCAGTGGCTGTAAATGCCCATCTCTCGAACGAAAAAGCAAGGAGAAAGGAAGAATGTGCTGGAAGCGAAGGAAAATCCTAGACAGAACCCTAGGAAGCAGAATGAAACAAGGATGAAAGGGAAGAAACTTACGAAAAGGTCGAACAGCAGAGCAGAGCCCTGACAGCACCTCTTTCCGGCGAAAAATCTAGAAAATCTTTGCAGCGGTCTCTCCTAAGAAGACGAAGATAGGGAAGGGGGAAGGGAACTCTGGAAGCGAAAGCGAAGCAGAGAGACAGAGTTTCGGAGTAAAGATAAAGAAGAAACAAGAAAGGAAGGAGGCGTCCCCCCTTACTTATAGCTGAAAATAGCGCACCAAATCATCGCCTTTTTGAATTTCGAAGAAGGCGCGTCTTTTCGCTGCGTGCGCCGCCATGAAAAGACGGGCCAGCCAAACCAGAAGAGACACGTGGAAGCGCCAGCTTATTTTTCGTGCACCATTTAATGCCTCGGACACCGAAGCGACAGCGGGCATAGATAAGTACAAAGGGGATGCGCGGCATTAAATGAGATTTCAAAGCGACAAGCCGTTTGGACTTCCTCCAAGCTGGAACGCATAGGCATCGCGGCATCTCGGCATTCCCTCTGCGAGTCCTCATCAGCTTCCGACCTCAAAGAGTTGGGATGCTCTAAGAACTCAAAAGCTGGGGGGCAATTGTGTGGGGATATTTTCACTAAGCGGAGGCCAAAGCTAGTCCTGGTCTTGAGAGCTTAAAATCTCGCCCCCCACTTGGCCGAGATGGATCGCGGCTAAAGGGCAACGGCATTCGCCGAGGTGAAGCACTCCCGAGGTCAGGGGGTACGAGGCATTGTACGACCGACCTCAGGCGTGACAGATTTGACAGGCATTGAAGGACTGTCGACGGATTGGAGGCGCATACTGAGGCGTGCCCTGCGATCCATCATTGCTGACAAAATGGCGTATATCACGCGCTATACGTGCGCCCCTAAAGCATGGCTCCGGGCCAGGTTCGATGGGACCTGGCCTAAAAGTCAAACCGCCGCCTGGCCCGATAAGATTGGCATTTAATGAGGCATGGCTAGGTAAAGCGAGCATTTAATGAATTGTGGGCTGAGTGGACAGGGCCACTCGAGTGGTCGGGCCCATCCTGGAACTCGCCCACGCGAGTCGTCTTCATCTCCTATAAATAGCATCTCCATCTCCATTCTAAGGTACGCAACCCATAATACGCAGATTCACTTTGCTATTTTATCTCCATCTCCCTTATTTAGTCTCTGAACTAACTTAAGCATCGAAGAGCCTTGTGCTGCCTACAGCCAGGGTCCTCTGACGTGTCTTCTCCTCTTTTCAAGATTGACCGGAGCCGCGATCATCTTCATCTAAACCACCCAAGACAGGGATTCTAGTCCCTGATCCCAAGCCCGTAATTTTTAGGCACTTACAAGGAGAACTGCTATTACCACATCCCAAGTTGCTCATTCCACATTTAATTTTTTTTAAAATCAACATACCCATTCGTGAAATGACCATTCCCCACCAAGATTGATTATGTTCAGCCTTGATACAAATTAGCCTTGTTTGGCTGTGAGTGACCGAACAAATTATCAATCCGGATGTAGCCACGTGTCAGATGATCGAACATAATTGACGCTTGCTAAGAAACATGTATCCAATCAATAGAAATCCATCAAACAAGGTCTATATTAAATTAAATAGAAATACATCCAACAAATCCATCTAACATAGCCAGCCAATACAGATCCTTCAAAAATGTGACCAAAAAAGTCAATGACAAATACATCAATGGTATCAAACCAACCCAACTCCGCCCTACATTTTAATAAAAAATCGAACATCAACACATCATGTCTCCCTCCTGCGGTTGAGGGTTTCCGTCCTCGTCAAGGTATGAGGCATGGGTTGCTGACGTCATTTAGATAAGCTCCATGCAACACTCTACATACCTACTCAATAGCCTCGTATAGTTCACTCGGGTGTTGTGTGCTTAGTTCGTATCCCCTCTGAATGATCAGTTGGAGTATGATTCGAGCATTTGTGATGCATTGTATTTGTAAAGCAAAAATGTGTAGATCAGTTGGTTCATTCTGGACATCTGTAGCTTCATCAACATCCTCAGCCTGCTGAACGTCCGTTAGGTCGATTTGGAGAGCTCTAGTATGTCGTATTCTATTCGATGATGTAGTCTTAACTCTCGAATTATCGGCCGCATCCATGGTTGGGTCAGGGAAATTTAAAGGGATTAGCCACACAAATAAATACACAAGATTTGTTCGGACTTGACATGCCAAATGGAAATGATCTGTTCGGATGTATCCAGCCGAACAAATCAGGTCCGAACAGACACGAACTTAAAATAAAATGAATTACGCTGGTGAACGGGTGAGAGATGAATGGCGAGAATCGGCCTATGTCTGGCATTAGCAGCTCTCCTTTACATATTTCCAGGCCAACATTCATCTCTCATATGGCCGATACATGTAGAATGATACAAATAAAAGATAAATAGAGAGATGTATACTGAGAGAGAAGATAACTTCACAATGAGTCCATGAAGAGAGGGAGAAAACGAGGGAGGGAGCGAGGGAACATAGAGGGAAAGGGATGAGGTCTGGTATTAGAGAGGAGATGACGGTGAAGCTAGGCAGTGAGTAGACGATGGTGATGAGGTCTGTGCAAGGATAGTTCAAATCATGTTTGAGGGGAAAGGAGGGTTGTGCATGGAAAAGGAAAAGAAATGGATAGTGTGGTGTTTGGGCAGATTGGGAAGAGGAGGATGTGCTTGAGAAAAATCTGGATGTGTACATAGAAGGGATGTGGAACGAGTAAGTATGGATGTGGTAATTGTTGGAATAATGGCTAGAGAACCCACTATTTTGGCCATCTTTGGACCAAACTAAAAGTGGGACCCACTTATTATTTTAGGTGGTAATACATGGGAATGTAATCTACTCCATGAGTAGATTAAAGACATGTATTGGGTTGCTCTAATCCATTAAGGAGTGAATGAGAAATTACCTCCTAAACTCTACTACTTGAACATGTTAAACATGGAAAGAAAAGGAAGCGATAAACTTGCTTCCAACATTGCTTGAGAGCAAAACATTTCTTTGGTATAAATATGTTTACCTTAGTGGTATAAGATGAGCCCCAAGGGGCATCCCACTTTTGTGGAGGAGGGAGGACGTAGACCTATGTTGGGTCACCACCACACACGCGCGCCCCGTCCCGCCCCGACCCGAACCGGGCCGGGCCGAGCCTGGGCTTGGGCTTGGGCTTCACGCGCGGGTCGGGCCTGGCTCGGCCCACTACCCGTTTACAATTTTTTGGAGAAATTTTATTTAATAAAATTTCCTTTTTGCAAATGGGGTGTGTGTCTAAAGTGGTGTGTCCTTTCATTTGTGAAAGGGTGTGTCCAGCCCAAGAGGTGTGTCCAAAGAAGAGATACATCTGTTCATTGAACAGTCACTGTTCTGAACAGATGCAGCCCCATTGAAGAGACCTAAAGTAGGCTATAAATAATGCATCTTGTCTTCCCATTTTTGACCATCCAATCACTGCTGCCTGTTGCACCATTTCGAGTCTGCATAGTCAAGAAGAGAGAGTTCTGTAGCACTTCTGGTTCGACTGACACACAGTTTGCAGTGCTGCTACTGTGTGTGTTCGATCATTGTATCCTGGGAGACAGATGCTACTGAAGCCCGTTAGCACCATTGCGGGGGCGAATTTTATCTTAAGGACATAGTGTTAAACACTAGCCTTGATCAATCTTCTTCTGCGAATTCCTGAGTTTCGTAAGTTCAACAAAGAAGTACTGTTTTCTGCCTTCATACAGTAAGTGATTTCCATTTCTAGATTACTTTCTGTAATTTGGTTTCTCTGTTGATTGCTTCACTGTTTGCGAGGATCTGTTTCCTAAATACTGAATTATTAATCTGTGTACTCGGAACAACAGTAATAACAACTCTCTTTCTTTAGGCCAACCAATTTGAAGGTTAGGCTTAAGGAATATCCGGCTCTGCTCCATTCTCTTTTGTGGGGGCCCAGACATTTAGGCTATTGGCGTTGGATATGGATATGAGGGCCCTCACTCCTTACTATTACAGCACTGTGCACAATATTGTGAGAGTAAGGGTGTCGGCCCTCATATTTATGCTGTTGGTATTGGATAAATGTGAGGGCCCCTACCCTTACTCTCACAGTACCATGAGAATCACTCTCAAGACAGTAAATCATTTGATTAACATTTGTTTCCGACATATCTTCTAATGAATGAGATTGACCTTTTGTAAATATATAAAATAAAATATGAATAATTCTCATATATATGTATCAATTTCATATAAACAAACAAGCTTATTTGACAGTGAATGTCTTACACTACACCAATTCTTAAATCATGCATTTGAAATTCTCCAAATTGGCATAATATCATTATTTTATAGTAAAGATTTCAAATTAAGATAATCTTAATTAAAATCCACAAGAGAATAATTTAACATGTCGGGGTTTAGCAATTTAAGGCATTTGCAATTTTTGACAAATTTTAGAAATCAAACATTCAAGCCATTAAACTTGCTTATTTCTCCTTTTTCAGCCAGTGATTGCCTCACTCTTTTGGTGGTTGGATTGAAATGGCCTTCTTGGCACATTCTTTTAATCCCTCGTATAAGTTTTCTGACAGGTTTAGGGCTTGTGATTTCTAGATTGGTCTACTCAATCAAACAAGTCAAAAGTGTGCAATAATAATAACTATGCAGCGGAAATAAAAACTCAACAAGCATATTTCACAAGAACACCGAATATAACGTGAAAAACCCTAACCGGGTAATAAAAAACCACCGATCCGAACTTGATCAACAATCAAACACTATGAATCTCGCAATTACAAGAAACTCCGATTTCCTTCCCAGATATCCCCTATCTAAAGACTGAAGTTATATTCTGTCGCTTCACGCTTCAACGACTTCACACCGTTGATTGCAACAGACTCAATCCAACGCTTGACTCCTCAAATCTTCTACGCAAGAAGATGATCTTATACAAGGGATGCAAAAGAACGTGGCTCTCTAGAGTACTTGGCAGCACAACTCCTTCATAAATCTCTGGAGAAGATTTCTCTCAATTAAATCTGTAACTCAGAACTTTGAGAGGTGAGGTTTGTGTTTAGAATAACCATTGAGTCCTTTAAATAGCCCTTAGGTCGTCCTTAAAATTGCTTAACTTGATTAGGATTAAAACAAGCAGTTTGGGTACAATTAAAAAGATGTTTCTAATTAAACTTGGACTCTCCCGCCTTGTTCGCTCGAGCGGACCTTTCATCCTCTCGAGAGGATGAGGTTCTGTCTTAGCGCAAAAAGGCTCTGTCAGGCGCGTCTGGCTATTCTGACTGTGTTCGCTCTAGCAAACTCCATGCTGGATGATCTGGAAATTCAGCACTTTTTCTTTCAGCTTTCTTCTTTTAATTCTTTCAGACTTTCTTTTTAGAGTCCTTCCAATCTTCTATCTTCAGAGTCTTTTTCTAAATAAAGAGTATAACTCAATGGACCCCAGTGTTTTGTCCAACCCATGAATTAGCCAATTAGTAAAAACCTAACATTTTCGTAGCCTAAAAATCTGCCCAACTGCCACCCAAGTCTGGGTTGCATTTGGTAATTCTGACCATTTTTTTATATGCCCAGGGATTTAGGCTTTTGTGTATGTGTGTGAGCGTTTATGGTTGTAATTTGCTGGGAAGTACCTCTCACCTTTGGCAATTTACTATTAAACTAAAAGTAATATAAAGCATCAAATTTAGAGAGAATAAAATATAAGGGGGGTTATTATGGTAATTTATCTTTAGTTGGATGGAAAAAAGGGAGGCTTTACATTGCTTTCACTAACATAGTAAATTGCCAAATGTTCATGGATTGCATGAAGTAAACATCTAAAGATCCTCATGGGACCTACTTGCATGCAACAATGGAAGGGCAGTGTGATGGAAAGGTCTCATTATGAATTTTTTTTTTTGGGTCAAAATCATATGAACTAGATGACCACAATAATTGATTTAAAGGGCTTAAAGTTTTTCTTAATTACAGTTCCTTTAAAATAAGAAAAGAAAAACTCAATCTAATGATCAATGTAATCTAGATTAGTGTCAACCTTGGTCAATGCTAATCATCCATGGGTACTCAACGCAAGGGGGTTACATGGATCATGGATGGTCCCACATCATAGTAAAAATGCTACCTCTCACATAAGCTACATGAGAGGTAGTTTTTATTTGTTTATTTTTTTTATTATGAAATTCCATCCAACGATTAATATAAATTCATATTAGTGCCAAACTCGGTTGAGTAACAAATTCACAAGAGACTAGTGAGTGTGCGCATTTCGATTGATAACGGGGTCCCACGATGCGATAAAAAACATATCACACAAGTTGTCTGAGAGTTAACTTTTTTAAGAAACTCAATCCACCAGTCGATATAGTCTAGATTAATGTCAAATTTGTGTGCGTGTGTGCGCGTGTGGCAATTCATGCGGGCAGTGAATACGAATGATTTCATTGATCACCGGGACCCCATGTCGTAGTAAAAGTTACCTCCTCCTGCAAGCCACGAGAGATACCTCTACAGAAAGATATGCTATGGATGTATTTGTTTCATGCATATGAATTATCATGAACTCCAATGCTTGTACTCCTAAAATTGGTTTTAGAAAAAGAAGAAACAAAGATGAATATCCAAAAATAATCACCACATAATCTCCCCCCTAATAGGCTTGGAGTCAAAGGGAGATAAGAAATGAATAACTGGACATCATCCACAATAATTCAAATATTGGGGTACATTTAATAATAGGCAGGGAATTTATAAAATTGAGAATTCATCACTTCCCCTTGAACAAGAATTCCTCACTCAAGACTTTTATAGCCAAGGATTTCATAATTATATTGATGTGTATCGATGCATATAGCTGCCAAAAGTTGGTATAAGTATGCGAATTATATATATACATACATATATATATATATATATATATCAAGAGAATCTTCCAAATCATATGGGGAGGTTAGACCTGAAAACCCTAAAAAATAAGGATTTTCCAATGGCGCAAATGCCCTAGAATTCTACGCCCACCAAATGTGAGTATTCCACGGCATTGTGGAAAACTTACAAGGAATCCTCAAGGATGTGATGGCCGGACCTGGACAAGATTCCAAATGAATAAAGTATTATAAACCTATCCATATAGACCCTGGCCTCTACCTTGATGGCTTCATGAGTGACATTTCAGGACCAGTTTGGCAACTCTACTAATAGAGTCAATTGAAGTAAAGTTCATTTTGAAGAAAAAATAAAATATAAGTTGGTTATGATGACATTTTATTTTTGGGGAATGTTCATATGCATCTTTCCCTCACGATAGAGTGAGGGATACTCCCATTTTTGCACATGAAAAGTGCATTTTGTACCTCACCCTATGTACTTAAAAAGTACATTTTGTACTTGGAAATATCAAAAAATGAAAGTGTCCGTCACCCTATGGTGAGGGAAAGATGCATATGAATGTTCCCATTTATTTTTAGTTGTTTGTTATGTAATCTTTTTGACTTTTTGTATGAGAAAGTGGATTATTTTTTGTAATTTAGTGGATAAAGGTAATGCTAATGCTTTTTGACTTTTTTTGAAAAAGATGGAGGAAATTTTGATTTAAAATATTTTTTATTTGACATATAATCTGAAAAATGGAAGCTTTACTTGACTTTTACTGTGCTAGTAAAATGCCAAACTAGCCCGAAAAGGAGTCCATCATAGGAGAGTGATATTTCAAGGAGTCTAGATCCATGTAGTACACGTTGGGAACTCTATCATGGAGTCCACATAGTTACAATCTTGACCTTTCAATATGAATAAATCCCGTATATATATATTTTCAAATTTCACTTTTGTTTTAGAGTGGTGATCCCACACATGAGAGAAGTGTCTAATCATATGATCAATCTTAATCTCAAGGTGAAATAGGTTCCAATTAAAGGATATATCATGAGATGGGATGGTCCCCATTATCGCTATGTGGAACCCAAGAAGAGTTTCCAGCACATACGGTTCATGTTTGGTAGTTTTATGAGTCAAGTCAAGTCAAGTTAAGTCATCTTACACATCAAATCAAAATCACTTTTTACCAAAATTTCTTCTTCTAATAAAAAGTCAAAAAATAATTACATTTATTAACTAAAAGATAAAAAAACTCTATTTTCCATACCAAAAGTCAACAAAATTCGAACACAAACAACTAAAAATAAAATATCATTATAACCCACTACATATTTTATTCATAACCCACTACATATTTTATTCATACTTTTTATTTCACTTCACTCCACTTTGTTTTTAAAAGTAAAATGCCAATCGTTTAATATAGCAACAGGGATCGTCTGGCTGGCCGGGCTCATCTATATTCGGGGTCGGAATCCTGGTCTCGCCTGAATTACAGCTGGAAGTGACTGAGTCAGACTGACAAGTGTATTTCAATCACCAGATATGTGTATAAATTTCTTATTATTATAATTTGGAGGGTGGAGCGTGCTAAGAATCATCCGAATTCCGAACACCCAAGAGGCGCATGTAAAAGACTAGTGTGTATATATATATGGGACCAGCTCCCCTAAGCTGAAGCTTAGGGGAGGTTTCAGCTGAAACGTGCGCCAGAAGCGTGTATGATGAGTTCCGTTTCAAGTCAAACATTCGGGCCCGCTCTTTTTTTTTTCGTTTCCGCCTTTTATGACCTAAACGATCTCTCTCTCTCCCTCTCCACTCTATGTTTCAGCAAAAGAGTTCTCTCTCGCCGGATCTCCCTCTCTCGCCTATCTCTCTCGCCGGATCTCCCTCTCTCATCTCTCTCTCTCGCCGGATTTTTGATCCTTCAGCCCATTTCTCTCTCCCTCTCTCGTCTCTCGACCGCTGCTGAGACTGCACTTCCAGATCTGAAGGCGTCGGAGCTTGCACATATTTCTCCCGGACGCTTCTGTCGCTGCAGAGAACATCGTGTGGGATGAGTGAGAGGGAAGTCAACAGTTTTTTCAAGGGCCCGCTCGTTTTTTGATTTTCCCCCCCTTGGACAACCTAATCCACATCTCTCTCTCTTCTCTCTTCTCTCTTCTTTCTTCTCGCCGGTGCTGCCTCCATCGTCTCGTCTCTCTCTCCTCAAGCACCTCGACCTGTCGCAGAACAGTATCGGGGGAGAAATACCCAAAAGCCTCAAGAACTTGCAGAGATTGCAGTATCTGGCCCTTTATGAGAATTCCATTGGTGGGGTGATTCCATAATCTCTGTTTCAGCTTCCTTTTTTGGTAGAGGCTTACCTTAATGGAAATGGGTTTTCGGGTTCGATCCCTTTTGATGTAGGAAACATGAGCAAGATTCAATCCCTTCTGATGTAGGAAACATGAGCAAGATTCAATCTTTGTGGCTGAATGATAACCATTTGTCTGGAATTCTTCCGAATTCAATTGGGAATTGTAGTGAATTGAAGGAGTTGTACCTGTCTGGGCCAATTCCGCTGGAGATTAGGAAATGCAGACCATTGGTTGATTTTCAGGCTTATAAGAACCAGCTAACAGGGGTTATTCCAAATGAATTGGGCATGCTGAGTAAGTTACAGACACTAGTTTGTTCACGAACCATTTGGAGGGAGAAGTTACAAGAGGGATTTGGAAAATCAGGACAATTGAGATTCTTCTTCTTTATAACAACAATCTCTCTGGTTAGATTCCAACAGAGACAGTAAACAGCAGACCAAGATGTAACAGTTAATAAACAGGGTATTTTCTCTTCATCTTTGATCTCCTCCATCATCTTGAATACATCAAATTCTAAGAACACATAAACATGCCCACTGAATCAACAATTATAAATCTGAATACAGCCCCACCAATTATAGCAGATTACAAAAAGAAAATATGGTTGATGCAAAACAGCTCCGATTACAACAGATTTCAACAAGATTCCATATTCCCCTATACAAAAAGGTCATGCACAATACAAAGAATGGCTAAACAGAAAAAAAAAAAAAAGGAAAAACAATGGATAGAAAGAAAGAAAGAATTATGATGTCGTGGACTACTTGAAGTGAGAAACTTCCCAAAAACTGTTATGGAGTAGGAATTCCCAAAAAGGTCCGTGGATGCTCTAAGGTGCTTGCTGCTGAATTTTTCCTCCACCTTGTCAACCTTGATGATTCTCTCACAGTCTGCAACAGTTGGGGAAAAAATGACTCTTCCGTTCGCTGGTTCAAGTCAGAGAGAGGAGCGAGAGAGAGAGAGAGAGAGAGAGAGAGAATGGCGATCCCGTCGCCGATTCAGGTCAGAGAGAGAGGTGAGACAGAGAGTTTCGTTGAGAGAGAGAGAGGTTCGCTGAGAGAGCTAGGCGAGAGATGTCGTTGGTTCAGGTAGAGATAAGGGCGAGAAAGAGAGAGAGATTTGCTGATAGAGAGGCGAGACAGAGAGCTTCGCTGAGAACTTCGAGCTAGGCGAGAGAGAGAGAGAGAGAGAGCCGACAGAGAGCTCGATGGTGATTTCCTGTGGGTTTTGGCAGAGAAAGAAAACAAACAGCTGGGTGTTAGAAGGGGGGAACTGAAATAAAAGAGCGGGCCAGAGAGATTGAAACGGAAATGAACGCACACGGACAAATGGCACGTTTAAGCTGAAACCTCCCCTAAGCTTCAGCTTAGGGGAGCCGGTCCCTATATATATATATATATGGCCAAGGCTCCCCCAAGCTCGAGCTTAGGGAGAAAATTTCGTAAGCTCGTGCTTGTGGAGCCCACCTTTGGTCCAAATACATGACCCCTTTAAATTGCACATGTCCACCAATTTTCGGTAAGATCCGAATTTATTGGACCGTTGGATTGACTATATATCAATCCGAATGGATTGTTGACCATTAAACTCTTGGGCCCATATGGAGATGATAGAAATTACGGTTGGGGTTGATTTTTTGCAGGGAGGAAAATCTTAGGGAGTCCTTGAAACTCCCCCCACCCTCATCCCCATGTGGGTCCCCAAGTTGGCCCCACCACACACTTGAGCTTACCTTATCCTAAGTTTGAGCTTAGGGGAGCTGGCATATATATATATATAAGTCAACGGGAGCTCACTGCCTTGCAGTACACAGTAAGTGATATGTCATTCTTTTCATAATCTGATCTCCCTATTGAAATGTCAAGCATTAGCTAGGGTACTAACTGTAGTACTCCCCCCCCCCCCCCCCCCCCCCCCCCCCCCCCCCCCCCACACACACACACACACACAGCTTTTATCTATTTCCAGGGGTGGTTTTCCATTTCCCATGCCCTCCTGCTCTTTCCCACAAACGGTTCTTAGTTCTTACTGCATGTGGCCAATAGTGGGGTTCTTTTCCTTCACCTTACTATATATAGAAGATATTGTTTGTGCTGGACTTGGCAATTAGTTGTTTGGTGGTGCAGCTGTAAGTCCCTACCAAAAAACCCCACTAGAGATTTGGTGTTCTTCAATGGGCTGCTATTGCATTTTCTAGCTAGGCCTTTTTTTTGCTCTCTTTTTTTTTCCCTTTTTACAAATAATATGGGCTGGATTTTGCATTCTATCTCTTCTCCATGCCAGATATAGAATCTTGGTGCCGTGGTCAATACAGTAGGTTCTTGCAAGTGAGGGTTGCTAGACTGTAGTTTTAGGGTTTAGGGCGATATCTTGATGCCTAATATGGATATGTATTGTTGGCTGGTGCAAGTCTAATGATAACCCACCATGGCTTAATTTGTCTCCTAATATGGATATGTATTGTTGGCTGGTGCAAGTCTAATGATAACCCACCATGGCTTAATTTGTCTCTTTCCATTAGTTGGTTCATGCAGAGGGCCATTTATATCCCTGCCAGTCGGAGCGTAACTTGACCGAGGCGACTTGACTCGTTTCAATGAATATTTTAGCTCATTGCAGTCATGGTCACCAGGGTCCATTTTGGGGATGGGTAGGTTTAGGGGCATTGGCCCCCACTTTTTTCCTTTTTTTTCTTTTTGTTTGTGTTTCACTCTGGATTTCTCGTGTGATTAAGCAAAAGTGGGTGTCAAATGTCCAAGGGATTATCTTGTGATCCAAAAAAGAAACACGGTTCTATTCATATTTTTCCACAGCTTTCTTGAACTTAGATAGGAAGTTGAGCAACGAGGGGCTCCTTCCAGGCTCAAGAAAGCTGTGGGAAAACATGGGTAGATGCAAAATGATTTTTATGGTTTCTTCGATCCCCTGTTCGGGCAGCTCTCTGTTTCTCTCGTCTCTCTATCTCTATCTCTATCTCATGCGCACAGGTATCATTTACTTCGCACTTTCTAAAGTTTTTTTTTTTTTTTTACAGTGTGATTGATTTAGATTGGTGTTTTCTGCTTTCCAGATTTGGGTTCAACTATAGTACAACTACCACATTTTTTATTGAATGAGATTTGGAATCTGAACATTTCCAAACATGTGTGCCTGGATTTAATCTCGGTCTTTTAGAACACAAACTTTTAATTTGTACGGACTCATCCACCTTACTTACAATAGGAGGCCTACAAGCGAGCAAATATATATATATATAGGGAATGTTTATATGTAAGTGATGGATACTTCCTTTTTGTACATGAAAAGTGCATTTTGTACCTCACTCTATGTACTTAGAAAATACATTTTGTATTTGAAAATTTTTAAAAAGGGAAGTTTCCATCACCCTATGGTGAGGGAAAGATGCATATGAATGTTCCCATATATATAATAGTCATTGCCCGTACATGAAGGCAAGGCGCACCACATTTTGAGCACATCTAAATATGGGGAAAACCAAACCCACATCGCCCATAATTTAACAAATTTAATCCAAAATTTTCATGTGGCCCATCGGATCAATCAGCTTCCAATCAAGCTCGGCCGAATTTTTTTGTTAAGGTAAAACAACCCAGCCAATTGGATCATTGTTTAACCATCATTGAAAACCAGAGTGGCCCACTACTATAAGCAGTTTAGTTCAATTGCATGAAAGTCACGTTTGCATTTGCTACCAAAACAATCCAAGCTAGCTCAGATTTCACAATCCGTGAAAAAACAGCGTATATATGTGAAGGGGCAAACTGGTAAGTTGTGGGTCCAAATTTCATACCGTTCAATCACTCAATTGCAATCATAGCCGTGTGTTTAATCATATCTTTACTTGCATGGAAGTTTTGAAAAGATAATTGCACGTTTCGTAATTTCACAGAAAACCAAGGGCACTCCCATATCCTCTTGGAAAAGATAATGGCACGTTTCGTAATTTCACAGAAAACCAAGGGCACTTCCATATCGTCTTGGAAAAGAAAATGGCACGTTTCGTAATTTCACAGAAAATCAAGGGCACTCCCATATCCTCTTGTCCTTTGTAATAGGATCTTAAATATCTTTTCAGTAGGGGTGCACATCGGGCCGAGTCCCGGGTTATCGGGCCGGGTTTGGCCAGACCCGATAATTTTTAAGAGGTGAATGATCCGACCGATAACCCTGTTAAAAATTTTCGGGTTATCAGGTTTCAGGCCACCCAGGTTATCGGGCTATCGGGTTCGGACTGGGTTAAACCCGGTTGCCCGGTTAAAAAATTGGGTTTTGTGGAGATATGTTGAACTGAATGCTCTGGAACTGACTTCAGATATTGATTGGATACATCTGGTTCGTCTCTTCCAAATTTGAACCTTCGTTAAGATCTGCATCGGAATCAGTACTGCAGCAGAAGCAAGTCGGAGATCCTTCTTCCTCTCCACAACGAAATTCCAGAACCCCTCCGAGTCCATTCGCTTGCAGAAGGAGCACATGGAATTGACTTGAGAAGAGCAGCCTGGTCGGCAGGATCAGAAAGATCGGGGGGTTCATGGAAGGTGACGATGGCGGCGGCTTTGAGGAGGTGTTGACGGAGCCGTCGATGGAGAGCTCGCGGCGGTTGAGGGTTTCTAGGGTTTGGTTGGTGGAGTGGTGGAGGGATTGGAGGTTGTGGTGGATGGCTTGGGATTTGGAGAGGAGGTCTTGTTCGAGGGAGGAGAAGTGGGAGGAGAGGTCTTTCCAGAGGAGAGTGCAGGTGGTGAGAAGGGAGGAAGGCCCCATCGTACATTTTGGGACCATCTTTCTGCAGCACATACAAACTCTCATCAGAATCCTACTCAAATTCTAAAATTCTAAGGGAAGGAATCAAATGGAATCATGGATTTACAATTGAAAAAATGTACCTCTTCTTGGACAATACTATGTATTCATCTTCCCTGAAAGAGTGAAAGTAGTCCCATTTGAGTTCTCGATGTGGGGGCTTCCACTAATCGAGTGGGGAGAATCTGTTGGCTCGGTCTCTCCCTCACAGCCTCTTGACATCAGCATGTTAATTGCTTTGCTTATGGAAGATAGGATGCTCTGAGTTAGAAATTCAATAGCAGTAGATGGGCTATGAATGCTTTGCAGCTGTTTCGCATGCTCGTACCCTTGCATTAGCTCATTAATCACTCGTTTTCTCTCCCAAACTCCAGTGTTCTCCATCTCTTATAAACAGAAAATACTTTCAGAAGAGAATTGCAGAGACTAAGGCTGAAAAGGGGTGTGTTGGAGTTTTGAGATGGCAAAGGTTTCAGTTCATATCTATATGAAGAAATTGAATTTGGAATTTGGAAGACAAGTAAATGAGAGAAACCCAAGAGAGAAGGAAGCAAATCTCATTTGATTTCAAGCTTCAAAACTGATACAACTAGACACTATGGATGTGGGTTTTCACTGCAGAGCAGCTAAAACTATGAAATGGGTCACTTAGATCAGAACAAGACTGGACTCTGCTTTTCCAATTGATCGAAGCTGGATTGGATTGGATTTGGGTTTTGATTTGGTGGTATAGGAGCGTTTGGAGGGCAGATTGCGGTTGGGGAACACCCCATCGTGTCACAATTGCAGTGCAGATGAGAGTGAAATGAGAGAGGGGAAGAAGCCCTAAGTTGTTAGGGGAGAAGGGAAAGGGAAAGGTATTTGGGATGTCCCACATCGAACATTTACGAAGTGAAGCATAGGAAAAAGTCTATAAAATGACATAAAAGGCCAGTTGTAATTAGTTATATTATTTTATTATGGTTACCAATCGGGTTATCGGGTGACCTGATAATCTGACAATCTTGAATTCAGTGACCCGAAATTCGGTCCTATTAAGAATTTATCCGGTTGGGTTTGACCCGGACCAATATGAAATGTTTCGGACCTGCTCGATAAGCATCGGGTCGGTCCGGGTCTAGAAGTCGGGTGAACACCTCTACTTTTCAGTATCCAAGGATTATGATCATCCTTCGTGGATGTATTAGTATTTAGAGAAAACTACCAGCACGGTAGTGACCAGAACTCTACTCCATACTTATTCTTCAAAATGCCAACAAAGTCATAAACCTTGTGATGGTCTGGAAGGACCTTGGAGAACTCTCCTTCTCCATGCATCTCTTCACCCAAGCAATTAGCTTGCTTGGGCACTCATTCTTTACGCTGAAATTGCCATCAGTCACATACGTTCTCCATGCATCTCTTCACCCAAGCAATTAGCTTGCTTGGGCACTCATTCTTTATGCTGAAATTGCCATCAGTCACATACGTGTAGAACCAGCATGCAAATGGAACAAGCACTACATCCACATACTCCAACCTCTTGCCACTGTAAAATGGTTGGTCTTCGAGTTGTCCTTCACCCACACATATAAAAAACAGTAACATAGAGTTCTGGTTAGTTTTGGTACAGAAAACCAGCAATTGCAGATTATGAAGGTCGAAGAAGATGCAGATTTGACAAATTAGCGATGACGTCGTCGCTAACTCTCTATATTAAGCGTCGTCAAATCTGCATCTTCTCCAACCTTCATCATCTACAATTGCTGGTTTTCTATACCGAAATGAAACAAAACAGAACTCTCCCTCAACATTGAATATTCCTTGTAGAGGTTGTTGATCTCCATTAACGAAGTAGGCATAGCACAGCTTGACCTTCTTTCATGTGTTATCTACCATAGAGCCCGAGTTTCATGTTTACTTTTCGAGAAAAGTTCATTAGGGCTTTGATAAATAGTTTATTCATTTCATTATCTTTGTTGTATGATTATTTTTGGGTGGCTAAATCATCAAGGTAAGGACCTTTTGAGGAAGGAAGAAAGGAAACAGCCAGAGAAAGGGGAAAAATGATAAGGAGGAAGAAGGTGAAAATGGGGTTTCTGGCAATTTGTATTCGTTATCGACGTCGTCACACGTTTAAATCTTTAATATAAAAAAAGGAAAGTGGTCATGGGGAACCATTTTCATACCATATTGACTAGTGGCCTGTTTTTTCGGTTAGGGGCCATCTAGGATCTTTTTTTTGGTAATTTCCTCTAGTATTTATTATCGTGTACGAGGGTATCCCTGTTATCATCAAGTGGTTTAGTAGAAGGCAACACATGACTCCCTGTTATCATCAAGTGGTTTAGTAGAAGGCAACACATGACTCATGGCCTGAGTCTGAATCACACACATGCGCAAAGGTTGGCACGTCTGTATCACACGCATACTACTCAAGATTGGCATCTCTCGACTCTTGTCCGGTAGGTGAACCTCGACTCTTGTCCGGTATGATCTTTTTTTTTTTTTTTTCTGGGTTGGAATGTTGGATGATGCTTCTAGCTTGTCATCTGGAAACACTGAACCTACCTTGTTTACTCCTTAACATGTCCAAATCCAGTGGGCCAAGAAACATATGTATTAAATACCAACCCACTGTGAGTATCGTCAGGGGTACATGTGAGGCATACCATTTTAATTCCAAGATGGCTCCAAATATAATGGATGGACTTATAATCACTTGTAAATGTGAAACACCCAAATGATTAAAAAGTAGAAATTCACAAAGCCCCATTAATGAGATGGAAAACATGGAATGGCTAGGATGAGGTAAGTTGCATCCATTATTCCTAGTGAGGTTAACTTACTTTGGTTATTGGGCCCAGAATCTAATGGCATTGAGCAGAGCTTCATACCAAACTAGCTGTTTATTTATCCAGGAACTGTGAATTATATGGGCTAGCCCCGCGTTGATCGAGGGTTGGATTGAGACCTAGTAGGGATGGGTTCCCAGGCCCATTCTGGCATTCAATATAGATTTTTTAAGATGGCAATGCTCGGTTCAAATGGCCAACCCCCTTGGCCAGGTTTGCTCCTAGTTCTCATAGGGACATAGGGTAGTGTCTGGGTTTAGAGACTTTAACGAGAGTTTTATTTAGGCATTTTATGCTAAACAATTCTCATATGAAATAACCTTTCACTGGGCCCACTACCTTGAACTGTTCATCAAACGAAGCATGATTTTTTGTTTTTCTACAGGGTTTTTTTTTTTACTTAGAACAAGAACGTTACTTGTCGACAAACAAAACAAGATTCTCTCTTATTATATTGTTGAGGAAAATTATGAAGATGATGGGCAAACGTTCCTGCGTCAAACATACTTTAAAATATTTACGGCAAGATAGGCAACTCAGCCTCTGTTTTTTTTTTTTTTTTTTTTACTCGTCGGGTTACACCAAAACAGGTCAGGTTAATCTGAGTTGTCCACTGGTAGAAGACCAACCAGTAATCAAACTGTGTTTAAAATGGCCCAGATAATCCCAGCACGCACCCAATGTGGGCCAATCTGACCAGCATAACCCCCATCTAAGTCACCCATTTAAATCAATCTGACCCAACCCAACATGCAAGAGTTTGAAATTGAAAATAGCCCAGTCCATTTCAAGTACTTTGGCTACATTTAAATTTAGTTGCAAGAAAACGAAAGCCCAAGGGCACACAAATTTAAACACCAAACGGTTGAAATCTACCCTAACCCGACCCATTTTAATAAGAAAATTTACATTTAAATATGATATATGATCAACCCTAATCTGACCCGATTTACTGTAGGCCAGATTTATGCAACCCATGGCCGACCCCTATAAGATTTGGTCAACTTATGCAGGAAGGGTTAGTGGGTCGAATCAGATTTTCACATCCTGTTGAAATGGCTGTCAACTTCTAGTAGTAAAAGATTAGCGGCACTATATGCTGTGATGTCTGAACCCACTAAAAATGTGACCCAATCAAAGTACAATCACAAGCCTCATGCTTAGCAGCGAATGCCAGTTTATCAATTCTCATTTTCATCCACATAAATTTTACATTTCTAAATTCTGGGTATAATTTAAAATAGTAAATTGACTTCGCTGCTCCAAAGCATTATATTATCCTAATCTTCTCAACGTTGGCAATTCTGCTTCCATTACTTAAATTTTTAGATAAAATTAAGAAGAGAGAGAGAACAAGCACAAAGAAGCACACTGGAAATGTTATTACATATCATGATAAGACTCGAAAGTTCTAAACAAAGAAAGATTGTCATTCAAGTTTACCCAAAAACAACAAACACAAAGAAGTAACTAGCCATCTGTCTTCACCAACAGCAGGAATGGGACTTACCATATGGAGAAATGACATGAGAGGAGAGCACCAACGTCGTCGACTCACTGTGGTGCTGGAAGAATCTTCCCCGAGCATGTACCAAATCCAACATTGTAACCGTTACCCTGAAAACCTCATCGAGTTTAAAAAAAAAAAAAAAAAAGTGGGATGCAGTTTGAGCTCAATCTAGAGACAGAAAAAAAAAATGCAAGTCATCTAGAAGAAAAAAAGGGATTTATCGTTCAGTTCTGTTCTCCTTGTTAAAGTATCCAAGCATCTAGAAATGAGTGCAAGTCAATAAGTATTTGACGTCAATCTACCCTCCCGCAAATAAGGCGGGAGATGTATCAGCTCAACAGTACAGAAACTAGGTGGTTAAATATTTTGGCAACATAAATGGTAGCTGGGAAAAGTGTGCATGTGAAGTTTGGGATTGGAAATCACATGAGATGGGAATAAAGGGATGCAGCTTTCAGTCATTTTTTTCTCTCTGAAAAGGTGACCGTAAATTTCAGTCTTTTCAGCTCCATCAAGATTTATTTGGGGCTAAAAAGTTGGGGAAAAGGGCATTTCACCAAATAAAGTTTCGATTCTGTGTCACTGTCACCCTCTCAGCACACCATGGGATGAGAATTATTCAAACTGAACAATTGATCATATAAGTAGGGGTATAGCCAACGCTCCCTAGGTCATGGGCACAAATAGTTGCACCACTCAGCACACCTAGGATCCATTTGGCTCCACCCTAAACCCTACTGAAATACAGGTAAATAGGGTGCATTTTTTTCAAATAAAAAAGCGCACAGTTGAAATAAAAGTATCTTCCTGCTATTTCTTTGGCTGGAGCAAAGAAAACTTTCAAGAAAATGTACTAGTGAATCCAAACATCTTTCCAAAGGTATTATCCTAAAATGAAGTACATTCAGGGGGAAAAAGCATAGTTGAATCGACCCAAGAACAAAGAAAAAACTCATCCCAAATTGATTCTCTCTTGTAGACAATTTTTATGCTGCATCTCGATATTTAATTGCAGTGTTTTCAAAAACCAAGCTGGAGGCAAACAGTTTGATTGGATGGTTTGGACCCTAACTGGTTTTGACTGCTAATACAATTGATCCATGACACCATAATTAGAAAACATAATAATTAATAAAAAAATCTGAAATCTTTTTTTTTTTTTTTTTGTGTGTGTGTTGTGTGTGTATAGTTTCGAAATCAGTTAAAACAGTCGAAACTCAAAACTGAATTCTTTAATCATTGAATGATCTTGATCTTTTCTTTAACCATATGAATGGTTTAAGTTTGGACTAAACCATTGAACAGGTGGTCTAGTCTGGTTATTACTAGATACTGCATTATGTGCTCAATAGCCATTTTTCTGGATTATTTCTATTATTCTTAGCAATAGAAGAAATGGGTGATGAAATGATGAATCAAATGAATAAAAATGATTATAAAATTCCAATCAATGAAATTCCAAAGGGAATAACCCTAAGGGGTAGCTCAATTGGCCTAGGACCACGATTTGCACCCGGAGGTTGTAGGTTCGAAACTGTACTACCACACTAGGGCCACAGGAAAATTTCACCCAGCTTTCTCTCCTGAGCCCGTAGGGATTATTCTGGCCCAAAGGACTGGGAAACCTGCATTATAAAAAAAAATCCAAAGGGCATCCAATGAATAGACGATCTAGATGCATCATCAGGTGAACAATCAACCCAATGAAAGGTACTTGACAATAGGCTGACAATGGGTTAGGTCCAGCTCAAACTGGGTCTGATCCATAACTAAAAAGGCCATGCAATCAGGTCTAAGCCTGACCCCATAACCAGTGGACGAATTAGTTGGCCAAAAACATATTAATGAGCCCCAAGGTGAAGCCCAAACCCAGCTCTAGGAGATACACAACTTCTATCGGGCAAAAGATGGTTGGTTGAACTAAAACTCATGATACATTCATTTTTATTTTTATTTTTAGGAACTGAAGATTCCTAATATGATTTTTTAAAATATATACATAATATTATTATATGCTTGTCTTGCCTAGTCAACAGAAAATAACATCTATAAAAAAAAAAGAAAAAAAAAGAGAGAATATAACAGCATGATTGCAGCTAAAGTTGTCTAAGAGCAGTAGTTTATGAAATAAGAACCTTGCAACACCCAGTAAAGGTGATTTCATCTCCATCTTCTAGAAATTTATGGACTGAAGCATTTAAGGACAGCGGCTTTTGCCCATTCCATGTTAGCTCTAGCAAACATCCGAAAGACTCTGGATCCTAATAAAGCAGGCAAGAAACAATATCAACTATAAAGAAAAGTGAATGGTCATAAAAAGGTCATTACCCAGTGCGGGTCCTACCGAAGTAGGGTCCTGGGAGGGTCCAGACTAGAGAGTAAAGACAAACCTAACCTTTGGCAATTTTGCACAAAGTGGCTGCTCGCAGGTCTTGAACCTGCGTTATCATGCATGGCACCCAAGACTTTTACCATTGCACCAAAGCAATGACCCCAAATAAAGTGAGTGATAAAAGAAAAATAAAAGATTAGAAATCACATCCATGTTATATTATTCACTAATGGAAGTATGACTAATCTTACAGGCCCACTTATGGTCCCAGTTCCAAGCAGATCACCAGGCCTTAAATTGCAACCATTGATTGTATGGTGTGCAACTTGTTGAGTCAATGTCCAGTATCTGTAATCCAGGCAATATAAACGTTTCATAGATGATGTTATTAAAGCAGTTTAGATCACACTAATAATCTTAATATAAAGGGAAGCAAAATATCTTTATAGATGGGATGAGGGTAAGATGACGCTGATGATAAACACAACGAGAGCTCAGGAAACGAAGATGATGACAGCAACCACGATAAAAGCATATGGTCCTTGTAGGCAAGTTAATTAGCCAACTAAAGGTTTTTTGAACTGTTAGAGATCCATTCATTGAACAACGATAAAAGTATGCATATAGTGTTGTTTTCTCAATTGCCTTTCTCAAATATTTGTGGTTTTAGAGACAATGCACCCTCTTAAAATAGACAGCTGTCCTGTTGAGCCATAAGCAGCTCACTTTTTAGCCATAAGCCATAGCCAAGATTCCCCCACCATATTTTCAAGATCATAGCCAGTGAAGTCACGAACAGATCTAAATGAAAAAAGGGTAGAATGGCAGGTGGTATACAGAACATATTACATCTGTGCACTGCATGTGCTCCTCCTCAACTTCTTTCTCCCCTTCTCTTTATTTAACTCTGCACTCTCCTCTCTGCTCTTATTAAAGAATCTCCTAGCATAGGCATAATATGTAGATCCCACTCCTTTACATCAGAGAACCGAGAACATTTGTTCATGCACAAGACATAAAGAAGCAAGCATTCCATCCTCTCAGAGTTCTCGACTCTGTTTGCCAAGATGAATAAAGGGGAAGCTTGCATTCCTTCCTCTGTGTTCTCTTCTACTCTCTTTTTGTGATGAATAAAAATTTCTTTAGTTTTCACTTCCTCAACAGCAATTAGCTTATGAAATGATAAGAATAAGCTCCATCTTTTTAGACAGCAAATAAAGCTCCCTCCCTCCCTCCCTCCCTCAAGCTACATAAACACATAATTTTGACAATTAATGTGATGTAGCAAAAACCCATGGCCCCCATGGGTCCACCAGTCTGTGGTCCCAGCCCATCTATCTCAACCCAGTCCACTGGGTCCAGCCCATCCATTTTATGTTTTATTTTATTTAGCGATATTTCATTGTTTATATCTTTTTATTTATTTAAGATGGAACGTTTTAATCTCAACCGTAGCATTGTTTAGATGGTTGAGATTAGATCTAGTTTTAGTTTTTTCCTATATAAAGCATTTTAATGCCTCTTTTGAGATAAGACTTTGATTAATGAAAAAGATTGTGAGTGTCTTGCACTCTTCTGCTCTCCAAAATCTCAATCTACCCTGCCCCGCATCACGATCTGCCGTCCACATCATAATGTCTCTGGATGTGAAGCTGGACTTACCATTTAATTTTTTTTTTAAAATGCTGCATCTAGAAGAGTTGAAAGACCCAGTATTGGAAAGAATTTTAGCTGAATAGACAACATGCATGCTTGAGGTTGAATGGACCTACCTCTTAGTCTATACTTTTGTTGTGATTAGAGATGAACTATAAACCGCATTAGCTACTGAATGGATCACACAACCAAGGATGAAAATAGCGGTAGCGGAGGGCGTAGAAGCCCGCTGCGAAACCGCTACGAAGCAGGCGATACGTAGCGTAGCGGGGATACGTAGGCGATTTGAAAAAATCGCCCAAAAAATCTGAAAAAAAATTTAGAAAATCCAGAAAATTGTAAAATGAAAGCATATGTGGTTCTTTTACAAAAGTAAGTAAGAAAAGGGGGCGTAGAGGTGCCTTCAACATATGAAGTCCTGCATCGCTGTATAAATAGAAAATAATATTAATGATTAGTTTTTTCACATGTATTCATGTTAACTTATTTCTAGTTAGAGTGAAATTTGATTGAGCTCTATTTTCAGGTAGAATGAAATTTGGCTAAGGCATTGATTTTAATTAAGTAATATTTGGCTAAGACATAACTTTCTTATTTTTATATTTAGCCTCATTGTGGAGCCCATCAATGACTAAAGTATTCAAGTGCTTTAGTTTTTATTTGTTCTGGGTCATTTAATTTTTATTGATACCTTTCAAAGGGTCCATAAGTGCCCTAATGAAATAAAAGATGGGTCCATAAGTGCCCTAATGAAATAAAAGATGGGTCCATTTAATTTTATTTATGCCTTTTTAAAGGACCCATAAGTGCCCTCTAATGAAATAAAAAAGGGGTCCATTTAGTTTTTATTCATAACTTTCATAGGGCCCATAAGTGCCCTCTAAAAGAAGGGTACATTTAATTTTTATTTATAACTTTCACAAGGCCCATAAGTTTCCTCTTAAAAGAGGGGGGCACATTTAATTTTTATTTACAACTTTCAAAGGCCCATAAGTGCATCCTAAAACAGAAATTTCATAAGGGCCCTTTAAGTGCTTAAGGGCCCATTGTGCTCACTTAAATGAAATAAATCAAGGGCAGCGTGCCCTATTTCTTTTCCCAAAATGAAGTCGACGAAAATCGAGAAAAGCGGGAGAGGGGAGAGGAAAAGGAGAAGAAGGAGGAGGAAGGAGGAGGAAGAAGAAGAATAACTCCGCTGCGCAACGCTATTGCTGCCCTGCCGCTACACTGCTGCTGCTACGAAGCTGCTGGTGCACGGGTATGTCTTCTGCTGCTCTGCAACTCATTTTTTTTTTTTTCTTTTATCCTTTCTTCCTCTGTCTCCCTTTTTTTTTCTTTTCCTGTTGTTTGTTCAAACTGTGATTAGCCATTTAAAAAAAAAAAAAAGTAGCAGCAGTGAAGAAAAAAGAGGAAGAAGGGTTTTTTTTTTCCGATTGGTGGGGTTTTGAAAACCAGCCGATACGTGGCGGCGCTACGTGAAAGTGGCGGCCGTATTGGCCGCTACGCATGTGTAGCGGCCGCTACGGGCCGCCACAGTTGCGAACGGCGATATTTTCCATAAAGCGTAGCGGTGTCCACCGCTACGCCTGATTTTGCGGCCGATATGCTACGTATCGGCCGCTATTTTCATCCTTGCACACAACCAGAACCAGAGCACTAGTGTGTAGTTTCTTTACGCAATAAAGCATATGCGTGCATTGCTCTATGGCTGGATAATAATAATAATAAAAGGAGGTATCAACCCCAAATCATATAAGGAAGGCAACAAGTCGTGTACCCCCTTTTTTTGGGGGATAAATGACAATTTATGTACCGTTGCAATGCATAAGTGTATATTACTGGCTTAATGATTGGCTTTACTCTTAATGAACTCTATTAATCAGAAATGGTTAGAAGAGTATATTATTGGTCCAAGTGATGCCTATAAAATATAGCATATGTGAGAAAAAGACTCTACAAGTATGATAAGAAAATGGTTCGGCATCAATCATCTTACAGGTGATTAAAGTTACTTCTTGTGACAACAGATGACTGTTTCTGTCCAGCAGGTTTGATATGGACCTTGCAGCAAAAAAACATTCAGGTCAGTGCGGGAGTAAGATGTTACCACCATTCCTATTTTACAGTTAGCACATCAGCCATCTGTTTGACCACATTGTCCACAGGTGTTGGTGGCTAACAAGCATCATGCTGCCTGTATGTGCATTGAGACTTTTGTATGTCCATTTTGAATGTGCATGTTTAATCTTGTGCAGTTGTGTGAAATCCCTCTTTATGAACTTATGCATGATGTGCTTGGTACAAAAGTGTCTTCAAGTAAAAATAAAATAAGACGCGGTTATCGCTTGCAATGACCCACATTTCCCCCTTAGGTTTTAGATATGAGTGGAAAAAACATTGGGATTACCCAGAATAGAGCAGAAACTTGTGGGTTGCACTGTGCCAGATGAGGGGAAGTGTGAGTCACACAGTGCTTAAATGGAAAAGTGAACTGAAGAACTTAGTGTCCTCAATTAATTACAACAGGCAAGAGGAAGGTGAAAGTTGTTAAGGAGAAGGAAATAGTGGAGTTTATGAAAATGTCGTGTGTCAATGTGACAGAAAGGAAAAGTAAACAGAGAAGAGTTTTAATGTGTCGATGTAACAGCATGAGTCTCCTTTTTATAGAAAAGATTTGTTACAAGGTCAGGATCAAGGAAACTAAATCCAATATATTACAATAAACAGAAACCATCCTTTCTTCCTATCTCAACAGAAACTATACTATCTCAATTCAAGATTACAACTATCCAGAACCATCCAACTCTAGGCCCATGGATCAGGTCATGAACCCATTCGGCTCAGGTCCAATTACGAGGCCCAATATGGGACCCAAGTATGTTTACTTTACAAAAGTTGCAATGCTAATGCACAGAGGATAATATGAGTTTAATCAGTCTCAAATGGAGACCATCAATTAGGAATGCTAGGGGCTTGCAAGAAATTCAAAAGAGATGAAAGCTTGTTGCTAATTTAATAAGGTCTACCGGAAAAGGAGTTCCAAAGATTGAGCTTCTTGGATATGGTAAGAGACTGGTCGGTGGCAATAAATCAACCAGATGAGAGTTGAGGGAGAGAAGATGTCAACCCCCTCAGAAGGGCTTTTGAAGATTAGTATTGATGGGAGTAATTGTGGGCTCATAAGGACAACCTTATGAAAATGACCAAGGGGAGTTGATATTATTTTTTCTCCAAACCTGCTAGGTCGAGCAATTTCAATTGAGAAGAATCTATGGTTGTTGGGGAAAGAAAGGCCAAAAATGTTGATTGGTGAGTGTAAGAAAAATCATGAGAACCTTCGAGATCCTACTTTTTGCTCAATTAAATTTCTATGGTGTTCCCCTTTTCTCATGTTGAAGGGTAAGCTATTAGGAGGGGTATTCACTTGCCCAGTCAGGAGTGGGGAGACATGATATTAATGTTAAGTAGTTGTTTGTGCAGTTTCCTATCACCAATTGGTTTTGGGATTACTGGCTAGTAGCTTTGTGATGGTATCAGAGACGGAGGTAGCGAGTTCGAAACTACGCATGGCAACCATGCCCCATGCCAGCGTTTTGTGTTTGTGCGGGCGCAAATGCGCAAGTCAAGAAGGCCTCATGCCGCGTTCTGGGTGTGTGCTTCGGTTCCGGGCAGTGTCCCGCCCGAGAAGGAAAAGGGAAGGGGGGGGGGGGGGGGGGGGGGGGGGGGTGTTAAGTAGTTGTTTTGGTTTTGGGATTACTGGCTAGCAACTTTGTCAATTAATCATATTATAAAGGGTCCGCTTTTGGTGCTTGGACCTTCCAAAGTTGTTTTGAGTTGTTCCCATCATCTTGATGGATCAACTCATGTCTTTGTTTGTCTTCTCATTATCCATAGCAGTAACATTTTTTCATTTCCAGAAAGAGAACGCACCTCTAAAGGAATATCATAGCTCTTGGACTTCTTTTCCGCCAGATATGGCAATGGATGAGGCTCCTGCAGTTTATAACCATCAGTAGCAAATTCCTTCAATGTAAAAGAGATATACTCACAAATGCCTCCTAAACTTAAAAGTTTATACAGATCACATATTAAGTTAAATGAAACAGAACAAAAGCATTTCCACGAAAACATTCAGTTATAAACTAGATCCTGGGATGGTTAAGAAATTCAGCCACCTGTTTAGGAGCATCACAAGCAAAAGGTTCAAGAGCATCTAGAGTGACAATCCAAGGGGATAATGTTGTGCCTGCAAGCACCCAAGATTCAACATACGAATTGGATCACATATATTCATATCTCGAAAATTTTCTCCTGTGCATGCTCTGCAGAAGCATGCATCCAGACCGCACCAAAGGCGGCACCTCACTGAATAAAACTAGGTCCCACGTGATGAACGGCACCGATGCACAGTGCGCAGGAGAAAACCCACCATACATATTATATGAGAAAGAGAGAGAGAGATCACCAAAACTCTTTCCAAGAAAAGGCCCAAGCGGCACATATTCCCATGCCTGTATATCTCTTGCTGTCAAAACACACATAGTTAATGTGATATCCACAATTAGATCCAAGTGGAAAAGTCCAACACTTTGACAAAACAATGATTACCACTCCAATCATTCATCAGTACAAGTCCGAAAATGTGATCTTCTGCTCTATTAACATCCACAGGTTTGCCCAAATCATTTCCTGGACCAACTACAGCAGCCTGCAAGCAACAATAAAATAATGAACACTCCAATGAATTTAAGTATTGCACCAATAGCAAAAAATTGCAACAAAAAGCAAGGTTACAAAATTTCCAACAATGTGCAATGTATCAACGTCGTCTGCATAGCAAGATGGTTTTCAATTACCATCTAGCAGGGTAAAAAAATGCTACTCAGGTGAAGAAACAGACCACAACAACTGTGGAACCATCCATTTGCTCTCAATCAGTTGCTGCTGCAACAGCAATGTCAATAGTTGGTCCCAACTCGTTACTGCTGCACCAGCATTGTCAATAGTTGGTCCCAACTGGTTACTGCTGCAACATCAACCATCAGCACTCAACCAGCTACTACGGTAACTGTGATGACAACTTTTGGCCCTCAACCAGCTACTGCCTCATGGTTTGTAAAGTACAGAAAGAATTGTATTTGTTATAAAGGTTTTGTTGGCTGCCTTGGATAATATTTCTTTCACTGTCTGGGAGAAAAGCCATGTGTTTAATGGATTTCATTGTCTTCAAATCTCCTGCTTATTCATTCTTGTATGGTATCCTTGATTTTATTTATTTATATTTATTATTATTATTTGTTTAGATCCATGTACTATTGAGGTATTTATTGTGGTTTTTTTATAATGAGCACCTATACAGGTTGAATCTGTTGTCCAGTGAACCTGTCCGTTTGCAGTGGACCCACCAACGGACCATGCATTATGTTTCTGATCAACAGTTGTGACCAGTCACTCGAAAAATGGATGCAGATGATGACATTCATTGTGGATAGTATGTTGGGATTAGCCTCACAAGACACAATATTTAGGGAAGTCTCAATTTTTTTGGATCACTTTTCCTCACAGTTTATCTTTCAGCCGCTAATTATTTTGATCAATGATAATTCTCTGAAAGAGAAGATAAATTGTAAGAAGATATTTGGTGGAAAATTCCGGGTGCTCTCATTGAGGTCCTCCCTTTTTATATCTATTGTATGAGGTATTTACAGTAAATGTTGATTGATTACAGCAGTGATTATCCCCTTAATTGGGGCAATTTGAATCTAATTATAATCTACTAGATTAATATACAGTATAGTGTACACGTGCTGCATTGTCATCTGTAGTTCTCTGCCTTTGGCAGTCCACATGATTATCTCTAATAATCACGAGGGGGGGAAATTATGACAGTACACTAGAAGAAACTGATTTAGTCAAGTGGAAGAGTAGAGCTCACAAAAGCAAATTTAAATAGATGAGTTATGCAATGGTGAAAATAAGCATGATGAATCCTTGACAAGTCAAAGTGCGACATAAACAACACCTCATATTATAGATAGAGACTAGAGAGTATATCCCATCCATGCTAACTCGTAGGGGGAGAGAGAAATATTTGGTGTTTTGGTCATAGCTTTATTATAGTTGTACAGTAATACTCTCTTAGAAAATCTTTGATGGGATAAGGCCCTAATGATGATGATGATCGATGATCGTCTAAATCAAGTACTATTTATTTATCCTGCTTTTTTTAAAATGGTAACATGACTAGAACCCGCAACCTTGTGTTGCGACACACTGAGCACTTTCCAGCTTTGCCCTGGACTCTTGTCAAATCAAGTACTGTTTATGCCTGTGCTTTTTTTTTTTTGCTCTTGTTCAATCCAGGTGCTAAAATGGATATAGTTTGTCCAGTCTTTTTTTCTGGCGTGGGGAGGGTGTGAAGGGGGTAAAGAGAAATGTTATTAAACAAAAACAAGAGAGTCAAGGATGAGGAAAGAAACAAAGGCATCACTTAATGACACCACAGCACTGAATCCAGCATCTCCAATGATCAGACACAAAATACCAGGCAAACTTGTTAGAAGAAAGAAAACATGAGATAACCCTTAGACAATCCTTCTTCATTTAGACTGCTAATTGGTTGAGCCCTTCCTTGAGTGGCATAGTTTAATATAACGACCGTTATGAAACGGTAACGGCCTATACCTTCACGATTTTTACAATATAACAGTCATAACAGTCACGGTGTCAAAAATAGTGAAAATAACAATCCATAACGGCCGATATTTAGAAAATAACGGTAAAAATGTCGGCCGGCAATGATTTTTTTTTTTTTTTAATTTTCTTTTCTTCTTTTTCATTTCTTTCTTTTCCAAACTATTTGTGGAGCTTCTCAAGACTATGTTAGAGCTTCCTAAGCTTATTTTTTCAATAAAAACTCAAGTGATTTGAAAGATTTCGTGGATTCTCATATAATGGTTTCTTCCCTTCGCAACCACAATACCCTTATGTTCATACTTTGATGTTTTAATTAATTAATTAAACTTGATGTAGTAGTAAATGTTACTTGAAAGTTGAAATTCGGGCACAATTTAGTTGGTTATTGCATAATTGAGTATTGTACATCTATACTATTACTAGTAGTTTCTTCACTTTAAGTGTGTAACACTAATGAGTAGTTCAAAATTATGGTTGCAATGCATACTGTAAAATTTATGATATTTGGACTTATTTTAATATATACACGTAAGCCTATTTAATTCATAGCAGTCTTTATAAGTATAAGACAGCGATATAGGATGTAATGACTTAGAGGGGGACCGATATTTTGTTTTAAAGTGTTTACTAATGGAGTAAGATATTGCTTTCTAGCATTTTAGAATATTATGGATTTTTTGGATATTTTTTCAAATTTTTTCGGGGGTAAAATAAAAATTAGCGCCGCGATGACCGCCATACGACGCGATGACTGCGACCGCAATTTTGAACCATGTTGAGTGGTGACTGCCATGAAATCTTTTTAATTGAAATGATCCCCATCAGTAAAGTAACATGCCCAATGATCCCACAATAATAGCATGGTTCCAAAATTTCTTTTGAATGTAAACAGTCCCATGATTGAGAGCATTCATAAAAACAGTAAAAATTGCTAATCATCAAATGTTTCGAAATGTAAATTGTTAATTCTATACATTTTCATGTAAAAGTTACGTCATTAGCAAAAACCCTGATGGACATACACCTTGACCATGAGATGAATGGTATTTTTAAATACATTGGAAAATTAGAGAGAGAGAGAGAGAGAGAGAGAGAGAGAGAGAGAGAGAGAGAGAGAGAGAGGTGGGGTTGTCAGAAGATAGGGATGTCATAAAAAAACCCAAAAATAAGTTTCTTGTGATTTTAAATATCACTGATCACGAATGTTACTATTTAAAATAGATTAAAGCCTAACCATTTCAAGCTCAAAATCCAGCTTCTGCGAAGGTCCAAAATATGGTGGAGAATTGCCAATGGGAGGACCTTGACCCCTGGCAATCAGAAGAGATAAAACAACACAAAATAAGATCTAGAAAGCCAAGAAGCTACTGAATAAAATGAGACAAAATTGGACGAGCAGACATCAGAACCATTTCCAGTGATAAGCTAGCAGAAAAGAGCAAAATCAGATAAGCAGATGGCACAGTGTGATATCTATGTGATGGATTAGCAATAAAGACAATAATCAGTATCAACTTGACAAAGAGATTAAGGTGTTGTACGTAAATCTAGAGTTCCAAGTTCCAACCTTGGTCTATGCTAGTTTCAAAAACCATATTTCTGTTCTCAATGGTTAGCTCAGAAACTCTTTCCCAGGACCCGGCAACCTTTTTATGAGAGATGTGCATCTAAATTTTGAAAAGTAACTCAAGATAGGCAAAAAATAAACATAATTCTCAAAACTTTAGAACCAACTTTACTTTCAAAACATCAAATAGTTCACTTAATTCATCAAATGCTCAAATTTGTATTTCTAATGTACTTTTCTTTTAGGAAAAAAGAAGAAGAAAATACTTTGATTTCCGTCACTTCTAAGGCAAGGTGGCAGTTGGTTATTTCAGTTACAAGTCTACAATTTCAGTTGTAGACACAAAAAAGAACAGTTGGCCACATAAATCTCTGCATAACTGAAATGATTTAAAAATTGGTTGCAAACCTGGGAGGCCAAGACTCACAACATATGGAGTTGTGGTTGCTGTTTTGGTTTACAATATAAAAAAAAATTAATAGATATGTCCTATTCTTTGGTTTTCCTTCAAAGACAATCTATGGAGGTTTAACAGAATCAGAGACTGGGAGGTGCAAATTCAAAATATCAAGGTAATCCTTGGGTGGCTTGAAGTGTTGTCTATGCTCAATCAATTACAGTAGAATTAACTGGGCCCCAGATTGATTGCCATGAAATGGAATACTTCGCGGATTTGTTTGGCTGTTGGATGGGAAGCCTTCTTTTATCAATGTCTTCTTTTTTAGGGTAAACCTTCTATAGATCTTTGGATTCAATGATGGAAAGTTTTGAAAGGAAATTGTCAACTTGAAAAAAAGAGATTTTGGTAGATGTTCAAGACTGTAAGTACCATTTGGTTGGAAAAATGGGCTGCCGGACTATAACAAAAGGTGGGTTGGGAATTTATTCTATTAAGAGAATGCAAGGATGAAAATAGCGGTGGCAGTGGGCCGCTACGAAGTGGGGGCTACCTAGCGTAGCGGGGCTACGTAGCGATGTAACGGTGCGATTTTTTCAAATCGCACAAAAAATCTGAAGAAAATCCAGAAAATTGTAAAATGAAAGAAAATGTGTTTCTTTTGCAAAAGTAAGAAAAGGGGTGTAGCGGTGCCCTCAATATATGAGGTCCTGTATCGCTGTATAAATAGAAAATAACAGTAATGATTAGTTTTTCTTCACATGTATTCGTGCAGATTCTATATTTCTAATTAGAGTGAAATTTGATTGAGCCCTATTTACCTATTTCTAATTAGAGTGAAATTTGGCTAGGCCTATTCCCAATTAAAATGAAAATGGCCTATTAGAGTGAAATTTGGCTAGGATCAATTTACTATTAGAGTGAAATTTGGCTAGGATCAATTTTCTATTAGATTGAAATTTGGCTAGGCCTATTCCCGATTAAAATGAGAAGGGCCTAATTTCTATTAGAGTGAAATTGGCTGGGATCAATTTTCTAGTAGAGTGAAATTGGCTAGGGTCAATTTTCTATTAGAGTAAAATTTTGGTAGGCCTATTCCCGATTAAAATGAGTATGAGCCTATTTTTTATTAGAATGAAGTTTGGCTATGATCTATTTTCAATTAATGAAAAATCATAGATAGACATAAGATGTGACTTTTATTTATTTATTTTTAATTTAATAGGCAGAGCTCATTGTGCAGCCCACCCAACAAGACTTTTTTTTTAGTAGGTGGGCCTCATTGTGTAGCCCACCAAACAATCTTTTTAAGGGCTTTAAGTTAAAAGAAAAAAGAGAAAAAGAAAAGTATGGCCCACCACGTTGCTTCAGTGAAAGTGAAAGGAAAGGACGCCTCTTAAAGAGGCTCCAAAGTCCAAACCCATTTTCATTGCTTCACAGTGAAAAACACGAGAGGGAAAGAGGAGGGAGAAAAAAAATGGAGGGGAAGGAGGAGGAGGAGGAGAGGGGGAGCAACCAACGCCGACGTGCATAGGTCGACGGGAAGGAGCAACACATTTTTGGCGATGTCAACACACAGCGACGAGTTTGGCGATGAGTCGATGACGACCAAGGCAGCACACAGGTACTCCCCTCCTCCCTTCTCCTCCTCCTCTGTCTTCTTCTTATTTTCATTTTTTTTCACCTGAAAGCAAACAGCAAGGGGTTAGGGTTTTTTTTTTTTCAAAATTGGGATTTTACTATTCATTGTATCCCTCCTAACTTGTGTAGCGGCCGATACATTTATATATCGGTGTTGTGGCGGCCCGTAGTTGCGAACGGCGATAATTTCCAAATAGCATAGCGGGCAGTGCCGCTACTCCCGATTTATAGTGTAGCG
Source organism: Litsea cubeba (assembly GCA_012931725.1). NCBI lineage: Eukaryota > Viridiplantae > Streptophyta > Magnoliopsida > Laurales > Lauraceae > Litsea > Litsea cubeba. Next base: position 65,776,569 of record CM022950.1, on the reverse strand, counting down.
GCCGCTTTTTTTATCCTTGAGAGAATGGATAAAGGACTGCTTGAAAACTGGTTGTGTAGAGTCAGTAATGACGATAATGGGTTGTGACATGCTATTTTGATCAACAGGTACCAAATTGAAAATGATGGAGGATATTCTAGATACCTGCCCAAATGCATCTTGAATGTGGAGAGCAGTTAGTTAGTTACAACATTTTGTGGTCAGTTTCTCCCTCATGTTCAATATAAGCGTGTTAAGGGCAATCAGATTCATTTTCAGACCAATCCTTGGTGTGGTAGTACTAGATTGGCTAATCCATTTCATTCTCTCTCTTCTATTTCCGAGGACGTGGGTGTAAACTGCAAAGGCTTCAGATTATATGGAAAGATTTGGTGACTCTATTCTATGGAATCCTATTTTGAGGAGAAATTTGCGGGATGAGGAGATTAAAGTACTTGAGGCCTTAATGGATTATTTAAAATTAGCTTTATATAATTTGTGGGATGAGGAGGTTGAAGTACTTGAGACATTAATGAATTATTTAAAATCAGGTTTATATTCCATACTTTGGAAAAGATTTTAGGCTATGGTAAAACGGAAAAAATGGTCAGTTTCTGTCAAACTCCATGATCAATTGATAGCAACAAGAGGATAATGAGGTTTTGCTTTTTATTGGGAACTTAAGAGTTCCTCCAAGAAGTTAGGGGGATTCCATTCGGAGGAAGTGGAATGGTCCTTGGTGCTTAGGAGGGGATTGGAACGCGGTTAGATTCCCCTCCGAGAAGTTAGAGGGCAGATCCATAACCTCAGATATTGTGGGCTTCTCAGAGTGGATAAATAAGCATTCTCTAATTGACCTGCATCTTGGGAGTTCTAATTTCACTTGGTCAAATCATCAATCATCTCCCGCTATGTAGCATCTGGACTGGTTCCTTCTCTCCTGCGATTGGTTTAATCTATTTCCCGAAGCCTGCCAATTTGCCCTCCCAAATCCCATCTCCGATCACTGCCCCATTCTTCTTGACACTTTATGTGAAAGATGGGGCCTGGCACCTTTCCGCTTCGAATTAATGTGGCTGGACGAACCAAACTTCTCTACTCTTCTCAGGAAGTGGTGGCGAGATGCCGAAGTTGGGCGTTGGGCAGGTTTCAGATTAGCCTCCAAACTTAAAAACTTCAAAGTTAAAATAAAGGAGTGCGTCAAGCAGAACTTTGGTGACGTGCAAGCGGTTAATGCTGAAATTTTGGAAGAGATTCAAAGTCTAGACATAAAGGAACAATCTCAAGTCCTATCTGAGGTAAAGATAGCTAGAAGGCCTTTCTTAAAAGAGAAATATGTAGTTAAGGTAAGGGAGGAAGAGATCAAATGGAAGCAGCGATGCAGGTGCATGTGGCTTAAGAGGGGGACAAAAATACTGAATTCTTTCATAGTTTGGCTTCGAACAGAAAGAGAAGCAACAAGATTTCTTATCCCATGGACAGTAATAGAAGACAAGTCGACCGAGCGGACATCACCAAACACATTGTGGACTTTTTCAAGAATCTCTACTCTAGAGTGGAATGGGAAAGACCCTCTCCAAATAACTTACCCCTAAATAGCCTAAGCGTTGAAAATGCTACTTGGTTGGAAAGAGGTTTCGAAGAAGAGGAAGTGTGTGCTGCAGTCTTTGACCTCGGGGGAGATAGAGCACCATGATCGGACGGTTTCTTGATTGCTTTCTTCCAGCACTTTTGGGACATCACCAAGGAGGACATCATGAACTTCTTCGGGAATTCCATCAACGGGGCAAGCTTTCGAAGAATATTGGATCGTCCTTTATAACATTAATCGCTAAGAAAAAGGGAGCAGAATACATCAAGGACCTCAGACCAATCAGTCTGATAGGCAGCATCTACAAAATTCCAGCCAAAGTTATGGCGAGTAGATTGCAGAAGGTTATGTCTTCCATTATTTCTCAGTCGCAAGCTGCTTTTTGTGCATGAGAGATAGATCTTAGATGGGGTCCTCATAGCCAAAGAATGTATTCACTCCAGACACAAAGATAAGATGCCAGGTGTCCTATGTAAGCTAGATCTGAAAAGGCCTTCGATAGAGTGGATTGGAGTTTCCTTGCTTGCTTGTTGATGAGAATGGGTTTTGGGGCTAAATGGCGGAGTTGGATCTAGGAGTGCGTCCCATCCGCGAGATATTCCATCCTAATTAATGGAACTCCCATGGGTTTCTTTCAAGCAAAAAGAGGTCTTCATCAAAGCGACCCTCTTTCTCCTTTTCTGTTTGATATTGTTAGTGAAGCCCTTAGTAAAATGATCTCCGTGGCAGGTGAAGTGAATCTCATCTCAGGTTCAGACCGGCAGTTAGTGGCCCAATTATAACTCACCTCCAGTTTGCGGACAATACTGTAATATTTTGTGACACGAAGGACGAGCAAATCAAGAATATTGTGGTCATCCTCAGATGTTTTGAAGCAGTTTCGGGTTTCAAGGTGAATTTCTACAAAAGCGAGGTCATTGACATTTCTATGAGAGATCATCTACTTGAGGAACTTGCTAGCATCATGGGCTGCAAAATCGCCTCTCTTCCCTCATCTTATCTGGGCTTACCGCTTTGCCCTGGTAAAGTTCCTAAAAAAGTATGGAACCCAGTTCTGGAAAGGATGGAGCATAAACTGGCCTCCTGGAAAGCGAAATACCTTGCTTTTGGAGGTAGAGTCGCATTAATAAAGACAGCCTTAGCAAATCTGCCCTTATACTTCATGTCAATCTTCAAATGTCCGACATCAATCATTAAGCGCATAGAAAAACTTCAGCGGGATTTCTTATGGCAGGGCAAATCCAACAAGAAGAGTTTCATCTTGTCAATTGGATCTCCATTTGCAAACCCAAAAAGGATGGTGGTCTGGGCTTTAGGCCATTGGCTCAAATGAATAGATCTCTCTTGGGGAAATGGCTGTGGAGGATAGGAGAGCACATAGTTATCAAAATTCTACGATTCGTATCCCGAATCTTAAAGAAAATGATTCGTATCTATGTAATGAATCCCATTTACAAATGAGTCTTAGGATTCAGGTGTGAATCCTACGATTTGATTCTCGTTTCATCGAATCTTACGATTCAAGCGATTCGACTAAGCGAGAATGGCTACAGCCAATAAGTTAATATTAATAATCTTTTACCTTTGTTCTATCTTTATTCTCTATTTCTTTTATCGCTTGTATCTTAAAAAGGTTATTTAGTAGTTCACGAAACCTCGTAAGAATTTTTTACGTCTTTAATAATGTTTTAAAGATGAATAAAGAACATGCATTTAACTAAAGCATTTGACTGTACGTATAGTGCTTGTCTATATCTTCTTCTTTTTTTTAATCTGTTTTGATTTTTTTTTCATCATGAACACTTCCTTAATTTTAAGAGATATCCTACTGTGTAAGATTGATGGTTTGGATTTTATTTTATTTTTCTATTTTTATTTAAAGATAATAAAAATATATATATATTGATATTTTAATTTTAGTTAACTATTTACACCATTTATTTCATATATTTATATATATTAATATATGTCATGATGTTCTTGATATGATTGTATGATAGACTTACTTGTTATTAAATTTATACTACTATAACTGGAAAAATGGATGGTTATGAATAATTATTTTTTCTTTTCTTTTAATTTTTAATTATTTTTCGTTTTTCTTAGTAAAATAAAAATTCCTACGATTCGCGATTCGATTCGATTCATGGGTATGAACGATTTGCGATACAATTCCGATTTCGAAAACAATGAGAGCACAATAATAATGTGTGGAGGTAGCTCATCTTGGCCAAACACAGAGTGAGAAGAAATGACTAGGACGTCTTGGGACCGTCATATAGACTCTTTGGCATACGGAGAGGCATAATTGCGGATAAGGCCCTCTTTGCTGGTAATATTAGATACAAGATTGGACGAGGGGAAGATGTTTTATTTTGGCTGGATGTTTGGGTGGGGGTTAGACCTCTTGCAGAGGAGTTCTCTTCTCTCTTCAGTTGTGCCTCGAATCAATCAGCAAAAGTCAAAGAATACATGGAAAAGATAAATGATCACATGGTTTGGACTCCAATCTTCAGAAGAGGCCTTCAAGAGGATGAGGGGAGAGCTTATTCATCTCCTCAGGGTTCTGGATCAGGCTTTTGTTCCTAAGGAGGGGCCTGGCCATAGGATCTGGATCCCCTCTAAAGAAGGAGTTTTCACATTTTCCTCCTTTTCGGCTATGTTCGACTCTCCTTCGACCTACAGTCATTTCAACTCTTTATGGAAATCCAAGGTTCCTCCTAGAGTCTTGGGGTTCACATGGTTGGTGCTCCAAGACAGTATCCTCACCTTCGATAACTTTCGCCGCCGCAAAGTGACAGTGGTCAACACCTGCCCCCTTTGTCTGTCAATTGAAGAATCTGTAGACCACATTCTCCTTCAATGCCCAATGGCGTCTGATATCTAGAACTCCTTTCTCCAGTCTTTTGACTTATCCTGGGTTCTCCCTTCATCCATTCGAGATCTCTTCAAAGCCTGGAAGTTTGTGTTTGGCTCCCACAAAAGGAGATTGCTTTGGCGCACCTGTTTTTTTTGCTACAATATGGGCTGTTTGGAAAGAAAGAAACTCAAGGTGTTTTGAAGGAAAATCTTCTCAAGCTACCATTGTTTCCTCTAGATCCAGATTTTTGGCGGCTTCTTGGGTTTCTATTCTTCCGGAGTTTTGGGGCGTGCCCATAGACATTATCCTCCTTAATTGGAGGGAGGTGATATCTTAATTTTTTGGGTGGTTTTGGTTTGCCTTTTTGTACATCTTGTCACTTTGGTTTGGCCCGAGTTTCTTCTTTTGGGTCCTTGTCTTCAGTTTTTCTCTGCTTTCCCGTATATTCCTTTTGTACTATTAAGCTTTTGATTAACACTAGTTATTATTCAAAAAAAAAAAAAGAGTTCCTCCAAGAGTTGAAGTTTTCATATGGGCACGCACCCACCTGGTAGTTGGTGGAGTGGCATAAGATGTGGGTTTGCTCCCCACGTCTCATGTTCGAAACCGCCCCCAGCTTAGCCCAGTGTGCATTTGTGCGGGTTTAGTCGGTGCCACCCGAGGGATTCGTACGGCTCAAAGACCTTAGGGACACCCACATCATCAAAAAGAAGAAGCTTTCATATGCAGCTGTCTTGAACAATTTACTGTTGATAATTTGTGACAGTGTCAAAAGGGATTGTTAATGTGTGAACTGTTACTAAAAAAAATTTGTGTGAACTGTGCAGCTTTTGTTTGAGAAGGGGAGAGGATACAAACCATCTGTTATCCCTTGTCCATTTACCAAGTCAGTTTCGACTTAATTCTTGCAACTGTTCGGAGTTTCTTGGGTTTGGCCAAGAATGTGTAAGGAGTTGGTATTAAATTGGTGGTTTGAATATATTAACCAACACAGCACCATTTGTCGGAGTTGTTCTATGACAGCACTTTGTTGGTCTATTTGGACACATATTCGATGACGAGTCAGATGCAATAAGTGCAGAGGCTATGAAGGCTTGAGCAGAATTAATATCTTGGGTGAAAATCAAAAGGAGTTTTTGGTGTTTTTGCATCCGATGTTTGGAGACATTGGGAGGAAGATGCAAAGTATTTGTTATGTAATTTTGATTGATTTTGGCACTTTAACCTTGTTGGGCTGATCCTTTCTTATAAATTATTCTCTTTTAGAATATTTAAGTAGTCAACATTTCAAATTAAAAAAAAAAAAAGAAACAGAAACATAGATCTAAAAAGAAGATTTCTCTCTCACCTAGGTCGAATAATATCCGTCCCAGAGATAACAATTGATGATGCTCGTCCATGATATGCAATAGGAAGGTGGAACCTGGAAATTGTGCCCCATTATCAAGTTCAATGAACAAAACACATAATATAGAACAGAAGACACAAACCAAAGAATGCAAATAAACCTAAAAGAGTAGCTGCATAAAATAAAACCTAAGCAAATATGTTCTCAAATCATTCAAATCCATGAAGACCTGCTTTTGAGACTTCCTGATGTATTTGAGTTCATTAGATAGCTCAATGCCCAATATCTCATTCAGAAGCACCATTTCCCCTTACCATGTGATTAGATCGGCCAACTCTTTGGCGGATGGTCTAGCTAAACAAGGGGTCGATAGAAGATCTCCTCCGGTGGCTCATATTATGTAATTTTTGTTTGTGTATAATGATCTTATAGCCCTTCCCTTGTTGTTGTTTGGCTTTGTAATGGTGTTCCTTTTTTCTTAATAAATCCATTTTTGTCACCGATAAAAAAAAAAAAACAATATCTCCCAACCTGTGTGCAAGTGCACTAGATATGTCTACTTCCCATTAATAGGAGTAATGGATGCTTTAAAAAAAAGTTAGGTAAAAAAAGGTCATCACCCAGTGCGGTCCCACCGAAGCAGGGTCCTGGGAGGGTCAAGACTGGAGACAAACCTAACCTTTGGGAATTTTGCACAAAGTGGCTGCTCACAGGTCTCAAACCTGCGGTATCATGCATGGCACCTGAGACCTTAACCTTTTTTTTTTTTTTACTTTAAAAAAAAGTTTGTAGTTAGAAAAAATAAGAACTAAGATTCTGCCTAAAACCCACCCATGACAGCATGTTTTTCCAAAATGAGCAGCTTCATCACACATCATATTTCCTCAAAAGAAAATTCTATAGATGAAAAAAAAAAGTAACTGATTTATGATGTAGCAGGACTTGAAAGTAAAAGCATATGAACATCAAAGTGGCGAAACTGAACTACTTCAAAGTTATCATGGGATTTAGTTATCATGGGATTTGGCTTTCTTGCTATAAATATTAATTCCACTAACTGTTGGGAACTTGGGGTTTGTTATGTTTAACCATCCAGGGTTTTTTTTTTTTTATTGGTCAGGTTAAAGTTCTTTCCATCAATCCATTTATCCCAGTGTTAAAAAGAACTAAAAATAAAGAAACATGGGCACTATTATTTTAGAGTGTAGAATCTTTCTCAAATGGTTTGCTTTCTTCCAATATGATAAACAATGCAACATTGAAGACAATGTTGTGAATTTTTGTATTTGCTTTTGCATTTTAAACAAGAAAAACAATGTTCATCTGTGCAATCTATATAGATGGCAACCACAATACAAAGAAAGCTTGATTTAATACTATTGTGTATAGCACCCCAACTGTATGAAATGCCATTGAGTTCCTGTGTGGCACTTTGAAGCATGTGGATCAGAATGCCCACACATAATGTGCCGCACACTCATTATTTTCAATTCTATATAGACACTCCGTGATCGTACCAGTTTTGGGGAATTGGATTCTCTGGCCCGCGAAATATGGTTCCGCAATTCTTTGCATGATGCATGGATGAAAAGAAGTCTGTATAGTCGCCTATTTTAGCAGGTAAAAGCATCTGTACCTTTTCCTGAATGACCAAATATAAAATTAGCATTTTGATATGAATAACTTTAGGGAAGAAATGCTAGAATTAGTGCCACAAAGGTTCTTACCGTTGGTAAAAGTGATTTCTCCCTTAAACTTTTATCATCACGTAATTTTGGCTCTTCAGCTGCATAGTGAAAGAAGCTTGTAACATATTGAGGGAATATCAAAGAAAAATATGTTATGATAGCCTGAAGCTAAGAAATCCCTGTTTCTTCTTTTTATTTGGCAAGTGTTCATATATCATGGAAAAACTCAAGGTATTACATCACAAAAGAGCATGAATCCTTAAGGTTCACTTTTTTAGGGAGCGTATGTGTAACAACAAGAATCTGTGATTGAGAGAAAAACCGCTCCATTTTCCACGTGGCGCAGTTTCTCCATCATTTGTTGCGAGACTTTTCTGCACGGAAAAGCAGAAAAAACTGAATTTCTGTGATTGAGAGGATTTAAATTTACAACGGCGGGGTTAGCATAGCGGGATTCCTCTCTAGCGCAGAAATGGAAATAAACTAGCGCAGAATATTCTCATTACACGAATGGTCCCTTTAAGGAATGACCAAGTTTTGATCCCTCGAGAGTCAAGAAACTGCAAACTTTCCATTCTCTAACTTCTCCACACCATTGAATGTGATGAGACCCAACGTACATGATGGTCCTTTAAAGATCTCTTAAATCGTAAGAATAGAACCCTCTAATTGGCATCCTACAAGTACAAACAGATGGTTCATGTATAACATGGCAATGTTCCAAGAAAAAAAGGCAGAAAGAAGGGAACATTCTTTTTTTCCTTAAAATCTCTGATAATTTATTGGATCCACCAAATACAGTGAGGTGCATAATTTCGACCCTTTAGATCACTGCAACAAATGCCCAAAGACGCTACATATAAACGGAACTGTAAGTCCAAGAAACTGTATCTTTCCTCGAGCTTGGGATCCTACAACACTTGCTATACCACATTACCACCCACACAAGTGACTGCCCTCATTCAAATTATGTTGTTTGCCAACACTCCGTATCATTTTTCCTAACTAAAGCCCCTGAATGATGATAACTCCAATCATACTCAAAAGGAATCCAGACTCTTATCTCCATAAACTAGAATGCATATCATACACAAATAAAATGTTTGAATTGTTCATTCATTAGATAATCATATCCTTAGAAATTTGTGCAATGGGAGAAGGTACAGTAATTATGGATAATGAGCGCAATGGTGGAATTGTCACCCTCATAATAATAATAATAATAATAATAATAATAATAATAGTTCTTAGAAAGTATAGTATGATCAAAGTGGTGAATTTTAAATTCTTTCACAATCTCCATAGTTTGTACTAACAATTTTCTTTTTCTTGTTTTAAAGCAAGATAAAACAGAATAGGAAGAAACCAATATGCTTTTACAAAACAGAAGCTTAGGCATATACCAGACAACAGTTTTTGTATGGTTGAACGAGCCTCCTTCCATGCAGGACGCCCCATTCCCAAGAACATATTAAGAGATGGCTGGCAAGACAAAAAAAAAAGGGGGGAGATTGCATTGCATTAGCGTTTTTTAAGTTGTAACCCACGCTCCCCCAATCAAAAGCTCAAATAAGCATTCTTGTGATCATTAAAAAAAAAAAAAAAGGCCACAGATATAACGTAAACTCCCATTAGAATTAGAATCATCAAGGCTGTTATCAGTCATTCATCGTCGATGGATCAATGAATGGATGTTATCAGTCAGTCAATGGCCCCAAAACACACACACACATACATGCGCATCCACTGACTGCGAAACCATGTAAATGTGTGAGTGAGCCACTCAGAAGAAGGGTGGGGTTTAGATTTAAAATAATCTGTTATCATCATCTGATTATATATCTCCAAAATATGGGACGGGGATGGTTTTGGATTAAAACTAAGCTAGGGAAAACGAAAAGAAAAGAAAAGAAATATATAAATATATATATATATATATATAATTACATAGATACCTACCTGGAGGAAGCATTGGTAGTTGCTTTTGAGGATCGGCCCATCAAAAAGACCAGCAGCGGCGATCACCGAAAGATCGAGGACATAGTCTCCAATGGCCACGCAGGGCCGACAAGAAGAATGAGATTCCCCGCCCTCGCCCTCCACCTCCACCTCCAGATGCCTGAAAACGCCATATGGAAGGTTCTCTAGAGGGAAATGGGACTCTGGACCCACTTCTACGAAAGATTTCAGTGCCATCTCGCTAACTCTCCAAAACTCTCTCACTGAGATTGCACTCTGCTGCACTCAGCCAGGCAAAAAGGGGATAATGAAATGAAGGAAGAAAAACTGTGCAAGGGTGTTTTTTAGATGTAAGGTGTCTCATCGGGGATCCACTATTTATAATAGTAACGACTCACAATTTGAGAATTGAAATTGAGATTATAAAATAATAAAAATAAAATTACATTTACATTTACGCACCCACGGGCCACGGGTCACAGGTCACGTTTGGGTTGGCCCACTTGATACCCGATAGACAAGTCCAAAACCATTGGAACCGAACAGACAAGACGACAAACAGATAGAGAGAGAGACAGACCCCTTTTAAGAGTTTTATTTTATTTTGAATAAAAACTAACAAACCATTTGAGTTGGAGTTTGATTTGGGCCCGTTTCCATATAATTTGGGTATTAATTAAATTAGAGCAAGTGGCCCATTTCATCTAACCCAGAATTCCAACTAACCTGCCTGCAGCTACGGGTTAGGTCCAATTAACTTGAACGGACTTACTACTACTCGGGTTCCGGGGGTGGGTTGGCTTTGTGATCAATGGGTCTGTTCTATTAGCAAACTAAGATTAGTGATTTATCATTTATCAAAATTATTGACAAACCCAACACACACTACAGTCTTGCCTTCCAATATATATATAGTCTTCTTTTAAATTAAATTTTCATCAACCAGGTTGGTAGATTTTAGAATCACGTGCTCATCAACCGTTCAATGACGACGGGAGTTCGTTCTACTCTCGCCAACCAAACTTACAATAGATAGCTGACACATTTCCACTTTGTCAAGTGCAAGGATTGAAAATCTCATGCTGCAAACCTAAGATGCAAGTGTTTGTAGGATATCCAAAGCCCACCAAAAACTACATCCGTAAAAGTGCAAAGAGGATTGAAAAAAAAAAAAAAAAAAAAAAGAATAACTTGATGTGTCCATTGAACCCAACCGAGAACTTTAACCTAACTCACACCAAATGAAAAATCCGTATAGAAAAATCAACTTTCTTTTATCATTTTTTTTATAATCGACGTTAACCTTCATTTTCTGTGTTGAGGGTCGACAGTGACCCTCACTATAACAAGTGAGAGTCGGCGTCGACCCTAAACAAGCATAAACTCTTCATTTTCTTCCTTCTTCTTCTCTTCCCCAAACCCAATCCATGAATTGTACGTACATAATGTGCTGGCGCGTACCTCATATTTTATTTGATAAAACCAGTCACATATCCACGTGATAAGCATGAATTGTCTTTACACATATCATTATTACTCATTGGCTCCAATAGGCACGTCAAATGGGTCGGGCCCGCCAGTCAATGGGTCGTGGCCCGGCACGGCCCGGTCAACGGCACGGTCCATGACGTGGCCCGTGTTGGGCCGAGGCTCCATGGCCCGTTGGCCCGGCCCGCCTAGCACGTGGGCTGGCCCCTACGGCCCGCCCAAAAATGGGTGTTTTTTAAAAAAAATTATCCATTTTACCCCCCTCCAACAGCATTAAATGGTCATATAAGGGGTATTTTGTATCCTTTTCAATTTTACAAAGTCTATAAATACTCTAACCCTCCCATTCTTCTCAGTTGAGTAGGTCGAGTTTGACCGAACCACTTAGGCATGACAAGACTATCAAATATATTGGATTGAAAGTTTCAAGGCAACTTACCAATCCCACGCCCTAAGCTTTTTGTTCATTTAGTTTTGAACCGTTCTTGTGAATTTAAACAACTAGGGTCAAATATAAACTCCACCAAACTTAATACGAGAAAAATTAGACAATATCTAAAAATTAAATGGGTACATTAAATGCTTTTTTAATGATTTAAAAACTTTAAAAATGAAATTTGAAATTGACTTTAAACAATTTGCATTCCTTTAAACCAACTAAAAGTCTTAAAGAGGCTCCAATTTCGGAATTAACTATTTAATGTAGCTTTTCATGTATTGGTTAATCTAATAGTGTACATTAATCAGTTGAAACTTGGAATGTTAACTATTCAATGGAAAGTGTGCAATTGTATCAATAAAAAGTAGGCCACATATAAGTGAAAATCATCTTGATGAAAAGTCTCATACATCACATGTGATCAGTTCTCTTACAAATTTAGATAAATTTAGATCAGATAGGATTTATAAATATGATAATAAATATCCAGATATGATTTATTTATTTTTTTATACTGAGAATCAACTTGACAGTGGAAATAAGCTAGGTTGAGTTGAAACTTGGAGATATCCCATAAATAGTATTGATGTTTGTATTAATGATTGTGAATTTAATAGGTTGGTCTATCGTAGTGTTTTACACCTTTTACATAATTCACGATTTATAAGAGTCAAAGCCATATAAAAAAAATAAAAAAAATCAAACTCTACCCTCTCTCCCTTCGAATGTATGCATGGTAGCACATCAATTACATGAAAAGTTTCCCCCTCTTCGTCAGTTCTACATTGTGAGTGTGGATATATCTTTATTCAATAATGTTGTTAGTTTTTATAAATTATAATAACTTATTATTTTTATTAATCAATTACGTATATTATATATAAATTTGGGTTTAATTTTATTGCATAATGATTATCATAAAAATAAAAGCTTGACCACCATGCTTAATGTACAACACATAAGTATGAAAAAAATAATAATTACAGTATCTACAGTATGAAAATATAGTTACTTTTATAAATACCTCATGGCTAAAGTCTAACTACTTTAGGTTCTCATCCTCATCTAGGGGTGTACACGGATCGGATTGGTGCGGATTGGGCCAAATCCATCACCAATCCGTTACCAACGGATTGACGGATTTTGAATCCGTCACCAATCTGTTGCTGTTAAAATCCGATCCGATCCGATCCGTGGAGGACCGGATCGAATCGGATTAATCCGTTCAATCTAATTTTAAAAGAAAATTATCAAATATGTTATAAAAAATTACATTTTGACCCCTTTTTTTTCTTATTTTAAATTTAGACATCTTAATTTATATTTAGACCCCTTATATTTTTTATTTATATTTAATGCCAACGGATCGGATTGGATTGAATCCGAGGATTGAGGGTGAAATCCGCCACCGATCCGTTGCTAACGGATTACAAAATTTTCAATCCATCACAAATCCGTTTACCTTCGTTTACCTTCGGATCGAATAAAAATTCGCGGATCGGATCGGATTTCTGGATTGACGGATTTTTTGTGCACCCCTATCCTCATCTAAAGTGGTTAGGTTCTCATCCTAATCTAACTAGTAGTTTAATACTCTAAAGTGGTTAGGTTCTCATCCTCATCTAACTAGTTTTAATATTGTTTGGATAAATATTTGTATACGTGGTTATATTTGCCTCTCACATCCCAATGGTTATGAGATCGAGTTCACCTAACACACACATTTTACTTATTTTTAAAAGTACAAACAAGTTATGCAGGTCGGGCCAACCCAACCGGACCCATCTCCAAGCATAAAAAAGGCCAGGCCCGCCGGCCCGGCCCACTCCAGTCCACCCCATTGCGGGTCGTGCCGTGCAGGCCTGGCCCATGGCACGGTCGGACCGAGATTGGGGTGGCAGCACGGCCCGTTTGACATGCCTAGGCTCCAGTTGCACATGTGAGTTGGAATGCTAGCTTGCACGGTGCGTAGCTTGCTAATGCTTGGATTCATTACAATGCTACTGCTAAGTTGTTGAATATAGTTGTATCTTATGAAAATAAACCCTCTTCTAGTAGGAACTATAATCTTTCATATTAAGTTGATTTAATGCAGGTTTTAAAAGATTATGTCATGGTAGGATTCACATGAAGCACAAGGATTTTCGTAAAGAAGCACATAGTTCATTTATGGGAATTCAATTCGACTTTGACAATAAAGGAAGTAGGGAAAAAATTGTACCTAAGAAGAAGAAGAAGAAGAAAGCAAGAAAGTTTATATGGGAGGTGATAACGGTGATTGTTGTTGGTGTTTGGTTGGGTAGGGTTGGTATAGGTTCGGTGATGGTAGTGAAGAGATAGAGAAGACGTCCAATGAAAGAAAGGGTCAATCTCACATCCATAAATAGTGTTTTTCAAATAGGGGCAGGGCCTACGAGGTTCTCATATGAAGAGTTGGCTTCATCTACAAGTAATTTCTCATATGAAAAGAAGTTTGGGCATGGACAGTTTGGAGATGTGTAGAAAGGGTTCTTGATCGATTTAAACATGGTGGTGGCCGTGAAGAAAATCTCTAGGAGATCCAAACAAGGCAAAAGAGTACATAATTGAAGTAAAAGATCTTTAGCCAGTTAAGGCATCATAATCTAGTGCAGCTCGTCGGTTGGTGCCATGATTGAGGAGAGTTCATGTGGGGGGGAAATTTGAATTTATCCTCGGGCCGAGTCTGGATAAGGGTCAACCTGATCTGAACTTCTGTTGGGCCCAATGAATATTAAGAAACGGTAAAATAGCAATTTGATGAGACATAGAGCGACAATAATGGGGTTAATCACGGAATTAAGGCAGCCCATGATGAGACATCAAGGAGGCTTCAATTTGAAGGCCTTGAAGCAAGGAGATCGTGTATAATGAAGAAGAATAACGTGGGAGAAGAAGAGGAAAAGGATCGGGACAAGAAGAGATATAAAAGAAATATGTATATCAGACCAAAGCAAGTAAGAGAATATATAACACAAAATAATTCAATCACATCAAGAGAACATGGGAGAATTACTGACTTTATCATCGGAGAGTCCTCGATCGGACCAACCGATCGAGTCCTCATGAGTCATGATGCTTTCTTTGTGATTCAGACAGGAATTCCTATCCCGTCCAAGAATAAGAAGTAAGCTCTACATTGCCGAGCAGAACTGGTCAGCTCGTCAACCGACCAAACAAATTCAGCACTTACGATTGGTAAGAAGATATGCTCAGGACAACCAGAGACGAAGGAAATCTCATCACCAAGCAAAGCCACTCTGCCCGGCAGCTGATCAATCAAAATCAGACCTTACAATTGGCGCCATCTGTGGGAAAAACGGAGGAGGAAATCATCCACTGACGTTTCTTCTAGCTGATAAATATAGCGGATCAAGAGCTTGGACTTGGATCACAGCACCAAGCTGAACATTTTCAATCTCAAATAGAGGCGACCCAGGCCAACGATTGCGAAAGACGCCCAGGAAGAATCCCATGATAGGCCATCCCGATGATCGAGATGATGAATATGTTGTCTGCACGGACAGTGATCAAACTAACTCCATACCAGATGAAAAAGGACGAATCCTGTCAGAAATACACCGCGCTGGTCCAAGCCATGCTTTGAATTCACCATCTGTGGATAAAATGCGAAAGGGACCCCACCAGAAACAGGGTCATGAACACCAGGCATTAGTTTCATCTCGGGACGTATTAGTCCACCTGGAACAATCATGTAAAGAAGTTATCCGAGACCTGACGCAAGGAATAAAACAACAGAAGGAAAAGCTCAACTGTCTGCTGCTCGAGCTAGAGGCAGCAAAGGAGGCGCAAGGACGTCCCCCAAGTGTGGAAAATCTTCGGAAAGGTTCAGAAACTGCTCATAAAAGCCGAAGAATGAAGCGTCGCGGAAGCACAGATGTACGGGGGCCTAGAAGTTATCATTCCGTGTCGAAGTTTCAGCAAGCCCGACTTAAGCATAGAGCAAGGGATGAAGGAAGCAGGACATTGAGCTCCTTGCCACGAAGAGAGGTAAGGTCTGAAGTCCGAACACGAGGTCCAGACAATACTGCTTTCTTGAGGAAAAAGACAGACACACGGGCGCTAGGTGAAGAAGACGTACAAGGCTTGTTCGAGAGGGCTCTGGAAAATCAAAGACCCCGTCAGGAAACCATGTTTGAGCAAGATACATGGGGAATGAGCAAAGCTTCGTATCTCCTTTTTCAAAGGAAATAGAGAGAGCAGACCCACCTCAACGATTCTCAACTCCTAAGCTGAGGATCTATGATGGCACCTCTGATCCTGCCGACCACGTCCAACATTTCCTGCATTCCATGGCGCTTTGGATCGGAAACGAATCACTAATGTGTAGAGTCTTTCCCTCAAGCTTAGGGGATCTGGCATTAAATTAGTTCTCTCGCCTTAAGCCAGGATCGATACACAGCTTCCAAGAGCTTGCAGCATCTTTCGTCACCCGTTTCGTCACAAACTCCAAGCAACCGAAGGACGTTGGCGCGTTGCTTTCTCTTAAGAAACAAAACTCGAAAAGCTTGAAGGAGTACAATGCTCGTTACTGGCGTCTCCATAATGAAGTGGAGGGAAGTAATGAACAAGTAGCAGTAGCCACCTTTAAATTAGGGCTATCAAAAGAAAGTCAGCTTCGTCAATCGTTGACTAAGCGAACCCCAATCGCGCAAGGAGATTTGATGAAGAGGATCGAAGAATTCATTAAACTAGAAGAGGACATGGGAGCACCTGAACCAAGGACAATACGAGTAGCGGATGAAGGATCCAGAAAAAAGAGACGAAGGGAATTCGGTGAGGTCGCTGATAGGAGGTTGGGTCATGCCGAACCCACAAGAGCAGCCTACGAGGGAATATATACGATCTTCAAAGATCCAATATATAGGATCCTCTCTCAAATAAAAGATAAATCGTTCTTTAAACGACCTCCGAAAACAATCAGTTACCCCGGACGCTGGAACCCAAACCTATGGTGCTCCTACCATCGAGAAAATGGTCATCTAACAGAAAATTGTTGGATGCTCAAGCAACATCTGGAATACCTAGTCAGAGATGGTCATCTGAAGGAATATGTAAAGGAGATGCGCTCGAAGAGGGGTAGAGTGAGCTCAGATCGCAAAGAATTTTAAAAAGCTACAGATGATGAAGGGCCTGTGGGGGTAATAGACGTGGTGCATGGGGCAATAAATCCAGTTGAAGTCACGACCCAGTCTGTCCGAGCACAAAGAAAGATGGTTGCGCATTTGAAGGAGGTGTACCAAGTGGACTCTGGTCCAAGTTTGGTCAGCAAATATGGGCATAGTAAGACGGAGATTTCGTTCTCCGATGAGGACCTACGAGATGTAGTCCAGCCCCACAACGATTCCCTGGTACTAACTCTTCGAATACAAGAGTACGATGTTCGAAGAATGCTCATAGATCCCGGAAGCTCCCCGGAAATAATGTATGCCGAGCTATTTCAAAGGCTCGGTCTGAAGCATTCAGATCTTAAGCCGACCTCAATTCCTTTGTTCGGATTCAACGGCCAGGCAGTACACCCCCTTGGAGTCATAATCGTTCAGGTCAGAGCCGGTCCTGTTCGCCTAAGTGTGGAATTTCTAGTGGTAGATGTACCATCTCCCTATAATGCCATCATGGGGCGAACATGGATCCATTGTATGAGAGCAATACCTTTAACCTTTCACCAAAGGTTACGCTTCCCAACACAGAAGGGGACAATGGAAATTAAAGGAGACTAAGCTGTCTCTAGAAGTTGTCTAGTCGCAGCAATAAAAGGAAAGGCGAAAAGTAGATGATGAGGAATTAGGTCCAGGCAAGAACGCCGACCTTAAATAGCAATCAATTTCAGGTCGGACCGAAGAAGATGAATCATGTGCCGACCTGAACACCCCTGCTGTAGAAAAGCTGAAAAAGATTGCAGTACATGGAGGGAATCCAGAAAGATATTGGATGATTGGCACATCAATGTCCGAGGAAGAATATGAAAGTTTGATTCAATTTATTGATGAGACTTCTGATGTTTTTGCTTGGACTCCATATGAGATGCCCGAGGTCGACCCAACAGTTATCAGCCACAAGCTAGGAGCGGATCCAAAGGCAAAGCCGGTAATGCAGAAACAACAAAAGCTCACGCCAGAACCCCGAACAACGGTTTGTGAAGAGGTTGACAAATTATTGAAAGCAGATGCAATAGAGAAGTCCACAACCCAGAATGGTTGTCTAACACGGTAGTTGTTCCAAAGAGAGACAAAAAAGGGAGAGTATGTGTGAACTTCACTAACCTGAACAAAGCCTGTACAAAAGATGCTTCCCGTTACAAAAAATTGATCAGCTAGTAGATTCCACAGCTGGTCATGGACGACTAAGCTTTTTGGATGCATACCGAGGATACCA
The DNA here is from genome assembly GCA_012931725.1 of Litsea cubeba. NCBI lineage: Eukaryota > Viridiplantae > Streptophyta > Magnoliopsida > Laurales > Lauraceae > Litsea > Litsea cubeba. The sequence goes on along the minus strand of CM022950.1, from coordinate 65,758,803 downwards.
CCAGATTGCCATGGAGGAAGCCGACCAAGAAAAGACAGCATTCATAACTCCAAAAGGCACCTATTGTTACAAAAGAATGCCATTTGGGCTTAAGAATGCGGGGGCCACATACCAAAGGTTGGTAGCAAAAACCTTTCAAGATTTAATTGGAAAAACGGTTGAAGCTTACATTGAGACATGGTGGTCAAGAGTAAAGAAAAAATTACTCATGAGCAAGATTTGAGCTCGGTCATCAGTATCTTGCGGAGGTATAAGCTTGAGTTGAACGCTTTGAAGTGTTCATTTGGTGTCAGCTCGGGACAATTCCTAGGATACATTATAACCTGGAGAGGAATCGAAGCCAATCCCTACCAAATCCAGGTAGTTCAGAAGATAGAAAGACCAAGCTCAAGAAAGGAAGTGCAAAGGCTGATAGGTATGCTCGCAACCTTAAATCGTTTCTTATCAAGAAGCTCGGATAAATGCCGACCAATGTTCCTCGCTCTCAAAAAGAAGGCAGACAAGATATGGGATGAGCATTGTGATGAGGCTCTAGTTCAGATTAAGCAATATCTGAGCTCCCCACCTGTACTCTCTATTCCTAGCCCAGGAGAAGAGCTGATTTTATATCTGGCAGTATTCGAGCACGCAGTCAGCGCAGCCTTAATGAGGGACCAAGGAAAACAACACCTACCTATTTATTTTGTCAGTAAAACCTTGTTAGATGCTGAGACGAGATACCTACCTCTTGAGAAGCTCGTCTTAGCATTGGTGAGCGCAGCACAGAAACTCAGACACTACTTCCAGGCTCACTCAATTAAGGTTCTGACCGAGCATCCTTTACTAGCAATCTTGCAGAAGGCCGACTTGTCTGGAAGGATGGTTAAATGGGCAATAGAACTTGGCGAGCACGATATAAAAATAGCTCCGAGGAATGCCATAAAGGGACATATAGTAGCTGAATTCATTGCTGGATTTACATATGAAGAGGAGTCGAAGCATAAAGAAGCTAGCGTGGAAACCAATGAGAAGTGGTTGCTGTATGTTGATGGTGCATCTAATTCCAGAGGATCGGGAGCTGGTGTGGTATTTATCACACTAGAAGGAGCAGCAATTGAAAAGGCTGTGACCATTGGCTTTGCTGCATCAAACAATGAGGCAGAATATGAAGCCCTTTTGTCAAGACTCCGAGCTACAAAAGATCTTGGGATAACAAAGCTCATAGTTCACTGCGATTCACAGGTAGTTGCCAATCAACTCACTGGAGAGTACGCAGCTCGCGATGATCGGATGGTTACATACGTTGGAGAGGCACAATGCCTTATCCAGCAGATCGGTGATGTCAAAAGCAAGCAGATTGGTCGAGAAGAAAATTCACATGCTGATAGCTTAGCCAGCTTGGCGACAACGATAAAATCCAAGCTGAGGAGAGAAGTCCTCATTGATTTCCAATCAACACCGAGCATAGGAATCCAGCGAGTCATGTGTGTTGAACAAGAATCGGAAGGCTGGAATTGGATAACACCAATAGCCGAGTACCTAAAAAATGGATTACTTCTGGAGGATGGAAAGGAAAGCTACAAAATCAGAAGGAAAGTACTAGTTGTCACCAGAAGATCGACTATACAAACAATCATACTCGGGTCCCTATTTACAATGTGTAAGTCCGGCCAAGGTAGAAGACCTGTTGTGGGAGATTCACAAAGGATCCTGTGGTGGACATATCGGCGGAAGAAGTTTGACTCACTGAGCTATATCACAAGGATACTGGTGGCCCTATATGCAGAAAGACGCTCTCAAATTTGTTCAAAAGCGCAAGAGATGTCAACGTTTTGGCAAGGATATTCATCAACCTGCAGAACTTCTAAATTCAATCATAAGCTCGTGGCCGTTCGACAATAGGGAATTGACATTGTCGGTCCCATGCCGAGATCAATAGGTAATTGTCAATTATTAATTGTCGCTACAAATTGCTTAACCAAATGGGTAGAAGCCGAACCCCTGGCTCATGTTCGGGAGAGTGACACCAAGTAGTTCGTATGAAAAAATATCATCACCAGATTTGGCATCCCAAGAGCATTAGTTGCTGACAATGGGAACAGTTTGAAGGGAAGACGTTCAGGAGCCTGTGTGAAAGATATAGCATCAGATACCACTTTTCAACTCCAGTTTATCCACAAAGCAATAGCCAAGCAGAAAGTTCTAATAAAACCTTGCTAGATGGGATTAAGAAGAGGTTGGATGACGCAAAAGGAAGATGGGTGAGTGAACTACCTAGTGTCCTATGGGCTTATAGGACTACTCCGAGGAGATCAACTAGGAAACTCCCTTCTCCCTTGCATATGGAATGGAAGCAGTGATTCCTCTAGAAATTGAATTGCCAGCCATGAGAACAAAAGCCTATGACCATGAGCAGAGTAAAGGAAGAATTGCAACTGGATACGATCAAAGAACTGAGAGACCAAGCCTTGATGAAACTAGCTGCCTACCAGCAGCGGTTAGCTCGGAGTTATCAGAGGAGAGTTTGTGTACGAACATTCAAGGTCGGAGACCTAGTTCTGAGAAAGGTACTTCCAAACACTAAGGATCCCAACCATAATATGCTTGGGCCGAGCTGGGAAGGACCATATAGAGTGACTTCGGTTGGCGGAACAGGAGCTTATCATCTGGAAAAATTAGAAGGAACGGCATTGGCAAGGCCATGGAATATAGCAAATTTGAAGAAATTCTATTTTTAGGCATTGTATATCAAAAGAATTGTCTTGTACCAAGAATAAAAATGAAATTTCACTTTCAATCTTTGTGCCAAAGAGTTTGGATATCTTATGATCTATATATATTACATATTGTGATCACTTCACAAAAACTTCTTGAACCAAGAAAAAAGATGTCACTGAAATTATTTGAGGACCCATGATGGGACCTACCCTATCAGGAACAACCTCACAAAAAAGGCCAAGGCCTAGAAAATGAGTGGGCGGCTTAGTACCCATTACTTCGTACCGAAGAATGCAAAACCTAACTGGGAAGAGCCCAAACTAAGTGTGCCGCACTGATCTCCTTTTTCCTAACTGCTAGGCATGACGATGCGAGCATTAGACTAAAAAACAAGTTTGGAAAGGATTGACAGCGGCAGCATGGAAAATGTAATGCAAAAAGAAAGTATTTCATTTAACATCAGCCCACAGCACGGGCAAAGTAGATATTTCAAACAAAATGAAATTTCATGCCCATAGGTCGGGCAACCAGGTTGGCAGAATTGCCATACAAAAAGGGTAATCAAAATGATTTCCAATCAACAAAACGAACTACTCAGGTACATCAGAAGCTGAGGGAGGCAATTTGGCATTAGAAGCTAAAGGAGGCAGCTCGGCAGCAAAAGCTGAAGGAGGCAGTTTGGCAGCAGGAGCTTCGCCCCCGTCCCCACTAGTGGACGGAATAACGACGTCGGCCTGAATATGAGATTGGGGCTCAACAGACGGCGGTAAAGGGGGAGCTTGTTCAGATGCACATACATAATTATTCGAAAGAGGAGAATCTTCTGGAACTACATCATCTTCAAGAGCTACATTATAACCTCGTTTAAACACAATAACTTTAATCTGTTCAACTTACTGCAAATAAACTGCTTCAGTTTCTTCAAATTGAGCATCCTTGAGCTTCTCCGTAGCATCTCTAGTCTCGACCTTGATTTTCTCAAACCTTTCCTCAAACTCAGCTTGCTTGGAGCGAAGATCCTTAAGCTCTATCTCAGTCGCAGGGAGGCCACTCTTGGCAATTGCAGCCAAGGCTTCAGCAGCTTTAGCGGTCTTAAAGAGGGTGTCGGCATTAGATTCAGCTTGGCACCGAGCAGCTTTAGCTTCTGCTAGCTCCTTTTCCAAGCTTTTCACCTATCTTTGCAGCTTTCCCAGATGTTCGGAAACAGCAAACCATTTTTGTATACCCTGAGAAAGAAAGAGCATTAGAGATTTCAAGAGGGAGGAGATCAAATAGCCATAAGCCAACCTACCAAAAAGCATTGCTATACTCTTATAGCCATAAGCTCGTCGGCCGACAAGGTGCGGTGCAAACTCATATAAGAAGGAAGGACAGCAGACTTGCCCATAATCATAGCCAAGGTCGGAGATCCCGAAATCCCTTCACCCAAGGATGACCTTTTTTCCCGGGAAGCACCATGCGAGTTCTTTGACCTAATGATGAGCTTGGCTGAAGGGGCAATGGAGGGGGAATATCCTTCAACCATGAAGAAGATAGGTCAGCAACTTCACTAGATTTAACCGAATCTTTTCCAATTTTTAATTTTTGAGGCTCATGCTGGGGCTCAGGGGCAGCCCTCTTGCCTAAGACAGACGAAGGACCGGGTGAAGGGGCCTTCCTTGTTTTTCCGGTCCTGGTCATGGGGAGGTCGCCCAAGCTGTCGAAGAGATTCTTCGATTTGCGAGACATTGCCGGAGATAGACTCTTAGTATCATATGAGGAGGGGGTGTCGGAGATATCTAAAATAGGGGTTTGTTGACTCTCAGCTGAAGAAGAAGATTCGTGGGAAGAAGTTTTGCGAGCAGAAGAAGTCTGTTCAGCAGACTGAATGGGGACAAGAGACTGATGAGAAGACGAGGATTGAGCACTGGAAATGTTTCTCACTCTCATAGATCTGGAAGGCTTTATGGCAGGAACATTCCTTCGCTTGGAAAGGGGATCAGAAGCCAGTGACTCGTGCCAAGAAGGAACTGCCAAGAAGTTGTTGTATGTCTGAACGTATCCAAGCAACACATGAGCAGCTCGGGCCCAACCACGAAGCTCGGCAGAACCGCGATAATCGAGCACTCGCTTCAATTCTTCGCTCCGGATGCAAGATGGAAGCCCACGATTAATTGATGCATCTACATAAAGGAGAAAAGCAATCAGTCAATAAAAAAAGGAAAGAAATCAGGCAAATAAAAGCACAAAAAGAAGAAGAGTCCGACCTGGGGCGCCTAGGGATAATCCTGTCCCACATGGTTGGCGTTTCCCAGTTTCTACTCACGATAACGAAATCACCTTTACTGGACTTATTGGAATCATGAAGGTAATGAACCAAAAGCTTGCTCGAGCCCCTAGATTTCAAATAAAAAATAGATTTGCTACTATCTAAGGGGACCAGCATATAGCAAGACAGAATATCAAAAACACCAAGGCTCGTGCCGATCAACTTATTTAGTGCAGCAACTCCCATAACAATGTGATAAAGGTTGGGAGAGCACTGGGTAGGAAAGAGATTGGTTAGAGAAAGGAAGAGGACCAACGAAGGATCTAATGGGAACCTAACGCCGCCCTCTACGATGGCGATGGTAAAAAAAGGAATGCCATCTCGGGAACCTGTGTCAAGAATTTCGTCGGGCCGAGGAGCATGAATCTAAACATCTGAGGGGATCAGATATGTTTCTCTGAAATCAGAAATCCCTTCTGGAGTGTTTAGCAAATCCTTGAAATTCCCCATCTAAATTAGAAGAGAGCGAAAGGAAAGAGAACTTACCACAGATTGATGGAAGAAGATATGGAACGGAATGGAAGAAGCAAAATCCGGAGAGAAAGGAGTCGAGGTAGAGCAAAACTGTGGAAAAATTCGCAGAGCAAGATTGAAGAAGAACTTGGAAACCAAAGAGAAGATAAAGGCGACTTTATAGAGATCTGATGTTGACGGACACTGACGTGCAAACTTGCCCTAGCTTGACGTGTGGCAGATAGCACCTCAAGCCCGCCTTTTTCTCGAAAAACGAAGAGAAAAACGCTGGCTTGGGGGGCAATTGTGGGAGCGAAATTCGAATTTGTCATTGGGTCGAGTCTGGATAAGGGTCAACCTGACCTGAACCTCTATTGGGCCCAATGAATATTAAGAAACAGTAAAATAACAGTTTGATGAGACAGAGAGCGACAATAATGGGGTTAATCACGTAACACGGAATTAAGGCAGCCCATGATGAGACATCAAGGAGGCTTCAATTCGAAGGCCTTGAAGCAAGGAGATTGTGTATAATGAAGAAGAATAACGTGGGAGAAGAAGAGGAAAAGGATTGGGACAAGAAGATATAAAAGGAAGATGTATATCAGACCAAAGCATGTAAGAAAATATATAACACAAAATAATTCAATCACATCAAGAGAACATGGGAGAATTACTGACTTTATCATCGGAAAGTCCTCGATCGGACCAACCGATCGAGTCCTCATGATGCTTTCTTTGTGATTCAGACAGGAATTCTTATATCGTCCAAGAAGAAGAAGTAAGCTCTACATTGCCGAGCATAACTGGTCAGCTCGTTAGCCAACCAAATAAATTCAGCACTTACGATTGGTAAGAAGATCTGCTCACGACAACCAGAGACGAAAGAAATCTCATCACCAAGCAGAGCCAATCTGCTCGGCAGCTGATCAATCAAAATCAGACCTTATAGTTCCTATTAGTATACGAGTTCATGCCCAATGGAAGCCTCAACTGCCATCTCTTTGGCAACAGAAGCCCTCATCTTACAATTCATGGATTGGGTTTGGGGAAGAAAAAAAGAAGGAAGAAGATGAGGAGTTTATGCCTGCTCAGGGTCGACGACGACCCACACTTGTTATAGCGAGGGTCGCCGTTGACCTTCAACCAAAGTTATTAATTTCATACCGTTTCGGCGAAAATATTTCGATCAAGTGAGCGAAACGAGATTTTAGTCAAAACTTTTTTATTTGAATTTCGGTCAATTTTGGCCTATTTCAAATTTCGGTCGGAATGGTATTTTAAATATTTTTTAAACTTTTTTTACACATATAGACTTTGTATTTATTATATTTTCCTAAAATATAATTCCAAAGAATTTACTAGAATGGATTAAATATATATATTGTACATATATATGTATATATATTATGATATATTTTCTCCGAAATGTAATTCCGAAAAATTTAGCCGAAATTCCAAATCGGCAGAAACTTTTCATTTTGTAGGCCAGAGCGAAATGGGATCTGAAATAATATTGACAACTATGCCTTCAACACAGAAAATGAAGGCTGACGTCAACTACAAAAAAAAATATGATAGAAAAAGTTATTTTTTCTGTATAGATTCCCTGTTTAGTGTAAGTTAGGCTAAAGTTCCTTATTCAGTCCACTGACCAAAGAAAGGTTTTTTTTTTTTTTGATAGAAAGACTAACAATCACCCAAATGCAAATTTTGACACCCATCTAATTTTATAAAATGGCTTATTTTAGGCTATTTTGAAACCCTTGGAACAACACCTTATTCAGATGATTCTCTCCCCTGAAGGAAAAAAAGAGAAATTATAAAAAGACTTGCAGAGCCCTAACACAAGACCTTCACCTCCATCCAAAAACATTGTGGTCCTTTTAGGTGGGTGCAACAGCCAGCCACCCCTGGATTTGAGTGGATCCTAGTCCAAAATGAGGTGACTGAGCCGAGTCACCAAGTCAACTTGACAAGCTATCCTACCCTTAAGAGATTTAAGATATTTCACAGCAAAATTGGCTGGCTAATAAAAAATAGATAAAGATCAATGCAACGGATCCCAGGCTTCTAGCTCAGCTGATTAGGAACATCAAAATTTTTGTAGCGGAGAGGCTGGGTAGCTAGCTAGGTTAGGTTCAAGCCCCAGTTGGAACCTGAAATACAGATTGAGAGTAGCTTAAGATGGTAGAATTGGATTAAACCTGGAATGAATTAAAAAAAAGGAAAAGAAGTGTCTCATCCTTTTGAGTACCATGTGGGAAAGGATGAAACCTGATGATGCCAAAATTGGGTTTCGGACACCACCGGTCAAGTAATAAATGCAGTAATAAATGCGGTAAATAAATGAAAGAGAGAAAGGGAATTTATAGTGGTTCGGTCTGTGTGACCTACATCCACTTTATAAAGGCAGAAGTTGCCTGTGGTATTTTACTTCTCCAATGAGTAGGGATTACAGGCTAGGGGAATACAAGAGTAGAAAAATGGGAAGATATCAATTGCCCCCCAAGTGCTGGTGGGGCTCCTCGATTTATAGTCCTCCCCTAACAGATGGGGACGACTCTTCAGTAACGTTTGCCCTGCTTGAATGGAGCCTTCGAACTGCCCTCGCGCTGGACGAGGCCGGTGAGATATTCTCCGCAGGACCTGGTAAAAGCGGGACTGCTTCCGAAGCGACGTGGCTGCCTTGACTTGGCCAAGGTATGTGGATCTGAACCCGAACCTGAACGGATCAATCGGGCTTCCACTGATTTGGACCTTGGCTCATTGGGCTATTCTGACCTGACTCATCCTCATGGGTTGGGTCATTTGGGCCTGACTTATCATTTGCCCCTCAATGCCCCGTGCACAAATAATGTTTGAAAGGGGGGCATTTGGTAGATCCAGGTTTCTTCTCCCTTCAAAATATTTTTCCTCTTTTCTGGTTTTAATCCTGGTCTGGGAGAGCTTCGGAACCCGGAGAAGCCTGGGCGTCCAGGGAGAGATGGGCGCCCGGGGGAGTGATGGGCGCCCAAGGGAGTGAGGGCCTGGGCGCCCGGGGGAGTGATGGGCGCCCGAGAGAGTGAAGGCCTGGGCGCCCAGGGGAGCCTGGGTGCCCGGGGGAGTGATGGGCGCGCAGTGGAGCCTGGGCGCCGAGGCCTGAGGGGGAGGCCCCCCCTGGGCGCCAGGACTTGGGCGCCCATGACTGAGGAGGGAGTCCCCTGGTACGGCGAGGACAGTTTCTATTTCAGATCTGTTTTGATATTTTTATTTCGGGGGCGCTGCCCCCTGGGCCCCCGCGAACTGACCGGGCAGCTCGACCCCCGCCGGGGGACACCCCCGGACCCCCTCTGCGAAGGGCATGATATAAAGTTTTGGCATCCTACAAATTGGTAGGCTCATTTGTCTCCCCCTTAGCATATGTAAATTCCAACTCTGAGTATTTGAATTCTGCCCCTCGGTATGCTCTGCTCACATAATAGATGGGCTTTTGCACCCCATCATGATTCCTGATGAGGACAGAACTGACTGCTGAGGGGGAAGCAGAGAGATACAAATATAACACCTCCCCGGGCGCCGCCCAGGTTGTCGCGGATTAATGTTTTGGGCACCAAGGGGTTTATAAACATATTTTTGAAAGGTCTGGCTCAGGTAAAGGTTTACTGCCCCTTTTCTCCAGACTTTCATTTTATATGTGCTATCTCATTTCCTTTGTTCCTCTTTTTCAGGCCTCCATTGCATCCATATGTTTGTTGTCGAAGGCCCAATTGCACAGTCAACTGAGACAGGAGAATGCGAGTATTCATAAGGAGCTCTTCGTTAGTCAAGGAAAGATCGCCGCTCTTGAAGCTGCTAGGAAGACTTCCGAGGCTAATCTTGTGGCAGCTCGCAAGAGAGCGACCAGGTTTGAGACTGAGCTCTCAACAGCCCACATGAGGGCGGCCAGGGCTGAGGCTGAGCTTGTAGCGGCCCGCGAGAGGGCTTTGCTCAGTGAGGCTGAGCTTGTGAAGGCCCGCGAGAGGGCTTCGCTCAGTGAGACTGAACTTGTGAAGGCCCGCGAGAGGGCTTCGCTCAGAGAGGCTGCCGTGAAGGCAGAGATGAGGGCAGCACATGACAGAGCTTCCCAAACTGAGGAGAGGGTTGTCCTGGCTGATAATGACTTAGAGGATGGCCTTGCTGATACTTTTATTGCTACGGGGTCATCTTGTATCTGGAGCAAAAATGTGCCCAACAGCGGCATTGAGAGGATGGGCGCCCTGGGGAACTCCCCGGGCGCCGCCATAAGGATGGACGCCCAGATGGGGAGCTCCTTGGGCGTCGCCCGGAGGATGGGCACCCAGATGGGGAGCTCCCTGGGTGCCGCCCTTAGGATGGGCGCCCAGATGGGGAGCTCCCCGGCGTAGAGCTCTTGGAAGTCCCTGGCGCGATGCTCCTTGTGGTACTCCTCCAAATTGTGCTCCACCTTGCCCTCCCAGCATGAGTTGTATGATTTACTAATTTTAGGCTACCGGCTGTTGCATGGTCTCCAACATCTGCTGAGGAGTGGGAGCAGGAGCATTCGGGTAGAATATTATCCTCCGGTCATCTTGCTGATCTTGTGGTGATCACCATAATTTCTGAAGAAGATGTGTGAAGTGAGAACTTTAGCTTTGATTTTCGGTTCCCACATACGGCGCCAAACTGATGATGCCAAAATTGGATTTCGGACACCACCGGTCAAGTAATAAATACAGTAATAAATGCGATAAATAAATGAAAGAGAGAAAGAGAATTTATAGTGGTTCGGTCCGTGTGACCTACATCCACTACATAAAGGCAGAGGTTGCCTGTGGTATTTTACTTCTCCAATGAGTAAGGATTACAGGCTAGGGGAATACAAGAGTAGAAAAATGGAAAGATATCAATTGGCCCCCAAGTGCTGGTGGGGCTCCTCGATTTATAGTGCTCCACTAACAGATGGGGACGACTCTTCAGCAACGTTTGCCCTGCTTGAATGGAGCCTTCGAACTGCCCTCGCGCTGGACGAGGCAGGTGAGATATTCTCCACAGGACCTGGTAAAAGCGAGACTGCTTCCGAAGCGACGTGGCTGCCTTGACTTGGCCAAGGTATGTGGATCTGGATCCGGACCTGAACTGATCAATTGAGCTTCCACTGATTTGGACCTTGGCTCATTGGGCTATTATGACCTGACTCATCCTCATGGGTTGGGTCATTTGGGCTTGACTCATCAAAACCTTCCAAGACAGTAATCGAAATTGAACTGATTAAGCCAATTTGATACAGTGAGCACAATAGTAAAATTCAATGTGATTGATCTCTCAACTTTTTGTTGCTGTAAAACTTCATTACTATCCAAAAAATAATAATAATAAATACAATACAAACCCCAAACATATCCTGCCTTCCTGCAGATTAATATCTTCTATATACATAATACTCTTCGAACGCCCGCCCACACGGCTGAATTATCCCCATCCGTCTTACTACTCTTGAAGACAGACGGTCCCCCCCCCCCCCCCCCGAGATGGTTACCCAAAGACTTTTGACTTTTTGAGGACAAAACATTCCTGAAATGGTTGAATATCAAGGAAAACCCCTTTGGTTCGCTCGGTCATTTGAATCCACCAGTGAAGTGCAGAGTTAACTAATTCGCTTTTCAAAGTGACGGAACCACATCATCCGGTGCTATTGGGATTGGGTTTTCAAAGTGACGGGACCACATCATCCGGTGCTATGGGGAATTTTTTTTTTGGTGGGGGGGACGCGCAAACAGCAGCGATGCATTTGTGCCACCAAAGCCAAAAGATTTGATAGAGCAGCTCTTATTGCATCTTCTTTGCGGAACGCAAAGGTACAAAACCATCATGGAAAGTGGGATCTGGTTTTTCAAGATTCAAGGTCGGTGGAGCAATCCCCTGCAACAGTACCACCAAAACCTTGTCAGTCACAAGTAACATTATCACGTAACATTATCACAATAGATGAAAGTCGAAATTAAATGAAAGGTCCTGGATCAAAGATGGATTTTCACCCACAAGAAAGTCCCAAAAAAATATCAATCGTCACCCATCATAGTATTCTTTTTTTTTTTTTTTTCATGCACAGAAAGTCAGCAATAAAATATTAATTACCCCCCATCAGTTTTTTCTTTCTCCTCTTTCTTTCTTTTTTTGGTGAAAAATTAGGGAGTGAATGGTATGTTCGGTGGCACATTGATATGATAGCGTACCAATCCAGACTGCCAGACAGATCCTATATTAGATAATTGGATGGAGCATACATCCAAATTACAATTCAACAACCCCAGCCATTGACGGCCATCAAATGAATTTCTCGAGCCGAAATCGGATCCTTATTGTCAAATGAGGCGCAATTTCTGACTATGCAACATCCTGACACAGGCAATGGAAAGAACACATAGATGTACGCATTACATGGGCTTTTGTTCCCAAGTCATACTTTTTTCTCTCTTTAAATAATTGCTAGTTACTGGAGGAAAAAAAAATAAAAAATTTGCCACCTAGAGAGTAACATCGCTATGGACATAGGAACTGAAACTGAAAATTTCTTAAGATATGCAGCAAAAACTCTTTTGATTCCAAAAATTGGCACCTATGGAGTCTCACATTAAACAACTCTTGTCAAAAGCATCAGCAGATGAGTATGAACCATTTGAATAGCATTCAAATGTATTAGCAAGTATAACTGAATTTGAAAATAATGAATTATATGATGGCACTAAGGATGAATATGAAAGGGAGATTGGTAACAAAACATTGGCTGTTTTTGGCTCCTCAACATTATAGAAGCATAGAAAGGGACCTCAAAGAGTAAACTACTCAGAAATAGGAAAAAATTGTACTTCCAAAATGGCAAGGAGCCAAACTTTGCCTTAGATTCAATTACAAGAGGCCAGAGGAAATAACCATATACATGGTGTATAGCTAAGACTGCAAAGATCGCTTCCACAGCTCCAGCTGCCCCGAGAAGATGACCAGTAGCACCCTACAAGCTTGCATTAACTAAAAGTAAGCAAAATGGTGAACCATAAACTTTCTAAAACAATGAGATAGTGCTCATATAAGTTCCAAAGCTTCAACCATGTGAACAAAATCACACCACACGCATGGCTTGGCCCCTGCTTTGAAGGGCCCAAGGACACGTGATGATCATGGCCCATGTGTGGCACCAAGGACAATTTGATTTACATGGTTTGCATGTCACATGTAAATAGCTTTCTAGTTCTAAATAATTTCTTACCGTGTCAAATTCAAATCCAAATCTAGGAAAACCTGAGAATCAATAAGGGGTTTGGTATATTATTATTATTCTTATTTTAAATTTAAAACAGCTATGATTAAAACGCACTAGGCCAGAAGTTGATAGATGATTTTTACGCAAAACCAGGCCGAAAGCCTCTACGCAGACTATTCTCATGTGATCTTGTTTTGGCTAGGTTTTTGCGTCTTTTCCCTAGCAGTCTAGTGATCTAGTTTATCTGCCCCATTGTGTGGTTGCTAGGTGCACCAACAACAAACAGCCATTTGTGCATGTCATTTCTCATTGTCTAAGTATAGATCTGCAGGGTTCTGCTAAAGAACAGGCTTGTGCTATTCTGCTCTTTTAATTCCAAACTCAGTCTCAGGTATGATTTGGGACTTGGGAGCCACATTCTGTATACTCTGATTAATTTCTCGCCATCAAACATTACAAATCTTAAGAAAGTCTGACTAGATTAAGGAGGGGATAAATGATGCAAATATGGATCCCTGGAGTCAGACCTCAGTCTTCCAAATTTCTGAATGATCTCCTGGAGTTGCATTGATTCATGCGCTAGGGCTAGGGCTTGCGTGGGAAGTGCTCAAAGCACAATAGGCGCTGAAGCGCGTGTCCGGAGACACAATAAGTCTCCGCAGAGACGATAACGAGGACACACCTCAATGGGAAAACCCAATTTCATTAATCAACTTTGAGAAATAATTCTCTACAATGCCATATAAATAGGAAAACATAACTTAAGCCCTAAGAAACCTAATTAAAATAGGAAACCAAATAAATAGGAAACCTAATCTTAAATACAACTCAATAAATAAAACTACTAACTAATAACAATTAAAGAAATAAAAAAACTCCTAAATCTACTTGGGCCCTACACATGTGGCCTGAGGTTGATATGCATCATGCACCAAGAGGGCAATATATAGTCAAACCACAGTAAGAAGGGGAAACCCCCACTTGAAGTAATATTAAATGCAAAATGTATTCCATATGGTCAAAATATACATACATATACAAAGAGCTTGGGACTTGTAGATACAAGTACTAGTACTATTTACATAAGGATTAGGCTAACACCTTTCTTGTTCCTAATAATAATAATAATAAAGATAGATTTGGCCGGTTTTTTCAAGTAACAAGCTAGAATCCTCATAAAAGCAAGGACACTTGAAGACAAAAAATATCCTATGCACACCCGTGCACACCTCATAGTGGGGCCCACCCAATTATTTGGACGGTGTCTAAATGGGTTAGTAAGCGTCAGAAGTTTGTTGGCGTCTCTCTTGATGATCTTAATAGATCTTGGGATCCTTTCATGAAGGGATGTTGGCGTGATAAAGTAGTGCGAAAAGTTCTTTGGTTGTGTCCCCCTGCCGGTGTCCTTAAGCTAAATTTTGATGGTAGTTATTTTCATTATATCCAAAAAGGTGGAATCGGTGGGGTAATTCAAGACTGTGAGGGCTGATTAGAAACTATTATGGGCCTGTGGACTCTATGAATGCTAATGCAGCTGAAATCTATGCTATGTTGATTGGTTGTCGTGAGTTACTCAGCTTGGGTAGTTACAACGCAATTATTGAAGGTGATTCTCATTCAGCTATTCAGTGGGGTTCTGGAAAGGCTTCTCATCCTTAGAGTTTGACAGATTGGGTAGAGGAAGTGCAGGATAGCTAAACAGCTTGGAGCCTCATTTCATCATGTTCATAGGGAGGTAAATGTCATGGCAAATGCTCTTTGCTAAAGAGGGAGTGTTACGCTCTTCTATTCCGTTTGATGTCTAGTGTTTTCTTTTTCTTCGTTTTCTCTTTCAGTTTGCGTTTTGGCTAAGTTTCATTGGATTCTTTGTTTTTTTTTTTTTTGTGGAAATAAAATTTACTGTTATATATATATATATAAAAAGTGGGGCCCACCCATTCCCCATCTAAATAAAAGGCACACATGGGACACCCCTGAATTGCACCGGTCCCTTTTGCTTTACACCCATCTGAATGGACTCTACCGTTGGATCGGCGGGTCAATTTTTAAAGAGGTGAAACTTGTTGGTTGTTGATGATGCGGTTAGGAAGATCAGATTGGCCCATGTTTTGCACAAAGGTAGGCCCTAACCAGATGAAGACATTCCCCCGGTCCCATCCCCAAGTGGGGCCCTAGGTGGGTGCAGACATTGAGTTTGAAGACTGGATTTTCATGTTTCAAAATCCAGCAATAAATTTCACGTCTGATTTAGTATTCACAATAGATTTTGACATGAAATTGGGGATATCATTTTGATTTTCAGATCTGTTTACTGAGCTGTTTTACTGTTTTGCAGATCTGATTGTCATAATTATAGCCTTAACCCATCTCTCTTGGATATGTTAGTAAGGTACACATTTCCACTCAACCTTCAGTAGGCCGATTGTAGTTTGCCGCCAAATTTGATGGCCCTTTTGGATTGGTTGCTGAATTTAGAACTAATTTCCTTGAAATATTTGTTGAAGTTGGAATTTAGATTAGGGTGCTAAAATCTCATGCCAAAAAATTTCCTTGCACACAGAGATTACGGTGCTAAGATCTAGTGCTACTAAAATCTCTCTATCATGTGCACCATTTACCTTAGTGGAAGACAGGGCCAAAGCACCTGATGTCGCATGATCCGAAAACACAGATTTGATCGCATTGGCTTCTATAGTATCACCTGCACGAGGGACATATTGGTTATTTATGAGAACTGGGGTGGTAGTCTAAGATAACATATAATGCATCAACGTGAAAAGTTCAAACAATTTTACCCAAAGGTGTCGATGTGGCATGGGCATTTACATAATCCACTTGATTTGGATGAAGTCCAGACTGCACCATATAAGGAGGTAAAGAACTAACTCCAGTCAATATACCAACAAAAAGCCCATTGGTGCAAGCATATGCACAAATGTTTAACACAAGCACTTTGCCTTCTATAAATGAAGACTATCATGGTACACTTGCTTCTGATGTATGCTTACAAAATGCAGTTTCACAAATGATATGCATAGTCAAATGAACAATTGAAAACACAGCAAGATGTGCTGTTTGACGACCGCCAGTTAGATATTAAATAAAACTCAAAACAATTTCTGATAGTAACTTTGAGGAAAAAAAGGAATATTTACTAATATAATAAAAAAGAAAAAAATGCATATTTGAAATGTATTTTTCTCATATGCAACTGAAATGAATATATAGAATTAATCATAATAATGGTATGAAGAATCCACAAACTCAATAGTCAGAGCTGATTAGTTACATGCCAACAACACCGGATTACATTGCGGTCCTCTTGTGGAACCCACTTGGAAGCAGACTAATCAGGCTGTAAGGTGGAATGGGAAAGTCTCTTAATGGATGAGGCTTAACTAAAAATCATCTTTGTTAGATGATTAGTCATGTTCTATAAATATTTCTTTTTTTTAATGGTTTTCTATAAATATTTCTTAAATACTGAGTTTTCAATACAAGAACCAACTGTTGTTCAAATCTTCAAGGTGGCTTAACCCACTCGGCCATTTAGATAAGTTTTTTTATTTTTATTTTTGAACTATAGTTAAAAATAAGAAAAAATCGGAAATTTTTGGCAATATCCTCTTGTTCACTATCTTTCAGAGATTAAAAAAAAAGGACCAGAAAATGATCCTTAAATTCATATTAGAGCAACTAATTATAAGTAACAAAAAAAAAAAAAAAAGAATACCTGCCCAAGTGCACGTGTCATGGCCAAAAAAGCTCCTCTTCCATCATTGGGTGGCTGAGTTATGTGGTGTGCATCACCTAACAGAATGATACCAAGTTCATGTACCAAACCTAACTGAATAAATGAAGAAAGAAAGTTCATAGACTAATTGAAAGATGCACAGCACAAATCTATATTCTATAATCATATTCAGATATTAATAAGACCTGACATCCCATAGCCTCGAATCTCAGCATAAACTTTTGCTCCTCTCTCCTCTGCATGCTCTAGTGCCTTCATTTCAAAAGTAAACAACATTTCAGAAATCAATTAAAATACACAAACAAAGCAGACTTCAATTGTTAAGAAACCAAAATGAGCTTTGAAACTATAGAAACATGCAATGCTCAACAGTGATGAAACATGGTTTCCTACAAAAACTAATTGAAAGTTGATGAGTAAGTATCACATATAGGGCCGGTTACGAGCATGCTTAGAATGAAAAAATTCATGTGCGGCACCAACTCTCTTTTTCAATGTCCAATTGAAAATTTAAGCCTAAGACACAAAATGTGACATGCATCTCTTCATCCACATTTTGAGGAACAGAAATACACTTGATATTAGCATTCCTCAGTAGGGTTCTGGGGCATGGCAGCCCTCATTGCATATGCGACCATACAGCCTCGAAAGCAAAAAATCATCTCTGTTTTTAATTTTTTGGCTCCTGGCACTTGACCATGAGAATCCGGTCCTACCTCCCACCATCCAAAACACCAAACCAACCATATCTCATCCTTCATAGCCTGGTTTTGCAACTCTAACCCATCAACCAGTACTTTCGGTATCATAGTTACTTGTCACATTTGGAAAGGCAACAAAGAGTATCTTTTCCACCAGCCCCGTCAAAGCCCGCTGCCATCATCTCAAAATCAATTAATCATTACCACCAGTGGTACATTACCAATAATATGACTGTCAATGACCACCTAACTGGCCTTCCAAGACTCTTGTACTCCGCCTCCTCTGGATTGGGTTAAGTTAAATTTTGATGGATCATACAACAATTTTACACAGCTTGGGTTTGGGGGGAGGGGAGAAGAACTTGTCCAATCTCACTAAGGGCAACTTTTAGTTGCTTAGTCTACTAGTATTGCTTAAAGTGAATCTCCTTGAAGCTTAACAGCAATCACTCCTACAGGGCTTAATCATAGTCAGTGATCACTGAAAAGCACTTTAACCAGCTTATTATTGAGGGTGACTCACTCTTGCAGCACAAAAGGACGTCGAGTCTCATGAGGCTTTCACAAAAGGTCCAAAATAAAAAAGCAATTATCCCCCATCGGCAGGCCACATTTTGTCGCCAATGAGCAAATCAAGTTGCAGATTCGCGGGCTAAATTAACTTACCTGACACTCACTGTCTTTACAATGACAGATTGCTTCTTTATGTTCTAAAGATTTGCAACTGCAATCTCCAGAGTGTGCAGATGGCACATACAAAGTGCAAAATGGAAAGCCTCACTCACAGCAGCATTACTTCTTTTCACGACAGTTTTTCAGCTTCACCTCCTTTTGATGTTTAACATTTAAAATATGTTTTGGCCTCTTTTTTTTGTTAATAAACACTCTATTTTAAATAAATAAATTAATTAAAACCACGACCAGATCGGCCAGTCTGACCAAGTTGAACCAGGACTGCTATATTGGATCCAACCTAAACCACTCACTCTCAGCAGAAACATTTGAACCATGTGCTTCAACCACCAAACAGTTCAAACTGTTTAAACTGCCTTGGTTTTTTAAAATTGGCAAACAAGTAGAATTGGGGAAGCCATTTTACAAACTAATTCTAGTCTTTCATTGTCATTACTTTAATTTTATAACTTTTTTTTTTTTTTTGAATGGAACTTTCATTTTAGAACTTAAACATGTAACTTCTACATTTTATTAAAATTTGAACTATTAATCTTAAATTACGGAAGGCATTTTACAAAATAACTCTAGTCTTAAATTGTCATTACTTTCATTTTAGAACTTAAATATGTAACTTCTACATTTAAAAAAATAAAAATTGAACTATTAATCTTTATGATATTACACAAGTCTTTATGATATTACACAATCATGATGTCATGCTGATGTCATAGTTCAACCGGAATGAAGCATTTGGTAAAGCCAGGTTCCATCAAACCTTAGCTTTCACCGGTTCAATGCCCTTTTAGTTTTTAAAATGTGCTTGATATGTGGACCTCATTCTAGATGAAATCCAAAGAGGTCTAAGTCTTCAACTTACCTCCAAAACCATGATACCAGCACCTTCACCCATCCTGTAAATTGATATGTGTCAGCTGGTAACATGATCCAACAAAAACCAAATAAAACTAGTGATTCCAAAGAAAGACGCAAGAAGTGCAAATTTACACAAATCCATCTCGGCCACAATCAAATGGCCGCGAAGATTCTTGGGGAAGAAGGTTATACTTTGTAGCCAATGCCCTTGACCTGCATAGAAACATATATTTTATTTCAATGTTGAAATGGTAATATTATCGATTAACTCTCGAAGAAAAGATATCATAGCAAGACCATAGTGTCCATAACTTTGTTTCACCAATCATCACTTCCCGTAACAATATATCAATTTCACGGAAAGGTTTTTCTGTGGAATGCGGAAAAGGTTATCTGCGGAACCAAGTTCCAGCAGCACCGCACAAACATGCCCTTAACATCATCTCAAAACAAGAAAAAATGGAAAATATTAAGTTTGGCCTTTCCCCCTATATGAGTTGGCTGTAGTTTCATCATGTCCTCGACAAGTTTTCAGAACCATGGCACTGTAGGCATGCCTTTGAGGCAGGTCTCTAAAATTAAGACTCTTAACAGTTGAGGGGCTACAATCTTCAAGCAGTCTAAAAAAGATGGGCATTTGTTTACATGTAGTTTTTAAGGTAAATAGCTTAAATCAGGTTTTTTATTTTTTTTACCTACAGAATCCTGCCATAGATAAAGCATCTATACTTGATTCTGTTCCTCCAGCTACCATGACATCTGCATCTCCAAATTGAATCATCCTTGCAGCATCTCCAATAGAATGTGCACCAGTAGCACAAGCTGTTACTGAAGCATGGTTTGGCCCCTAAATTCAAGTATAAAAGTTTGCTATAGTTCAACAATTCAAGTAAACAGGAACGTATGCTTCATACAATAATTAGAGATCAAAGGAACAGAATTAAAAGAGCATATCAAATGGCCAGAAAAAGATACATAATAAATGATTTGAGCCCCAAGAAATCTGGATGATATCTAAAAGAACCCAGACTGTTAAAAAAAAAATGTTATTATCTGTCATGTATTGCTGCCTGTTCCTAAAAATTGAGGTCCAGTCGGCCCATTCACTCCATCAGCTAAAATTTGAAAATAGAATACAAATTTATGTCTAATACATTTAATTTATTTTTTAACAATTAACTAAGGAAAAAATAACTCGCAAGTCATAAATGAGTATGGTTATGTTATTTATAAATTACTGCCATATGAAAATTGAAGATTCTTCATTTTGCAATGAAAAGAATAAATAACCCACATTTATGATTGTGTTATGTATACCCTACCATGCTAACATATGGAAATTGAAGAATAAGTGGAAAAAAAGTTATAGAAAAATTGAATCTAACAAGATACCCAAAATAATTATCAAATTTAAACATAGAAGTACATAGGTCCAATCATGAATAGAGGGGCAGGAAAAAAAATCTAATAGGCAAAGGGATTGCATCAGCATAACGTAGACTGACACAAAACACCTTTAGCTAGGACATCAGCCACAGCATTTGTTTGTTTGTTTGTTTTTTTAATGTGTGTGTGTTTCTAACAAATAAACCTAAAATCCTAATTTTGTTGCTCAAATTATGCTTGAGAAACAGCAGAAGCATTTCCCCTCTCTCATCATGTCTCCAGGTGTGGATTAGGACAGAGGTATGAGAAAAATTGTATAGAAAAAAAAAATCTGGTTTTATATTGAAACTTGTATACAGTGATACTGTTAAGAGTTTTTTTGGCAAGATGATACTACCAAACCATCCTTGTATCATGTCGATCCCTAGCTGATGACCAGTAATTATTGGTCCATACAAGTAATATTTTGAACCTTGATAATACAATTAAGAGGGCAGGCATTTAAAATAACTAAGAAAGAGAGAGTAGAAAGTGATGTAAACCAGACACCTGGAAGCCATATTTCATGCTGACGTGACCTGCTGCCATGTTGATCAATATTCGCGGGATGAAAAATGGACTAAGGCGGCGTAAACGCTGTTCAAAAAAGGAGGAAAAGTCACATCAAATTGTTGCCAGTGCCATGCATACGGAACTCGGAAGTACATGCCCATAAACTGGAAGAAAACCCAGTAAAGAAAAATCCATCATTCCATAAAATGTGATACTTTTATGGCAGTGGTTGATAATAAATAGACCAACCTTTCACAAATCATTTGTGCTGCATCCAGAATGTCACTGATACTGCCAATGCCCCGCCAATAGAAACACCCTGATGGTTTTGCCAAATGCCTTGAACTTTTAGAATGGAATAAGTAATAATGACGACAGATGAAATCAGAAAACACTTATTCAAATTAGTCCTCTCTAAATAAAATGACTTGAATCAAATCAGAAGCCCATCTCTCTCTCTCTCTCTCTGTGTGTGTGTGAGAGAGAGAGATCAAATTCTTACCGTCCTTTCCTTCTTTCTAGTGTCACTCGGTATCCAATTTGCATCTCTGAGAGCTTCATCAGTGGAACAGAGCGCAAACGCTATAAACCTTGCAATGGATCTGTGATCCTGAAATGGAAATTAAGTCATTCTAAGTCATTGCTATAAATCCCATAGGATTAATCAATGACAGAAATTTTATCGTGTTTGACACAGCCAAATGAATAATCCTATCTCAAATGAATATCATTCAATTGTCGTGCGGAATGGATTTTCTTTTTTGTCACGGTTTTGAAGTGGATAACCCCACTGAAGGACACTCTTAACATGGAGAGTGGATTGAGCATCGCAAAGAAGGCCCTGCAAGCGTCAAATTAAGGAATTGAAGTGGAATTGGAGGGTCCCCCAAAACAGTCCATAATTGATGTTTAAAATTGAATTCAAGGGGGGAGAGAATAAGACGCAAGACGGGGGGGCGGGGCGCGCTTACATGTAAAATTCAGTTAGAATTGAAACTCCAAAAACAGGGCACCACGAGCACGTGTTGTCCTGTTTTTTTTTTTTTTTTTCCTTTCTTTTTTGGAGAATGATTTGGTGGGCCATACATACGTACATGCTGATACCAGGTCCTTCCGTCCAAATCAGTGTGAGTACTTGGGAAGGACCAAGCTAAAACCCCTCCTCAATTTCGTTGAGATGAAATAGAATGGTTTTCGGCAAGGAGTAGGGGGTGCTGCGGATTGACTGACTGACTCGAATGAAGATAGAAGATGAAAGATGAAAGCATTGTCAGATCAGATGATTAAAAACCCCTTCTTTTTCCCTAATTATTATTATTTACTACCTTAGATCTCAGCCATAAATCCTCGTTGAATTCGGAGGAGTCGTCACCAGTACCACCGGTAGTTCCACTTCCGCAAGGGACGAAGGCGGCGACCTTGCATGTGAGCTGATTGAATGCGTGGGAGCGAGCCTCCTCGTCGAAGCCTTCCATCTTGAGATCTTCAGGGGATATCGCTCGGATTCCGCACCTTCCATCGATCAGTCGCCTCCACGTGCTCTCCACTCCGCACCCAAGCGGACTCACCAAACCCATACCTGTTCTTTTTTTTTTTTTTTATATATATCCATCAATCAAATCAAAATATTCTTGCCCAATCCAAATTTCATAACAAACTGACTGACTGAGCCACTACCACAAATCCAAACCCAAACAAACAGAACCAAAAGAGAAGAAGAAGAAATGGGGAGACTGATTTACCCGTGACCACGACTCGACGATGGGGAATAACGGGAGGAGGAGGCAGATCATCCAAGTATGACTGGGACGCTGACGCTGACGACAGGCGGCGTCTGCAGCGGTGGTTTATTCCGTGAAATAGACGGCGTTGATTCATCGAGGTGGGTGGATGGGTGGGTGCCTCACTTCCAGCCAATCTGGAACGAGATGAGAAAGAAGGGGTCGGAGACGGAGACGTGGGGGAGGGCAGATGGGGTTGGGGGAAATTCCGAGGATAGAGAGGCGTGGGCGGTGGTGAAGATGTACGATGCGGATGTGCTGGGAAAAAAATGGGAGTTAAAAAAAAGGAGGGTGGTTATTTATTTATTTGAGGATTTTACTGGGAAATATCCTGTAGTTGGAAGTTGCACATGGTATGCCTCAAAAATCGTACTTTTTTTTTTTTTTTTTCAATATGAAACGAGTGACACTAGCATAGCTCAGTGTGAAAATTAGCGACGCTAGCTGCGGTTTTTTTTATACCTCCACCTTCATCATCTTCCTGTTTCTTGTTCTGGCTCAATAGCTTCCTTTCGCTTCTCACTCTTTTTCTTTGGTTTGGCAAGCAACCATGGGCATCAAGCGAGCATAAATATCTTATCTTCTTCATTAGGCAAGGAACCAAATCCTCCTCCTCTTTTTCCTTTTCTTCTTCATCCACGAAATGGGGATACAAAAAAGGTCAGAACTCTAGTTTGCGTTGGGTTTCATGGTGCTCACAAATAGGTTTCTAATTTCCTTGTGAATAGTTGAATCTCACTGTTTGTTCAAGTTCATGGAGAAGCACATATTTGTAGGAAGAAAGAGAAAGAAAGAAAAATAAAAGAGGGGAAGAAGAAATTGGGGGCGTGCAGGTGGTGAAGGTAGGGCCGTGAGAGGGAGGAGAAGAAGAAAGAAAGAAAAAAAAAAGAAAAGAAGGGAAGAAAAAGGACTGGGCATTAACATATTTCCACATTCCCATCTTCTTCTTCTCCTTTTTTTCCTTTGATTTCTTTCTTTCTCTTCTTCCTCCTCTTTCTTTTCCACCTCCCTCTCTTTTCTTTTTCTTTTTCTTCTTTTTTCTTCCTCTATGCGAAAACCTGCAAGATACCATTGATGTGGACAATTAGATATGAGAAAAGGGGTGCTTCGAAGGTGAATTTATAAAACGACGAGTGACGCTAGCGTCACTCCCCAGTCTAAGACGAGTGATGCTAAAAAATTCAGACGAAGGAACTTTTTCGTGCGGCCCCAACTACAGGGAACCATTTCGTGCAACGGACATTTACCGGGAATTTTCCGGTAAAATCCTCTATTTATTTATTGAGGATTTTACCTGAAAAAACACTTTATCCGGTCATGTTACACAATCAAACATTTTAGCGTGTGCAGCACCAATTAGTGCAATTGGGTGCGAATTTCATTTTTTTTTACCAGAAGAGCACATCGTCATCGCCGACCTTATTTACACTTGAATAAGGTCGGCGATGACCTTATGTATAGTTGAATTTTTTTTTATATAAAGAGCACATCATCGGCGCCGACCTTATTTATACTTGAATAAGGTCGGTGATGACGTTGTTCGCGACCCTTTTTTAGGGCTAGAATCTCTGTTTCGCTCATTATTCTCTTCTTCCTTCCACCATTGCGTCGAGACTAACTTAGGACGATGGCGAAGAGCAGTTGCTTCCATTTATCCACAACCACTAGCGTTGTAACTGAATTTCTCAACATCTTCTCATAATCTCATCCTTTTTTCAATCAACTGTGATTGAAACCGACGCTCCAAAGGTTTGGAATCCTTGAATCCTTGTCAAGTTTTTTGTATTTTCACTTCCTTTTGTTTTCCCGCCTTCCCGCATATGATATCTAACTGCATGGTTTGTTATCTTCAACGTTGTATTTGATTTGTACATTTGTTGTTTGCATTGATTAGGGTTTGTATATTTCAAATTTTGGGTTTTTTTGGTTGAGAAGGAGGATGGATGATTGGGTTTTGTTTTAACACTAGTAGAAAGGTTTGAGTGAGTTATTTTTGTTTTCCAAACTTGAGGATGTTGTATGCGGTCAAATGGCAGTAGTGGTTCATTCGTTCCTTTTTATATTTCTTCATTTTGACAATGTGAATGGGTTGTTCATTCTGTTTCTTAAAATTGATTTTATGAACTTGGAAGTACTCTGGACATATGGACATAGCATGTGTAAATCGTACATCACCCTTGTAGGTCTAAATCCCTAAAGCTGACAAAGTGTACCCAAACAAGTGTAGGACTATATTGTCTGCACACTCCCAAACAAGTGTAGCCAAATGCTTACATATATGTACAAATTTACTCTAGAATCTTAAATAATCAACATTGCACCACTAAGGATTGTTTCAGGCAGAGATCATTAAGGAATTACATTGTTAGTTCTTTGGACAACTAAATCAGTCATTTTTACTTATCTAAGCCATTAAGAATTATTCCACAGAGGATGCATTTGGATGTGCCAAAACTACAATTTAGTTAGAAAACACTGGTAGAATGAATGGCTATCACTTTAGCTTGTGATTTATGATAGTGAAGGGATGATACTACATTCCAGAGTTTCTGCTAAGAAATCAAGAACAGAAGTTTTCCCTTTATATGGTGTCCAATTTTTATGCCGCTCCGGACAAATACCAGCAACAGATGGTAACAATCTGTTTTGCGAAAAAACTTGTAATCAGTTGCATTTCATTGTTCATCCAAACAACCCATAAACTTCTAATGGTGTATTATTTGTTTGTTTTGGCTGCTTAGTTAATGTGAATATCATGCATGTTGAGTTATGCCATACGAATGAATGCCAAACCATTCAAACTCATTCAACATTATTGATTGATTTTATTAGGGTTTAAATTACTACAGTGATATATGTGTTTTCATTTACTATTATAGGGGAGAGTATTGTGTGGTCGGTTTTGGATATTCGGCTTTCATAGTGTATTCATGCTTGCCTTGATAACATTCAATGCTATCATGTCTATTTTGGATGTACACAGATGTCTAAAGAGAAGACAAGCAATGTTGAAGTGCCCCACAGCCAGGCTACTACCTCAAATGAAGGCTAGTACCTCAAACCCACAGCCAGACATTTTATTGTGCGACCAAGAGCATCACATCTCCGCCGCTATTGAACAAGGCTTGGTATACTCTCTTCCACAAAACCTATTTTCAATTGAAATTCCTTAATGATCTATGGCTAACGTTATTGAAACTGTATATTTTTTCGTAGGAGTTTGGCACATATAGATGCTTTCCCACGAACCCTGATTATGGGAAGTGGGACTTGAACGAGAGACAGATGGAGTGGGTGCGGAAGGCCGGGTTATACCATCTTGTTCAAATGAGATGGATGAGGGTTGACCATGCATTGATCATGGGGCTCATTGAGCGATGGAGGCCGGAGACGAACACATTTCATTTCCCATCCGGCGAGGCGACAATCACTTTGGAGGACGTAGCGTACATTTACGGCCTACCTATTGATGGTCCGCCCATGACGGGCCGCACATACACTCATTACGAGATTGCAGATCTCTGTCGGGAGCTCCTTGGTAAGGTTCCCATAAATAAACAAGATTACAATGGGATCTCTCTCAAGTTCACGTGGCTGGAATGAGTATTTCGTCCCACACCAGAGCAGTTGAGAGAGAAGGAGATCCCGAATAAGGGAAAGAAGAAAAAAGGCAAAGGAGGGGCAAAGAAGACGACGACATCAGAGGCCGATGATAAGTGTAGAACTCGTGCCTATTGTTTTTTTTTTTTTTGGCTGGACAGACTTTGCGTAATTCTTCAGGGGCACGAGGCCCCTTTTATATTCTAGAGTTGTTTAGAGAGTTTAGGCCCTACTCATGGGCCTCCGCGTGTTTAGCGAACCTGTATAGAATGCTAAACAAGGGTGTACAGTGGGAAGGGGTGAAGAAGGGTGAGACGCCCAACCCTACCGATCAGGGGGGATTTTGTTGACCTTAAGTATAAGTCTCTTTTTGGCCCCCTCCAGCTTCTTCAGGTGAGCTTCGATTATTTATATCTTATTGCTTGTACTATTTATACGTTAATGTTCTAATGATTCCCTCTCTTTTAACAGATCTGGGCGTACACCAAAATGAAGATTGGTCGAGGTTTTAGTCCAAATATGCACCAAAATCACGACATAAGGTTTTCCATAATGGTGACATGGGCTAACCGACCTGAGAGTCTGACCCATCTTACGACAGTGAGAGAAGTGCGAAAGCAACTCAATTACCTCACGTCCAAAGAGGTACAAAGAATGCATTTCAATTTTCCCATAACTTTCATACTTACTTTATTAGTTCTAACTTACCCAATGCTTCATGCACAGTTCGAATGGCAACCGTACAAAAAGTACGGTAAGGAATTTCTAAACCATGTGTCGAAGGCTGAGAGAGCACTCTTCAGAACAGATTCTCCCCTTATATCATATTGGGTGTTGGAGCGTCACCCTATCCATAGGGTCATGAAGCAGTTTGGGCTGAGACAGACGGTGCCTCCACGTTTCGTTAGGCCCTTCGTGCGGAAAGAAAATAAGGGAAGATCTGTGATAGATTGGAGTCTGGTGCATGATGAGGAGGTCAAGTCATGGGAGGCTCGGGTAAACAATGTGATGAAGAGAAAAGAAAAAACAAAAGGCGGGGAGGATGAAGAAGAATACATGAGATGGTATGAAGCGAATACCATCATGCGTATTGACCGTATCAGACCACGTGACGGGCCACAAAGGAATCCTCCCCCACAGCCCGATGCCCAAGCTCCTACCATCCCACAGACTCGAGTATGACGTTAACACTCTTTGTATCCCTTAGTTTGCTTCACATTTATTTAGTTAATATATTGTTTAATGGGATTGTTTCAATATGTCTTAATGTAGGTCTCTCTCTTCCTCGACCACATCCTTCGGTCATGCAATCGTTCCCTCTCTGCAAATGTTGACATTCTCTCATTCACAAGTTCGATTAAGAAAAAGGTCGAGAGATTTAGGTCCAGATTTGGGACTACGTTCAAGGACTATGTTGAGACGTGTACTACTTCAGCATCTTCTAGAGATGAAGAAACTCTCGTAAGGATTTTAATAACATCTAGCATAACTTTTTGCAAATTGATGAATGATATTGCCTTGCTTTCCTCACCCTTACTATGCTTCATTTTGCAGACCGTCAGAATGCCTAAGCGTGCAAGGATTAAGGGGAAGTACTCAAAAAGCACCGCAAAGATGCCTCGATTTAATCTCGAGTCTCCCTTAATGATAGAGTACTCCCAAGGCCAGGCATCAACCTCTCACACTTTGGATGAGGACGAAAAAGAAGAAGTTCATGCCCCCAATCTAGACGCGGCCTTCGGTGAAGATGATGACATCTCTATCGAGGATCTTATCTCTGTCTCGCCCAGTCCTGAAGGACATAAAACACATCCGAATGTCACTTCCCAGGCAATCGTTGTATCCCCTGCACGGGCTACAATTGATTCATTGATATGGAGGTGTAAGCACATACCGAGGCTGAGGAAGATCCCGGATAGGTTTCTTGATTATCAACATCCATTACCCCACTCAGGTTACCTTCTGACTGATGTAGAGAAGGAAGTTTTGATGGATTTCTACAAATATTACACGCATAAGTAACTACAATTGTTGAAAACACTTCCTGTCTAATTCACTCTTTGTTTGATATTTTACTAATTCAACATCACAACACTCATTGCATTGACAGGAAAGATGAGTTGGATATGATAATCTCGTGCGTCAATTCTAAGTCCCTCAGAGATTTATTGGAATAGGGCACTTGGATGGACTCGACTATCATATATTTTTTTGTTTGAAGTCATACGGGAAAGGTGCAAGGATGCATACTTCGCTGACCCTAGTATATGCGTAAGTTAAAAAAAAAATACTTTTAACTAGGGCCTCAATATGTTAAATATCCTACTTGTTTGATGTATGTGATGCTTGTCTTGCAGAGTTACTGAGAAAATGGTCTAAAGACAGGAGATGACATGGCTTTTGGCCCAAAGGGAGAACGAGTAATGGACGCGGCCGAGTGCAAGACTCTAATCTACGTAATTCATGCTCACAACCATTGGTCCCTACTCGTTGGATATGTCGATGAGAATCGCTGGGAATACTATAATAGTTCGAAGGGAGAGATTTGGGGCCATAAAACATGTGAAAGATTCGTAAGTACATAATTGCTCTTCTCTTGTCAGCATAATATTCGGATAGTATAGGATTTGAAAATTGAAGTATCATTCATTTTCACTATGTCATAAATAGGTTGTGTGGCTTCAACAGAGATTCATGGATCACGAGTGGTCGGCCCTTATGCTGTGGACGATGACAAGTAAGACGGATATTCCATTTCAAGATAATGGAAATG
The DNA here is from genome assembly GCA_012931725.1 of Litsea cubeba. Taxonomy (NCBI): domain Eukaryota; kingdom Viridiplantae; phylum Streptophyta; class Magnoliopsida; order Laurales; family Lauraceae; genus Litsea; species Litsea cubeba. The sequence goes on along the minus strand of CM022950.1, from coordinate 65,730,013 downwards.
ACTACGGGATATTCGCCTGTGCATTTGCAGAGCATTGCGTATATCGTCGTCCCATAGAGTTCACGCAAGCAGACATCCCTTACTTCCGGCGTAGAATTGTCATCGACATTTTTGAGAATAATTGGATTCGAAATGCTTCAAGGCTTAACCTCCCTCCACTACATGTCTTGCCCCCTAATTTGCAGTAAACATTTCCCGGGTTATGTGCACTTCCAAAAGTGTTGTAATGTAAATTGTAAACTAATGAATTACTGTGGGTTTGTTTGTGGGTTTCACATGATGGAAATAGTTGTTGTCTGTATATGGGATGTATCCGAATTTGGGATGTTGATTGAATGTCAATTGAATGCGTTTATTTGTCATTGAATGTTGTCCACCATGATTTTATTCTTATTGAAAGCGCATAGTTGTATTTTTGATGAACTTGTCATAGTACCAGCATTTTTTTTTTTTTACTTTTAAAATAAGATCATCACCGACGCTGTAGCAGTAAAAATACTTGACAAAGCATGAAAAAGTTACAACTTTTTGTAACAAAACACTATTTCTGCGTCGGTGATGACCTTATCTAAAGAGAGAAAAGGTCATCACCGACGCTGTATGCCTGTATCCCAATTTCACTTGAAAAAAGTTATAACTTTTTGTTACAAAAAGGGACTTCTGCGTCGGTGATGACCTTATTTAAAGAGAAAAGGTCATCACCGACGTTGTATCCCAATTTCGCTTGAAAAAAGTTACAACTTTTAGTTAAAAAAAGGAACTTCTGCGTCGGTGATAACCTTATTTTACAAAGATAAGGTCATCACCGACGCTGTATCCGAATCTCGCTTGAAAAAAGTTACAACTTTTGGTTAAAAAAAGGACTTCTGCGTCGGTGATGACCTTATTTTACAAAGCTAAGGTCATCACCGACGTCACTTAGAAATTTTTCCAAAAACTACCTAAAAATGTTACAACTTTTTTAAAAAAATAATGGACCTCTGCGTCGGTGATGACCTTATTTTACAAAGCTAAGGTCATCACCGATGCTGTATCCGAATATCGCCTGAAAAAAGTTACAACTTTTGGTTAAAAAAAAAAATTTCTGCGTCGGTGATGACCTTATTTTACAAAGCTAAGGTCATCACCGACGCTGTATCCGAATTTCGCTTGGAAAAAGTTACAACTTTTTATTAAAATAAATGACTTCTACGTCGGTGATGACCTTATTTTACAAAGCTAAGGTCATCACCGACGTCACTTAGAAATTTTTCCAAAAACGACCTAAAAATGTTACAACTTTATTTAAAAAATAATGAACCTCTGCGTCGGTGATGACCTTATTCTACAAAGCTAAGGTCATCACCGACGCTGTATTCAAATTCCGCTTGAAAAATGTTACAACTTTTTGTTAAAATAAATGACTTCTGCGTCGGTGATGACCTCATTTTACAAAGCTAAGGTCATCACCGACCCTGTAATGAGCTATCGACGTGCTACATGGCTAAAATTCCATGCATAGCCTTTACGTCGCGTACATGCATTACATCATCTCTTCCACGACAAAATATTGGGTTCCACAACAACACTTTCGAAAAGAAATAATAATTTATACAAATAGATCGCATCTTTTCAAAAAAAAAATGGTACTTTATAAACATAAAAAATGCAGCAAAAACCATCACGGCCATTTTAATAAAGTTCCCATAAACATTCATACAAGAAAAACTCTCTAAAAAAAATAGAAAACTAAAAAATATTACATGAGCAACCCCAAAACATCAAATCCATCAACATCATTGTGTAACTGGTGGATTTTTGCAGCTCCCACGGTTGTGACCCCTCTCTCTGCATGACGAACAAGTTACCGCTCGTCGCTTGCGATTTCTATCTTCAACTCGGATCCTGTTCTTCTTTGGTCGACCCGGTTGCTTGCTAGCCAATGGTGGAAGGACTTTCCTGGTGGTTAAAACCTGTTCCCATTGCTTTCTATCACGGATGGCGTGAATGACATCTCCGTACATCTTTTGATACGTGCTTGTAAGGTACCAGTGCTCGCAAAACTCATATGGATTCATATTCCGCGCTTTCATGGCGGCAACAGCATGGCAACATGGGATCCCAATGACGTCTCATTTTCGGCACGAGTATGACTTGCTATCTAGATTAACTATATCAACATACTCTGAAGATTGCACTTGATATTCATTCAATGCCGCTACCCGTATCATCAACCTTCGCGATTCTTCCATCTCTGTATATAGGTACTTCTCTGCGTACGGAGTTAGTAGTGAAGTGATGCTCTGTACTTGAGTTGACCGTCTCTGAAAGAATTCCATAAGTTTTGCACGTATCTCTTCCACTTGCTTCGTAATCGGGAGCACTCGAGTGTCTTTTAGGAGACTATTTGTGCACTCTGCAGCATTGCTGGTAAGCATGTCATACCTGCGTCCATGAGCAAATGCCGTTGCCCATAACTGAGAGCCGATCGCATGGATGTAATTATATGCATGCTCATCTAAACTTTTTATGTGGTCCATGCAAGCATCGTACTCACAAGGTCGGTATGCCATCGCGGCAATCCAGAATGTTCTTATAATGCCGTGGTCGTTGAAAGCCGCCTTTATGTTTTCCGCCATATGATGGCAACAAAAACAATGCTTTGCACTGAGCATCATGGCTTGTACTGCCGGAATCAGACCTTTCTGACGGTCTGATACAATTGTCAGATTTTTTGGTTCACCCAACGACAAGGACAAGTGTGTAAGAAACCACTACCAACTATCACGCCGCTCCGCTTCAGCAAAGGCAAATGCAATGGGGAATAGTTGATGATTTGCATAATGTGTTACGGCCACCATTAGCACTCCTGGATATTTGCCATGAAGGTGTGATCCATCCACTGCTATCAATGGCCTTAGAGAGGTTTGAAATGACCTTAAGCATGGACCAAATGGCCAAAAGAAGCGTCTAAATCGGTCGTCCAACCTGATGTCCAATGCAGTGTATGAACCGGGGTTGGTACTATGTAACTCGTTGCAATATAGCGGCAATATCATAAAAGACTCCTCATACGATCCACGCACTTTGCAAAGTGCAAGCTCCTTTGCCATATGGGCTCTCCTGTAAGTAATGCGGGTCCCAAACTCAATCTGACATTCATTGATGATCTCCTTGGGCCTAAGATCGTTATTGCATCGCACCTTCTCTTTAATGAACTCTGCTACTAGCTTCGCGGTTGTTTGCCGATGTGCTGTTCCCATAAGTGGTTTAGAGCAACAATGTTTGTGCTTAAACTTTCGAACTCTAAAGTGTGGACTAGAATCTACCATGGAGGCATGTAATCGCCAGGGACAATCGACTCCTTTACAACTCACTGTAACCATCTTCATGTTAGTTCTCTCATGTTTCAAAGTAAAGTTATTGTATATTGCGTACTTCGCTATAGCTCTTCTAAAAGCTTCACATTCAGGAAACTCCATACCTAGCCACATCTCCTTACCTGAACAGGTCCCTTCTTCGGGCACGACACTATAAGGGACCATCGTGTCCACGAGGGGAGCTTTTGAAAAGCTTTCAACACCTGATTTAATTAATTTGCCAGTTGCTGAACTTCCATTCGCATCCAAATTTGTTGCAGGAGCACCTATAAAGCTGTACACACTTTCGCTTTCATTTACATGAAGCACATCTACATTTATTTCTTCGAACATGGACTCATCATCGTCTGCAAAATAAGACAATGTTGTTGGGAATTTGATATCGTGATCCTCCTCTATATCGACCATGTGAGTTTCTTTAAAAGGTGGTAGTGACGGTGGCAGCACACTCTTTAATTTTTTATCAGGCAGTGTAGTGCTGGGAGCATCTCGAATGATCTCGTTTCTTTCATCTTGTACAGACATGCAATATAGAGTTATGAGAAAAAAATTTACTTTCGATTCAGGCTGAATATATTGCAATATAGTTTTAACTTCTAAACATACCTATTTCCACGAATTTGTTGGAAAGTGCTTCCATCGCATTGCCTCCTTGAAACGAATAATAATATCCCTTTTGCTTCGCCTCTTGACAATTTTAACATACCATTGATATCATTGTCATCGTCGATATCTATCAACGAAAAAAAAACTCCCATTGTGTATAAGATACTTTAGAGTTATCTCATCAGACGTTGTTGCCCAACTCGATGCTTCCAAAGCAATTTTGAAAAGCTCCTTCAATGTGACATTGCTCGAAAGATATCTCAATTTCTGCCTTCCCCCCTTGTATTAAGGACGATTGAGCTCAAATTCAAACTCACCGTCATAGTGAAGGATTATTTGGTGCTCAACGTCTGACATGCTATTAGAACATCATAAAAAACATAAATTACTTTGACATTTTCCTCCTTATTAGAAATGAATTATGTTTAAAGTACTTTGGTTGTTGACATATAAATCAACGTAATATTATGTATTACATTGAAGAGTGCAAAACAGTAAATAGGGCTCCTGTGCAAAATATATCATATTCAATAAAACAGACAATAAACAGCATACAGTGAAAGAGAACATGTATCCATACATTAAATGATAGTATATGTATTATAAGTTCTCAATAGAAATAGGAGATTGATTTCTAGGGTTCCATCTTGTGAAGAGAAGTTGATTTTCATTACCTCATTTCTGTGGACTTTGACAATAGTAACAGTAGGAGATTGATAGAAAATTAATGGTGACATCAATTGTGGAAAAACACACTACTGATCCAATTTCGCGGCTATACAGCACTCTTCGAAACACCCTCTTTGCAATTCTGGAGAAGTGGGAAGAAAAAGGCTCGAAATCGGATTATATAGACTTGGCGGCCAGCGTCATCGCCGACCTTAATCAAGTATACATAAGGTCATCGCCGACCTTATTCAAGTGTAAATAAGGTCGGCGATGACGATGTGCTCTTCTGGTAAAAGAAATGAAATTCGCACCCAATTGCACTAATTGGTGCTGCACACGCTAAAATGTTTGATTGCGTAACATGACTGGATAAAGTGTTTTTTCCGATAAAATCCTCTTATTTATTTTAATTTAAGGGTGTTCCAGGACTTGCATATATTTATGTTGATTTTATAAAAAGAAAAAGAAAAATTAGTTAGGGCTGTTTAGGGCTTTACTAATGGAGTTGAATATAGAAAAGGTTATTTTAAAAAAAAAAATATAGGTGCATTATAATAGAATTTTATTTTTAGTTGTTTGTTATAAAATATTTTTTATTAAAAAATAAATTTTTTTATTTTTTTTAATATAAAAATAAGGTTATTTTTTAACTGTTTTTAAATATGATAGAAAATTTAAATTTAAATACTTTTAATGAAAAATTTTTTTTTTTTTTGAAAAAATAGGACTTTACCTTATTTGAATCTAATGGTAGAACCATTGTATTGACGGAAGATATCGACCCCATGCGAAAATTTATTAGGGCTCGAAACCCTTACTTGACTCTAATGGCAGAGCCATTGTGTTGACGGAAGATATCGACCCCATGCGGGAATTTATTAGGGTTCGAAACCCTCATTTTTCTCATTCCTGCTCTCCCCCTTCTTCTCCAAAGAAAAAGGTCCATTTTCTCCTCCGCCGTGGTCCGAGGCAGCCCCACAGCCATCATTCGTCCTACATTTGTGGTCCCTTTATCCCTATGGTCCCCTCCGTTCACCTGCTCTCTGATTCTCGTCGAAAATGTATGTTTTGGAGCTTTGTTTATGGTTTAAATCGGTTTTTTCCCTCGTTTTTCATCTCCCGCCATCCCTCATGCGAAATCAGAATGGATGCTACATGGGTAGCAACGATGTGGTGAGTTTTTCGGAATGTATTTTATTTTGGTGTGACATGGCAACGGTTTTGGTTTTGGTGGAGAACCACAAGAGTTCTGAGCAAACATATACCTTCTCTTCTCAAACCATCACCTTAGATCGAAAACTGCCATAATGACTTCCAATTCCCCCCAGAGAGTCCCGCAGGAGAAAAATAATGACTTCCAATTCCTGCCATGGCCATGAGAGAGAGGTCTTTCTTCTTCCTTTCGATTCTGTCACTGCAAGGTAGCCTGCTGGGCGTTACGGCGTCACAGCACAGGGATCGAGCGACGAGAGGGAGGAGTCCGGTCACAAATGGGGGCGAGACAAGCAGGAGAGGAGAGGAATCCGACAACGGAGGGACGAGAGGAGCGGGAGAGGAGGGTTTGCAATCTCCCAGTGATTTGGGGATTTTCCCTCTTTCGATTTCCTTATGAGAGGGAAGACCAAAAAATGGCACTGTTAGGGAAGACGAAAGAAATCGGCGCTTGAGAGCTTTGATGTGTGACCGAGAGGAGAGAGAGAAAGGGGTCGCATAACAGAGCTGGAGATAGGAGATAGAGCAGCAGAGAGAGAGAGGTTGTCTTCTCAGAGAGAGAGAGAGAGAGAGAGAGGCGACACAGCAGCGAGACAGATCCCAGCAGAGATTTGACGCAGCAAGCGAGAGAGAGCTCTTCGACGAAAGAGAGATCACAGTCGAGAGGAAGAGAGAGAGATTGCAGCGAGATGGGAGAGAAAGAGATCGCAGGTGATGCTGAGATGGGAGAGAGAGAGATCACACAGAGAGAGAGAGACAGGAGAGGAACGATTAGGTTTGCCGAAGATGGAGGGGGGAAATCCGGAAATGAGAAAGCGCAGGGGCCAATTTCATTTTGTCAAAACGCCACATGTTGGAGACGCACGTGCCCAGCTAGTTGAGGAGAGTTAATCCCATATATATATATATATAGGGACAGGTTCTCCTAAGCTGCAGCTTAGGGGTATTCTAAGCTGCAGTAGTGTAAAAATGGGTCACACATGTGCTCACACATGTGCGGTTTACACACTGCAGCTTAGGATACCCCTAAGCTGCAGCTTAGGAGAACCTGTCCCATATATATATATATATATATATGAGCAAGGCTCTCCTAAGTTTAAGCTTATGATATAATTCCGTAAGCTAATACTTTTGGGGCCCATCCTTGATCCGTCCAAATGGACCAAACACACGACCCCCTTAAATTGCACAAGTCCACCAACTTTTGGTCAAATCCGAATTTACTAGACTGTTGGAACGACTATGTACCAATCAGAACAGACCGTTGACCATTAAACTTTTGGTGCCCAGATGGAGAAAATAGAAACCACGATTGAGGCTAATTTTTTGTAGGAAGGAGGGTCCCAGGGAGTCCTTCAAATCCCCCCACGCCCATCCCCATGTGGGTCCCCAAGTGGGCCCCAGTACGTAATTGAGCTTACTTCAGCTTATCTTATCTTAAGCTTCAGCTTAAGAGAGCTTTTTCTCATATACATCTTTTTCTCACCATAGGATGAGAGATACTTCCATTTTAAAAAATTTTTAAGTACAAAATGTACTTTTCAAGTATACAAAATGTAATTTTCATGTGCAAAAAGGGGTGTGTCCCTCACTCTATGGTGAGGGAAAGATGCATATGAATATTCCCATATATATATATATATATCCCTCTCTCATTAGAGACCAGAAACACCATTATGAAAGAAGAACCCCATTGGTTTAGGGCTTTTGCATCTGATAGTGAGCACCACCTAAGGTTCGGTGCTCCTCCATTCAACCGACCTGATCACATTTTCGTGCCCTATGTGCATTTATACATCGCTTCATAAATTGGAGGAACACTCGGGATCCTCAGAAATGGGGTCCATTGGGATGCAGGACAATGAAAGTAGGCCATTATACTGATGGAAAACCTGACGTGTATGACTTGCGGATGGAAGAGCGAGCCTCAGGTAAATGATCAAACCAATATTCTATACTGTGGTGATACAGAAGTGATCGATCAAACCAATATTCTATATTGAGGTGTTACAGAAGTGATCGATAAAAATCAGCATTAATGTACTTTTCTTTTCTTACGTAGGATTTCTGTTCATTTGGGCTGAACTAATCCTCCAGGCCCAAAGAGAAGCTAGGATTTCTATTCATTTGGGCTGAACTAATCCTCCAGGCCCAAAGAGAAGCTAGGTAAAACCCTTGTGGCCCCTAGTGGCAGCACAAATGGACTCAACCTTCGGTTCCTGAAGGGGGGGGGGGGGGGGGACCAAAGATAAATACCAAGACCTCTGGCTCCGAAACAGGAAGGAACCGTGATCTTGACCGCTTGGCCAACCCCTTGGTAGAATGCATTGCATTGAATTCTTATGAAATAAAAATATTGAACAAACAAATAAATCCTATATACAAAAAATGAAAAACCATCCCATAATTCCCACTACTTTATGACATTACGATTTTGTTGCACTTTGGTTTTTAGCCTGTGGCCCACAGGAAAAGTGGCACAATAAAGTTAAATATGAATATGAAGCTAAAGATAAAACCTAATAACAAAAGAGAAGTGATCTCATGCTAATAAGAACCTACATGGGGAATGTTCATATGCATCTTTTCCTCACCATAGAGTGAAAGACACTCCCCTTTTTGCACATGAAAAGTGCATTTTGCACCTCACCCTGTGTACTTGAAAATTTTCAAAAAAAAAAAGTGTCCCTCAGGACCCTCACCTTATGGTGAGGAAAAAATGCATATGAATGTTCCCGCTCAAATAAACTCACATTTATGCTCAAATAAATCCAAAGATGTATAAATAAGTAGAAACGAGAGGGTCAGTCCAGGCCTAGTATTTTCCAAGCTCAGCCCTCAAACTGACGAGCTCACAAAAACTTTGTCCAAGCTTGTCTTTTGGGCATTTTAATAATAATAAAAAAGCCATAAGCCCTCATTTAGCAAGCTTTTTGAGGGCCAGGCTGGGACGAGGACCAATGCCTGATTGACAGCCCTAATGCGAACCTGGAACAGTAAACCATAATCAGATTTCAAGATTACCTAACTCAAACCACTTTGAGAAACACGTTAACCAAGATAAATCACTTTCTACATGTATATGACTTTCATTGCATTATACGTACGTCTATCTCAAATCCAAACAGTTCATTTTCCACATTTATAATGCCCAGCAATGAGCTTTCTTCTATATTCCAATTCCAATTTTCAATTGCTATTCACACTCGATTATACAGAGTAATGGCTTTTAACATGTAACCTTTCTATATTCAAATACACGTGCCACAATTATACAGAGTAATGGCTTTTAACATGTAACCTTTCTATATTCAAATACATGTGCCAGTGTATGTTTAGAAGACCGCTTTATCTCTAAGCAATGCTCATCTCCAAAGAAGATTTAGCAAGCCACAGCAAGCCGGGATCATTCCTTTTCAAAACCATGTAAGTTTCCACCCTCCCGACTTCGTCAGAAACAACGTCTTCACAGAAACCAACCATAGAGAGTACTTCCATGGCAGCTGGTATAAGAAACAATTCATCATAAATATTATGAAACACTAACAGAACCAATTAACATCTAACCAAACAGTCAAAGATGGCAACTAAGATAATGAAGAAACATCTAAATTGCAATAACTGGTATCGCGATAAAGAGAACCAACCTCTATAATTTGCGATGTTCTTTTGAAATAAAGGATTGGCCTACATTTTGAGCAAAAGTTAAGATTAGCAGAGGATTTCATAGACAAATGACATGATTTTGGTTTTGAACACAACAATATAATCTCAAATGGAAGACAGTGGTTTAGTGGTCCATTCTAGGCAGGCAACTTGGCATAGACTATGGATTATACAATACTTCCCCTCAATAGATGGAACTTTTTCAATCAATGGTGGCCTAAAATGTTTGTCCATTAGTTGTGAACAAAATAAAAATAGGTTGTCTGACCAAAAGATATTTCTTTCGTGGTAGATCCATAGTAAGAGGGACACCAATGAATAGTCCAGAGTCCATAGTGCAGACCACAGACTATGATTCATTGATGTGCCAAACTTAGACACGGGAAGGTATGCCCACTGAACTGGTACAATCCATACCTCGATGCCACAGTTTAAACAAACAATATGTAATCATCATTTAAACAAATAATATGTGATCACCATTTCAACATGCATGGGCCCAGATTAATCTGCATAGCAGACACACAATTCAACTGGTATGTACAACACAATCAACATCATTATCCAACTGGAATGAGGTGTGCCCCACACTTTGCTCAAGAGAGACATTGCTTTGGCAAGGCTCACCACAGATTGTGGATTGATGCTCGTGTATTGTGTGAAGGAACACCTACAGAAAAGACGGTTCCTGTTATAACAGTTGATAGTGAAATAGATACCTTGCGCAGCTTTCTAAATTTCATGTCATCAGGATGCTCGATCACATTCCTACCAACAAAAACATATGAGAAGGTAAAGCATGTCGCAAAGTCTTTCAGCTGACAATCAAAGACCAATAAAGTAAAAAAAAAGTACTTGATGATCTTGAATAGAGTTTGAAGGACCAAATTAGCTTCTGTAGGTCTAGCTTCTGATCGCAGCACCTCAATGGCCTCATGCAAACGAGTACATATAACAGCAACTGGGTCTTCAATTCTTTTCAGTTCTTCATTGTCTGAAGCCAGCACCATTTGAAAAGTATCAGTCACTTTTGAGTTATGGCCATCGGCACGAGACATCATATTATCTATCTTGGAAGTATCTGGGTCAGGCTCATTAATTTGCATGCAGTATTTGTCCCACATAGAAGCAGTGTCTCCCACGTCAGGTTTTGTAGCGAAGGAGTCACCCATACAGGCATCAGAACCAGGCTCTACCATAATGATATTTTCAGCTTGAGAATTATCAGGATCAGCTTTGGCGTGTCTCACATTTTCCAAAATGGCCACTTTTTCTTTACAATCATCTGGATCAGGTTCCTCAGAACCAGGCTCTACCATAATGATATTTTCAGCTTGAGAATTATCAGGATCAGCTTTGGCGTGTTTCACATTTTCCAAAATGGCAACTTTTTCTTTACAATCATCTGGATCAGGTTCCTTCTCACCGCTCTTCTCTAGAACTTGATATTCACCAAGTTTCAAATGCGTTACATCTTTTGCAGTTTCAACCACCTGTGAATCATCAGGATCAGGTTCAACCACATTGTTCAATCGAGAATCAGCATGGACAGGTTCTTTGCAACATTCATGCCTATAAAGCTTCTCATTATGACATAAGTTAGGCTCAAACTCCATGGCTTCACCACAGTGAGAATCATCTGGATCAGGCTCAAACATGTTTTCATCATCTAAGCAGTCATCTGGATCAGGCTCACTGCTTTCTCTATTATCAGAACAAACACTCGGCTTGCTATAAATCTCAATATAAGTTCCAACAAGCATATTGTCTTTCACATGGGAATTGTCGGGATTGGGTTCCAACAAGTTCTGGTGTCCCGAAGTACCATTATTTGTTTCAAAATCATCAGGATGAGATTCATGATGAGCTTCCTTCCCATTTGCACCTATACTTTCCACCTGTTCTTGAGCTCCAGTTGAACTACTATTAGTAGATGCATTCAATGATCGATGGTAAGCGGCTGCCACCGAAGATGCACTTGCATCAGTTGATGAATTTAATGGATTGCCCCCAAGCTTTTGAGCACTACTATCAGTTCTCAGATCAAAATCAAACTCTTCAAAATCTGAATGCCTATGGCTGCTCAGGGTGTGACCTCTTGACTTTGTCCAGTCTAGACTAGCAGCTTCTTGATTCAGCTGTCCACAAGAAAGAGATTATTCCTCAACTTGAAGTCTCTTCATCGAAGCAGATAATTATGTCAAAGAACTAAAATCATACACATCATATGTACCTGCTTATCTAGCGCATAAAAGTTGGCATCATGTTCCGAATGCACCATGTGTGCCTGTTATGACCAAAATCATAAAAGTATCAAAAAACAGCATCAACCAAAAGCCGATTGACCTTATATAAGGCTGTCTACAGCTAACATGGAACATTAGCCTTCTGGGCCTATTCATAGTGGGCCAGCCTAGTGCATTTTTAATTTTCAGCTCAGCAAACTGCACATTGATTTCAACAGAAATGGTCTTAGCCGAATGTCAAAGGCCCATTGATGGCCGTTACAAAACAGCCTCAGGTTTGGTTTTGAGGCCCAAATAAGGCCAAGCCTGACAGGCCCCACAGGTAAACGAGCTGAGCTAGTGATAAACAAGGCCTAAAATAGCCCAGTTTGCTGACACCAGTCATCTTGCATAAATCAAGACAAGAACAGCAAAATTGTTTTAAGGCAGGCTTACAAGTTCATGCAACAAAGTTTTCTTAATGCTCTCGTATTTCCTGAATCCCTTGAGATCATCAGTCCGAAGACGCAGAGATATCTCCTCACCATGGTTCTGCACCAAATAGCAGTTAATAAAGAAAATGCAGAAACAGATGAAAATGGGATTTTCTTTGTTCTTTTTTCCTGTTTTCGAATACTCATATTCATCTAGTCTCCTCTATTATGTTGCCTTTAGTGATTAAGAGAGCTTCCCTTCAGATAGAGAAGTTTCTCCCACAACTCAATGGGAGAAGACAGTCGTAGAATGATATAAATACTACTCCCTCAGTTTCCTTTGCTCCTAAGAGATTTATGTCTGCTTTTATAACTGATGGCAACCATTATAAGATCTAAACTTAATCACCCACTACCTTCTGAAGAAACAGATAAGCCTTAGTGCACTCACTATGGAAAGATGAGAAATACAAGAATAAGTGTTTTCAGATTTTGTTAAACAATATAAAATTGATAAAAACCAAAATCCAGCATCTACAACACATCATCTTATAAGATGGACACCTCTCCACATAATCCTGTCTAATCTCTCTGTGCACTCCTGTTTAACTTCCATTGACCGATTCCGTCTACAGTCTGCATCTAAGAGTCCTCCCTTTGCCACCTCTTATTTGGACAATTAGATAGATCACAATTAGCTATTCATGTGCCCTCTTCAACTGCTACACCTTGACCATTGTTTACAGAGACAGAATACATGACTGGTATGTACAATGTACTCCTTTATCCTGTTTGTCATCCAGATGATACTGGATTATTCTTGACAGTTCCTAATTCTTGTGATTTATTTATTTAATTATTACTTTTACTCGGTAACAGTAGAATTATGATGGAGAACATAGTGTGGGTATAATTCCTTTTATATAAAGGAATAGTCAGTTTTCCCTCGTTTTCCCTCATGCTTGTTCTCTTATGTTCTTCATATCGCTGATGTTTCCAAGAAACATTCCTTTTGTCAACAAAACTACTAAATTCTAAAAATCTGAAATCAAAGAGGATATTTAATTGTGATGAGAGCAAAAGGACAAACTCTTGGAGCATTTATATTACTTGTTAGCACTGCTCAAAGGATGCCCATCAAAATGAGTACTGGTTTTTTTTTTTTTTTTTCAGTTGGTGACAGATATGAAATTTTATTAAGAAGGAACAACAAACAGAGAATAATAACCAGAACCGACGTGGACTTGAATAAAAGACTCCCTCCTAGCCTGATTTCCTCTATTCAAATTTCTACTCTAGGATGTCACATATTGCAGACTGTTCAAACATTTGGGCAAGAAAATGGTTATACATTCCACTCAACTCATGAATTGCGTAGAAATTAGAAAGCACAAATAATAGGTCACTGATGATTTCTGATGCAGGCCACACCAATGACCTATGGGTTGACCGGGCCCAATTGGACCAGTTGGCCAACCCACTCAACCCATGGGCTGGACAACCTGTTGGATGTAGGTAATTGAGTTTAATTTAGAATCTTTAATTAAAGTTAATTATTTTGAACTCTTTTAGCAAGTTTATAATTTTTAGGATGTTTAGATTCTTTCTTGTTAGAGAAGATTTAGGAGTTTGAGACAAATTAGGAAAGGGAAGAGGGGGGTGTTCAATCCCTACTCGATATATTCGTAATTCCCCATTGGAGGATCATATCCATTACTTCAACAAAGAATTGCTCAGTTTCTCTTTAATCGTAAGTGCCCCTCTTCGATCAAGAACGCTTCTGTGTGGAATTCCTTTCAAGGATTTGGTCAGCCCTCTTCAGGAGCTTGGCCTATCTCGCTTGGAATCCTGTGGATTCGGTGAACACTATCCAGGAGTCTGGCCTATTTTGTTCACAGATTGGGGCTGTGTCAGTTTCCCTTTTGGCAAAGTTGCCGACAACCAATATAAGTTTACAGTGGAAAAATCAGAACAATAGTATGCTACATGCCACAACCTCTAATTTCCACATGCACGTTGGGGTTGGCTACATGAATTATGTTTCTCCATTCTGATCTAACCTGAGCCAAATCCTTAGGAGAATGGACACACCCATTCGACCAAAATTTTCAAGTCAAATCCAATGTGGAGTTCATAACTTCATCCAAAGCACACATTTTGAAGAATAATACCTTGTTGAAGCCTAGAATGCATTTAGGACTGATGCCCACATATCCCACAGGTGCCATCTCCGTCATGATTCCTATGCGCCAACGATGCTGAAAGAAGCAGAAGGATGTATCACAAAACTACCGTAAAAAGAAAGAGTGCATTAATATTACTGAGCCAATACCTTATTCATGATAGCAATGATACCCGGATCACATGCAAGCATATGCATTCTTTTCAAGGCCTCTGAAGCTGGAGGATTTAGCTGTGGGGAAAGGCAATAACACAGTCAATGATATTAATAGCACATGATCATACAGAACTCTGAGAATTCAGTGGCAGAGACTCAAAGGTGCATTTAAACTCACCCCAAGTAGCAATCAGACCGAATGCTTTGGAAGAATGGTGGTCATTCAAAAATTAAATCCAATGTGCATTTGGGACAGGAGATATATCTGAATATCACTTTAGGTATGTTTGGATGGGCATTGAATAACATGAGTAAATTTCCTTAACAGGTTGCACCACAAGTCATTTTTTCTTAGTCAAAGGAAACATGTAAAACATATACTCCCTTTGCCAAGTTCAATACCAAATACCAATCAAAGAAAGGGAGCTGATGAAATAGTGGAGCACTTCCACCATGCCACCTTGGCCCAAAACCAAGCACTTCCACCATGTGCATTTCCTTGCGTTTTCACCTGAAAACAATCTAAAATTTTGATCTCTCCATCCCCAAGCCGTAGCTTAAATGTTAAGAGAGAGGGTGTCAAAGTGAAAGAGCGCGAATTTGAGTCTCCCATCGAGCAAAAGATTTATTTATTTATTTATTTTTACACCCAATATGGTTTTTACTTTCTCGATCTAAAAAAAGCTTACAACATGGTACCTAGAGATTTAATTCGGGGGGTTTTAAATAAAAGAAATATTCCAAGAGGTTAAACTGAAATTATTGAAGACATGTATGAAGGGGAAGTAACGAGTGTGAGAACTACCAATGGGGAGATAGGTGAGTTTTTAACGGAGAGACAAGTGAGTTTCCAGTGACTAGGTTTGCATTAGGGGTAGGCCCTAAGCCCTTATCTCTTTGCACTAATTATGAATGAGTTAACTGCTCATATTCAAGAGGAGGTATATTGGTGTGTGTTGTTTGCTAGTGTTGGTGGATGAATCAAGAGATGGTGTGAATGCAAAACTCGAGAGATGGTGAGAGGCTTTGGAATCCAAAGGCTTTAAAATAAGTCATACAAAGATAGAATATATGGATTGCAACTTCAGTGGGCATATACAAAGAGCTGAAACTACCGTTAGAATAAAAGCCCAATAGATACCACAAAGAGATTCATTATGTTACCTTGGCTCGATAATTAGTAAGGATGGAGAGATTGATGAAGATGTCAAACATAGGATAAAAGGGGGATGGTTGAAGTGAAAATTTTCTACTGGAATGCTTTGTGACCAACGAATGCCAGTAAGACTGAAGGGGAAATTTTTCAGGACAACAATTAGACTAGTTATGATGTATGAAGCAGAATGTTTGCCAATTAAGAAGCAACATATGCATAAAATGGATATAGCATAAATGAGAATGTTGAGGTGAATGTGTGGTAAAATAGAGATGATAAAATTATAATTGAGCACTTTAAAGAGCATTTAAGGGTAACATCAATATGGGATAAAATTAGAGAAACCCGTTTGAGATGGTTTGGGCAAGCAGGTAAGGAAAAGCTTAGCCATGCAGGTTGATGGCCCACCAAGGGGAAGGGGTAGGCTGAAGAGGATGTGGAGGGAGGTAGTAAAAATAGAGAAGTGCAACTAATCTAAGGGTTTGGGCTCAAGATAGATCAGAATGGAGAAACATATTCGTAGCCGACCCACCTATAGTTGGGACAAGGCTTTGATGATGATGGTTTTTACTTTATGCACCTCCATAAATACATGTAGAAACAAATCCCTCATACTGCTGCTGTTTTGCTTTTCCATAGAACAAAAACAAAAAACGAAAAAAAAAAAAAAAAGAGAGAAGAAAAAAGCAAAGAATGCCAAAGGTGCATAGGAAATTAAACATGAGACATTCTCTAAACCATTTCTTTCGAGGGAAGTTGTTCTAATCTCATCAAAAGTGAATTACAAAAGAGTGACTAAAGACGAAGATAATATCTACTCAAATAAATAAATCTGATTTGATCCAATCCATGTGAAAGAAGTTCTCTCTTTTATTCCATTCTTGTGATTTATTGCTTCCAAAAATAGATAGCCACCCAATACATGGTGGATGAAGGTTTTATATTAATTTAACTCATCATCTGTACAAAGTAAATAAAAAAACTTCAAAGTCTTCAAGCATTAAGAGATTCAAAACAAAGTATCCCAATCTTTTTTTTTTCCATGCAGTGAGATCAAGGCATTCAGAACCTATGTTGCCTACTTCAGTTGGTAGGGTGTAGATCATTTTGTATGTTTGAAACTAGTTCATAGGTTAGGGATGGTATTGGGGAAACAAAATTACATTAAAACAAAAAGATGAAATTGTATGCAGTCTATTTAATCATTTTAAAAGCAGGAATTTCGAGGATGTTTGTTTAATAGGAACACATGCAAGACTGCAACAGAAAATTTATCGAAATTATGAATTGTTAATGTAACTTTAAGGTAAATAATTATATGAAGCCATGATACCAAGAGCCCAAAAAAATTAAATGCATGAGCTAGTCATTTCTGGAAACTACAAATCAGCCCTACCCTTTGACCTTAATAAATGCAATGGTATTAGGTAGGCCATCAAGATCAACCATGAGTCCATGACAAGTAGGTCATCACTGACTTCTAACCATGTGGTCTTCTACATACATGCCATTTTTTTTTTCCTTTAAATGGTAAAAGGCCGCAACCCTGTGGTTGTAACAGCGAGAACCTTCCAACTGTGATACAGGCTCCCATGATATCTTCATGTAGTACTAGATAAGACAGGAAATAACTCATCAAACCTCAATTCCTGGGATGTGAAGAGTGCGAAAGTCACAAAATATGTAGGTTCCTTGTGGAAGTTTCAGGGAAGCTTTGGGCTTATTGAACAATCGCTGCTTCAATCTCTTCTCCTCTTCGTCGAACCCAGCTATCCTCAAGTCTTTGTACTGTTTTGTGACATGTCTTTAATTTCATCATCAAACACACCCATCATTCTAATAGTCTTTCCCTGCAAGTGAGAAACAAGGGGTACACACAGTCTCACAAGTTAAGCAGATATGCATGCGTGTTAATATGCAGAAAAATATGAATAAAATGAACCATACAGGAAACTGCTCAAGGACCAATACAAACTGTCCAATCCATGAAATGGGTCAGTGACTAGCTCTTAGATCAAGTTAAAGTCTCCAACATGAGTTGGTGGCCAACAGATGATCACATCATTCTTATAGAGTAATTAAAGTTAAAAATTAAATATGATATACCTTTGTAATGTTCACATCAATCTTCTAGAGTACATTCAAAGTTTCCTTAGGACTGCCAAGGATAGTTGTCAATTCCATTTCTGCAGCCACTCCATTTTTCTCGCTGGGATAGAATCTATGATGCACGGAGGCCTCAAAATGGGGCAACGTATCCTATCTGGGACTTAACTTTTTTGTGAAATCCATGTCCTTGCCATATACAGGCCATATCTAAGCATCACAGGATTGACCATCCCATATGCGTGTCCTGTGTGGTGGCTTTGTTCCCTAAGCATATGGGTTGCATGGAGTATAATGAGAGAGGGAGGGGGGTGGTTAGTGGTGATCTTAGAAGTGCTATGGCCTTTTGCTTTCTCTTTTCATTCCAAGCTAGTAGTGAAAAGTGACTCTCTGAATGCTATCTCTTAAGTGTCCTTTTGTGCCTCCCCGCTGGAGGTTTCAGTTTTATTTTAATGAGATTAAGGTGTTGTCTTTCTTGATACCTATGGATTTCCTTCATGTTGGGTAGGCAGCAAAAGGCACTGCTTCGCAGATTGGTTGGCCAAGCAAGAGGTGGACAGATCTCTTTCATTTATTAATTTTACCATGTATTTTTTGTTTCTTCTACACTGTTTTTTTGTTTTGTTTTTTTGGTGAGGTATAATGCTTTTATACCTTATTTCCCTTTTGTTCTTTGTTGGGTGCTTATTGTTGTTTCTCTGCAATCTTTAATGACAATTATTGTTACCAACACCCCCACCCAAAATAAATAAATAATAATAATTAATAAAAAATAAAAACCCTCACACCTTATCTTAATGCAACCAGCCCCATCATGGTTAGAACTTGCGACTTTTGTGACTATCTCATGCGGCTGGCTGTTGCTGTCTCGAATCAAGACTGCGATGAGTTTGAACAAGATTAACTCAGGATTTAGGTTGCATTAGATGCATCCAGGATTCAGTTTTATGCTGGCCTTAAAAATAAGTGCTGCGTATTCCACTGGTATTCCCAATTTATGCTACTTGGCGGTGAATGAGATATTTCCAAGGCCCAAGTGGTACCTTTCCAACCACATTGGTAACATACAGACTGCTGCATATACCTGCAATGATCAATCTCCATTGGCAATCAATAGACAGGTTGCTTGCATGTCCAGGTTTGATATCTCCATTTTGGGCATAGGTTTGGGATTAAAACAAGTCGGCTTTGAGTTGTGCCCACAGTACATCAGACACAGACCCTAATCTCTGAAAAGAAGACCCCGACCCAACACTAGTTTAGGGTACAAGACCTGTACCAATATCTGAATCTGGCGTATAGAACTGGACCCAAATTTACATATACTTTTTGCAACTTAAAAATATCTTTTAACATTAATGTTAAATCTATATTACAGTAATGCTTTGTCTCAAACGTTGCAACCTAGGGCATCTCCCGCCCAGCCTAGCCCAGGAGCCTTTGGCCCGGAGCCCAAGGAACACTCGATTCTGGACAGACGAGAACTAATCCCTAGGGACACATGCAAACCCTCCTATCCACATGCACCGGGTAAAACTATGGGAGGGGGAGGTGGCCAACAAAGGTAGGTGTCGAACACAACTTTCTATGCATAGTAGAAAGATGAAGGGAGAAATGCCTCACTTAAAAATCCCGTATCTATATTTAATAAATGAACACTAGGGCTAGCCCTGCTGAGGCTGAGGGAGAATAACAAGTCAAAAGGTAAAACTCTCAGTCCTATTATCAGTATCGGTAAACATACATAAAAAATTTGTTCTGAAGAAAGATATAAACTTATCTAATTTAAGTTTACAATCTCAGGTGACAGCATACAGATATGCGATGTGGGTAAAAATCAAATCAACCCTTTCGTTTGATGCAGTGGAGAATACCTGGATCCAAATCACTTAAATATCCCGTATCTATATTTAATAAATGAACACTAGGGCTAGCCCTGCTGAGGCTGAGGGAGAATAACAAGTCAAAAGGTAAAACTCTCAGTTCTATTATCAGTATCGGTAAACATACATTAAAAATTTGTTCTGAATAAAGATATAAACTTATCTAATTTAAGTTTACAATCTCAGGTGACAGCATACAGATATGCAATGTGGGTAAAAATCATATCAACCCGTTGGTTTGATGCAGTGGAGAATACCTGGATCCAAATTAAAAACAGTTCCAAATCTTCCACCTGTACTGCATTTGCTCAAGTTGGGTCCGTCAGGCATTACGGGACCTATTTTCTTCCCTAGCCTAGGTTAGTCCATGAATAAGCACTATCAAATCAACGGACTCTTCCTTGCTTCTTAGACCAGGTAACTTTCTTGAATTTAATGGTTTAGGTCCTTGTTGACTTGATGGAATTTGCTTAGCATAGCTAAATTCAATTCCACATCACTCACAATTGGGCCATATTCAAAACGACCCAATCCAGACTAAGGCCTAGATTGGTATGCACTGACCCAAATGCACCTTTTTAGGCCTGTGTCATCACTCATTTACACCCTAGATTGGTCTGGACAATTAACATTGAAGTGCAACAAAAGAACACACACAGAGATGTACACATGAATATAATGCAAACTAAAACGCTACCAAACATTTGAAAACAAATATGAACATCCTAGAGTATATTTGCTACCTCAACAATCGCAGCTTCTTGCAAACTTAAATTGGAGTGTTCTTCCGAGAAAGGGGTAAGTAATTTGGAGCCCATATTGGTAGATCTTGGCATTAGTAGACGCATAGTATCAGGCTTGACATTAGTCAATGTCAGTAGCGTATGTCCAAACTCTTTGATAGTAGAGTTTGAATCCATCTTCACATTAAAATGCTTCCCCCTCCAAACAACCACAATACTGAGCACATTCTGTTGTTCAGCCATACTGTATTTCTACTGAGTTCCTTTTTCTGTCAAATGAAGCTGTTTCATTTTAATCATGCATTTACAAACCAGAAAGGCATAAAATTTCCCAGTTAAAATGTAAATTGCATCAAAGACTTAGGATTGGCAACTATGTAGAACTCATCATCAATTTAAGGAAATAGGGATTAGCAAAACTTTCATTATTTTTAAAGCAATACAAATGCTAAAACCCTTCCCCACCCAAACCCCCACAACAACCAAAAAAAAAAAACAAAGAGTATATCAAGATATTTTCCTGTGCTAAAATGAACCAAAAACCAAAGTAGACCAAACTAATGAAAAGTAACCTACTTTTAAGATGGCCCTGCCATTGGTTTGCCGGACTCCTGTTCAAGATAGATTTAGATGACAAACCTTTCCGTGGCCCATAAGCTGTAGCAGAGGGCAGCAAATTAACAATGGTTTGAGTTCATGTCTGTTTAGAGAGTTCCTTAGAGCCAGTAATCGAATAAGCTAGTGAGTACATACTGATTCATAATGGCTTCCAAAGTCAATCAAGTGCTCCACAAACAACAAAATGATGTTTCCATTTACGCAATAATTCTTCGAGAAGAAATCAGGGCGAGCATGAGAGAATACCTGCCTTCTCTCCATGTTACAGAACACTATCAAGTGGGCATACACATAGAGATGAAGATCTAAAGCTTACAAATGGCATGATGTGTTGTTATGAATCATTGACAAGGGAAAAGGACAGAGGATTTATGTGTCCACAAGTATTTCAGGCTAATAGACAAGCAAAGTGCAGAGCCAGGTCTTTTGTCATTGCCATCTCATGGATGATTTGAACAACTATGGATCTTCATCTATGGATATCTATTCTATCAATTTGTTGTATGAATCATTGTCTATTACAAGGTTCAAACCATGCACAAATAGGATCGGCAAAGGGTAAGCAAAGCAAAGACAAGCTAGTGGAGAGTCAAAAGGATTGTTGAGTGTCACTTTGGTTAAAGGGACATTTTTATAAGAAAAATATTAGACCCATTTTGCTGTATGAAGTTGAATATTGAGTAATTGAATAAATTAAAAGAATCTGAAGCGTAGTGGTTGAGAAGTGTTGTGATGGATGTGTGGATTTACAATAAAGGATATAAATATGAATGAAAAAAAAAAAGAGAACCTACATGTGGCTTCAATAAAAGGGGAAAACAAAAACGCAATGAATGTCATCTGAAATGGTTTGGGTTTGTGCACAAAATGACAAAAATAGCCCTTGTAGGATGTGTTGAAAGGTTACAAGATCAAGAAACTAGGAGAAGAGGAAGAACTAAGGAGACGTGGCATGAAGTAATGGGGAAAGACATGTTAGACTCTGGAGTTACAAAGAGCATGAATTCGAATAGGGCCAAGTGGAGAAGTTGAAATTAGGGAACCATGAAAAGATGGCTAAGGTTACATCGACAGCGAGGTTGGTTATCCCTTGATGAAGAAATGACTTAGATTGAGAGTAGCATACTCAGCTCGTAATAAACAATAGAGAGGGTTACTACTCTAAAAGGAGCATATCAGGATGTGTTTTGTAAACGTTTTTCCTCTATGTCATCATATGATACATTACTTCAATCATTGACAACAATAAGTCTCACGTCAATGAACCTTAGTTCAAAAGTTGGGATATATGGCATAGCTTTCTATTAGTCTATTAGTAGAACTCTTGAAGTCAACCCCAAATTGATTGGATTAAGCTAAGACGACGGTGGTGGTGGTGGTGTGATGATGTTGATAATGATGAAAAATGTGTCTTTCATGCACAACAAGTTCATGACAATAGACCATGCCCCTTGTTTTGCTATCTGCTGAAATCTATTGCTGAATCAAGGAGTTCTGGGAATTGCAAACCCAATGCTTTGTTAGGTACTAGTCTTGCCTCTACTATTGAGTTTAGGATTGAAGGTAAACCATTAAATTCAAGGGACATACACACACACACACACACACACACAAAAAAAAAAAAAAGACCAAATCTGCCTCTATTGTTGAGTTTAGGGGTCGTTTGTCTTTTACACATGGGATATGTAAATACAATTTACACATGTAAATTATGAATATTCAAATTTTAAGTATGTAACGTTTACACATGCGTTTTTTTTTACAACGTTTGTCTAATAACACTATTTTCGCATCATTTATATATGTGATTTATTTTACCATATTTGTTTCAATGATATATGTAAATGTATTAAAAGATTTTATAAATGATACTTATTATTCATTAAATTAAATTTTAATATAATGATTTAAAAAAGGAGAAAAATGTCAATTTTATATCAAAATTTTCATTTGCATTTTAGATCTTTAAAAAAGAGCATGTCTTTCAACATGAAATATACTTTTCAAAAAAAATACATTTCTATCAGTGACCACCTTCACAAAAATACATTCCAACATGTTTGGTTAATTAGATATGAATTTATATTTTGATGGTTAAGCAAATAGCATTATTATTTGTATTTATTAATTGATATTTGATTCAATGTTGATCTTAATTCATTATTCAATTTGCATAAAACTTACCCATGCATCTCATAGGCTTTATGCTAATTATATTTATTTTTGAATGATGCCATAATGCTATATAAAAATACATTATTTCTTCTCTTTTACATTCATATATACATGTTTAAAAGATTTTTAAAGTATTGCAATAATAAATGACTTTAGAAAAATTATTGAGATATTGGAAGAAAACTAAAATAATAAGGTAATTAACTAGTTAAAAGTTGATATAGAAAAATCATTGAGATATTTATCTTATAGATTGTTCCTTAAAATCTTTATTTTCAATATATATTTTGTCTTACAGATTTTGTCCCTTAAAATTATTGGAGCTACTTTAATCTTCTAATATATTTTTTGTCTTACAAATCTTATCCCTTAAAATCATCCATTTTGAAACATCTTTTATTATTATTTTTCTAATGTGTTTGGAGGGGGGTTTCGAACCCAAAACCTCTTTCATGGAATGCCCAAACTTTAAGAACTCTTTTATTATTATTTTTCTAATGCATTGGAGGGGTTTCAAACCTGGAACCTATTTCACGGAAATGCCCCAAAACCAAACCGTCCGCCTCCAATAACGGGTATTCTTTGAAAACGCACCTCAACAGGTGTTCAAATCTTGGTGTGAAAATGGGCTCATTTTCACACCATTTACACATCTGATTTACACGCAAGATGCGTAAATAATTGTAGACAAACATGATTGATACGTAAATGTTACACGTATTCACCATTTACATATGTAAATGGGTGTAGACAAACGACCCCTTACGAGTGAAAGATACCCATTAAAATTCAAAGAACAGATAAAAAAACATTTATTTTGTTCTTCAAACATATAAAAGAAGATATACAGCTACGAACAGAATCATTGAATTACAGAAATCCATGTAATAAAAATAAAATAAAAAACCTCTCTTCTAAAAAGACCACATTAGAAGCAGCCACACTCCAATAAAAATGATACGAAGAAGAACACAACATATATGTCTACTTAATTTATCTACATATCAAAACGAAATACAAAAGAATCCAAGAATACCATTGAATTTTTTTATTTTTTTTTCTCTCCTCAAACATGAGTAAGGAAATTTATACAGCTACTGACATTCTTACAAAACCATTTGACAATCAACAACTATAGGCTGTGGATTTTCTAAATGAAGAGAAGATAATCCAGGAAACAGAAAGGCTTGTGTTCTTTCACATATTAAGGGTAAAGCAAAAGAGACCTACAAAATTAAAAGCAGAAAAGACCCCAAAATAAAAATAACAATAATCTCCATGCCTTTTAATCTGGTTGTAGCAAGACATATACAACAATCTGAAATTCAACATAGACATAGATGTGCAGAAATCTCACAAGAAGAAAAGAAGACAAAAAAGAGAGAGAAGAAGCTCGCATCCATTAGGACAATCCAGGAAACAGAGGGTTCGAGGTAAAAAAAAAAAAAAAACACGAAGAAGAAGAAGAATAAAAATGAAAAAGAGAGACATAAATGAGACCCACGAAAATACAAATAAGAAAGCACGATACAGCAATGAAAAAAAAAATATATATATATATATATATAATGAACTGAGGGAGTCTGACTCATCAAAATTCAAAGCAAAAAATGAACCAATTCCAACGCCAAAACAAGAACATCCAACTCAACACAAAGCTATATAAACTCAATCAAAGGCAATATAATACATGGTCATCTCATCACGGAACAAACTGCCCTAAAAACAACAAAAGCAGGAAATGGATGGGAAACTCTGCAAGAAATATCGGATCTATTGAGAAACCAACCATCGATGATATAGATTGGGATGCGCCGATTTACCTGAGGTTGAGAGAGAGAGAGACACACAAAATCAAGCTCCTCTGAGAAAAAGCCTTTTTAGATCACCTCACCTCTCGAAACGATCGATCGATCCAATTAACATTAACCTTTGAAGAGAAGACTACCTGCCTCGTACAAGGAGAGAGAGAATATTCTCGAAGGTCAAACGGCGCGTTGGGTTTCCTGAATCATTTCACGTGGCAGTTGATTAAGTTGAGAGGGCCCGTAGGGCGTGTTTGCACTTAACTAGTTAGTGAATTGAAATGAATTTGAAAAAAAAAAATGACAAATGGTCACATTAAAAATATATAATTTTAATATTTTCTTTCAATTTAAAAAAAAAAGTTAAAAAAACAACCTACTTTCTCCACTAAAAGATAAAAAAAACTTCATTTTTCCATAGAAAAGTCAAAAAAATTTTATAACAAACAACAAAAAACAAAACACCATCATAACACCTTATATTTTATTCTCTCTTGATTTGATGCTTTACCTCACCATACTTCAATTCACCACACATCCAAACAGGCCCTAAAAAGAAAAAAAGATATTTTTTCGGAAAAATCCCTTGGACTTCTTATGTTTTCTTTTTTTTAGCCGCTCGCTTGGTAGTGATAAAACTCTAAATGCTCTCCCTCATCTTTTTTATTTTCCTCTCCTTGCTGCTGTGGTCTCTTTGTAGTTTTTATCAAATATTTGTGAATTTTCTTATCTACTTTTTTCTCTTTATGGCCCATGGGTGGACGACCTAGGTTTGGCTTTCCTTTTGACTCTTTATTGGAGTTCACCTTCCACTTCAATAAAGTAATGGAAGAGAAAATTTCAAAAGAGAGTTCTGAGATGAAAAATATTTTAAAATTTCTTTTTTTGGACAAAAAAGATGACAAATGAGAAAAGAAAATTTGGGTCGCTTAAATACTTTGTAAGAAGCGATATTGCTTAGCGGGAAAGTGCAAAAAAATAAGTAAAGTGTGGCGGGAAGTCCAAGCTAGTTACTAACGAAATTTTAGGTCCTTCTGGGTCTAGTAAGAGTCTAAGGAGTCTTTTCCGAAAAAAAAATCCTAATATATACATGAGAGCGCCTCCTAATTTGGCTCATTGGGATGCATAATGATCATCAGGAGCGGACCTAGGGGGCTGGCACGGGCCATGGTCCCCCCATACATCAGTCACTCCCTTCAAATTAGTACTTTGGCCCCTCCATGTCTGGCCATCCATCAATCCATTATTTAGGGCCTTTTAAAGATGGTTTTGACTTTTACAAAAAAGGAAATAAGAATATTGTTGATGTTTGGGAAAACTTAGAAGGAAAAGAATCGGGATCATTTAAGGATTTCCCCACGGTGACTGCGAGTGGACCAATCTCGATCCGCCACATCACCGTGGGCAACCCCTGCCCGGATGCATGGTAGGCTACCCGCGGTGACATGGCGGATCTAGATTTGTCCACTCGCGGTCACTGTAGGGGAAATCCTCAAAGGATCCGGACTCAGGGAAAGCAAAAGGGAAAAGGAAGGAAATGAAATGAACAAAAATGATAACAAATAAAGAAAGCTCGATGGAGATCAAGGAAGTGATTTTTTTTTAATATTTATTCTCATCTTAGACTTGTCCCGAATCTTATAATCCAAGAGAGAAAGATGAGAAAACACATCTTCTTGTTGGAGATATTGAAAGAATTTGTAGGTTGCAGACTTGACTTCGAGGTATGAATAAATAAAAAGAATGAAAAACTCACTTTCTCTTTTATAATTATTTTTTTACATTGCATAGATGTACTTATTTCACTATAAGTCATTATGTATTTTCAATCTTGGTTGCTTATATTGAAATCTAATCCGCTTCAAATGAATGTTTGTTTGTATTCTATTATTATATTAAGTTTTAGTTCAATTGGCGTTTTATCCATTGTGGATAAAGAAATATAGTTGTGAATAATTTTTTTTTCTATATTAAAAATTTGAGCCCAAAAAATCTAGTGTAGCTCAGGATAACTTATTAAGTCCTTTGGATCAAAAGACCCCATACATACCGACGTCATTGAGAAGGTTAGAAAAAAAAAAGTGAAAACAAACTTACTCAGGGTTACCTATATAATGCGTACCAGCTGATGAGCAGCATTCAGCCTAAAATAGAAAGAACAATAATCGATGGGAATGAAAAAGAATTCACGCGTAGTAATCTATTTATTTATTGCAAGATAACAGGCCCAAAGTCCAGATCGACTAAATTCAGGCCTCCTAAAAAATAACGCTAAAATTAAACTCCAATTTCTCAAATTATACCCTTTAAACAAACATGATTGAGACTCCGTCATGTCTTCTATTTTATTTTAAGTACACAAGTAATTTATTTATTTATATACTTGATGATGGTCCGATCAAATTTGGTGATGAGACGAAAACAGTAAGTTCGTGTGGCGAGGAATTTTCCGAGGCGAAGCGTCGAGATCTGGCTTTGTGTTGGTCAAAGTTGTTGGAATCTGCAACGGGGCTAAAGCTGAGTTTTGTGTGTTTTTCAAATTTCATTTTCTTATTGCTACATTTTCTTGGATTTTCTTATATGAAAAATTACGCCTTTTACGAAGGGAAGAAAAAGAAGAGAGGTGAGTATTGCAAGATGGGCATTGAAGAAGAGAAGTGGCTATCTATATTACTAAACGGATGTACTCTTCCTTACATAAAGACACATGGCGCAACCTCAAGCTTTTTGCAATACTATTTCCGGAGTTGCCATTATCCCTAAAATCTCTATATCTATTACACACACAAAGTACCTAAAATATCTCCATGAAGAATCATCTTCCATTCAAAAGCCTAAAATCTCTCTATGAGATACCTAAATAAGCTAACACACCAGATGTGCTAAATTTATATCAATCAATTCATGGGTCCAGGCCCGCATCATTTGATTTTATAGACTGTTAGAATAAAGATGGTGGACCCTATTCATTTGGGTCTCACTTAAAAATATTTGGTCAATTTGCTAAGTCTATGATCATTTGATCCTTTGATCTTTCTTAATCAATTCATGGGTCTCATCCCGCATAACATGATTTTATGGATGATTAGAATAGAGATGGTGGACCCCATTCATTTGGGGGGTTCCACTTAAATATGTTAGGTTTGGTCAATTTGTGAGGTATATGATTATTTGATCTTTTGACCTTTATCAAGCAATTCATGGGTCCCAGCCTGCATCATATTGTTTCATGGATGGTTAGAATATAGATGGCGGACTCCATTCATCTTTGGGGTCCCACTTAAATAAATTAGGTTTGGTCAATTTATGAGGTTTATGATCATTTGATCTTTATCAATCAATTCATGGGTCCCGACCCGCATCATATGATTTTATGGACGGTTAGAATAGAGATGGTGGACCCCATTCATCAGGGTCTCACTTAAACATATTTGATCAATTTGTTAGGTCTACGATCATTTGATCCTTTGATCTTTTTAAATCAATTCATGGGTCTCATCCGCATAATATGGTTTTATGGACGGTTATAATAAAGATGGTGGACCCTATTCATCTGGGGTTCCACTTAAATAGGTTATGTTGGGTCAATTTATGAGGTCTATGATCATTTAATCCTTTGACCTTTATCAAGCAATTCATGGGTCCCAGCCCGCATCAGATTATTTCATGGACGGTTAGAATATATATGGTGGACCCCATTCATCTTGGGGGTCCCACTTAAATAGGTTAGGTTTGGTCAATTTGAGAGGTCTATGATCATTTGATCATTATCAATCAATTTATGGGTCCCGGCCCGCATCATTTGATTCTATGGACGGTTAGAATAAAGATGGTGGACCCCATTCATCTGGGTCCCACTTAAATATATTAGGTCAATTTGTTAGGTCTACGATATTTGATCCTTTGATCTTTTTAAATCAATCCATGGGTCCCATCCCGCATAATATGGTTTTATGGACGGTTAGAATAGAGATGGTGGACCCCATTCATCTGGGGGGTTCCACTTAAATAGGGTTTGGTCAATTTGTGAGGTCTATGATCATTTGATCATTTGATCTTTATCAAGCAATTCATGGGTCCATCCCGCATCATATTGTTTCATGGATGGTTAGAATATAGATGGTGGACCCCATTCATCTTGGGGGTCCCACTTAAATAGGTTAGGTTTGGTCAATTTGAGAGGTCTATGATCATTTGATCTTTATCAATCAATTCATGGGTCCCGGTCCGCATCATTTGATTTTATGTACGGTTAGAATAAAGATGGTGGATCCCATTCATCTGGGTCCCACTTAAAAATATATGGTCAATTTGTTAGGTCTACGATCATTTGATCCTTTGATATTTCTTAATCAATTCATGGGTCCCATCCCGCATAATATGGTTTTATGGACGGTTAGAATAGAGATGATGGACCCCATTCATCTGGGGGGTTCCACTTAAATAGGTTAGGTTTGGTCAATTTGTGAGGTCTATGATCA
Source organism: Litsea cubeba (assembly GCA_012931725.1). NCBI lineage: Eukaryota > Viridiplantae > Streptophyta > Magnoliopsida > Laurales > Lauraceae > Litsea > Litsea cubeba. The sequence continues at coordinate 65,700,537 of CM022950.1, read as the reverse complement.
TTTGATCTTTTGATCTTTATCAAGCAATTCATGGGTCCCAGCCCGCATCATATGGTTTTATGGACAGTTAGAATATAGATGGTGGACCCCATTTATCTTGGGGGTCCCACTTAAATAGGCTAGGTTTGGTCAATTTGAGAGGTCTATGATCATTTGATCATTTGATCTTTATCAATCAATTAATGGGTCCCGGCCTGCATCATTTGATTCTATGGAATGTTAGAATAAAGATGGTGGACCCCATTCATCTGGGTCCCACTTAAATATATTAGGTTAATTTGTTAGGTCTACGATATTTGATCATTTGATCTTTTTAAATCAATTCATGGGTCTCATCCCGCATAATATGGTTTTATGGACGGTTAGAATATAGATGATGGACCCCATTTATCTTGGGGGTCCCACTTAAATAGGTTAGGTTTGGCAATTTGAGAGGTCTATGATCATTTGATCTTTATCAATCAATTAATGGGTCCCAGCCCGCATCATATGATTTTATGAACGGTTAGAATAGAGATGATGGACCCCATTCATCTTGGTCCCACTTAAATATATTAGGTCAATTTGTTAGGTCTATGATCATTTGATCTTTCTTAATCAATTCATGCCTCACCTAAAGAATAAAATATTTGGAAAAAAACATAAAGATCAAATTAGCAACAAAAAAAAGGACTCACAAGTTTACTAATTAATAAATTTATTAAAAATAATTCATATCAGTCTGTGCATTTGGTGGTTTCGTGGTTATCCACGGGGTTTTGCTAGTTGAGTGAAGAAGAGGAAGAAGAAAACAAAAGAAGGAAGATGATGAAAGTGATATTATTGTGAAGGAGATTGCATAGAGTATTTGAAAGGATCTAAATAGGAAATAAGCCATGAGAGTAAAAGAAAGGGTCATTTTGAAAAGGCAAGAGAATGAGGTTATAAATAATCTTTAGAGGATTTTACAGGAAGAATCATCTTAGATGCTAACTGTACCAAAAAGGCCTTTTTAGCTTCCTTAGCATAGAATTGGTCAACTCGGACCACTTCTGTTTTTGTTTTTTTTTCTTTTTTCACATCGAAGAAGAGCTTGTTAAAAATAAACACACTCGGACCACTTCTGTTTTTTTTTTTTTTTTTTTTCACATCGAAGAAGAGCTTGTTAAAAATAAACACACGGGAGTATCAAATGTTAAGAATAAACTCATGCAATTCAAATCCAAACTTCAGAATCTCTGGTAGAAGCCTAAAGAGGGAGGTTGAGGAGGAAGGTCGAGGAGGAAGGGAATGGCTTGATTTCTAATATTATCATTTTTTATTTTACCACACATCCACCTCTAACATTCTCATGTTGTTACATCCATTTTATCCATATATTGCTTCTTGATTGGCCAACATTCTCTTCCATAAGTCATAACTTCTTGTTGGCATTCACCAGTCACGGTACTTAAAAAGCAAGTTCCCACTTCTACCATCCTGCTTTTATCCTATGCTTGATATCTTCGTCAATCTCCGCATCCTTACTGATTATGAAGCCAAAAGTAACCGAAAGAATCTAAGAGCATAGGATCATGTGGTATAGTTAGATTTAAAAGAAGTGCAACCTCTATGAGGATTTGGCCCAGGATCATGTGTCCCACCCTAACATAATTGGGAAAAGGCTATGATGACGATTATTATATATATATATATCTTGTTCAGAGGAACTTTTCACATTAGTAGCAGGTAAAACTTTAAGTCCCTTGTGAGATCCACTTGAATGCAAACTAATAAAGAGAGGATAGTGTGAAGGAAAGTTCTCATTGTGAATATGTTGTTGGGATTTTTTTTTTACTTATAGGAAACCAAAAAAATACCATTTTAATCAGATCCTCATAACAATTGACTATGGACTTCAAAGTTTAACAATTTTTTAAGTTACATATTTTATAAAATTTATCCAACGGTGGCTATAATTCAAATCAGTGTCAAATTATGATTAGTGCTAATTCACAAGTCATTATTGACGTTCTTTGAGTGTGAGGGGTTTGGATTTGCCACAAAGAGTCTCATGTGGTGGCAGAAAAGTAAGGGGTCAAACTTTAAATCACTTGACTGGTACACGCACAGAAGGAAGTTGTATTTTGTTTTTTTATCAACTAGGCTGGGCATTTGAGGGCTAGGATCTCTAAATCCACGAGTCAGGATATACCCCATTTGCAGTACAGTCCACTAAATCAACAGTTTGTATTACTAAATAATTGGCTCTGCTTGTAAAGAATGGGAGATCTGATTCTGCACACTTCTTGCTGAATTCAAACAGAATATATCTTTTGCATGAGAACCTACAGATTTATAAAGGATTTTTCACCTACACAAATTCTACATAAGAGCGGTGCAGTATTTTCAATCACCACCTTCCATGGGAAGGTCAAGGACCAAAAATCGCATAGGACAGCCACCACGACCCCGTTGGAGAAAAATCCCCCTAGATTTACAAAAAAAAAAAATTCATTAAAGCCCATGCTCTTAGCGTGAGAAACACCTTCCACTTCATGCAATGAGAGAGAGAGAGAGAGAGAGAGAGAGAGAGATAGATTTATTGAATAATACAATACACTGACAGCATACAAATAGATTATACACAGAAATTTCTGTCAAAATATATACAGTTAGAAAGCCTGACCTACCAACTTCCTGCTATACAAGAAACAAAATGTTACCTGCTTTCTATTCTACCTGTATCAAGTATGCACCGGTATGAATGAAGTCATGGGTATGCAGCTCATGAAGTGGTCAAGAACACTCCGGGTTGATAGCCCTACATGTGGAAGGTGAGGATTCCCTTCCCTCAGACACTGATCATACTTCTCCAAAACTGACACGATGTAACTGAAATCTGGTCGCTTCGCAGGGTTCTGGTCCCAACAACGCTTTATAAGATTAGCAAGCACAGGTGAGCAGTTGTCTGCCAAAGGTGGTCGTGCATTCTGAACAAGAAAACAATATTCAGACAACATGAAATTTTTTTAAGATCATAAATTGAAATAAATGTGAACTACAAATGAATCAGCGTAATATACACAAGAAAACATTGCTATGTCCTTGTTGGTACATGAGATTATATAAAAGTCCCACACCATCAATTGGTGTTGGGTGCAAATTCCTACACACATTCCAAGTGGGGTTACATTCGGCGGACTCCGATTCCAAAGAACTACCGAGAAACATGAGAAACATTTCAAGTGGGGTTTTCATCTCACATAACTGTCCATGGATCGATCTCAAAGCAGGTAGGCAGGTTGTCAGAAGTGAGCTGCCACAAAAAAAAAAAAAAAGTGAACTACCAATGTCAGGCAGCACCTCCAGTTTCCTACACACAACTTCTGGATGTCTTTTGTTTGGTTTTATCTCAATTTCAAATAGTATAAATTTGGATCTACTAGGGAGTACCATGTTGCAACCAATTCAACAAAAAAAGTTCTATACAAAACTGAGGCATTAAATATCTGTTGTAGCCGCCGGTTTAGAAACCACGGCTCATGACCCTGTACCAGATATGCACACAAACATTTGTGTATTATATATATATATATATATATTTATATTTAAATATGCAGATCCCAATTTGTGGGGTTTGCCAAAATCAGACATTCTTTTGGTGTTACCCATATAAAGCGAGTTTGGATAATCCCTCTAACTCATCTCTCAACCTGCCAATATGACTTTAATGAAAGTATTTTCCTTTAATCTCGTGCCACTTCACATTGCATCAAGATCGTTTCCAGAGTACAAAAGGCAAAACAGGAAAAAGTGAGGAAGCAAAAAATAGGAAACATGACACCTGTAAGGGCTCGTTTGTTTGAATGGAATTGAATTCCTAGGAAGTCTAAGAATTGTATTCCTATCAAAGTGGCCGAAATTGAAAAGAAACAAAGGTGAAGATCCACAAATGGCCATCAAATGATCTTCCCTTTAAAGAAAAAGGAATACTCAACCCTCACCCTAGGAAAGTCGAGTTCCATCTATATCTTCTTTTTTAACCCATTACCTTTTTAATATTCTTCTATTGGAACCCATTTCACTATCAATTTTAAGGAATTCAGTTCCATGCAAACAGATGGGCACTACAGCAATAGAGCGAACACTATATAATTTTTTATGAATATATATTAAGAAAAAGTGAAAGCAACTCTAAACTATTTTCGTTTTATTGCCATTCCATATTCTTTTTAAATTATTTCCATTTGTCATGAAGTTCAGATCATAACTGTTGGGCTTAGTAGGTCCAGACCAAGTAGGTTCATGATCATGGGTATTTTGGTAATTGTACCGGGACTTTCTTATTGACTAAGATAGGGTTTCTTAGGGGGTAAGAAAGAGAACATTATATATATATGATGTAATGTGTAACCCATGAGAATGACACTAACACTACAGCTACTTTGGATAATGAAGTAATAATTCTGACTAGTGAAGTTGAAGAGTGTTTGAGTGTTGCAGATGATCAAGTTGAGTGGGTTGTTGACACAGCAACATCCTACCATGCTACTCCTTCTAAGGAGATGTTCACGACGTACAAAGCAGGGGACTTTGGCACTGTGAAGATAGGCAACACAAGTCATTCAAATATTGTTGGGATCGGTGATGTCTGCATTCAAACCGATATTGGTTGCACAATGACGCTGAAAGATGTGCGACATATTCCTGATCTGCGGTTAAATCTGATTTTCAGGACTTCATTGGACCGTGCAGGTTATGAAAGTTACTTCGGAAATGGCAGGTGGAAACTCACTAAAGGGTCTCTTATTTTTGCGAGAGGGAAGGCGTGTAATACGCTGTACAAGACACATGTAGAGCTATGCAAATGTGTGTTGAATGCTGTTGAAAACAGATCCTCTCCAAATCTGTGGCACAAGAGACTTGGACATATGAGTGAGAAAGGACTGCAGTTATTAGCAAAGAAAGATTTGATTCATTACTCCAAAGGTACATCCCGTTGACCCTTGTGATTATTGTTTGTTTGGTAAACAACATAGGGTTTCTTTCTCTAAAATATCAACGATAAAATCTAATGTGTTGGATTCGGTATATTCTGATATTTGTGGTCCCATGAAGGTGGAGTCATTGGGTGGCAGAAAGTTTTTTGTCACATTTATTGATGAGGCATCCAGGAAAGTCTGGGTTTATATGTTGAAATCGAAGGATCAGGTGTTCCAGGTATTTCAGCAGTTTCATGTCATGGTTGAAAGAGAAACAGGAAAGCTCTTGAAATGTCTCCGCACTGATAATGGTGGTGAGTACACATCCAACCAGTTTAAAGGCTATTGCTCGAAGCATGGTATTCGACATGAAAGAACAGTTCCTGGTACTCCACAGCATAATGGTGTAGTCGAGAGAATGAACCACACTATTCTTGAAAGGATGAGATGCATGATTAGAGTGGCACAGCTACCCAAGCCATTTTGGGGTGAAGCTATTCTGACTGTCGTTTACCTGATTAACAGGTCTCCCTCAGTTCCTTTGGATTTTGATCTTCCGGAGAGAGTATGGACAGGTAAAGATGTTTCTTATTCTCATTTGAAGGTATTTGGGTGCAAGGCTTTTGCATATCACAAATCTTTTCCCTAAGGAAGTAGCTACCGTCAAATCACAAGTTGGTGCCACTTCAACGTTAGAGTGATAGTTACTGTTGTACAAATACAACATTAAATGATTATCCTAATCACTCCCAAGTCCACTACACTGGTACGAAATAAGCTTTCTAAAGTTTGGACAATCGGTTCCGATTGTTCGTCAGTCTGTGGGTAATAAGTAGTACTAAACCGAAGTCTAGTATTCGTCCATTCTGAAAGGACTGCTACAATGCGGAAACAAACCGACAATCTCGATCCGAAACAATCGAGATTGGTATTCCATGCAATCGAGTCATTTCCGTGACAAACAATCTAGACACATCCCTGAATTCTACATCTTTTCTAATTTGGCAAAACGCACAGATTCTGTAAAACAATCCATGATTACCTATACGGCATCGTGCTATTTCTTTATCCTTGATAAACCTGATACAAAATTTACCGTGAAACGTGTTGCAATGTTGTCCTCGATCCTTACGGATCCCGGATCTTTGAACTATCTATCCTTAATCCGCTAGATACGAAATGGCTCACATAGAGACATTGCCGTAATCATTTTCGGTTGTCCACTAGGTCAATGGACACACCTATGTCCTTGAAGCTACTAACCTGGTTCCATTCAGGTCCTAATGATGTTGTTAAGTTAGAAGAATTCTGACTTAATTCATTAGTCACGACATTGTCCTTTTTCGATACACGTGAATGGAAAGTCATAGTCTCTAAGCAGCTCTAATCAACGACATTACCTCTAGGCACTGCCCTTAGTACTTTAATGCGACTATAACAATCGCAAGCGTTAAAGTTATGAGTAGTATTGTTCTTCTCATATCCTTTCAATTGACAGAAATTGTAGGTAATGACCTTACCATTCTGTATCAATACTCAACCTAATCTAATACCCAAGGCATCTGAGTAAAGCTCAATTTCGCCTCTTCCATCAGGTAAAGCGAAGATTGGGGTTGAAATCAACCTTTACTTCAAGGTTGGAAACTGAACTCATATGTATCATTCCATTGGAATGATATCTTCCTTTGAGTCAGTTCGTTAGTGGAATTATTATCTTTGAGAAGTCCTCGGCGAACTTCTGTGATAGTACGCTTATTCTCAAGAAGTTACGGAGTTTTGGTACATTTTTTTTATCTTTAACTCAATCTGATGACATTCAGATTGAAGATCAATTCGAAAGTTAACCTACGCCGAATAGTATACCGAAGTTTTGTTGGTAGCGGTACTACTAAATCAGCTGGTATAAACATTGTCCCAATTGAAAAACACGTTGGGGGAAACACAAATCATAAACTACTCTTTTCCCTAAGGAAGTAGCTACCGTCAAATCACAAGTTGGTAGTTCTATCCGATTTCGCATATCACAAACACATGCAGGTGCTGCAATGAATGCGTATAACGCGGATCCAACAATGCAATTGTATGTTTATTAGTGATAAAAACCATACCTTCAACCACATGGGTTGTAATGTCCATTGTTTGTCTTTGAACAAGTTGATGTTAAGGAGTTCCTCTTAGCCTTCGGACATTGAGCCATCTTGTGTTCTAGCGAACCACAAACCAGGCAAGCTCCAGTAGTCCTCCAGCACAATTCAGTCATGTGGGTCTTACCACAAGTCTCACAGACTGGCTTATTCTCTTGTTTGTCATTCTTTTCTAGAACACATTCTTGCCTTTGCTTTTGCTTTTTGTTCTTGAACTGTCCTCTTTTTTTGTACCCTGACTCACCACTTCTCTTGGTGTTTGCAGTCTCCTGTAATTGAGCCTGCATTTGGTTCTGTGTCTCTAACATAGTATTAACCTGAGTTTGCAGTAGTAATTGAGTTTCTTGACTCTTAACTATCTGCTCACTGTTTCTGACCAACTGGGCTTGTATGTCCATCTGTGCCTCATGACTCCTGACCATCTGTTCATTGCTTTTGGCTAATTGTTTCAATATAGCCATAAACTTAGCATCAGTATCAGATATAGGAGGGGGTGTCGTGACAATATAGTCATCATTCCCAGATCCCGATCCAGAAGCCATGCTGTAAACAATACGGAAGGAAAGATATATATCTTAACACTTCCATACATAACATATCAATCATACATAAGGAATCACGTAGAGTGAAAACCATGTTTATTACGAATCGTTTCGTTCCTCACTTCGTTCTTATGTTTGCCAAGTCATTAAACAGTTTACTAGCTTTTTAACCTAATGCTCTGATACCATACAATAAGTATGTCGCGACCCGGTCCCGAGATCTGATTAGCTCGGACAACCCTGAGTCACGAATGCATACTTACTCCCGTAAACTCCGAATTAACATAAAGTTAAAACGAAATCCACAAGGGATATCAAATACCATACCTGTCAAATGTATAAAAATTGCGGAATATATACATTGACTAAAACACTATTAACTATATGAGTTCCTTTACCAAAAGTAAAGTTCATATATACACATACATCTCTGATATAATAAAGTCAACCACTGCATATTTATATACAATGCAGGGGACATCTATTTGTATGTCAAACCTATAAAACAAAACCTTCCAAATATTTCCAGAATAGTTTTAGTCGATTCGCACTCCGAATATTTACATCCTTTGATCAACATCCTCTGCTGATGGCGCGGACAACAGGGCCTGCGATGTCATCAATAACACCGTGAACACGACGGTTCAACAATGTACATACCATTCTATGCTAATACACGCCATCATATTATTAATCCATAAATCATGTATACAAGAACCTGTCAATTTATCAATTTAACAATTCTATATAAGTCGATACAGTTCTATATTGAACAAGCATAAATAGTAGAATCAAGTAATAACCATTACTTATGACTATACTAATAGATTTATATTTCATCTCATTTTATGCTTTCAAACGAAAGCTGTTCATAATTGTTAACACCAATATCAGTCAGTTATGTATTTATAATATGATCCTCTTTGGCTCATGGGCTCACGCCACCTGGCTCTGGCCTACGTGTTAGGGGTGTACACCGGGTTTCCAAACCCGGCCCGACCCGGTAACCCGACCCGACCCGGACGGATTCGGGCGGGGTGTAACATGGTTTTATACCGGGTCGGGTCAAACCCGACCCGGAACATACTAATCCGGACCGGGTGCCGGGTTAAGGATTTTTAGTTAATCGGGTTATCGGGTGACCCGATAACCCGGTTATAAAAAAAATATTAAAAAAATAACTTTTATATACTAATTAGCTGATTTAGAAATAAACTTTGAAATAAAGTTTTGTGGAAAGTTTTGTGGTTAAACTTGGATTTAGATGAGGAAATCTTCATTTCACAGAAGTTGTTATTTTATCTCCATGCATTTTATCAAAAAAAGATTTAGATTGAAAAAAAAAAAAATTAAAATTTGTAACCGGGTTACCCGGTAACCCGACCCGGTAACCCGGTAAACCCGGTAACCCGAACCCGGTTATAGCTAACCGGGCATTCGGTCGGGTTCCCGGTGTGCATAAACTAATCGGGTCGGGTCAAACCCGGCCCGATAACCCGGAACCCGACCCGATGTACACCCCTACTACGTGTTGGTCATGGGCTCGCGCCACCTGGCTCTGGCCTACATGTTGCCCCAGCTCATGGACTCGCGCCACCTGGCTCTGATCCAATTTTGCCTATGAGGTGTGGGATTTCCAGTGTCTTGATCAGAGATCATTGGTATCACCACGGAGCTCCGGAAGGCTCCTAGATCATCTACTGCAGTAGGAATTATTAATTCTTCATTACATTCTATTCAGTAATTCAGCGTATAAAACAAGTTCAGCTTTATACAAGCTGTTCATTTAATAAGTCAGTTTATTATGTTAGTATAGCTCAAGAGTGAGCTTAGGGAATTACAGTCTAATATATAGGCTGTTCATTCATCTCATTTCATCCATGTAATTCAGCTCTATACGAGCTTTACGAAACATTAAATAGCATAGCTCAACATTGAGCTTAAGAATCATAATACCATTTTAATGCGGAATTCAAATTTAAGTCTATGCAATCCTATTCAACATTATTAAGACTTCTAAACCAAACAATTGAGTGAAACTTTCGTTATCCAATGCACGTGTTATCCTTGATGAACATCACTATATATATATTGAATTGTGCATTCGAAGAACTTAGTTTACACCTATGTAGGTTTAGACATTAACATGAAACAGCCTGTATAAATTAGGCTTCGAAACAGGAAAATCATATTCTAAATCTGAAATTTCCTTCACTGTCGGTCAGCTCGTCGGTCAACTGTCGGCTGACCGATAGCTCCATGTTGGCTGACCGGCATCACGTCGGTCAGAATTCCCGAGACACGAAATTCCTGTACTTGTACGTCGGTTGACCGACATACATTCTGTCGGTTGACCGACATGAGTCGGTCACATCGGTTCGTTTCTCGGTTCGAAAACCAGAGACGTGGATTTTTACATTTACAACGTCGGGCAGGTCGTCGGTTGACCGACGTCTCTATGTCGGCTGACCGACCCCTCGTCGGTCAGAAATCCAGAGACTTGAAATACACGGAAACCAGACCCAGACCTGTCGGTCAGGTCCCCGGTCGATGTCGGTTCCGGTGTCGGTCGACCGAACCCAGAACTCATTTCTGAGTTCGGATTTCTGAAGCGAAATCCTTGGTTTTGGCTTCCTTGAGACCTACCAAAGTCTAAAAACACCATAAATCATAAGAAGAGTATATACTTGCCTTGATTGAAGGTTTATTGATGAAAACCCTTTGTTTAGCTTGAGTTTTGAGATACAAACCCCTTTAAGCCAAGCTTCACAACTTCATAATTGAAAACCAAGTTGAGGAAGATGATGAAACTTCACAAATCCTTTCCTTATTGCTTATTGATGAGAAAATGAAGAAGAAAGAAAGAAAGAAACAATGAAATGAAGAAAGAAAAAGGAAGAAGGAAGAAGCCAGCTGCTGGCATGCATTCCTTCTCATCTCAACAGCTCATGGTTCACTTGAACCTGAGTCATAATGCAATTTTGCATTTAAACCCTTTTGCATTAGTTAAATTCTACTTTGAGTCAATTGAAGACCCACTTGTTCCATCTTAATCCAAATGGAACCATGTGTATTATGAAAGTTAACGTACTCATTGAAATACACATGATACTATAAAGTTTTACCAAATTTGACAATATATATATAAACTTGTATTTACGGAAAAGTCCTTCATTATACTAAGTTGAGTCTAAAACTCAACTTAACGAATTCCATGCCTTCCAAATTATGTCATCAGACTTTAATCCTTCTTTTGAGATCAATTTGATCCAATTTAACCATTAATCATATTTAAGTTAACTAATCACGCTTAATCCTTCTTAAGCTCGATTAATTAGAGTTAATCAGGATTAACTCGGGAAGGGGTCTTACACTTATGTATGCCATGGTGTGTACACGGCCAGACATTGCTCATGCAGTGGGTGTAGTGAGTAGATTTCTTTCTAACCCTGGGAAAGAGCATTGGGAAGCAGTGAAGTGGATCTTCAGATATTTGAGAGGTACATCAGATTTTTGCTTGTGTTTCGGAGGCTTAAAACCAGTACTTGAAGGCTTTACAGATGCTGATTTTGCAGGCGATCTTGATCGTCGGTTGTCTACTTCTAGGTACTTATTTACTTTTGCAGGGGAGCTATTTCCTGGCAGTCTAAGTTGCAGAAGTGTACAGCATTGTCTACAACCGAAGCAGAATACATAGCTGCTAATGAAGCAGGGAAGGAGATGATTTGGTTGAGGAATTTCTTTAAAGAACTGGATTTGAAGCAAGGAGAGTATGTAGTCTACTGTGATAGTCAGAGTGCTATGGATCTTAGCAAGAATGCTGCATACCATGCCCGCACAAAGCACGTTGATGTGAGATATCATTGGATTCGTGAGGTCATCGAGAAGAATCTCATGAAGCCGAAAAAGATTCATACTGACAAGAATCCCTCTGACATGATGACTAAGGTCGTGTCTAAGGGAAAGTTGGAGCTGTGTTAAGAGTTGGCAGGACTGGACTCTTAGTAAGGGGTTCAGAGACGTCTTCCCCATGGTCTGGAGGGGGAGATTGTTGGGCTTAGTAGGTCCAGACCAAGTAGGTTCATGATCATGGGTATTTTGGTAATTGTACCGGGACTTTCTTATTGACTAAGATAGGGTTTCTTAGGGGGTAAGAAAGAGAACATTATATATATGATGTAATGTGTAACCCATGAGATACACAGACAGACAGACAGAAGAGTGAACCAAAAGGAGAGTCGAGTTTCTTTCCCGTGGACGTAGGCAAGATTGCCGAACCACGTAATTCTCTTGTGTGTGATTGTTTGTCTTGTGTGGTTGTTTGTTCGTTCGATCGCTGATTCACGTTTCCGCATACACGCGCACAACAATAACAAATAATCTCAAGCAACTTCTACTCTCTGGCAAGTGTTTCTAATATTGTATGAACTTGTTTCTCTAGAATTGGGTCATCAGCCGTCACTGAGGTTACATGGTAACTGTGTTAGACATAGATGATCATGAGTAAATCACAACAGTGCATGTAAAACAATGAAATACAAACTAAAAACACTCCAAGAGAATCTCTTGCACTTACTCTCCATCATCCCTCCAGTGCGATGCAGTACAGCATGGTACTGCACGCAGGGGCGGACCTAGGCTTTGATGACCTGGGGCGACCGCCCCACGTTGATTTTAAATTCTTCATTGATTTAAATGGGCCCCCCACACATATTTATCTAAACACTACACAATCGCCCCATGTCCGAAGCACATATGTCTAAATAGTAAATAATCGCCCCACCTAAATAAAAATTCTGGGTCCGCCCCTGACTGCACGGTTGTATGGTGCCCACGAACAGAGTATTAGGCATCACTTGTCATGTATGGGATTTTGTGCTTAAGGTGATCTCAGCTCAACTATAAATAGTGATGAAATAGTTCTGATTCTAGTTACCTAGATTGCACTAATTAGTATCCAGCTGTGAACTAGATTGTTCAAATACATCACAATCTTATTTTTCTTTAGAGTATGGTAAGAGTTCAGTCTACTAATAATTAATAAAAAAATTTGATAGGGATTCAATCTAGTTGGCGAATAGGATGAACTATGTAAGTGCCTAAAAATTACGGGCTTTGGATCAGGGATTAGGACCCCTGTCTTGAGTGGTCTGTTATAATTTGAAGAAGCTTTAAATGATTTGAATGGTAATCATGGTTGTAATTGTTGTCAATCCATGTCAACATGATGAGAGGATGAAGCTCAACTATGCAATGGAAATCAGATGGAAATCAGAATGGAAAAAGAGCTGAAAAGTGTACAGAAAACAGTTTTTCTGTAGCAGAGTGGCCGGTCGACCGGGCTCTTCATGCGGTCGACCGGGCAAGAAGAAATCTGCAGAATACAGGTCTCAGTTAATTTGTAACAGATTTCTGCACAGTCTGTTTGGCCGGTCGACCGAGGCCTTCATGCGGTCGACCGGGCACGGGTTTCCTGATATACGCAGAATTAGTTAACTTCAGCTAAAAGTCAGGGAAAGTTTGTAGATCGGTTGGGACTCTTTCTAAACAAATTATAGCCGAATTTGGAGACTTGCTAGGGTTATTAAAACCTATAAAAAGGCTTGAATAATTCGTGATTGACAGAGAAGAACAGAGAAGAGTTTTAGAGAGAAAATTGAGAGAGTTCTTGAGAGAAAGAAGAAGCTGCTGATGTGTGCTGTTGTGATGCTGTTGTGGTGACGTTTTCTACAGCAATTGTGGACGAGATTGTGCTCTTGAAGATGGTGATTCGTCCTTGAGTTAAGTGTCTCTCTTTATGCTTTAGATTTCAATTTGTAAGGGATTGAGAGAGAGAGAATTGTAGAGGGGAAGGGCTGTAGAAAAAGGTTTCTACTCTTATTCTGTAGAACATCAAGTTGGTGCTTGGTGTCTGGGGTTTGGTGATCCTATCTGTTGGTGCAGATAAATTGTAAAGGGAGTCGGTGCTTCCTAGATAGTTTGTGCTATCTGAAACTCAAGGGAGTAGGTGCTTCCTAGATAGTAGGTGCTATCTAAAACACAAGGGTTGGTGCTCTTTGTCGTTGGTGCGACTAAATATATTCAGACCTGTACCGGATCGGTGTTCGGACGGTTTTGATCCGTGGACGTAGCCTTTTGGTGAACCACATTAAATCTGGTGTCATTGTGTGGTTTGACTTGTTTTGTTGTTGAATTGGACCTATTTTTAGAAATCACTGATTCACCCCCCCCCCTCTCAGTGATCGCGATATCCAACAATTGGTATCAGAGCGAGGCTCCCTTGATCAGTTTAATACGCTAAGGGTGATCTCTTGTCAAATCACATGGCAGCCAATACAGGGAATATGAAAGCACCTCTGTTTGATGGTTCTAATTACTCTTTTTGGAAGATTAGGATGCAAGCCTTCATTAAATCTCTTGGCTATGATGTTTGGGAGGCTGTCAGAGTCGGTTACAATACTGCCACCGTACCCAATGATACTGCATCGAAGAAGTTGGCAGACAACGACTCCAAGGCGCAGAATGCACTCTTTAGTGGCCTTGTGGACAGCGAGCTTGTCAAAGTAATTGCATGCAAAACAGCCAAGGAAATTTGGGACAAGTTGCAAAGCATACATGAAGGTGATGAGAAGATTAAAGAAGCCAAATTGCAAACTCATCGCTCTCAATTCGAGTCTCTTCGCATGGAGGAAAGCGAGAATGTTGAATCGTATATGCAACGAGTGAATGAAGTCACGAATGACATTCGTGGACTAGGGGAGGAGATTAAAGAGCCGGTCATCGTCAAAAAGGTTCTAAGATCTCTTCTTCCCTGGTTTGATTCAAAAGTCTCAGCCATCGAAGAAGCCAAAGATCTGAATGCATTTTCCATGGATGAATTACATGGTTCTCTAACTGCCTATGAGATGCGCATAGGAAAGACGTCTTCATCTGATAAAGAAGCGGCCTTCAAAGTTCAGAAAAAGGCAAAAGAGACTGCTGGTCATGATGTTGATACTGATAATGATGAGCTTGAGGCTCAATTTGTTAGAAAGTTGAAGAAAGGAAGCAATGGCAAGTACAAAGGGAAGCTACCCTTTAAATGCTTCAATTGTGGAGGTGTTGGTCACTTTGCTGCGAAGTGTCCGCTAAAAGAAGACAATGATAATGACTCTTATGCTGAAAAGAGTAAAGGAAAGAGAAATTTCAGAAAAAGAGGCAAAGCTAAAAACTTTCTATGTCAACAAGATAACAGCACGTCTGAAACTTCAGACGATGATGAATCAACCGAAGCTCTCTTCATGGTCACTGTTGAAGAAGAAGAAGAGCTAGATCCGGAAGAGGAAGAGGAGGCTGAAGTCAATCTTGAAGAGGAACTCATAGCCGCACTTGAGGAGCTTAGCATGGAACGCAAAACAAGTAAGAAAAATCTGAAACTTCTCCATGAATCTGAAAGTTCTATTATTGCTTTGAAAACTCAAGTAGAAGAATATAAAAGAATGGTAGAAGTCCTTGAAAACCAAATAAGTATAAAAAAGGAAGAGGCTATGAAACTTGAAACTGAGATCGCTAGAGCAAAGGCTGAAAATTTGGAAAATAGCAAAAAACTCAAAGCGCTCCAAGCGATTGAAGGGACTATGAAACTCGATGAACTACTGAAAGTTTAAAGACCTGCCCACTTCAGATTTGGTCTAGGATTTGAGAAAGGTGAATCCTCTAAGATTGCACCTCCTGAAAAGAAAGAGTTTGTAAAGCAAGTCACTGCACCTTCTAACTCAATGAAGCCCACTCAACCTAGAAAGGAGTCCATTCCTGTTAGAAAGGTAATGAAGACTAACCAGCCACAAAGAAGATACAAATTCTATGGTTATTGCTTTCATTGTAATATGTTTGGACATAAAAGAGACGATTGCAAATTCTATGTGAAATACAGCTCACTTGTGACTAGGAACCCTTTTTCAATCTTAAGTAGCCACAAAATTGAGTGCCATAAGTGCTATAATTATGGACACTTGGCTAGGGATTGTAGGTTGCATATTGCTAACAAATTTCAGGTTGAAAAGAAACCCAAGTTAGTCAAGGCTTGGAGAGCAAAGCAAAGTGCAGAAAGTCCCAAAGAATCTCTCATTGTGCAAATGGCATTCAATGCACAAAAGAAGGCAGCACCATGGGTCCTTGATAGTGGTTGTTCAAGCCATATGACTGGTGATAAAGAGAAATTCATCAAATTACAGCACTATGAAGGCGGTTCAGTGAAGTTTGGCAACAATGATGGTGCCAAAATCTGCGGAAAAGGTGTTATTCAGCTTATGGCAAACAAGATCAGATCGGAAGAAGTCTTATATGTGTCTGGATTGAGACACAACCTGCTTAGTGTGAGCCAGATCTGTGACAAGGGTCACGAAGTTATCTTCACAAAGAATGGGTTTGCCATCAAGAAGAGTACCAACGGCAAAACAGTGGCAACTGGATCAAGAACTGCTGGAAATCTCTATACATTGTCAGATGGAGCTGAAAAGACCTGCTTGATGAGTCGGACAGAGGAAAGTTGGTTGTGGCACAAACGCCTTGGGCATCTAAGCTTTGATAACATGTCAAAGATTTGTAATTCAAAGGCTGTAAGAGGCATGTCTACAGTTGAAAAGCCTTCCAATCCCATTTGCGACTCTTGCCAAAAGGGAAAGCAAACGAGGGTTATGTTCAAGTCAAAGGAGCATTATTCCAAGAAACCTCTTGAGCTAGTGCACACTGATCTCTGTGGACCGATGCGAACTCAAAGCACCAATGGAGATAAGTATTTCATGTTATGCATTGATGATTATACTCGTATGACATGGGTACTGTTTCTTAAGCATAAGCATCAAGCACTTGATCGTTTTAAAGTGTTTAAAGCACAGGTTGAAAATCAATTGGAAAAACGTATCAAGATTTTAAGGTCTGATCGTGGAGGCGAGTTCACATCTGAAGAGTTCACTAAATATTGTGAACATCATGGCATTCAAAGACAGTACTCAGCCCCTAGAACTCCACAGCAAAATGGAGTTGTGGAACGGAAGAATCGCACCGTACAAGAGATGGCTCGTACGATGCTAAGTGAAAGCAAGATGGCTGACAAGTATTGGAAAGAGGCAATTCATACGGCTGTATACATTCAAAATCGATGCTTGATCAGGCCACATGAAGTCAAAACTCCCTATGAGCTATGGTTTGGAAGAAAAGCAACAGTCAAGCACTTCAGAGTCTTCGGCAGCAAGTGTTATATCAAGCGGCTCGAACAAAATCCGGGCAAATTTGAAGAAAGAGCTGACGAAGGTATATTTCTGGGTTACTCCTCTACTAGCAAGGCATATAGGTGTCTTAACAAAAGAACCAGAAAAATCATAGAAAGTGCTGATGTGAGAATAGATGAGAATATTGAACCAAAGAATGCAACTCATAATGACAGTCCAGTTTATGAGGACTCGAGTGAGATTGATGATGAGATGGCCGAATCTAATGATTCTGAGAAATCAAAGGATGACTCAGAAGATACTACACCTAAGAAGCACAGCACTTGGGTAAAGCAACACCCTAAGGATCAAATCATTGGAGATCCTAAGGCAGGCGTTCAAACTAGACAAAGTGTATTTAGCAATTACTCACTTATGTCCACTATTGAACCCAAGACTGTGGCTGAAGCCAGTCTCGATGAAAGTTGGTTGAAATCTATGCATGAGGAGTTGGAGCAAATTGAGAAGAACTCCACATGGGAACTTGTTCCTAGACCTACTGATAAGAATGTTATTGGTACTAAATGGGTCTTTCGGAATAAGCTGAATGAAGATGGTCAAGTCATTAGAAACAAAGCAAGGTTGGTTTGTAAAGGCTATGCTCAAGTTGAAGGCATAGATTTTGAAGAGACCTTTGCACCGGTGGCTCGTCTGGAAGCTATTCGTATGTTTCTTGCATTGGCAGCATACAAAACCTTCAAGGTATTTCAGATGGACGTAAAGTCAGCTTTCTTGAATGGTTTACTTGAAGAAGAGGTCTACATTGAGCAACCTGATGGTTTTCTCATCAGCAAAAATTCAGATCTAGTGTGCAAGTTGAAAAAGGCTCTTTATGGACTGAAACAAGCGCCAAGGGCATGGTATGCAAGGCTGGATCTCTATCTCCGCAAGATCGGTTTTGGAAAAGGAATGGTTGATAGCAATCTGTATGTCAAAACTGAGTTAAGCAAACAGCTGGTTGTCATTGTTTATGTTGATGACATAATCTTTGGTGGCAATGATGAGGAGATGTGTAGGAATTTTGCTGAAGAGATGAAGAAAGAATTTGAAATGTCAATGCTTGGAGAACTAAAGTTCTTTCTTGGTTTACAAGTGCAGCAGCTGAAACATGGCATCTTCATATCACAAATGAAGTACATTAAGGAAATGCTGAAACGGTTCAATATGGAAGACAGCAAGCCAGTGAGCACACCAATGTCAACGAACACGAAGCTTAGCAAAGATGATAAGGCCTCGTCCGTTGATCATACCACCTATCGCTCTATGATAGGAAGCTTGCTCTACTTGACTGCTACAAGACCAGATCTTCTACAAGCAGTATGTATGGTTGCACGTTTTCAAGCAGCACCAACTGAAACGCACCTTACAGCAGTGAAAAGAATCTTTCGATATCTGAAAGGTACTATGGAGCTTGGTATCTGGTATCCCAAAGGCAAATCCTTCACTCTTGTTGCATATTCTGATGCCGATTGGGCTGGATGCGTAGATGATCGCAAGAGTACTAGCGGCGGCGCATTTTATCTTGGAGAAAGATTAGTTACTTGGCATAGTAAGAAGCAAGACTCAGTATCCCTTTCGACAGCGGAAGCGGAATATATTGCAGCGGCAACTTGTTGTACGCAAGTGTTATGGATGCGGCAAATGCTCTCTGATCTAGGAGTTCCTACAACGGATCCTACGCCGATCCTATGTGACAACACAAGTGCAATTCACATCTCCAAGAATCCTGTTCAACATTCTAGAATGAAGCATGTAGCAATTCGCTATCACTTTCTCAAAGATAAAGTTGCTGATGGAGAGGTCAAGTTGGAATATGTTCCAACAACTGAGCAAGTGGCTGATATTTTCACGAAACCTCTGCCAAAGGAAGTCTTCGAGTATCTCCGGAAAAAGTTAGGAGTTACTCACTCTCCTAAACCGTAGGAGTTGTGCTTGAAAGGGGGAGCAATGCATTCATTGAATATCCTATTCGCTCCTCGGTTTGGTCCCTTTGGACTTGTTGTCAAAGGGGGAGAGATGTTATGCTATGATAGCAAGGAGAGATGTTATGCTATGAAAGCTAGGGGGAGATTGTTGATAGTGCATGGTTGTTATTTCAGAATTTCAGAATAGGTTCCAAGTGAGTGTTGAAAAGAACTTGGAAGAGCTGCAAGCTGGAGTTGAAAGAGTTGAAGAGTTGTTAGCATGTTGACAAAGTTGTTAAAGTTGACAACAATTCCAAAGGGGGAGATTGTTATAATTTGAAGAAGCTTTAAATGATTTGAATGGTAATCATGGTTGTAATTGTTGTCAATCCATGTCAACATGATGAGAGGATGAAGCTCAACTATGCAATGGAAATCAGATGGAAATCAGAATGGAAAAAGAGCTGAAAAGTGTACAGAAAACAGTTTTTCTGTAGCAGAGTGGCCGGTCGACCGGGCTCTTCATGCGGTCGACCGGGCAAGAAGAAATCTGCAGAATACAGGTCTCAGTTAATTTGTAACAGATTTCTGCACAGTCTGTTTGGCCGGTCGACCGAGGCCTTCATGCGGTCGACCGGGCACGGGTTTCCTGATATACGCAGAATTAGTTAACTTCAGCTAAAAGTCAGGGAAAGTTTGTAGATCGGTTGGGACTCTTTCTAAACAAATTGTAGCCGAATTTGGAGACTTGCTAGGGTTATTAAAACCTATAAAAAGGCTTGATTAATTCGTGATTGACAGAGAAGAACAAAGAAGAGTTTTAGAGAGAAAATTGAGAGAGTTCTTGAGAGAAAGAAGAAGCTGCTGATGTGTGCTGTTGTGATGCTGTTGTGGTGACGTTTTCTACAGCAATTGTGGACGAGATTGTGCTCTTGAAGATGGTGATTCGTCCATGAGTTAAGTGTCTCTCTTTATGCTTTAGATTTCAATTTGTAAGGGATTGAGAGAGAGAGAATTGTAGAGGGGAAGGGCTGTAGAAAAAGGTTTCTACTCTTATTCTGTAGAACATCAAGTTGGTGCTTGGTGTCTGGGGTTTGGTGATCCTATCTGTTGGTGCAGATAAATTGTAAAGGGAGTCGGTGCTTCCTAGATAGTTGGTGCTATCTGAAACTCAAGGGAGTAGGTGCTTCCTAGATAGTGGGTGCTATCTAAAACACAAGGGTTGGTGCTCTTTGTCGTTGGTGCGACTAAATATATTCAGACCTGTACCGGATCGGTGTTCGGACGGTTTTGATCCGTGGACGTAGCCTTTTGGTGAACCACGTTAAATCTGGTGTCATTGTGTGGTTTGACTTGTTTTGTTGTTGAATTGGACCTGTTTTTAGAAATCACTGATTCACCCCCCTCCTCTCAGTGATCGCGATATCCAACATGGTCTAGATGAAGACGATCGTGGCTCCGGTTAAACCTGAAGAGGAAGAGAAGAAAACACGTCAGAGGACCCTGGCTGTGGGCAGCGCAAGGCTCTCCGATGCTTAAGTCAGTTCAGGGACTGAATAAGGGAGATGGAGAGAAAATAGCGAAGTAAGTCTATGTGTTATGGGTTGCGTACCTTAGAATGGAGATGGAGATGCTATTTATAGGAGATGGGGATGTCTTGCGTGGGTGAGTTCCAAGATGGGCCTGACCACTCGAGTGGCCCTATCCACTCAGCCCATAATTCATTAAATGCTTGCCTTACCTACCCATGCCTCATTAAATGCCAATCTTATCGGGCCAGGCGACAGTTTGACTTTTAGGCTAGGTCCCATCGGGCCTGGCCTGGAGCCATGCTTTGGGGGCGCACGTGCTCTGCATACGCCGTTTTGTCAGGAATGATGAGTCGCAGGGCACGCCTTAGTACATGCCTCCATCCTGTCGACAGTCTCATCAGCGCCTGTCAAATCTGCTGTGCCGAGGTCGGTGTACAATGTCCCGTGCCACCTGACCTCGGGGGTGCTCATCTCGGCGAGTGCCGCGACCCTTTAGCCGCGACTCGTCTCGGCCGAGTGGAGGTAAGATTAAGCTGCCTTAATACCGGGACTAGCTCTAATCTCAGCTTAGAGAAAATATCCCCACACAATTGCCCCCCCCCCCCCAGCTTTTGAGCTCTTAGAGTATCCCAACTCTTTGAGGTCGGAAGCTGACAAGGACTCGTAGAGAGAATGCCGAGATGCAGCGTGCCGTGATGCCCCTGTGTTCGGATCCGGAGGAAGCCCAAACGGCTTATGGTTTTGAAATCCCATTTAATGCCACGCAGCCCCCGCGTCCTTATCTCTGCCCGCTGTCGCTTCGGTGTCCGAGGCATTAAATGGTGCATGGAAAACAGGCTGGCGCTTCCACGTGTCCCCTTTAGCTTGGCTGGCCCGTCTTTTCATGGCGGCGCGCGCAACGAAAAGACGCGTCTTCTTTGAAATCCAAAAAGGCGCCATGATTAGGCGCTCTTTTTTCGGCTATAAGTAGGGGGCGCCTCTTTTCCTTCTTCTTTCTTCCTTATCTTCATTTTCCAGAACTTTGTCTTTCTCTGCTTTGCTTTCGCTTCCAAAGCTTTCTTCTTCGTTTTCGCTTTCGCTCCCAGAGCTTTCCTCTTCCTTCCCTGCTTTCGCCTCCCTGAACGAGAGAGACTGCTGCAGAGATTTTCCAGACTTTTCGCCGGAAGGAGGTGCTGTTAGGGTTCTGCTTTCGCTGACCTCTGCTGTTGACCTTTTCGTAAGTCTTCTTCCCTTCATCCCTATTTCATCCTGTTTTTTAGGGTTTTGTCTAGGATTTTCCTTTGCCTCCAGCACATTCTTTCCTTCTTCTAGCTTTTTCATTCGAGAGATGGGCATTTACAGCCACTGGATAGAGTCTGAGAGAGGGTTAGCCGACCTTAGGGTTAGGTATAACATCCCATATGGGGTCCAAGTCATGGCGACCCCTCCTGTTGCCCATATCCTTGGTGACTTTTATGACGGCTGGATGCCGTTCCCCCTAGTAGCCGTAATCGAGGGCGGGGTTAGGTTTCCCCTCCGCCCTCTACTTAGGGAGTGTCTTAGGGCATGGAACCTCTGCCCCTGCCAACTGATGCCCAACAGTTTCAAGATTGTAATGGGCACGGACGCGCTCAATACAATTTTGGGCATCGGTCTCGGCGTCCACGATATCGAGGACGCCTATGACATTTGCAAATCCGGGAAGGATATGTACTACCTCCGCATCAAGCCGAGTCAGAGGCCATTTGTGCAAGCCCTGGAGGATTCCAATAAATATGCCGGGGACGACCTTCTGATGGTCACGGGCAACTGGGAGTTCAGTGATGACGAGCCCATCGCGGAAAGATTTTTCAAGATCCCCCGTCACTTCGGCACCCCTCCAAGTAATTACAGTCTTAGTACGCATTTTTATTTCTTCTGCTCCTTCACTTTGCCAGACTCATGCCCTTTGTTTGTTACGCAGGTGCTCGTCAGAGGAGAGCAGCTGCATGTCGGGACGGCTGGAAGCCAAACAAGTCTTGGATCCGGGCCTTGGAGAGCTACCACGGCCACGAGGACAGGTCGGCGTGGAAGCTACTGGGGTACGAGCCCAGGTACCGCGGCTACAGGAGCAAGAAACATATCGCTCACCGCACGCAAGCCGCGGTAAAGGTAGAGGAGGAAGGTAGAGGGGAGGAAGAGCAGACCGCGGCCAACTCTGAGGACCATGCTGCATCGAACTCTGAGACCTCCACCTCGGGATCTGGGGTGGACGACACCGAGACGATCGGTAGGGTCATCTTATCATCGGAGGGCGATTCAGAAGAAGCGATGGAGAGGACCCGCCCGAAGCCAGTCTTCAAGAACCTCAAGGCCCTGCCCGTGGGAGGCAGAGGTCGGGGCGCTGCGTCCTCCTCCCGCGCGCCTCCTTCATCGAGCGCGCCTTCGTCTTCCACCGCGGCTCCTCCTGCGCGGACGCTGATGCCTCTCGCTGCGGCTGGGACCAGCGCTCCCGTGGTCGCCTCCCCCTTGGCCATGTAGGGGGATGACCTGGCCAGGAAAAGGGCCAGAGTCGAAGGCTCGGCGTGGGAGTCTTTGGCTGGCGGGATGTCGACGTGGGCTTCTCCTGCCCCTTGGAGGCCGAGCTTTCTGCTTCAGCCGGGGAGACCACTCACGGTGGAGGACCGTCTCTCCGGAGGGCCGCTGGTGATTGCCTGTTTGGGCAGTGCCTGCGCCCTGCCGCAGGACATGGAGAGGTACGACGAGATGGACGACGTCTCCTTGCTGGCCTCGCAGATGAAGGCGAGCTTGAGCGTAAGTACACCCTCCTCTAACCCTTTATTTTTTCTTTTGACTATAGCTCTTGCTAACTGTTTTGATTATCTTTACAGATCGTGCAGATGGCACAGGTCTCGGTGCAGCGAGTCCAGAAGTGCCATACCGAGCTCAAGCGGATCCAGGCCAGCTGCGAGCAGCAGAAGAAGACCTTGGAGGAGGGCCAGGCGAGGGTAAGGGAATATGAGGAGACACACCGATCCCTCTTCGCCAAGCTTGACAAGGTGAAGTCAGGCTTCGACCTGGTCAAGAGGAGGGAGGCCGAGCTGGAGAGGAGGATAGCCGACCTCGAGAGGCAGGAAGCTGAACTTGAGTTCAGGAATCAAGCTGAGGTCAGTGCTGCCTTCCAGGACGGCGTCGATGTGGCTGGCGAGGAGTACGCGGCACAGGTCGACGACATAAGAGTCTTGTCCTAGGAGATGGGGTGGAAAGCGGCCCTTGAGAAGGCGGGGGTCCCCAGGGATCATCCTGCATACACGAGCCCGGATGAATACCCGCGCTCTGACGCTGATCCGACCCCCGCGACAGACTCTGGGAGGGACTCCGCGGCCGAGCCGGAACCGGAACTCCCCCCGTCGACGATTGAGGCGCCCGCTGCTGCTGCGACTCCAGCCGTAGCTTCTACCTCTGAAGCCCCTCCTTCCGCCGCGACTCCAACATCTAAGGCGCCTGCTGCTTGAAGCTCTTCGGCTGCTCTTCTTTTTTCTATCTTTTTGATGTAATTTCTTCTCTGGCGCGTCGCGCCCTTTATGTACAAACCTGTTAGTTTTAATGTAACGAAACTCTTTTACCTTGAATGAAAGTCTACTTTTGCGTCTACTCTGCGTTCTATTTTCTTTGCACTTTTGTTTGATTTGCATGTGTCAAGTGTTTCATTTCGGCTATATGACCGAACTCCCACATCTTGGAAACCCGCGATCGATTAGCCGCGCTAAGTAGATGTAGCTTTTAGAATGCGATGTAGGCCCTTAGGGAGCTGAGTGTCGTGATGGCGAGTGGCGTTACAAAATAGTAGATAGAAAATTTCGCTCAAGTATATGAGCTCGGTAAGTGCCGAGCTGCCTTAGTCCGGGATCGAATTGTTTAGGATAGTTGTCCAGCGACTAGGCGTGCAAGTAAGGCGATCCCCCTGGCTCTTCACCAGGGGCCGTGCTGGCTATCTGGCGCGAGGGCCGAGATGCGCCTATCGCACGAGTGGAGATGTTCCCCTGGCTCTTCACCAGGGGCCGTGCTGGCTATCTGGCGCGATGGCCGAGATGCGCCTCTCGCACGAGTGGAGATGTTCCCCTGGCTCTTCACCATGGGCCGTGCTGGCTATCTGGCGCGAGGGCCGAGTTGCGCTTATCCCACGAATGGAGATGTTTTCTGCCGAGCTGGAGAGGGAGATGTTTTCTGTACAGTTTTCCTTCTGGAGAGAGCTAGAACCGGGCTGCCCTTAACCTGATTTTGTGAGCTTGAGCTCTGTCCTCGGGGAGTTGGTCGTCCTTGAGGTACGCGATGATGGGATCCATCTAACTGGGCCCGAGATCGATGCACATGATTTGCCGTGGTGGGCGAAGTTCTATACTTGGCGATGTCAGCGAGCCTACTTCCACAGCCCTTTTTCTTCCAGCTTCGACAGCGGAAGCCAGGTTGGCGAGTGCGTCAGCGTGTGAGTTAGAATCTCTGCCAATCTGTCTGACTTCTGCTTCCGGGAATTGACTTGGCGAGGGTCAAATAGGCCGCCATTCTATCGTCGCGAGCCTGGTAATCTCCAGTGAGCTGGCTCGTCACCAACTGTGAGTCACTGAAGACCACCAGCTGCTGTGTTCCGAGAATCTTGGCACTATTCAGCCCTGCTAGTAACGCTTCGTATTATGCCTCATTATTTGATGCTCGGAAGTCAAGGGTCAGGGCCTGCTCAATGACTAGCCCTTCTGGAGACTGGAGAACTACACCGACGCCAGCCCTCCTAGAGGTAGAGGACCCATCAACGAAGACCTTCTAAGCTGAATCATGGGACGTATCCCGAGATTGCTCGTAATCAGTCCCCGAGACTAAGTCGTCATGCCTCTTGCCCCCCAGTTCGGGGTCGAGTGGGCTCGGCGTCGAACTTGGTGAAGTAAATTCCACGATGAAGTCCGCCAAGATCTGCACTTTGATCGCCGTCCTGGGTTGGTATTGGATATCGTATTGTCCCAGCTCCACGGCCCATCTTGAAACTCGTCCGGAGAAGTCGGCCTTCCGGAAGACAGACTTGAGCTGGTGCTCAGTAACCACCACTATCGTGTGGGCCTGGAAATAGTGTGAGAGTTTTCGAGAGGCACTGACGAGGGCCAGTGCGGGCTTCTCCATCTGCAAGTATCTGGTCTCGGCGTCGAGGAGGGTCTTGCTTGTGTAATAAATGGGCTTCTGCTGCCCTTCATCTTCTTTGACCAGTACGGAGCTCACAGCATGATCCGAGACCGCCAAGTACAAATACAGTGCTTCGCCTTTCTTCGGGGTCGACAGCAGTGGAGGTGAGGCCAGGTAAGCTTTGAGCTCTTTGAGAGCCGAGTCGCACTCCGGGGTCCACTTGAACTTCAGGTTCTTCTTTAGCAGCTGAAAGAAAGGACGGCATTTGTCGGAAGACCTGCTGATGAAGCGGTTGAGAGCGGCGGCCATGCCAGTGAGCCGCTGGACCTGCTTCGTCGTTGTCGGGCTCTGAATTCCCAGGATTGCGGAGATTTGATCTGGGTTTGCTTCAATGCCTCGTCTCGTGATGAGGCTCCCTAAGAACTTGCCGGAGCCGACTCCGAAGGCGCATTTGGAGGCGTTTAGCTTTAATCCGAACTTCCGGAGGACGTCGAACACTTGGCCGAGGTCCGTCAGATGGTCGTGAGACTGCATGGATTTGACGACCATGTCGTCAATGTACACCTCGACTGTTCTGCCGAGCTGGTCTCTAAACATCTTGGTGACCAACCTCTGGTAGGTCGCCCCTGCATTCTTCAGTCCGAACGGCATCACCTTATAGCAGTAGGTCCCCCTAGGAGTGATGAATGCCGTTTTTTCTTCGTCTGGTCTGTACATGGGTATCTTGTGATAGCCGCGGTAAGCGTCAAGGAAGCTCATCCTTTCATGACCGGCAGCGGCATCGATCATTTGGTCGATCTTCGGGAGTGGAAAGCAGTCTTTGGGACACGCCTTGTTAAGGCCGGTGAAGTCGACGCAGACTCTCCACTTTCCAGTCTTCTTTTTCACTACCACGGTGTTCGCCAGCCATTTCGGGTACTGGACCTCCCTGATGGCATTTGCTTCTAGCAGTTTCTTTACTTCTTCGACCACGGTTGCGGATTGCTCGACTCCGGATCTTCTTGCCTTCTGGACCACAGGCTTGACTTGAGGGTCCACGTTCAGCCTGTGGCTCATGACCTCAGGGTCCACGCCAGGCATTTCCTGTGGGGTCCAAGCAAAGACTTCTCTGTTTTGCAACAGGAAGCTAAGAAGCTCAGATCTCTCCAGCTCGGTGAGCTGACTCCCAAGCAGGAAGTACCTCTCGGGATCACTGGGGTCAATCCTGACCTCGGTGAGATCTTCAATGCTCTTTTCTTCTGGATCGCGGCCAACTTTGTCTAGTTCGGCCTCCAGCTCTGCCATATGTACTTGCTTTGGCTCTTCTTCGCCGGGCATGACGGCCATCATGCAACGCTTGGCCATTTGCTGGTCACCATCGACTGTGACCACCTCGATCCTGCCATCCCTTTCCAAAGGAAACTTAAGCTTCTGATGGTAGGAGGAGGGGACAACCTCTATCTAGTGCAGCCAACTCCTTCCCACGATGGCATTGTAGGGGGATGACGTATCTACGACGAGGAAGTCAGCCACTACTGACGCGCCTCCGACTTGGACTTTCAGGGAGACTCTTCCCTTTGGATACACGGGCTTCGCGCTGAACCCTATCTGGGGGGTCCGCGCTTCTTGGAGATCTTCTTCGGTGAGCCCCATCTTAGTAAAGCAGTCAAAATAGAGGATCTCGGACGAACTGCCGGGGTCGACGAGGATCCTCTGCACCTTGCAGCTCCCCAGCTTCAGGGTCATAATCAGTGGGTCATTGTGAGGGAGCTGGACTCCTTCCAGGTCCTCGTCTGAGAACTAGATCTTTGGCCTCTCTTTCCGAGCTTTTTTGGAGGCTGGTCCGAGCTCGGCTGCCATGACCTGCTTCCCATGGGAGGCCCTCCTGGCCTCGGCACGGGCCTGGCTGCTGTTCTGCTTAGCAGGGGCCAGGTAAATGACGCTTATGATTCTTTCCGACCCGTCGCTGTCATGACTCTCCTCGGCTCGGCGCCGAGGTTGCTCATTGCTTCTACTGTCTGCTCCCTTGCAGTACTCCTTCAGGTGCCCGTCCTTGATGAGCCTCTCGAAATGGTCTTTGAGGGAGTAGCAATTCTCAGTATTATGCCCGCTCTGCTTGTTGTAAGCGCAAAACCTGGTTTGATCTCTTGTGGAGGGGTCGCCCTTCATGGGCCGCGGCCATTTAAAGTATGGCTTCCCCTGGATCTTATCCAGTATCTGGTGAATCGGCTCTTTGAAGACCGCATTGACCCTTTCGCGCGAAGAGTAGGATGGTCTGTATCTCTTGCCGCCTCCCGAAGTGCGAGTCGGGGCTGACGACTAGCCACCCGAGTGGTGGTCTCGGCTCGTCTCTTCTCTGCGGAAGGTTCGTTTTTCCCTCCTGGAGGTTCGATCCTCCTGCCGGGACCGATCCTCCTGCCGCGGTCGGTCCTCCTGCCGAGACCGGTTCTCGCTCCGAGACCGATTCTTGGAGACGCCAAAACTCTCATTGGCCCGCGCATCGTCCTCTTCTTGCTCTATGTATTTGTTTACCCTGGCCATGAGGGCTGTTACGGAGAGGACAGGGTTTCGGACGAGCTCTTTCCGGAGCTCGCACCCTGGCAGGAGGGCATGCTGGAAGGACCTGATCGCGACATCTTCAGAGGAGCTGTCGATTTGGCTATAAACCGTCCAGAATCTCTTGGCGAATTGAGTGACGCTTTCACTCCACCTCATTCTGAGGGCCATAATGTCGCTATCAGTCTTTGGAATGACTCGGTGCGCCTGGAATTTCCCCAGGAAGGAGTCCCGCAACTGAGACCAGTTCGTGATTGATCCTTCCGGGAGCGCACAGAACCATTTGAGGGGAAGATCCCCCAGGCTGGAGGAGAAGACTCTACAGTTGAGGTGCCCGACGTCACCCCAGACGGATAGTTTTTGGGTGAAATGCCGGAGATGTGCTGCTGGGTCCGAGGTTTCGTCATAGAGGACGAACCTCGGGACGCTGAACTTCTTTGGGAGGGGATAGTCGATAATTTCTCTGGAGAAAGGAGATGAGTCGAGGCCAGCGAAGTCGGGGACGTCTGGCTGGTTCTGAGCGAGCCCTGCCTCCTTCAGGGTGTTCTGGATGGCCTGCTTGACCAAGTGGTCAATCATTGCCTTCTGATCTCGGCATTGACCCCCTGTCAATGTGGTTATGGCAGGAACTTCCAGCGTGACTCCGCTCGCGACTCTTGTCGTTCAGATGTTCCCTTAAGTCCTTGCCGGTGATGGGATCCTTTCTGCCTACGAGATCACTGCCCCCGGGGACTGTCTCTTTCTCTCGTAGCTGCTGCCTGAGCTGGCGGATAAGATCGTCTTTCTCCTGGAGGGCGAGGTTCTGAGCCCTGATTGCTGCTTGATAGGGGTCGGCTCTGTTGCCTTCGTCGTTCGAGCGGCGCTCGGATCGGTGTGATCCCGCCGCTGCCGGGACTTTACCCTTCGAGAAGCGCTCCCGGAGGGGAGCATTCAGCCGCGGTGGACTCCCCATCTCTAACGGGGACGAGGCAGACTCAGTGTGATAACTGTCCACCCCTGCGGCCTCCCCTCTCGCGTTGCGCTCCTCTGGATGGGACACATAGGGCAATGGTCCAGGGAGAACCAGCGGCCTTGGAGGGAGGGACTTCGGGTGCTCTCCGCCTCTTTTGTTTCTCGGAGCCATGGCGATTGGAAAAGTTTTGAGAAAGGTTTTTGGGAAAGGTTTTTGGGTATGGGTTATTACTTTCCCACAGACGGCACCAATTGTAAGTGCCTAAAAATTACGGGCTTTGGATCAGGGATTAGGACCCCTGTTTTGAGTGGTCTAGATGAAGACGATCGTGGCTCCGGTTAAACCTGAAAAGGAAGAGAAGAAAACACATCAGAGGACCCTGGCTGTGGGCAGCGCAAGGCTCTCCGATGCTTAAGTCAGTTCAGGGACTGAATAAGGGAGATGGAGAGAAAATAGCCAAGTAAGTCTATGTGTTATGGGTTGCGTACCTTAGAATGGAGATGGAGATGCTATTTATAGGAGATGGGGATGTCTTGCGTGGGTGAGTTCCAAGATGGGCCTGGCCACTCGAGTGGCCCTATCCACTCAGCCCACAATTCATTAAATGCTTGCCTTACCTACCCATGCCTCATTAAATGCCAATCTTATCGGGCCAGGCGGCGGTTTGACTTTTAGGCCAGGTCCCATCGGGCCTGGCCTGGAGCCATGCTTTGGGGGCGCACGTGCTCTGCATACGCCGTTTTGTCAGGAATGATGAGTCGAAGGGCACGCCTTAGTACGTGCCTCCATCCTGTCGACAGTCCCATCAGCGCCTGTCAAATCTGTTGTGCCAAGGTCGGTGTACAATGTCCCATGCCACCTGACCTCGGGGGTGCTCATCTCGGCGAGTGCCGCGACCCTTTAGCCGAGACCCGTCTCGGCCGAGTGGAGGTAAGATTAAGCCGCCTTAATACCGGGACTAGCTCTAATCTCGGCTTAGAGAAAATATCCCCACACAAACTAGCTTTTGTATCGCCGGAGATCAGACTATGAACCATGACAACAATGGACCAACATATACCATAGAAGCAAAAGAAGAACAAGTACAGCAAGCCCATCTTTATAGTGATTCCAATGCTGAAGTTTTGATGGATCAAGGGTTGGCGCTAAATGTACCTACACCAACTGCTGAGAAGAGGTGATTGCAGAATGACATCTTTTGTCGTAATTCTGTGTAAATAACCAGATTTGTACTGTAGTGATTGATGGTGGAAGCTCTGGCAATCTCTTATGGCGCAAGCTCTAGTGGATTGTCTATGGATAAGGGTGCACAAACATTCTGGACCATATTTTGTTCATTGGTTGATGAAAGGTGATGAAGTGCAAGTTCAACATAGATGTTAAGTCACTTTTACTATTGGTGATGACTATAAAGACAAAATGTGGTGTGATGTAGTGCCGATGGATGTTCTACTTGGAAGACCATGGATGAATATAAGGCATGATCCTTCGAATGCGGGACAATATATACACATTTGTTAATAATGAGGTCACCCTAAATCCTACAGAGCTGGGACCACCAAAGAGAGGTTTGAGTTCAGGTGTCACAAAGGTTCACTTCAAGTACAGAACCTTTTGGAACAACTTCTTGATAGGTGTAATAAAATTTGACATGTCAACAGCTCCTGACCCATTGATCATTCCCAACGATGGTTGATAGATTTGATATAGCTCAAATCTTTATTAAACATGGTCCAAGTTTGACAAAAGTAGATACTCATGTTCTTGTTTGGAACAAAACCTTTAGGTTCTTACATGTTTGAACATATTTGATTGAAAGATGACTTATTTCAGAGATTCACAAAGTGAGAACATTGGCTTCAATGGGTGGGGATGTAACACTGTTATTTGATCATTAATTGGTTTTCCTAGAGTAGTTTTGCATTGGGAACTGCTTAGTTTCACATGCACAAATTCCTATTCCTATTTGACAATGTTCAAGATCAGAGCCAATAGTTTTCCATGTGGTAAATTTCTCATATTGACAGAACTTTCTAATGGTATACAGCTTTACACGAACCATGCACATTGTAAGATACTTCAGTGACTCTGAGACCTGTAAATGTTCAAAGATAGCCTCATCTATATCTGCTTTGACTGCTCATATGGTTTTTTTATGGATCTACCTCTGTCATCTGCTTGTATTTGAATATAACTTGAGGATTCTTTTCATTGTTTTCCGCTTTAATACATAACTAATGTCAGCCCTGTCATCTACTATCATTGTGTGAGGGATCAGACTTTATTGTTTCTAGTAGCATTCAACTCATATCTTTCAGAAGTGGTAATTAAATATTTAAAATCATAAATCATTGCTATAAGCACAACTACTGTTCCGATAATATTTTACCAATATGAAAAGCCCTCTACCTTTTTAAAATTGTAAGATAGCTCGAACCTGTAATGTCGTGGTCGCTACAGTGAGCACCTTCCAAATGTACTGCTGGTTCTTGTCCAATAAGAAAAATGATCTTCTTCAAACATCTATTTTACATTCTATGAACACACAACTGAAAATTTCAAAGGAGGTGGAAATCTTTCAAAATAAATAGAAATTATATCTGACAAGCAAAGATGATACCAGAAGAAACAACCTTTGGATGAAACCATAAATCTGTGCGTATCAGTTCAAGTCAAAGCATAACTGATACTGTGTTAGAAACACGTGGAAATTGTGCAACCGAAGAATGTGAACCAGATCATGACTTAAACTTCAGCAGACTCACATACTTAGATTCTATTAGTACATAATATAGAATCAAACTCTGTTTGAATTGCTTAACCAGATATTCCTGTCCTTCCCAAAAACAGTGTTACGTGGGATCCATAATCGACGTTTGCCATTATCTGGGTAATCCTATAAGATGTTAACTTTGGACAATCAAATACTTGCATTTTGGAGGGAAAACCCTACAAACAACATGAGGAATCTGATTGATGTGTCAATTGTCATGGATGGGACCTAGAAAATCTTCTTTCTAATACGAGATTTTTGAGGATTGTAAGGCCTGAGTTAGTAAACTGTTCAGTTCCACACCTGAAGGATATATGGTACAATGACACTGCTTTCACAAGAAACCAATATCTAAATCATGGAACATATGACACCCTTTTAACAAAAAAAAAAAAAAAAAAAGGCAACAAACTAATACATTGAAATGAAACCAAAACAACTATGACAGAAAGCTATTGTAATAATCAGAGTTCCAGAATTTTTTTTTTTGAAAGAGTAACAGAAAGTTTTATTGATAAACCAGAATTACACTCAAGGGTAGAAAAGATATATACCCCAAAGAGGATTACATGAGAAAAACCTCCCAAATAGAAGACCTAATGACTCCCTGTTTGGCTAAAGGTGTCTGCCAAACCATTAGTTAACCTAATAACATGAGAAAAAAACTACCCAATTGAAGAAGCCAATTCCTTTATCTCATTGAGGTAAAGGTGAAATTTCCTAGGCTTAACCAGAGTTCCAGACATTATAGTCAATAGGGAAAAAAAAAACATGCAGAGTTCTCATCACAGTTCATGTAAAAATAAAAATCATGATGCACGCCAACATAACATGATGAATGACCAAGTAGAAGACGACATAAAAATGTAGATGACAGAATGTCCATAACCTCATATGCAACATCGGTAGTACCCAATAGCTACAATGTTATTTATTCCTAGGGTGCCAAGCTACCGATGATATTGAACTGCCAAACAGAACCAGCTACCAGTAGTAATGCTCTGCTAATCATGTATTGAACATCAAAACCAAATTTAATATTCAAAATTGCAAGTCTCATTTCAACACTCAGCCAAACTGTAGCAAGTAATTGACATTTTTTTATTAAAGCAATTACCTTCTCCGACACGGCAAATGCAGCCTGCACAGGAGTCATTCCTTGAAATGGTACCAGAGCTGTTGTAAGTTCCCACAACACAATGCCAAAACTGTACACATCAACTTTCCTAGTGTAAGGTCTTTCCTTAATCATTTCTGGGGCCATCCAGCGATACGTTCCTGCATTACCTTTGGATGCTCGAGACTGAGTCTCCAGACAAGAGGTGCCAAAATCAGCTACCTTAACCCGCATCTCATCATTCAGGAGCAAGTTATGAGATTTGAGATCTCTGTGGATCACTCCTTGTGAATGAAGATACAGCATTCCTCGAGAAATGTCGAGGGCTAGCCTCAAAATTGTTTCAGTTGACAATGAATAAGGTTCTTTCTTGTGGAGATACATCCTTAAAGTACCTTGAGACATGTACTCCATAATAATACAGTACAACGGAGGCTTTTTGCAGGCTGCAATGAACTGTGATAGAGGTCTCATTATTAATCAAGGAATCAAGTTCAGCTTTCACGCTAAGAAGAATCAAGAAGATTATTTGGATGCACCAACGCTTAAGGCGGATAAAAAGCTTTAGTAACATCAGCAACAAATATTTAAATAGTTCTATATGCCATGGGGATATCATATAGCATGGGTAACACATACAACATGTATACTTGTAACATGCTGTTAGGCAGTATCCTACCATAAAGAGAGAGAATGCGTTCTCAGCTGCCACAGTGTTCTTATGGTATAAAGGTATCATATAGGATACATAAAGCATAGGTACCATATACAGCATGGGTACTTGTAAGATGCTGTTAAGCAGTATCCAAAAATAAAGAGAGAATATTTTCTCAGCTACCCCAATGTACTTATGGTATACAGGTATCAGATAGGAGAGTCATATCTGTGTCCTAGATTTCAAGAATTGCAAGTGTCAGATCCCAGCTCCCAGTATCCTTGCCTTATGCACATCCATACCTTGGTATCATAGCCTTAGACATTTTCATGTGTTTCCATTCCATCTGTTTGTTGCAGAAAGGATAGGATGAGATGTTAATTTCAAGGTTAATTTAGCCATGGCTAGGTTAAATCATGAGTGGACAGTCCATTTTCTGCAGACTCCTATGAAAAGGAGATCAGATCCATGTGGATCATCACCCTTCTCTCATTCTATACCCTTCTCACCCTTTATCAAAGTCTTCAACCAGGCAGGAAATAGACTGTGTTCTTGTTTTTTATTTTTATTTTTTATCAACAATGTTTATTAAACAATAGAACATGGATTGAATGAGAATAATTGTAGTCAAAGCTCTGAGCAGGGAACAAATTCAAACTCAAGATTGAAGCAGAAATTCAAAAAATAAAGTTGGAGTTGTCAAGTTATAGTGATTGTTTGCATTGATATTCATTAAATCAGCAAACTCATAATGGCATCTATAAATAAACAAATCACTTTCAAGAACTGTGAATAAACTCCACAAAGGATACAATGTTGTAGCAAAGAAATGCAGAGGATGCAGCATTTTCAATGGAATTCAGTGATTCACCATAACCCAAGATAAGACTCTTGTTTATGGAATTTGATGATAAGGATGAAATTGACAAGATGAAATCATTGTTGAAGGGGTTCTGCTAGATTCCTTGTGGCCCTTCAGGTGTGGGCATCCTACAGTGCAGCATGTATCCAGGACTCCATGTGGCTCATGTCTACCACATCCATCCATGAGACATGTGGACCACCAGGTAGATGACCAGGCAAAAATACACAATCCAATTTATTGATAGAGGTGCATACATTTCATCTGGACTGTTGAATAATTTTTTCGAACCCCCATCTATTTAGTGCATGCTGCCCACTAGATGAATGGACCTGCCAAATTTTGGGCAGACGATATCGACCCATTGGTGGCCTGGATGTGGTACAAATGTGCCATTCTGGAAAATGTGGCAGTAGGATGATGATGGTTAAACAACGACAACTACAGAAAGAACATGGCAATAAAAAATTAAAAACCAGTGAACTAAACATGAAAACATAAAATGAAGAAAAAAAATCGTTTGTAAAAAATTGATTGTCATCTCCAATTAACAAAATTAAAGCGTTACGTGAAGGTGAATGATCATAGAAACAGATACATGTTGATATCTCCAAAAGAAATTAACTGAACATACTCTTGATGCGATTGCTTGAACCCTGTTCTTCACTCACAGTTAAGACTATAGGTTTTAAAATCCAAAACAATAGACGAGAAAAAGAAGAGAGAGACTATACAAACAATCCAATTAGCACATAAACAGCCAAAGACACCATTTTATCAAAACAAATAAAGGACAAATCATCAGGTGCTATAATATAAAACATTATTGACAGTTGCTCATCCAGACATAAAAAAAAAAAATCAACAGATACATATGAGGCATGTGGTCGTTTTCGTTTTCTTAGAAAACTTTAACACTAACCTGCACTATGTTGGGGTGATAAAGGCGCGAAAGCAGGGCGACTTCAGATGAGAACTGCTTCTCCAGGCGGGCCCGGGTCTCCTCATCACGATCGGGGATCCTCACCACCTTCACTGCCACTGCCCTCTGCTTGTAGATCCCTCGATAAATCCTGCTGTGAGCTCCCGATGCAAACTTGTTCCCAATGAACAGCTGCGAGAGATCTGCCGCCCATTCTTCTGACTCTGCCCCCGCGTCCTTTCCTGCCGGATTATCTAAATTATCTGATTCCAGTAACATCGACCACGACTCCATGCTATTCGATCTCATCTTTTCAAAATCCTCTGTCTCAGGAGGAGGTGTCGACGAAGAAGAAGGCAGCGGAAGGGAATCGTTCCTACTACTCTTCTTCCAAGGCCTCAGTGCCCGGAAGCAGGACGCCATACTAAGCATTCGATAAATGGACTACTGCACTGCACTGCAGCAACAGCAGCTGAGAGGATTGGAAAGATGATGATGATGTTCTGGTATCAAAGGTGGTGAAAGTTGGAGTCCGTGGAGAGGAAGACTTTGAATTTAGAGACATGGGTTGTGAAGAAGGAGACGAGAGGGAGATGGGTTCTCATTGATTTTCAGAGAGGTGAAGAAATCAGAGACGAAAGTTCATGAATCCATACGCAGACAGAGAAACAGGAGGAGAAGAAAAAAGTGTGAGAGAGAGAGAAGTTTTCATACAAAATTCTCTCGGGAAGATTTCTATTTCTGGGCTAAACAGTCATTCCAATCCAATGGGATGAGAATGCGAGTTTTGAAGTCATGGGTTCAATGAGGGAGGGAGAGAGAGAGAGAGAGCAGTCATTTTTATAGCCCATCTGCTAGACACCGGTCGTTTTGGATTCAGACTGAAACCGACCGTCTTCGGTAATGTCTTATTTTTAGAGAGAAAATTGAATTAAATCCTTGACAAGGAGACACAAGGATTCTGGTGGGCTTTAAAAAAGATGGATAAATTCGGGGAGAAAAATCCATGAAAGAGCAGAGAGGAGGCTGCAAGTGCAGGATGGATGGATGGTTTTTTCACTTTATATATATATATATATATATATGAATGTTGATATACATCTTTCCCTCATTATAGAGTCGGGTCTCCATTTTTTTCATATGAAAAGTACATTTTGTATTTCAATCTGTACTTAAAAAATATATTTTATACTTAAAGATTTTCAAAAATAGGAAAGTGTTCCTCACCGTATGGTGAAGGAAAGATGCATACGAATATTTCCCTATATATATTTTAGAAAGAAAAAAAAATTTCTTTTTTATTTTTAAAGGACTTTTGGTTGTTTCAGATGAATTTAATGTACGTAATGAATTGTATGTGATAGTTAGCTATTGTGTTGTGGGATTCTCTCGGGCAACGCATGGCATGGCTTGGATTAGATTGCATCGAGACTGAGAGGATGGATTCAGGGATTAAAAGCTGTCATGTAAGTCCTGTGACTGCGCGGTTCGAAAGTAGATTGAACTTTTACCCTTTTCTCCTTTTTCCCTCCCTCCTCCCTCACTCACTCCCTGGTCCCTGGTCCCTCCCTCTCTAGTCTCTACGTATCTTTGGCGGCTTTTCCTTCTTTTCCCTTTCCCTCACGCCTGCTTTGCATTTATACGCACTTTAGTGGGCGAAATCGAATGCCGACGCTCACTCCCACCCCCACCTCTCCATGGGCCGGCCCACTGGCCTGGAGTTGGTCCACAGCAGCCACAAACAAAAAAACTATGTCCGTCGGAGTGGACTGACATTCACTAGCAGTCAAAGTGGCTGTGGCACACATGAAATGATTAGATGGTCGGGGTCAGCGCTGATTAATCCGTGATCTCAACCAATGAGCAATTACTGGCTGGCTGCCTCCTATTCTTTTAACCATCCGTCTCATATATACTCTATATAGTAATTGATGGTAGAGGTGGGGGATCATCCATTCCAGGAGGTCTTTGTGGACCATTTTGTTCACCTTGATGGTTTTCAGAGCGTCGAAGGTCTCTTTCGGCCGGCCAGTAAAATAATGACACGTACTAACTAATTAGATTTTAGAGGAGGCACCCATTTCGTGCTCTTCCATGATGGCTGAAAATTGAAAAGGTAAGAGTCAACCAATCATGACCTTTTTATTCTTGCATCTTCTCTTGAGACGAAAGGTTATGATTGTCCAAGAAAGAGTAAGCCTTGAGCTGTGATCGAGGGAGGAAATGGATTGGTTTCGGGCCGAAACCATAATGCTCTCGAATATGGATGTAAATGGGTTCTTGATTCTTATCCGGTTTGGATCTTTATTTAGGCCCCGTTAAGTAAATCGGTCCGGCTCATGGTCCTTTTTTTTTTGGGACACGTGACCTAAATGAGTCTGGTTCCGTTATGCAATGGTTCGGACCCGTGGACCAATAACCAAACATTTTACCTCAACTTTTGAAAATCTCTCGTTAAAATTACCCATTCTCTACCAGACTCGTACCCTAGACCCGCCCAATATATGATTCCAGTTCCGGGTTCGGTTCCACCTTCTCCATAACAGTTCTAGGTCTGGAACTAAGAAACTGAACCCGAGACGGTTTCGAGGGTGGACACGGACTGGAACCGACCTATTTACATCCCTACTCTTGAAGTGAGAACCATTTTTAAGGACAGTTTCGGCCCTGACTCAAAACTTATTTTATTGGTTTCAGAACCGATTATGATAAAAGGGCTAAAATCCATTTCTAGAACCAATTTCGACTAGGGAAATGGGATTCAATTCCAAAACGGACTCTTATTTCCTTTTCATTTATTATCATTATTATTATTATTTAAAATAAGGATATCATTCAGCTATAATGATACATTATATCTACTACATCCATAATTAAATATAAAAATGTCCAACCACTAAAGACTTGTATATTGGGTCCCGGGTTCAAAATCCGAACATGGACCCATATATAAATCGGAACCTTAAACATGCTCTAAACCTGATTTTTTATGGGTCGAAACCTTCAAATAATCTGAAAATCGAATACTCATTTGCATCCTTATTGTGATCCATCCATTCGATATCATACTTTATATGGATGATTTCAAATGAGAAAAGGCCATATATGTGTCATCGTCACTCGAGCACCATTCGTGGGCACCACGTTGTGTGGTTTGTATGGGCCATGCATTTTATGGGGAGATGGAGGACTTAAAGATCTAAATGAGACCTAAGGATGTAAAATAAATAAATAAATAAGCAACCCCATTAGATCATCCTATCCTATCCCTTCAAATTATGGCCCTTAATTTAATGGTTTTACAAGACATTAATTTTTCTGCCAATTTTTTTAGAGGATAGCGAGTGTGAGATCAGATTTATCATAGGCGTCCCACATACTAAAATAAGGAGGATGCTCACTTGAGGTTTTTTTTTGCGAGAGTGGAGAAGTGGTAGAACCCATGTGAGACGACCTACCTGCCTATTAGCCGTCAGTGCCCCGCTTTCCTCTTTATGTTTTCCAAAATCTAAAGTTTTCCGAGTTTTATGTGTGAATGTAGGTGCATCGATAACCCTGGTTCTGGCCTTGGTCTAAACGAATTTCCCTGGAACATTTATTCCAGTTCGTTTGGTGGAGAATCTTTTCTCGGTTTACTACTCTACCAGGAGGCCCGCTTTAAAGCTCATCCAGGGAAACTCAGAAGACGCCGTCGGTGCCATGTTTGACGATAGGAGGAAGATTTGCCATTATATATAATCACTAGCATATGCCATATGGTCTGAGAAGTGAGGCGGGGATTAAGAAGGGTCGGACGTGGTGGAGCATCACAAAGGACAAAGAAGTGAGGCCAACCCACGAATTTTCACCACGTGATGAAAAATGCTTTCCAAAGAGGGAGGAGGGCAAGGAAATAAAAAAAAGGAGAAATTAGCGAAAGGTCCCTATAAGTACATGTTTCCAGCCTCCAGTCCATGGAAAAACTTTTTAAGGTCTTTGGTCCATTTAGCTAGACTTTTTCCAGTCTTAGGTCCCTGTGCACACATGTTTTCATTTTTTAAGACAAAAATGCCCCTGTAACTGACGCAGCATGGAATGAAATCGCCCCAAACATGTAACGTTAATTCAGCAACGTGTCACGATAATATAGCCTGAGATGTAGGTGATAACTCATCGTCTGTTACTGATCTGCCCTTGTAAGTTACCGCAAATCTGTTATTTTGAATTTCAAATGGCAGTCACGGTAGAAAACTTCTGATGGAGATTTTATTGGTTGTAGATTGCAGACGAGTCGGCTGTGTTGCAGATTATAGATCTAGCATGATGGAAACATGTTGCTGCTTTGAATCGAATCAGATGGTAATTCATATGCAACGATTATTTCAAATCAGATGACGAGTCGGCTGTGTTGCAGATTATAGATCTAGCATGATGGAAACATGTTGCTGCTCTGAATCGAATCAGATGGTAATTCATATGCAACGATTATTTCAAATGAGATTTCAGAGATTACAGACTAAAAGCAGTTCGTAGATTCAGTGTGAAGCAGATCTGAGTGGCTGTGTGTAAGAGATTGCAGATTCATCTTTGGACGGAGGTAGATCTGAGTTTCTCTGCGTAACAGATTGCATATTCAACTTTTGTCAGAGGTAAGGAAGGTTTTATATTCATAGCAGATTGTATGCAAGTTTTCTTGTTTAAATTGTAGATTTATACTTCTGATACTCATTTTCATTTTTATTTGAGAAGTTATTTATTTTGTATAGGATTCTGATATGTTGTTGAGATTTGTTATTTGATTTTGTTATTTGTGTTTATTTTTTATTATATTTATATTTTTGAATTAATTTTGTTATTTGATTTGATTCGTATAGATAAAGCCTGACGTATCTAGATGTCAAATAAGTTAATTTGTTTCTCATAAAATTGTTTAATAGTTTGAAATTCTGTTCGAAGCTGCAATTTTGATTGAAGCATGTAATCGAATTTATGTGACTTTTTGAATCAAATCTATCAATGTTTCTAATATACATTTGCGATTTATAAAGTTAGTTCAATTTTGTTTAAAAATTATCTGAATTCTATATCGAATTTATCTGAGTTCTTAAGATTTTATCTGATTTCTGAACCAAAGTTATCTGAATTAGAATGAGTAATTATAGATAACTTTTATATAAATTCATATAAATTTGTTCAGAAATAAGATAATTTTGTTCAGAAATCAGATAAACGTCTACAGAATTCAGATAAATTTAGATAAATGTTTGTTTGTTGTTGTTTTCTTAATATTCTGCACAATTTTAAAGATTCTGATGACTTTTGAACTTCGTTGATTTTAGTAAATTCAAAGATGGCGCAACCGGTAATGCTTCTTTGTAAGTATGGCATGTTTACTGCCGTCATTCATTTTAGTCTGGGCATGAGATTTGATGATTTAATTCGTCAAGTTTGCAACAAATGGAAGATGTTGGCAGTAAACATGGTATGTCTGACTTACACATTGCCTGGCCATCCAAAGTGCTTGCTGGACAGCGACTCAGATTTGTTGAGCTTATCAATGTTGGCGTCTTCAATGGGTTTGGGAACAGTGGATGTTTTCGTATCAGAAATGCAGGAATCAGATGATGATGATCAAGAGGAAAACGTTGATGATTTTGTTGAAGATGCCATTCAATTAGTAGGGTATGAGGGCACAGATATTGAGACAGATCTACTCCCGCTGTTCTGCACACACAAGGAGAAGATTTTGCAGTCTTCAGGCTGGTCAAGTGGTATTAGAGAAGTGGGACAGAGGTTTGAGGGCGGTGTTGCAGAGTTTAGAAGTGTTCTGTGTAGATATTCAATGGAAGTTGGGTTTGAGTTTGTATATGTGAAAAATGATAAAGTTAGGGTAACAGCTGAATGTTCTCGCAGTCGTTCGATGGGTTGTAAATGGCGTGTTCATGCTTCGATTGAGAAGTCATCTGGACATTTTTATATCAGGACATTAGATAATGAGCATACGTGTGGTGCGGCAGTCCGAACTTCGAAGAACAGCCGTATGAGATCTGAGACGGTTGCTGATTTAATGATTGATCATATTCGTGAGAGGCCACTCACTAGACCCATTGATGTTGTGCACCACTTTAAGGCGAATTATGGACTTACAATTACATACCATCATGCATGGTGGGGTGTGGAAAGGGCTAGAAATAAGTTGTATGGTGATTCGTCGCTATCTTTTGACCATCTTCGCTGGTACATTAAGGTGGCGGAGGATGTGAATCCAGGAAGCCTTTTTGTGCTAGATTATGACCAGTCAAGTATGTGCTTTAAGCGGCTGTTTGTTTCATTCTATGCTTCAATTTCTGGTTTTAATCATGTCCGTCCTTTGTTATTTTTGGATGGTACTTTTTTGAAAGGTAGATACAAGGGAAACTTGTTGGCAGCAACAGGGAAGAATGGAAATCAAGGTATGGCAGTTGCTTTCGATTCTTTTATTTCTGAGATTATTTTTATTAATGATTACCATTTACTTTTTTATATTTATTTCTTGTAGTATAAAACTTTATTTTTTTATAACACAGGTTTATTTCCCCTTGCTTTCGCTGTGGTGGACTCAGAGACGGAGGACAATTGGAAGTGGTTTTTGCAGAATTTAAAGAAAGTTCTGGTTTCGGATCGCACTATTACTTTTATTTCCGATAGAAATCCAGGTCTGATAGAGGGTGTTTCAAGTGTTTTCCACTATGCTCATCATGCTTTTTGCCTACAACACTTGAAGGCAAATTTGAGAGACAAACTGTCAGGTGGATACACTAACGAATTTAGAGAGAGAATGGTTATGATGCTTCGGGAATGTGCATATGCCCCGACCATAGCTGCATTCCATGCCAAGTTGCAGGCGTTGAGGCATCAAGGTGGTAGCAACGTAGACAGATTTCTTTCTGGATTGCCTCATGAAAGATGGAGCAATGCCTACTTTAAGGGTCAACGGTATGGTGAGATGTGTTCAAATGCAGCTGAATCTTTCAACTCCTGGATTAGAGAAGCTCGTCATCTTCCAATTACAAAGATGGTGGACACAATAAGGGTTCAAATA
This sequence comes from Litsea cubeba, assembly GCA_012931725.1. NCBI lineage: Eukaryota > Viridiplantae > Streptophyta > Magnoliopsida > Laurales > Lauraceae > Litsea > Litsea cubeba. Next base: position 65,658,221 of record CM022950.1, on the reverse strand, counting down.
ATGGAGCAGATGGCTACTAGGAAGGAAGTTTCCAGCAGATGGAAGTCAGTCATTTGCCCGGATATGGATAAGAGGTTGGATGCTTTGATCCAGCTAGGACGGACGTGGACTGTCAGGCGTTCCAGTGAAACTGTTTACGATGTTCACTCTTACTCGTCAGTGACTGTCGACATTTTTAACCATATATGTTCCTGTTATCAGTGGCAGATTAATGGCTTTCCTTGTGCACATGCTTGTGCTGCGATTCAAAAGAGTGGAAAGGACCTGAATTTTTATGTGGATCATTATTTTCACACTGATTCATATAGGGCTTCATATGATGAGCAGATATTTCCAATTCCAACTGTCGGAATGCCGGAGGCAACAGTTGCTGGAGCTGTTATTCTTCCACCTCTGGTGAAACGTCCAGCCGGCAGGCCAAAAAAAAAGAGGATATTGTCAAGGGGGGAGATGACACGGCAGATAAAATGTGGGCGTTGTGGTCGGTTTGGCAGTCACAATAAGAAGTCTTGCAAGGAGCCTATTATTTGACAAATATTTGAAATAGACTTTGACTTTAGTTTCTGTATAATTGTAGTCAATTCTTTAGCATGTATAGAAGATACGATATGAATTGTGATTAGTGAATAAATAGTCAAAGTGACAGACATTTTACTACTGTTTATTGTGTTGTTTATCATATAAGCAATCACTTATATAATTCTTTATCTCATTTAAAATGTGTTTTCAAAAATTGATAATAAAAATGTATTATAAATGAGATTAAATATGCAGCAGAAGTCATATAAATTGCTTCATACCTCATATAAATTGATTATGAAGTTATAGAATTTATTTCAGAATTCAGATAATTTCTTGTCAACTCAGATACTTACTGTCAGAATTCACCCAATTCGTTTCAGAACTCAGATAAATTTATCTAAAAAACAGATAAATTGCATCTGGACTCAGATAATGTGTTTCAGAACTCAGATAAATTTATCTAAAAGACAGATAAATTGCATCTGGACTCAGATAATCTGTTTCAGAACTCAGATAAATTTATCTAAAAAACAGATAAATTGCATCTGGACTCAGATAATGTGTTTCAGAACTCAGATAAATTTATCTAAAAGACAGATAAATTGCATCTGGACTCAGATAATCTGTTTCAGAACTCAGATAAATTTATCTAAAAAACAGATAAATTCCATCTCGACTCAGATAATGTGTTTCAGAACTCAGATAAATTTATATAAAAAATAGATAAATTGCATCTGGAATCGGATTATTTGTTTTAGAACTCGGATAAATTTATTAGAAACTAAGATAAATTGTTTTTGAATTCAGATAGTTTGTATCAGACCGTAGATAAATTTGTGAAAAAACAGGTAATATTCTGTAAAAATCGTATAAATATGTGAAGAGAATCAACGAAAACTATATCTGGACACATATTTTACAATTCATTCACAATTTAATTCATTCATCGATTCAGAAATTTTGACAATTAAATTGCCAAAGTTGTTTCCATTACATTCATTGTGCAAAAGTACACATTCACAAGTATGTTGCAGTGGTTCTTTTCAAATTACAGAGAAATACATGAATTTGGCTTCTGTTTACTGTGACATAACCCTGTTTCAAACCCTATGTCACTGTTCAAAATCATCATCAGCACCTTCTCTCCTTGCATGGAAGTTTTGAATTGACCAGCAGTGATGCATGTCATTGAGGAATTTGGAAACTATCTCTCTTCTCAAATCATCAATGATGTTCTGTTACAGTTTCGAATCAATTGGTTGTTTGTGAGTAATTTGCTTCATGATGTAGCAAACAATGACGCCGCAATCGACACTGCAAAAGAAGATGATGTTGGTACTTTAAAATGAATTGAATCAGTGTCTATACAAAACGATACTTACGATCCCATTTTCTGTTGTGGGGCGTCTTCCACGCTTATCAACGGAGCTCCATATGGCTGGGTTTCTTCAATATTTACGTAATTGTAGTTCTCCACATATTGTTTCTGCAGAAATAAATAAATTGATATAGTCAATGGGTTGGGGTTTATTGTTATGGGCAGTAGTCTGTATTTAATGATTATGTGAATGAGACATACCAGAATTTGTGCATCTTCAAAGTAATGATCGACTGTTTTAGCTAATCTCGGTTTCAAGGAATTGTAATGTAGCCAATCCCCCTCTTTCTGATCCAGCACCAACAGTGTCCAATGAAATGGTTGAGCATTTTTCCTTTTTCCATTTGAATTCATTGGAAAGTGCACGAATCTGTGGTTTGCAGTTCTGCTTGGGGAGATTTGTTTGTGTAAAATCTTTTCTCTCATTTCTGATGTGTTTGCTGTAACGAATTTCTGCATTAATTTTAGTTTAGTAACTGTTTATTATATTGTAAAACAAAGTAAAATGTTACTTTATTAATTAAGATTCATTGTATTTTACCCAGCATAAACTTGATATGAAGATTGATTTTTCTTGGGGCAGCAGGCCATGCTGACTGCTTGCTGTAAGTTGTTGTTGGATTTCTTCCTGTTCTCTGTATAACAAGTCAGCATATCCGTCAATAACCTGTTCAATTTGAAGCAGATAGTGTTAGTTATATTTATTGAATATGAATATGACCATTGTTGTTATATTATAAAAATTAAGCAATAGTATGGAAAGTTTATTTGTTTGGATGTTTACATTGCTGGAGAATTCTGCTTTGTTGAGGATTGCAATGATGTCCTCGTATGATACAGCAGATATGCCCTCAGCTCCCCAGACTAGCGCCCTGCAAATGCAATTGTAAAAAGTGCTTAAGTTGTTGTCATTTTGAATAATTTTTTTTTTACGACAAGAGCTGTGTTGCTTAGTTGCATAGGACTGTTACTTACTCATTGCCTTCTGCTTCGTAGATTTGTTTCAGCTTTTCAATGTCGGGCTCAGTCATTTGCTTAGTGACTGTATTTCTGGGGAGTCTAAAGGGTGCAGCTGTTTCAATCATTTTCCTTGTTGCCCTCCTTTTTTTAATTCTTTTTATCATGGAGGATTGTTTCACCTCCTTAACTGGCTTGATCTGTGTGTCAGAGTAGTTGATCTGATTAATCATTCAGACAAACAAATATAGACTAAATAAATTGGAATATATACAAGGTAAGATAAATTCAATGCAACATCAGATAAAATTGATGGAAAGTCAGTTAAATTCACAAAGAACAAAGATAAATTTGATGATATATGTTACAAGTTCAGTCAGAATTCAGATAAATTTGTTAGAGAGTCAGATAATTTGAAAGAGAGTCATATATTTTGCATACTAAAGGTCAGGTGAGATAGATTTGCAATCCAAAGAATAATATATCAAAAGAAATATGGAAGTGTAAATAAATTACCTCATCAGCATTCTCTTCAATTTTCTGATCTGCTGCAGACCCCTCCGCTTTTTTCTGTGCAATTCTAGACCCTTTTTGTTCCGAAATTTTGTTCTTTGGAGACTGGAAGATATCATCCAATGTGTTTCCAGCCCACTCCAATCCTTTCTCTGCATAATCAAGTGTCATTTCCTTTAACAGCTGCCGTAATTTCATGTTGTTCGATTCCAGATTTATTATTTTTTTCTTCAGCTCCTTCCCCTCATTTTCTGCCTTTGCTGCTCTTGAGGACTGTATATCTGACACACTCATAGTATGTTTGAGCTGCTCTTTTAAGGAGTTCACCATTCTAGAAGTATCTTCTATAGTTTGATCGGTTTTGACGTCACATGTTTCAAGGGAATTCTTCTCATTTGTCAACTGCTCAATCATCAATAGAGCATTGTCTCTTTCTTTAAGCAAGCTTTCTATTCTTTTTTCCATTTCAAGCCTTTCCTTTTTCAGACTGTTGTTTTCTACTGATGTCCTTTCAAGTTCAATAGCCATCCTTTGAATCTGTTCTTGTAAATCTTTATTATCCTTGGTCAGTTGGTTGGCTAACGAAGTTGCCCTGTCACGCTCTTCAGTTAGATTTTGTAGTTTGTTGTTTTTGATTGAGTGTGACGGGTTACTAGTAGAAGGCCCAATGTCAGCAGCTTCTTGTTCGGTTCCAGTTATTGTTTCAGATGTCACATTGGTTGATGCATTGGTGGCATTTCCAATTATATCAGCTAAAATGTTGGCGACCACCAGATCTGTCTCTAGAGCCATTTGGTGATAATCAGCCATCTCCACACCAGCAGAAGTTGTTTCAGAAGTTGTTTCTTTCTGCTCTTCCAATTCAGATATGACCAATGTCTCTATCATCATGTCTGTATCAGACTGTTTGCCTTCATTCATTTTATTATCTGTTTCATTTTCTCCTTTTTCCTGTTGTTGTTCTTCTTCTTCATCTGGTTCCTCTTGCTCCTCTCCTTCATTCTCATTTTCTCCTTCTGCTTCTTCTACTGCTACATGGACTTCTTTCTGGTTTTGATGTTCTCCTTCTTCATGTCCTTCCTCTTGCTTCTCTCCTTCATTGCTTTTTTCTTCTTCTGATTCAACTACATGTTGTGATACATTTTTATTTTTTTCTTCTTCACCCTCTTCATTATCTTCTACTATCCTTTCTTCTTGAATTTTTTCTGTTTCTTTTACCTCTTCTTCTCCTTCTATCTGCATTAAACCCCCTTCAGCCCCACTGACACTGCCTAACAAAGACAGGAATCGCTGTGATTCAAGCAGTGTGCTCTCTAATGAGTCACCAAGGACCTGCAGTTTGTAACAGTGTTAGATTGAACCATGGTTCAAAATCTCGGCCGGTACCGGTACGTACCGGCCGGTACGTACCGGTACCGGCCGGTACCGAGACGATATATCGGCGAGAAATCGGTAGCGGCGAGACGATGGAAAAAATCGCCAAAAAATCGCTACATATCGGCCGATATTTTGAAAATATCGGCCGTGGCGATATATCGGCCGATATTTTCAAAATATCGGCCGAGACCCCTTAAAAGCCCTAAAACCCTAATTTTTTCCCATTTCTCATCTTCTTCCCCACTCCTCTCCTATCCAAACTTCTAAGAGCAGCAGCCACTCATTTGCTTACCCATCTTGCATATTTTCTTCAAGAAAATATTATTAAGGTAAGAGAAAATCAACTTAAAGCATGGTATTATGCATTTATGTGTTTTTTTTTTTTTTTTAGATGAAACATGAAAAATTAGAAATCATGAGAATGTCACTTGTGTTGTGTTCTTCACTTTGAACTAAGTTAGATCCATATACTTTCTTGCTAGATCTACTCATACACATGATTTTGGATTTTTTTTTTAATTTTTTTATTTTCGGATTTTTTAATATTTGAATAAAAATATATCATTTTTTTTGAAATTTCATCACAAATATGTTCTTTTAATGATTCATGATCATATAATGGTATGTAAATGATTGATCTACATACTTTTATGCTAGATCTACATATTTAGGATTTTGAAAATGATTTTATTAAATCTTTATTTTTTTTAAAAACAATTGTTGTTAATTGTTAGAGTATTTGTGATACTAAATGCTTATTAATGGTGTGTAGATAATAGATCTACATCTACTCATTGTCATAAACATCATTTAGATTTTTATTTTAATTATTTTATTTTCGGATTTTCTAATCTTTAAATTATAATATATCATTTTTTTGGGATTTCATCATAAATATGTTCTTTTAATGATTCATGATCATTGTATGATGTTTAAATGATTAATTTACATACTTTTATGCTAGATCTACATATTTAGGATTTTGAAATGATTTTATTAAATTTTTATTTTTTCTAAAAACAATTGTTGTTAATTGTTAGAGTATTTATGATACTAAATGCTTATTAATAGTGTGTAGATGATAGATCTACATCTATTCATTGTCATAAACATCATTTAGATTTTTATTTTATTTAATTTATTTTCGGATTTTATAATTTTTGAATTATAATATATCATTTTTTTGGGATTTCATCATAAATATGTTCTTTTAATGATTCATGATCATTGTGTGGCATGTAAATGATTGATTTACATACTTTTATGCTAGATCTATATATTTAGGACTTTGAAAATGATTTTATTAAATCTTTAATTTTTTCTAAAAATAATTGTTTAAGTGTATTTAATATTTATGATACATTAACTACCAAAGGCTTAGGACTTTGAAAATGATTTTATTAAATCTATAATTGTTGTTAGAGTATTACTATTATATGAGTGTCTTATTTTATAGGAACAATGGTGCGTGACATAGATCCGGCATGGAGTCACGGTGAAGCTGTAGGAAGTAGAAGCAAAATAAAATGTAATTATTGTGAAAAGGTTCTCAATGGGGGAATTACCCGATTGAAACAACATTTGGCACATGTATCAGGACAGGTGATAAAATGTCCGAAAGTGCCACCAAATGTGAGAGCTGAAATGCAGGGGCTCCTTAAGACACTTACACAAAAAAAAGTAGTACAAGAAAGAAGAAGAACCGAGGAATTTGAAGCATGCAGAGAAGAGGTTTTTGGTTCCTCTGATGATGACGATGAAGACCCGGAAATGACAAGGGCTAGGAGGGAAAGTGTAAGGGCACTTCAGGAGGATGAAGAAAGGAGAAGAATGCAATATGAAGCAGCAGCTAGAGGTAGCCAATATGAGCAGGGTGGTTCATCCGGATCAGGGGGGGCGAGTTTGCGTCGGGCATTTAGTCATAAACAACCCCGTCAAGATCCAGACATTGAGGAGGTTGAAAGACCTCCTACACAGGCACCTCGTAGGCCAGATGTGGTGGGGCCAACTGACCCATTTGCTTATAGAAAACCAACATCAAAGCAGCCAGGCATCATAAAAGCACTAAAGGGCAAGTTTGGTAAAGCAAGAGATAATCTAGTGAGAGCTACTGGGAAGTTTTTTTTGGATGGAGGCATTCCACCTAACAAGGCATCTTCTCCTTATTTCACCACTATGTTAGATGCAGCTGCAGAACATGGTCCAGGTATAAAGGCACCCACCCCTTATGAGATTGGGCATGTATGTGTTGAGAAAGAGTATGATGAGTTGCAGGCTTGGGTGGAAACTTTCAAATGGGTATGGAAGGAAAGAGGTTGCACACTAATGTGCGATGGGTGGACGACGATCACACATCGTCATCTCTTGAATTTTCTAATCTACTCATCTATGGGCACGGTGTTTATCAAATCAGTTGATGCAACTGATCACATCCAAGATGCAAGATATATTAATAGGTTATTGAATGATGTGATTGAAGAAGTTGGGGCAGATTGTATAGTTCAGGTGGTTACCGACAATGCTGCAAACATGAAAGCTGCAGGAATGATGCTTATGAAACAAAGGCCAAGGATTTTTTGGTCTCCATGTGCAGCACATTGCCTGGATTTAATGCTTGAAGATATTGCAAAAGGAAAAGTCATGAAGCAAGTGATTGGTAAGATAAAGCAGATCACCAATTTTTTTTATCAGTCATATAGACTCATTTCTATGATGAAAACACATACAGACAACCATGAACTACTGCGCCCTGGCATCACTAGATTTGCCACCCACTTTATTGCTATCGAAAGTGTTTACAAGTATAGAGATGGACTTCTGCAATTAATAAAATCACAAGAGTTCATGAATTCAAAATGGGGAAAGAGACCAAGTCCCATTACAATAGAAGTGTGTAAAACAATTGAGTCCAATAAATTTTGGCCTCATGTGAAGGGTGTTTTGAATGTTTTTGATCCCCTAATAAAGGTTCTTCGATTGGTTGATGGCGATGATAAGCCAACAATGGGCTTCTTACATGAGGCCATGGAGAGATCAAAGCTGGCCATTCAAGCAGATTGTAGATATTACAAAAAGTATTGGAAGATCATCGACGATCGATGGGGACGACAATTGAAACATGATTTACACACTGCTGGTAAGTAAAGGCTGTTTCCTTTAATATTTGAATTGTTGCATTCAATTTTGCCTCACTATATTAATTTATCATTGACTAAAATTCATTGGTACTTTTACAGGATACTTTTTTAATCCACAATTTTCGGATGGACGTATATCTGATGAAATCCGTTTGGGATTAAAAAATGTAATTGAAAGACTGGCAGCGAATACAGATGAAGCCATTTGGGCTACTAATCAGGTAGGCAGTAGGCTAATTAAGGGAAAAAGTATAACATTGTCATTTCTCCAATTTATTTTATTATGTTAATGTCTTCAGGTTGATATATACAATGTACGTGCTGGAAGCTTTGGAACGACGACTGCGCGGAGAGCTATCACACAGACCAATCCCGGTATTGATTGTAAATTTGTAATGTCATTTATATATTATTTAAGGACTTATTATTATTTTATTGACTCTAATATCATTTCTATTTTTTTTCAGCTGAATGGTGGTTGAATTATGGAGAGAGTGCTCCTGCTCTAAGGATGATTGCTATTAAAGTCCTTAGTCAAACAACATCGTCTTCCAATTGTGAAAGAAACTGGAGCACCTTCTCCTTTATCCACACAAGACCAAGAAATAGATTAACAATGCAGAAGCTAAATAAATTGGTCTACATCCACTACAACCTCAGGCTCCGGAGTAGAAATAGAAGGAGAAGAAAGTTTGAGGATCACCGGGATTATTTTTTGTCCAATTAATTTGGACTATATCTTTTCAGAAGAGGATACTGTGTTAGGTCAATGGCTGGAGGAACAAGAACAACCGGTGTTAGACCAAGACCCAGAGTTAGAGGGGTTGATGGAGATATTGACTGGGGATAGGCCTGAGCCAGTGAGGGCCTCAGAAAGGTTGGAAGAAATAAACTTGACAATGCAACAGGGGCGCGCGCCTGATACAAGTGAGCCAAGGGGACAGGACGTGGACGAGGAGAGTGAGTCAAGTATTTCTACTTCTTCATCATCAGCAGGAATCCCACCTGACTCTCCCGGGGATGAGGGTCATTATAGAGATGATGAGCATGTCACTTATGAGACAGTTGAGCATTTTCCTGCTGCTACCGAGTTAGATCCTCGCCGTGGCTATGTCAGACATGTTGGACAGACAGGGAGTAGTGGTGACGCTGCTGGGCAAGGAGTGGGGGAATGTACTCATGGTCATCAAGGGGGTTATGTTGGCCAACAGGGTGCCATGTATGGACAGCATATGAATTATTCATATGACCCTAATTGGGTACCCCCTTCACCAACACCGATAATGTCTATCGAACAGCTATTAATTGAGCAAGGGAGGCTTCCCCCACCACCACATGATCCCCAACGACCTTTATATACCCCTCATGGCTTTTACATACCATTTGTGCACAATTACCAAGAACAATCTACAGGGGATCAAGGTAGTTCATCTTCATCATCTTATCAACAACAATCTGAATATGGTCATGGGTATGGTAGTGCTGCACAACAGTATGGAGCATATCTTTTTAACCAAAACCGAAGAAATGATGATGATGATATTGAGCCTGGGCGACACTCCACTTGGTATTAGGTTGTCAATCTATCAACTATCATACACTCATACTCATCAATCTCTCTCTAATAGTAATTTCTACTCTCTAGTCCCCTCTAATTTCAGGTAAACCATGAACCTTTTGATGCTCAAGTGCTTTATGTCATTAATCTATATCACTATCATATTTCAGATTTTAATATGTTATCTTCATGGTCATGAATTTCACAACTTATTTGATGATTGAGTTAGTATTAAATGATAATTGATATGTTTGTTATCTACTTATCTTTATTTTCTTATATTTTACACTAATAAATTGATCATGAGCATAAGCAATGGTTGTATTATATAAAATACTGGAGAATAAAGCGAACAGCGACACAGGCAGGACTCATAACTTAAGGTGACCGAGATTTTGATTTATTGTTGTTACTAATGGAAAAAAATATTGTTTTCCAGCATTTTCTAATATTCTGGATTTTTTGAATATTTTTGCGAAATTTTTTGGATTAAAAAAAAAAATTCACACCGCGACGACCGCGACGGACCGATATCCGCGACGATATCCGCGACGTATCGGTTTTTCGGCCCGGCCGATACCGCGACCGATACCGAGATTTTGAACCATGGATTGAACATGTCAGATTAAGATATTAGATAAATTTAGATAGTGAAACGAAGATAACAAATAATTATTTATATAACAGAGTACCTCATTAACTTTTAGTGTATGAAGTGGTTTTTTCCTAAGTGCCATACTGACAGCCCTTAGATTCCACTTTAGTATCCGTGGGAAATGCAAAGACTCATTTGGGCTGACAATTGTTGAATGTTCACACAGCCAATACTGTTACAAAATTAGAAAAGTCATATGTTAATATGTCATTATTTCTAAACTTGAAGTCAAATGTTTTTAGTATGGAGCTGTATATTGTACCGGTAATGCAATAAGGCAGCCAATGACTTTATCAGAACCATGGCTCCTACTGTGTACTGATTCCATTAAAAATTTTGATATTTCTTCTGCCCAGGCATAGTTCTTCATATCCATGTACTTTTCAACATAGCCCACGTATGCCCACCCTATTGTGTTGCCATGGGTTGAAAAAAAAAGAACCACAAGGATATAGAGGCATATTAGCCTGGCAACATCAGCAATTTCAATATCTGTTGATCCACTCAATGCTTGATGTAGCTGTTCCTTAATCTTTGGAGCTGAAACCCTTGAAGGACCTTGGAATCTCCTAGATATGAATTCAGATCCCTTTCTCTTTCCATATTTCAAATCAAGTGGTTTTGATCCATTTGGTATGCCAAATATATGTGATATGTCATTTGCAGTGAATGACACATAGGATTTTCCTATTTTGAACTGCCTCCTCTTGCTGTTGTATGTATCGAGGATCAACATAATGTCGTTGTCATACTTTCTGCAAACCTTTTCTGAGAATGTGCCATCCAGAATGCACTCAATTAGGCTCCAGAAAGGTGTCTTTCTCAATTCAGCTTTATGTAATTCTGATATCAAATTCTTTATGCCATTAACTAATCTGACGACTGAGACCAAGTTAGATCTGAATTGGTAATGGCTTGTATCCTTCTCATCCTTCTTTTTCTTCTTCGCTTGTATGTTCTTCGAAGAATTTTCTTCTTGCCTCTTTCTTTTGCTTATTTTTTTTGCTGCATACAGTAAAATTATACAGATAGATAACTTTTGCATAAATTCAGATAAATTTATTAAGAAATCAGATAAATTTGTTCAAAAATGAGATAAAATTATACAGAATTCAGATAACTTTGTGAATAACAGGTGTCCATTTTACATTCTGCACACAGTTATAAATACATTACAATCCGTATCAACTCTCATTCATAACTCAGTTGCAATCTAATTCTGTAATATCAGATAAATTCAAAATAAATTCATTTAAGATAAATTCATCCAGAAGTTAGATAGATTCATTTACATGGAAACAGTGACACAGAATGTAGTTGCTACTACGCGATCAAAATTTATTAAAATAACTATGATAAACTTACTTATATTTGGACTAGTAGCAGTGATTGTGTGACATTTTGGCTGAACATTGCAAAATTTTATAAAAGCATTGGAAACTATGTTTTTTGAAATGACAATCTCAATTAAAATGCTATATACATAAGTTAAAACGAAAAAGATATAGATATTATCTGAGTTATGTATTAAAGTTATCTGATTTGTAATGGTGGTAGATAGATAAAATTATATTAAATATGTTCAGACTTCAGATAATTTTGTTCAAATATCAGATAATTTTTTTCAGAAATTATATAAAATTATTAAGAACTCAGATAAGTTTTTGAAAAACATGTGTGTATTTTACATTATGTATGTAGGTATAAATAGATTATAAATTGTACTAATGTTTAATCGAGACTCAGTTGCATTACAATTATGGAACTTCAGATAAATACAACATAAACCCAGCTAAGTTAAATATATTGAGAACTCAGATAGATTCAGTTACATGATATTTCTCAAAACAACTCAGATAAACTTATTTATAGGTAGACAAGTAGGAGTGATTGTGTTATATTTTGGTTAAACATTTGGAAAATTTATAAAGACATTGTAAAAATATGTTTTTCAAAATCACAATCTCAATAAAAATCATATATATATAAGTGAAAACGTAAAAGATGTAGATATTATATGAGTTCTGAATCGAATTTATCTGATTTATAATGAAGAAATGTAGATAAAATTATATAGATCTAAATAAAGTTGATCAGAAATCAGATAATTTTGTTCAAATAACAGATAACTTTGTTCAGAAGTTAGATAAAATTGTGAAGAAATCAGATAAATTTTTGTAAAGCATTTGTTTATCTTAAATTCTGCTTGTAGATATAAATACATCATAATTCAACTAATTTTGATTCGAAACTCAGTTGCATCCCAATATGGAATCTCAGATAAATTCAACATAAATTCAATTAAGATAAATACATCCATAAATCAGATAGATTCAGTCGAATGATATTTCTGAAAAAAAATTGAGATAAAGTTATTTATATTTGGACAAGTAGTAGTGATTGTGTGACATTCGTTTAAACATATCAGAAATTTACAATAGTATTATTCAAAACTTCACACAGTAAAAGAGATTGAGAGAATTGTTTATTGACCTTCTTCTCCCTCTTTCTTCTGCTGCTCTTGTTCTGCAAGAATGGCAGATTTCGTTCTTGCCATTTTCCTGAATAGATTTTTGGATTTAGAAAAATAATGAGAGAAAATGAAGCAAGAACATCGCAAATGTGGTTGAAAAGAAGTATAGGGTTTCGAAACATCGATGATTTCTCCGATTTGAAAAGGATGGAATAATAAACTTACAATAGAAATCGAGTGTTTGTAGTTTTTTTTATCTTGTTTGCAATCACGTTTGCACTGAAATCCGAGACGTCTGCAAGTAGGGTTTGAATCTCGTCTTCCTTGGAGTTCTTCTATCCGAAATGAGTTCGTAGATGCAGAGCATAACAGACAATGAAATGGAAACTATTCAAATATTTGACCTAAGTGCTTCTTCTTCGCTGTTTGAACAATCAATCGCGGAAAATCGCCTTCGTTTTCGTCGGTTTCTCGATTTGGAAGATGAGTCCAAGAGTTGTATCCATATCGGGCGACGTAAGCGTTTGTTTTAAATTAATAAAGCTAGATTTTATAAAGGGGCAAATTAGTCTTTTCAGGTATGTAAAAGTGTGAGAGGGACCTTTGGCAAGATGGCTTTTTTTTGTGGACTGTTAGCAACAAAGTAATGTTATGAGGGACCTCCGGCCAAAGTTCCTAAAAAAAAAAGAGAAGAAACAAGAGTCACCTTTTCTTGTAAAGTGAAATAGAAGTAAAGAGTCACTTTTAAGAGATGAGAAAAGAAAAAGAGTCTAAATAAAAAGTACAAAAATCTCAAAATTAACTTCATTGGCTTTTTCTCATTTTGTAGCATGTGAAGGAGCTTCTTTTTTTTTTTTATGAGTGGAAGGGAAAATTAACTTCATTACTTTTTTTTTCAAGGAAGAGGTGATTTTTGAAATCTTATACCGTTTTATAAGACCTCTCTTATTTTCGTGTATCTTAAAAGTGACCATTTACTTTGAATTCAATTTATAAGTGAATTGCCAAACCGAGGATGTTTGGATTAAGATACAACATAATATCAACATATTTATATATTATTATCAGATTTCATATCACATAAAAAGAAACAGGCTCGGATAATGCCCATCAACTCATAACCAACATAAAAAAGGATATTCATGACCAACCCAAAAACACTTTTTTAACCAAAAAATAAAAAATAAAACAAAAACCGAAAGCAACATAAAATATTTCAGCAAAGACAGCATATTTTCATGAGTTACTATACTGCCTGGTAATCCACCGCTAAACAATTATCTACGACCCTCATTGCAAAATCTCAACCATATCCATCCACAAGATGGCCATTACGCTTACTTAGATACCTTGGGAAAATGCAGCTTAATTAGCATTGGAAGTTCAGCCAGCTCAACCTGAGGCTTACCCAACAAAATACTCTTCAACTTATCATCACAGATTACCATGTTTCTGTTGTTTGGATCCTGCAAAGTAAGACATTTTCCATCAAACCAGTAACAGTATGAAATCGTACAGCAGACTCACCCAACGTTGAAAGAAACATCTATCCATAAACATTTCACTGACGTACAGGAGTGCAATGTGCACAGTGACAATAGAGAATCAGAGACGCAAACATATAGCTATATAAAGTCATGAAAAATTAAGCTATGAGGAAAGAAGAAACTAGACTAGAACAATATGTTTATGGGAAATTCTCAAAAATGCCCCACTTTAAAAAATGCCCCCTTTTGCACCTTTTTTTTTTTTTTGGTAACAAGGCCCACGTTGAGTCAATCTAGCCTTTTCAACAAACCCCCAGAGTCAGAAGTCCAAGTTTGACACTCATCCAACTTTTCCTCACCGTTGGATTGAAATCATGATAAAATGATGTCTCTAAACCATTAAATTTTAGGGACATAGATCAAAATGTTAGAATGATCTTATGGACTCAAGATTTTGTATATAAGTAGGCCTCACATAGATCTTTCCATCATGTGGACTTCCATTATCATCATGCATCCCGGTGGGCCCAACTAGAAGGGTCGTTTTCTCCTAAAAAAAGCACGGGCACAGTATAGCGCTCCCCTATTTTTTATTTACTTATTTATACTTTTCTTTTATCAGCGGAATGAAACGTTATGTAAGGAAATCTCATATGTTGCATGACTTAAATGAAGCACTATTTGAGGTTAAGATCAGCAAACAGTACAAACAGGGTTATCTTGGTCTTTGAATCACAAGTTGGAGTTTGTGGTTCACAGTTCGCTAGATGTATAATTATCCTGGTTTGCTAGGGTAGGATGCGAAAATTGGTTGTTTCATACGCTTGGTTGTGGATCTTGGTTTTGCTTGTCAGTAGGTCTAGCCTTAATGAGTAGAGCTTTTATAATAGTCACTTTTAAATCCAAATATAATCTTTCTGTTCTGTTCTTTTTTCAGCTAAGAAAGAACATATTATATTGCCGAAACAAAAGGACAATTGAATAGTAAGACCTTGGTCATCTAATCCTTGGACCTCTCTGCTCAATGCTCGATACACCAATTTGAATCGCTAAATATTTCTTTCCAAAAAAATGAATCACTAGGGCAGTATAAATAAGAAAAGTCGCTAAATATCTAGTCGAAGGCCCAAACTGAAATAAAACCCACGATTCTATTTCGATAATAAAAAATCTGAAAAAAATAGTTCTACAATGCAGTATAAATAAGAAAAGCAAACTTAGGGCCTAAGAAAACCTAAACCAACAATAGAAACTATCCTAATTACAATTAGAAACTTGCTAACTAATAATTAGGAAAAATAAAAGGAAATAAAATAACTTCCATTTCCGTAGAAAACTCCCCCCCACCACCACATCATGTCATTTCCTCACTGTATCGAACCCCCTCCTCTCTCTATATATACAATTTATTTATTATTATTATTAATATGAGAAAACTTGATTTTCATCAAGGAATCTGCAGCCGCACCAAACAACATTAGCACTAATTCATCAAGGAAAAAAAATCTGCACCAAACATGAACTTAGATACTTCCGCAAAATCCTTTTCCATGGTATTCATTTCTATGGACTTTGCTAACGTGGCAATTCCTCTTTCAGTGGAAATGGTGTGCACACAAACATGCCTTAAAAGTTAGCAATCTTTTACTCGATTGCCAATGTATAGCCACTATCTTTCCTTGTTCAGACATCAATTTGTAGCCATCTGCATCATAATCCTGGGTGCCAATTGGCAGCGGTCAAAGGAAAGAAACTGTAGCATTCTTTGAGAACTTGTGGCAGGATCCACATTCATAACCATGGTCTGTGTCGCTGCTTTGTCATTTTGTAGCCCCAAGCCAGGTAGAGGAGGGTCATTGTCAGATTCACACTTGGCTATTAAAAAAACCGAACTAGCGATACTTCAATATGAATTCTACATTGAGAATGCTTCCCAATGTTGAAGCACTTAGCACTCTTTAGATGCAACATGGCGTGGCAGAAATTAGTTGTGGTTTGCGGTGTCAGGAAAGTGAGGGTTGGGTACAGTGCCCTTTGAAAGCACCAAGCTGCAAAGCAACCATTTTCCCTTTGAAAAAAGACAATGCTTCCCATGTCTTCAATGGCATGTGGAAAAATAAGTTTGACCAAAAGTAAACAATGACCCATTTGAACGTCAGTTCTTTAACAGGAAAGAGTATTATGTTGGTTTGGTATTAAGAAAAGGAAAACAGATAACAATTTTCTTTAAAGAGACTAAGTGGGTGAGAGCTGAGAAGGCTAGAGATCTTAGAAAATTGGTTAAGCTTTCCTATTTAAGAAATAGGCTAGACTGTAGACATGTTGATTTATAGAGAATTGAAGAAGATGATTTTAGTAATTAGATGAAAAGAGTGATAGGGTTATTATGGGTAAGATTGTATTATAGATGAAAATGAAAAGATCCTAAATTTTATAAGTGCTTATGCACCTGGAGAAGGATTAATAACAAAGAAATTTTAGAGATTGATAAATAATTTAGCAAAGGATATATTGGTGGAGGACGTGCATCGGGCCGTGGTCTGGTCCGGGCCAGGCCTAGCTGTATAGCAATAGAGACCCAGGCCCTCCTGACCCTGCAGCATAGACAGTCTGCACATGCAGACAGTTGAGGGCTCTCCTTGACACTCAAGTCTTTAATGGAGCACACGCAAAATAAAGTCACAATTACAGTTGTTTTCTTACTTAACTATTACAGTCTTTAGTTACAGTTATCACACAAGTCCTTATTTAGCAAAGACCTAATTTAGTTGCAGTTCTGGCCACAATCGTTCACATTGCAATAGAAAAATCTTCTACTATGAAGATCTAAATATCATGAAATAAGGCGTTTATCTTAATTCTTAACTAGAGGGTGTTAGTTCAATAGTTAAACAAACACCAGTATTTCACAACAATCCATTTTTTAAAAAGTACGAGCAATCACGATATTACTGTGAAGTCAACTTGAACCAAATGGAGAATTAACAAAGATCACATCATGGCATGTCAATAGTCCAATAAAAGAAGCATAGGAGTGGCAAGATTAAGCCAAACTCTGTAAACGGATTATTGATGGATTGGTTTACTAGCCTAGTCTATAAGTAGTTACATTCTTTCAATTTAGGGGGATCAATGAATATATATATGTGTGTGTGTGTGTCTTTTTTCTTTTCTTTTTTTTTTTTTGTGGTAAAATTACATTTTTCTAAGTGTCCATCTATCCTACCCTTTTTCCTTTATAAACTGGATAATTGTTCTTTACAATTACATATAATGCACTAACACTAACCCTAGAAAAACTGAAAGCTTGACCATGACCACTTTCAAACACTTTTTTTTTCCTTCCTTTCCTAAAGACTAGTTCGTTTTAATACATAGGAATACGTAGGGCTGCACAACTGGATTTCCGGTCTGGTTTTTGGACCAGATTTCCGGTCCGTCCTAAAATGAAGGACCGGACCGGTCCGAAACGGTCCAGTTGGACCACTTATAAGTGGTCCAGACCCGTTTCAATTTTCTTTCCTAAGCTTTTTTTTTTTTTAATTTTCAGTGTATGTTGTTGCAAATGGGCTGGACGCAGGCCTGAACTCAGGCTCATGGGCTGAATCCATACTATTTAATGAAATCTGGGCCTAATCAGACGTCAACTTCATCAAGTTCTGGGAGCACTCAATATCCATACTATTCAATGAAATTTGGGGTAGGAATGGTGTGACATTGGACTCTGGGCTCAACAACTGTGGAAGATGCATGGTGTTGTCAAAACCCATATCATACGCATCCGAAAATTATGTTTGGGGTTATTTGCAGTATGCTCATTTAGTGGGTACAAATTGAATCTATGCCTCATGGGCTGAACTCAGGCTCATGAGCTGGGCGCAGGCCTGAACTCAGGCCCATGGGTTGAATCCATGCCTTAAATTAAAAAAAAAAAACTTATTATTTTAATGAATCTGGTCCGTTCCGGTCCAAACCGGATCCCAAAAGGCCTGGACCAGACCGGACCGGATATAACCGGTTTTCCAAATGCGGTCCGGTCCGGTTTTGTTCAGCCCTAGGAACACGTGGTCAAATTAGTTCCACCAAACGATTACTAAAGAGGTAAAGGGTGTAGGATATAAGGTAGAGATGTAGATGGGACATTGACTTTCCTAGAAATTGAATTACTAGGGTGATGGCTAGGTATTCATTTCCCATCTTCCCCGAATCAATTTCCACTGAAGGCAAGGTTTTTTAATATTTTTAGATAATCACATTTGATTTTTCATTTTAGACCACTTATGGAAATACAATCCTAGAAATTCAATCACATGAAGCAAACAGGCACTAAAGCTTGTTTGGCTAAAAGAGCAATGCAACTGAAACAGTATTGGAGCAACGCTCACCTACTGACAAAAAGACCCAACTATTCATGAGTAACCTCACATAACTGCCTATACATGATCATTTAGATGCATATACATACAAAACACAAAATCAGCCAACCTAAGTATACATATTTGAGACATCCGATTAAAAGGAAGCACTTTCTATTCCACTAAAAAAAAGTAGAATCTCTTGCCATTTCAATTCCAAAAAGATGGAAAACAGAGGAAAAAGATACAATATCGAATCCAGAGCAAGTAAAGGGGAAGAAGATTTAGAAAGAGAACAAAGTACCTGGAGATTGTGGGTCTTGATGTAAGACCAGACCTTAATGAAACAACCCAAACGGGAAATCTGAGATTGACCGAGGAATTCTCTGAGCGTGGAAGGCACGTTAGCCAGATCTATCAGGCTTGCCACCTTCTTTGGGCTGTCAACAATGGCCTTTCTCGCCCGCTGTGGAAGCATCCTTTCTCCACTTGTGTGCAAGGAATGAAGAGGGGAAAGAACGAATGGTCTGTCTAACTCTAACCTGGTTAATAATATCCATGACAACATTTATCTTTAAAAACAAGCTCCACTTGATATGTCTTTACAGAGCTTGATTATAAAATTCAGATAAGAAAGAGATGAGACAAAACCGAACATGAAAAAAAAGCACTCCATCCATCCCCAAGGAAATTAAATAAAAAAAAAACCCTAAAATCTATTGTGAGAGTAATAGGAAAAAAAAATGCAAAGAGTATGCAACTACATATGATTGGATTGAAACGGAGATCAAACACCTAAACAGAATCCTAACTTACTTTTCTTCTATTGGGTTTTGAAAAAAAAAAAAACCAAAATCAGTTGGGTGTGAAAAGGGCCAGGAAGGGGCGTTTCATATGGAATATACGAACTGGGTGTGTCTTCTTTTTTGTCTTCTTTTCTTCTTCTGAGCTGTGAGATGGAAAAGAGAAGAAAGAGGAAAAATCCGATGTAAAGAGGTGAAAAACTCGATGGACAGACGGGGCTCGAACAGCCAGTTACCACTACTAGACGGGGGATGTAAACGGGTCGGGGTTGTGGGCGGGAACCGGAACCATTTTCTAAAGCACAGAGGGTGTAACATGAAAAAAATTACAAAAAGAAGGAGAAGAAGAAGAAGAAGAAAGAAACCGGTCACATTAGGGTTTTCCAAACGAAGAAGATGAGCCTCTCTCTACCTGGTTTTGTGCAGAAAAGTTGATGATGGTGCGTGCCTCCACCAACAATGTTGAATCAAGCAGCTTTGAAGGCTATTGCAGTTATCATCCAACTTCCTGATGCGATTCAAGCAGAGATCGACCGCAACGTCCTTTAGAGGAAGAAAAAGGGCGCTGCTACATGCACATCTCTTTTTCCTCCTTGCACAGCCGAGATGGGACTTCTCTGGAACATTCCCAAAATACCCCCGTCCCAGGGACGGAGGGAGGGGACTGAAAATTTTGAAAATAAAAGGATGTGGATGGCTTTTATATTTTTTTAATGGATAATATTGTGTTTTTGTTATTTTTGTCCCTCAATTTTTGAAATATCATTTTGAAAATCCAGTCTTGACGTACCGAATCCCACACGCAGTGCTCATCTAACTCCACTCTTTTTTTTTTTTTTTTTTTTATAACTTTTTTAAAGGTTTTTTAAGTCATTTCTCTGGAGTCTGGAGTACCCTGTCGATGGTACCCACCCCACCTACACCTGAATTTGGGTTGGAGTTGCATGATGCCGTAAAATGTTAACACAATATTAGCCCAGGTCAACCCATTTTAACCCCTACATAGACTAAGGTAGAACCTAACTAACCCACGAACCAAGCCCAAGCCCAAACCCGAAACCAAAGGAACAAATTGAGGCCATGTTATTACTGGCCTTACAAGCTAGCCTAAATGGTTGTATTGACTATCTTACGTTGGGTTTGGGGCAACAGTTCCAATTTGAAAAATAAATGAGTCGAGTTTGACCTAAATACATTACTATTATTATACATAGAACATCTGAAATATACACCACGAACAACCCAACTCAACTCTCAGCGGCAACAATCTGTTAATAAAGTGTTATTTTCAACAACTTCATCTGTAGATGACTATGATCCACGAGTCCATATCCTCTAATAAGAGTCCCACTCATTCATGAGAAACTTATTATGCTCTTGAGCGAGCCTACTTAAAGAATTGGATTATGAATTCTCATAGAAATTTTACTCTAATACGATTTGGTACACAGTCAAATCAACCTCTAATACGATTCGACGGAGGAGAGAGGCCGTGTCCTTTTTAAAAATAGAACAAATATATTAAATATTAAAAAATTATTTAAATAAGAAATTTCATAGAAATCAAATCAGAATAAAAGAGGAAGCTAGCAAAAGTTGAGATAAAATAGGAAAGAAAAATTGATATGCAATTTATTGCATCGAATTATTCTACACTATCATTCATACATCTTATTGTATCAAATTTTAGTGAATGTTCTAATTTCCTCTTTGCTCCCATTGGGAGAAATTTCTGGCTCTGTCCCCACCGTCCCCTTATTCTCCCTGCTCTTTGCACAACTCCCCCGTCCCCCACCTCAGCCCGCCCTCTCCCTCCTTCTCATGTCTCTCTCATTCTCCCTACTTCTCTCCCCGATCCTCTCATTCTCCCTGTCTCTCTCCCTCTCTCGTAGCCCAACTTCGCCCCGCGCCCACCACTGCCTGCGCCATCTCCCTGTGGTTCCCCTGTAGAAGGGAGTTTGGTCCAATGAGGTTGGGTATGCAGTGGTACATAAGTCCCACATCGGAAACATGCTAGTTCAGATATTGGGTATATATATATGTGTGACCTGGTCTTTAACTTCACATGAGGCATTTTAAAATTATGAGGCAAGATTGAGTTGGATTCCCATGAGCCAAAGTGGGCAATATCATGTGGACAGCGGGCCCAGGTCATTACAGATGATATCAGAGTCGAGGACAGCTCTGTTTTCCGGTTGGGTCCAACAAGGACTGGGTATGCAGTGGTGCTAGTCCAGACCTTGGGCATATATGTGTGACTTGGTCCTTAACTTCACATGATGCTTGTTCATGCACTACTCATGCCTAGATTACCTTCTTTGACTTCATATATATGATCTATCTTGTCATTTCTACTCATTTGATACGCATGTTGTATTTTATACTTGTTTACATTACTTAGCTTAGTCTAATGGTGCTACACTCAGTGTTACAGGTGAGGACCTCGACGTCGTTGCCCCGGAGAATGCAGAGGTTGAGGAGGAGAATCCTCAACAATTAGCCGAGTGGGCCCCTGAAGATGTCTTCTAGGCATCTATTCGTTGACCAGATTGGATGTCATTTACCCTTGACCGTGGCATGGGTTGCCACCAACTTAGACTTTACTTTAGACGTTTTACTTGAGATTGTATCACTTAATTAATACTTTGCTTCTGCTATACTTTCCTTAACTGTGAAACTTGAGCTCTTAATTATGCTCCCGGACTAGTTTATGCTCTTATATAATATTTTATGTGATGGATGTTTATCATGGATGGATATCTATTGTTGAAATATATAGGTGAATTATATATCATTTTATGAAAATTTAATCTCACACGTGATATCATGTGGGAAAAACCCGTTCGTGGAAATAAATTGTGCATCAAGTTGGTTCGAATTTCAATGTAGGAGTACGTTGCACTTCAAGATGAGCGAAATCTCAAGCTCGGGCCGTGACACAACATCCAATTAATTTATATGAAATCTTTGACTTATTTATATTATTTTATTTGAATGCTCATAAATTATTAATTTGAAGGTGGGTCATTTTAGTAAAAACTGAGGAGGGTTATACATCACATGAATATTAAACTATTTCAATAATTTGGGTGTTCATAACTGGACCCACTGTCAAAGAACCCTTTCATGATTCAATTGATATGTTTTTCCGCGTAGATAACTTTCATGGGCCTTGAATGGAAAGTTTCACTCCAATATGGTGTAGCCCGTCAGAAGATCTCTACAAAATATTTATATTTTCTACATATCTACTATCTACTACTAGGGTTACAAACGGGTATCCGATTCTCCGATTACCTGAAAGTTCCGACCCACAAAAAACTGGGTCCGGAACATATTTTAGGTTCCGATTCATAAACGGGTCCGGGTCCGGAACCCAATTTAAGTTCTGATTGATAAACGGGTCCGGTTCCGGGTCCATATAGGTTCCGACCCATGGACCCGAAACCCAGCATATAAGTCTTTAATATTGCAAATTTGTACATCAAAATAAACTTTTTTTTGACGTTTTTATGTATAATACTGGAGGTAATAGACTTGATGCACTGCTATAAATTGAACGATATGCTTATTTTAAGAACAAAAATGAGAATATAAGAGAAATTAAAATTGATTTTGGAACTAGATTCTAGTCCTTTAGGTGGACCCGGTTTCGGAACCGGATCCGGGTTTTCCTAACGGAACCGGGTCTGGAACCAACAAAATAGGTTCCGAGTAAAAAACCGGTTCCGGAACCGGAACCGGAACCTTTATTTAAAAATGGGTCCGGGTCCGGGTCCACTATGGTTCCGATCCGGAACCGACCCGTTTGCAACCCTATCTACTACTATTATAAAAGAGGCCAAGTTGCAACTTTTTTTTTGTCTAACCATTGTGGGGCCCACTTCATCATCTCTCATCTCATCATCTATAAAAGAGAGAATCTACTACTATTATAAAAGAGGCTAAGTTGCAACTTTTTTTTTGTCTAACCATTGTGGAGCCCACTTCATCATCTCTCATCTCATCATCTATAAAAGAGAGAATGATTCAAATTTGGGGCCCACCTTTATACTATATATATATTTCTACCATAGTGGGGCGCACCTTATATTATATATATTATATATGATATATCTCTACTATTATACACCACCCAAGATCTCTACTATTATAAAACTATTATAAAAGAGGAGAGATTGCAAGCTTTTTTCACTACACCATTGTGGGCCCACCCCAAATATTATAATATAATATAATAATATATTATTATGAGAAATTGTGAACTTTTTCATTACACCTTTGTGGGCCCACCCCCAAACATTATAATGCAAACTTTTTTCACTATACCATTGTGGGGCCCACCCCCAAATATTATAATATAATATAATAATATTCTCTGTATCTCTACTCTTATAAAAGAGAGAAGGATGATATACTTTTTTCACTACACACATATCCAATGAAATCCAAGTTGTGGGGCCCACATGTCTCTTCTTATAAAAGAGCAAAAGAATATCCAATAAAATCCAAGTTGTGGGGCCCACATGTCTCTTCTTAATAATAATATAATCTATATATTATCACTCAAATGCAAGATGTGAGCCCCACTTAAGATAATAATAAAATAACCTATATATTATTATTACCCTTCTAAAAGAGAAGAACTTGTGTGGGCCCCACCTATATAATAATAATATAATCTATACATTATTATTATTATTAAGAACAAAATGACATAACTTGTGTGGGCCCCACTTAGATAATAATAATAATATAATCTCTTGCCCAATCAAATGCAAGATGTGGGCCCCACTTAAGATAATAATAATATAATCTATATATTATTACTCAAATGCAAGATGTGGGCCCCACTTAAGATAATAATAATAATAATAATATAATCTTTATATTATTATTACCCTTCTAAAAGAGAAGAACTTGTGTGGGCCCCATCTATATAATAATAATATAATATACATACATTATTATTATTATTATTAAGAATAAAATGACATAACTTGTGTGGGCCCCATTTAGTTAATAATAAAATACTCTTTTGCCCAATCAAATGCAAGATGTGGGCCCCACTTAAGATAATAATAATATAATCTATATATTATTATACCCTTCTAAAAAAGAAGAACTTGTGTGGGCCCCACCTATATAATAAAAATATAACATATACATCATTATTATTATTCAGAACAAAATGATATAACTTGTGTGGGCCCCACTTAAGATAATAATAAAATAACTTATATATTATTATTATCCTTCTAAAATAGAAGAACTTGGGCCCCACTTATATAATAATAATAAGATTGTAAAAGAGAAGAACTTGTGTGGTAATAATAAGATTGTAAAAGAGAAGAACTTGTGTGGGCCACACCTATATAATAATAACATAATCCATACATTATTATTATTATTATTTCTCTATCTCTATCTCTATACCTATATCTATACCCTTATATAAAAGAGAGTAAAGTGTAGTACTTTTTCTCTACACACTTGCCCAATAAAATGCAAAATGTGGGCCCTACTTAGTATTCTTTATCTTTATCTCTATCTATCTACTCTTACAAATGAAAACAAAATGACAATGCTTTTCACTATACACCATGACCCACTTATAATTTTCTATACCTTTATATAAAAGAGAGTAAAGTATAGTACTTTTTCACTACATATCTGCCCAATAAAATGCAAGATGTGAGCCCCACTTAGTATTATTATTTTTCACTACACACCTGCCCAATAAAATGCAAGATGTGGGCCCCGCTTAGTATTAATATATATATGCCTAATAAACTACAAGATGTGGGCTCACTTTTGACATAATAGTTGTATTGATCTTGATTTATACCTCTGTTAGAAGAATAATCACATGTTAGATAATGTGATAATTACTACTAAATATTGGTTTCCTTCTAATATTAGTGATTGATAAAGATAATTCCATAAATGCAATTTAGTAGTAGGTCTTATAGATTGCTATCGTAAAATTATTGTTGTTCTGATATACAACTTTGTAAAAAAAATTATTATAAAAGGGCATTTCAAGGGCATGAATATATTTATTTATTATTGCTCTTACTCATGAGGTTTAAATTAAAAAACTTTAATAATTTTTTAACACATTTATTTCTTTTATCATTACAAGCTTTTTCTTCTTCCTGTTCTTCTTTTTCTTGTCAAATATTTCAATAAAGTGTCATGCATTTTCATAAAGGAAAAACGAGAATCTCATAGAAACTGCTTGTTATGCTAGCGTTACCACTAACTTCAGAGTTAGTGATTGAAGTGATCATTTTAAGTGTGAACAACTAAAATAAGTATTTAATGCTAAGCTGCAACAAATTCAGTTTGTCTTTTTTATTTCGAATTTTCCTTATTCCTTAATAGAATCTGATTTTGTAGTATACATATAATGTTCATGGTAATTGGTTAAAATAGTAAGCTCATCTGGTTGTTAGTTTTTATTTTTTATTTTTTTAAACTACAGGTTATCAATTTGAATATGCTTTCGACTAGACTCCAACTTTAGCATGTCAAGTCTACCAGGAAACTGATAAGTCGACCTGATAGGTTAAATAAAGTAAATTGAAATTTCTTTGTACACATTCATGATAAAATATCTAGAAATATGTGATTTATTTCCTAAAAAAGTTATATAAATTTCATATCGATTGTCTTTTGAGATCTCATTTTTCTCACTATATCATCGTTTTATTGTTTTCAAATGTATAGGAAAAAAATAGTGTCAGCTGTATTTGGACATTGCATGGGCCTTGCAATTTACAATCACTCATTTTCTGTTGAAATTTGATTTTTAAATGTATTTAAGCTTCTACTAAAATTTTTAAAAGCTTTATTTTTTAAAAATTTTCTCTTAGTAAAACTGTGTGTTCGGTGCACGTGCATTGCATGTGCAAGGCTCCACTAGTCTTATCTAAATATCATGAATGTTATTATTGCTCAGACTAAGGACCATTTAAGTGAAAATCTTATAAAGATTATATAGGGGGAAGGACTTTTTTTTAATAGTTTAGATTTTTCATAAGTAAGCCCATTGATATTCTTGATCGATCATCCTTGCCCCCCGCCCCCCCTAGATTAAAATCCCGGCTCTGTCAGCAGGTGCGGACCTAGGGGCTGGTAGGGGCCATGCCGCCCATACATCATAACTCCCTTCAAAACCAAGGGCGGACCTAAGGAGCCGGCAAAGGCCATGGCCCCCATACATAATAAACTCCCCTCAAAACATTGCTTTGGCCCCTCTATCGTGTGGCCATCCATTGTTTAAGGATTTTTTTAATGGTTTTCACTCTTAGAAAAAAAAAGAAACAAAAATATTACTGGTTTTAGGGAAAACTTAAAATGAAAAATGATAGGAAAAGAAAAGAAAGAAATTAAGGAAAGGAGAACAAGTAAAGAAGACTTGATGGATATTGGGGAAGAGATTTTTTAATATTCATTATAACCTATCTACACTTGCTCCAAATCTTATGATCTAAGAGAGGAAGAGGAAAATGCACATCTTCTTATTAGAGATATTGAAAGGAGGTGTATGTTGCAGACTTGTAGAGACTTTGAGGTAAGAATAAATAAGAAGAATGACAAACCCACTTTCTCTTTTATAACTTCTTTTATATTGCATATATGTACTAATTTAACTACATGTCAATATATATTTTCAATCTTTGTGGCTTATATTGAAATCTAATCTGCTTAAAACTAATGTCTGTTTGTGTGCTATTATTACATTAAGTTTTAATTCAATTGGAGTTTTATCCATTGTAGATAAAGAAATACTAGCAAAACATACCCGCGTTTACCACAGGTAATATAACTTATATAATATTAAAAATAATAAAATATTTAAATAACGCTTAGTCTAAATTATATTGAGATGGTCAAAATGACAATAAAAATCAAAACCCATAATAATAACAAAAAAAATAGTCGGTTGATTTCAAAATGAGAACACTTTAATTTGTTTGAAATCAATTGAGTGTTTTACTCCAATCATTCTTTTGAAATCAGAAGAATAAACTCATAATAAAAAAAATAAGAATTGATAAAAGCACCACAAAATACAACATGAAAAAAAATCCATAGATAATCTAATAAGAAAAATAACTTAGAAGAAACAAATAAACCCATAGAAATCCAATGCCCAAAAACCAAAAACTAAAAAAAGAAAATAAAATAGAAAATATAAATCCATGAAAATCTATCACCACTGAAACTAAAAGAACTCACCAAAATTGAAAAAAATAATAAAACATAACTATGATATGAAGAAAAAAAAATCATTAAAACACCAGAAAATAAATAAAAAGGAAAAATAAAGAAATAGAAGAGATATGACTTGATCGTGTTCCAAAAGTCATTAAAAAATGAAATTGTGAAAATTCTCGTATTTCACTCACTCTCGTTAATTTAGATTTAAATTTAAATAACATGACTGAAGGGAGATTAAAGAGTTTAGATCCAATTAAAATATTAAACTCCATCTAAAATAAAAAACCATGATGCTATTGCACGAGATAAGGGATGAAAGGTTCAAATATACATCGATTGATTAAAGACTGTGGTAGGTTGGACTCTTTAAAAAAAGAAAAACTCCTTTTAAATTGGCCTCTTTATTTAGATGGCTAAAATCAAAAATTTCTTTCAAATCCCTAAAATGCCTCCCTCAAGATTAAAACTGAAATTGAGTTCCATTTTCTCAATCAATTGCAAAACTGGAGCTCAATTGCAAAATTGAATAATATCCCTTTCATATATAATAATAGCTGTATACATATTTTATTATTATCATTATTGTCCATGTTAGAAAAATATGATTAAAGAAACTTATATTATTGTACTGAAACAATAATTGATAATTTCAACTCAATGAAAGAATGCCGAGCTCAGCTTCAATAATTTGATTATCGCATATTTTATTTCTAAATTTTGTTTAAAGATTTTTTTTCTTTACCCCCCAAAACAAAATTCCTGGTTCCTCCCCTATCCGTCACTTATGTAATTGATGAAGAAACCAATCTTTCTTTCCTTCTTTGATGAACAAATGAACCTGGTTGCAAGAGGAGATGACAAAAGAAGCGATTCTCTGTATCAATGCTGCACAATGGGTACATTCCCTTGAAATCTATTATTTGCCTTCACATTCTTTCTCCATCTCACAAGTCACAACCCCCTTCTCCCTCCAAAAACCCCACCCAAAGTACATGCTTCTTGCCTCCATCACAATCTCACTTTCCTATTTTTTTCCGACCAAGAGACAAGTGGAAGCAAGTGTAACTTAGGTTTCAGGAATGGGAAAGCATTGCCTGTAAAATGCCTAGAAGTATGAGTGCCTCGCTTGGAAGATATAGTTGAAGCCATAGTAAAGATGGGAAATTCCCAAATCATCATAATTCCAATGAATGAAGGTGAGGAGAAAATAAGAACGAAAAATGAATGCTGACAAGGAGATGAAAATTTTAAACCAAAAGCGTGTTGGATTAGCTATATCAACAACCTTTTATCCTAAACCAATCATACTCCATATATACCCTGGATATCCCTCAATGCATTCAAACCACTAAATTAATATATTTTAATACATCTAACAAATGAATAACCGTCTTTGAGGATTGACCAAATTAAAATGCCCAATGCCCCCAACCGTTTTGTAGGGGCCCATTTAGTTGGTCTAATAGTGATAGTAGCACAAGAACCTGTGCTAAGCACGGGCATGATCTATGCGGCCCCTCTCCATTTAACTATTTTTGACAGTGTTTTGACAATTAATTACACTTAAGTATTGTATGGCGTAGAGATTAGGTTAGTTATTTAAACAAAGCAAAAGGTTATGGGAGCAAACTTCCTAATTTATATACATTTTAGTGTGAAAGTAATTTGGTCAAAATTGAATTCAAAACCTTTATCTTATAATATATTATAACTAGCATAGTAAGCCTGGGTATGTAGGTTGGGAGAGGGTTGCTATCATCCTTTCGGGTATATTGATTTTACACATGAAAAGTGAAATAAAACTCAGTAAATGTTAAAGAAGAAAATAAAGATCAATGTTTATTGACACCATAGATATTAGATCTTCCGAAAATAAAGACAATGGAGATCTATTAACACTAATTAAAATTAGTGTTTTTTTTTCACCACTATTGATGCATATCATCATTGTATGCTGTTATCCCAATTTTCTTACTGTTATTCGATCACTAGAAGAGTTTTTTAAGCCATTTATATGTGTATATAAATATATCTATACCATATAATAAAAAAACCAGTTTCTCCCAATCTCCAATCCTTCATTCGTGGGCCCTACTAAGAGTTATGAGTTACCATTCGTGGGCCCCACTTAAAGTTATGAGTTACCATTCGTGGGCCCCACTTAAAGTTATGAGTTATCCATAAGGACAGATGTCATCCATCCTTAGTTTCTCCCTACCCCATTCTACATACTTCTAGATCGTTCAGCAGTTTCTCCCCCACTTAGATCTATCCATCAGGATACATATCATATTTAGTTTATTTTTACCCGTTTCTGCATGTTTCTACTCCTCCTGAACCGAGCCACCCAACAAGAGCACAGTGCCAATGTTCGTAACTTCCTCTTCAAATCGTGAATCGAGAGAAAAGATGTAGTATGCTTCAATCCAATCCATGTAGCAGACCTGTTGGGCCCTGTTTAGCCATTCTCAGTGTCTTGCAGTGTTCTCTTGGTTCATGCAGCCTGCAGCAGTTTTTATTCTCTTCTCTGTTTTGAGGTGTTGGTCTTGCAGTGTTCTCTTGGTTATGTGCAGCCTGCAGCAGTTTTTATTCCCTTCTCTGTTTTGAGTTGTTGCTGGTGGTGTTTTCTCTGGTCCAGCTATAGCAGGGGTGTTATCAGTGGTGTTTTGTCTTGTAATGTTTTGCAGCTTTCCAGCCCTCTGGAAGTTTATTTCTCTCTTCTGCAGTGGTTACCCTCCTCGTTCCTGCAACCCAACTGATCTCTCTCACCTGCTGCCTTCCTCTTCCAGGTTTGGATTTCACATTTTTTTCTTTTGTCAATTCTTTACTTCCTTACATGGAAGGTGTCTTGATTGTGGGTGTTAATTTGTTCTTTTGAGTCAATGTCATTGATTGAGATGTTCATGCTTTGTGCTTTTATTTCTTAATTGTGGGTGTTATTTTGATTTGGAATTCTCTCATGAATGCCTCTCTTTCTCAATGACAAAAGGGAAAACCAGAACGCTGGCTTCCTGTTGTTTTTCTTCTGGCTTCCTGTTGTTTTTCTTCTGTGTATAGAAAATGCCCACCATTTGTTTGTTTATGTTACTCTAATATTTTCTCCCAATCTCCAATCCTTCATTCGTGGGCCCTACTAAGAGTTATGAGTTACCATTCGTGGGCCCCACTTAAAGTTATGAGTTACCATTCGTGGGCCCCACTTAAAGTTATGAGTTATCCATAAGGACAGATGTCATCCATCCTTAGTTTCTCCCTACCCCATTCTACATACTTCTAGATCGTTCAGCAGTTTCTCCCCCACTTAGATCTATCCATCAGGATACATATCATATTTAGTTTATTTTTACCCGTTTCTGCATGTTTCTACTCCTCCTGAACCGAGCCACCCAACAAGAGCACAGTGCCGATGTTCGTAACTTCCTCTTCAAATCGTGAATCGAGAGAAAAGATGTAGTATGCTTCAATCCAATCCATGTAGCAGACCTGTTGGGCCCTGTTTAGCCATTCTCAGTGTCTTGCAGTGTTCTCTTGGTTCATGCAGCCTGCAGCAGTTTTTATTCTCTTCTCTGTTTTGAGGTGTTGGTCTTGCAGTGTTCTCTTGGTTATGTGCAGCCTGCAGCAGTTTTTATTCCCTTCTCTGTTTTGAGTTGTTGCTGGTGGTGTTTTCTCTGGTCCAGCTATAGCAGGGGTGTTATCAGTGGTGTTTTGTCTTGTAATGTTTTGCAGCTTTCCAGCCCTCTGGAAGTTTATTTCTCTCTTCTGCAGTGGTTACCCTCCTCGTTCCTGCAACCCAACTGATCTCTCTCACCTGCTGCCTTCCTCTTCCAGGTTTGGATTTCACATTTTCTTCTTTTGTCAATTCTTTACTTCCTTACATGGAAGGTGTCTTGATTGTGGGTGTTAATTTGTTCTTTTGAGTCAATGTCATTGATTGAGATGTTCATGCTTTGTGCTTTTATTTCTTAATTGTGGGTGTTATTTTGATTTGGAATTCTCTCATGAATGCCTCTCTTTCTCAATGACAAAAGGGAAAACCAGAACGCTGGCTTCCTGTTGTTTTTCTTCTGGCTTCCTGTTGTTTTTCTTCTGTGTATAGAAAATGCCCACCATTTGTTTGTTTATGTTACTCTAATATTTCTCTTTATTTATTTGGAAAGAGTGCGTCCCATGTGTTTCTTTATATATTCCTCTGTTCAAGAAGCTAGAAGATGATTTGTTGTTGGGATTAAGATTAAGGATTGGAACAGCCCAACAATTAGTGCCCTCTCCTGTGTGGGCTCACCTACAGCTCATTTGTGATTCATAGAGGTAGGTTGTGTCATTGTGATCAGGTAATTCTAATTTTCATTTTTGAAGCTTTAAAATCTAATGATTTTTCACTGTGTAATTTTTTTTGGGTTGATCTACTTATGGTTAATAGTTGAATTTGTGTCAGACTGGGATGAATGTAGATTCATGGGAGATAAGCAAGCATGAATGGCTTAGATTTGTCAAAGATGGACCACGTTAAACAAAACAAATTGGTTGATTACAGAAAGCCCATGTTTTATTGGATATGGACATTGGTTTCAACTGGAAACCGACATGGATGTCCCAGGTAGCTAGAAGCTTATGTTATGTTGGTTAGGTAAGGTAGTAGTATCTTAAGAAAATAGGTTAGATGGAGCAGCTTATGATAGTAGGTTAGGATTAAAAATAAAATAGGGACTCACACTACTAACATCAATGTGTTAAAGAGTCACTTTCGGATTAATGGCCAATACCCAATATGAGTGCTCATTGGCCAGGACAAGCCCAGTCTGTGAGTCCATGAAATTAACCCTACTGTGGGTTTCATAGCCTTACCAATTCATCTTAATAAAAAATTATTAATAATTGATGCAATGAGGCTTTGTTGTTTTGGATGAAGAGGCTTTGTTGTTATTAATGACAATGATGATGAAAAGGACATTAACCATTGTTACTTTTAGTGATTATTCTTGCAAAAGTCATAAATACGTCCCTAACTTTTATATGGGGCCATTTTTCCTTCTCCTAATATGTTTTATTATATGACAATCCACAAGGGGTATATATCTATTGTTTGATTTAGAAGATATGAGAAGCTTCAAGTTTCACCATCGACCATTAATTAATATGTGAACACAATTAAGAATACAATAATATCAAATTAAAAAAACAAATTTCAATCTATACCATAATATCACTTACAACAGAATTATTAAAGAGTGATTAGCTATTCAAGGTATGAACATGAACAAAATTAGTTTTCCCAATTGGACCCAAAAATATCAATTTGAATGAGTTGTTGTCATTCCAAACCACAACTTCATTCTTAGCAGACCATAAAAGATTTTTCCCTTTCATCAACCATGCAAGTTACACATTTTATACAAGAATGCAATAAATTCAATTGCGGATAATTTCCAGAGCAATAGAAATTCATGACATAAAACTATTTTGTCAGCATACTAAAGATAAAGACATCAAAAAACTACCTAAGAAGAATCTACGCCACCAACAGATGATCCTTTAGTAGAAGCCCTTCTTGCATTCAATAGAGCATGTACATTTACATAGCTCACCATTGGTATATAAATATAGAACAAGACATGCATTATTTAGGAGAGAAGCCACTTCTAAATGTAAACTCATCATGCATAAGTAGTGCCAGACACGACTATGAGCCTTTAGAGATACAAAAGGAAAGATGTTGCTTACTTCATCAGCAACATATTCTACTTTGCTAGGGTCATTTCCTTCAATTGTGGCACCATTCCAAGTAAAAACATGATACATGCCAACAATTTCATATCAGAACTATATCAGTGCGAGATGATGTTAACTGATTGAACAAAGCTCACCGTTTATGATTTAAGAAAAATGTTTTAAAATTTTTAAATGGTAAAGAACTTGTTAAGCTATAGCTTCAATAACATGGAGAATGAACTAAACATCAAACAAAAGCCAACAGTGTAATAATCAAAATACCAAACAAAAGAAAAGGCATATAATCAAATATAGTATCAGGTATGAACATGAACAGAATCATTAAAGAGTCATTAAAACTACATGTTTCGTGCATGGTTGATGAAAGGGAAAAATCTTATATGGTCTGCTAGGAATAAAGTTGTTGTTTGGAATGACAACAACTCATTCAAATTGATATTTTTGGGTCCAATTGGGAAAACTAATTTTGTTCATGTTCATGCCTTGAATAGCTAATCACTCTTTAATAATTATGTTGTAAGTGATATTATGGTATAGATTGAGATTTGTATTTTTAATTTGATATTATTATATTCTTAATTAAGTTCACATATTAATTAATGGTTGATGGTGAAACTTGAAGCTTCTCATATCTTCTAAATCAAACAATAGATAGATACCCCTTGTGCATTGTCATATTTTCTATTTACAAAAAAAAATTAAGAACACATGTACTGATCATAACAAGTGGTGGCCAGATCACCAAACTAAGCCTATCCTTAGTACGCTTGATGTTGGGTTTGTTTATAGGAATTCTGGCTAGGAATTTCACTTTGGACCCCTACTTATATGCATTAATCAATTGAATCACATATGAACATATAAGAAATGGTTTTGATTAGATGCCCTAAGAAATGACAAGACTTCCAATGCCAACTTGTCAATATGATTTATGTGTCAACTATCATTTGTATGAGATGATTGCTTAGTAATAAGACACGAAGAGGCTTTTGCCCACTACAAAATCATATATCGTGGCAAGTTTTTTTTTTTTTCTTCCGGTCACAGCTGTTAAAGAAATAAAATTATATACACATCTCATTGCCTACTATCTCACCCACCAAACACAACCACTGCAAAATATTAGCCCTGTGTTGCTAAAAATTCACTTTCCAATAGTTTCCAGTATGATAAAAACCCAAATCAATTTTTCATTTCAAGTATATAATATTGACAACAACCAATGTGTCAACATTTATAAATATATATCTATTATGTCAATAAATTCTTTATATACTAGATTTTTATTCAATTCTGTATCTCTTTCTTTATCTCTGCCCTTCTTTTAGTTTCTCTCCTGATTGCACAGCTTTTACTTGTAGCATTGAGCAGTACTATGAAGGCTCTTGTTCGAGAGAGTGATAGGCAATCCTCATAATATTTTGTTTTGGAGTTTAATACTAATGCTGATAGGAATGCAATAAGGTGGTGCTCAGTTCTATGTTCCACTAGGTAAGTGGGTAACTGCATTAAGTTTTTTTGTTGAACAAGTGTGTCATTATTTTAAGCTCATGTCCAAGATTCTTAGCCTTCATAATCCACTAAATTATCTCTTTACAATGGCTATTACATATTCACATGAAATTAGTGTTATCTTATATCTATACCATAATAAAAAAAGCCACACTTTCACCTTTATGTTATATAAATATCAAATCACTAGAGAGAAGAATGTCATGCTTGGTAGTTTTCTACACCTCCTTGTGGTGAATTCTTCATTGATAGAGATGTGATATCTCGATGGACTAAGTTTAGTTCATCTGTTACAAATAGTGGTTCATATTTTGAATATAAGCTTGGGACTGATAAATATTAAAACTTATTGTGGGCCATTGTAATTAATGGTTGCTCATGAACTCTCCATTCATATTTAGAAAAGATAATTTTATACAGCATATCCTTGATGGGGGAGAACGGTATAAGGGATGTTCATGTGAATATTGCATTGGGTCGTTAAGAATGAGATGAAACCAACATTATTTTCTTCACCAATCTGAGAATGTAGTAGTCATAGGAGTATTTGAATGTAGATATTTCATTGATTGTATGCTATTGAAGTTGTCCTGCAAAATTTTATGCATATTCATTAACTTCTTTTTTTGTAATGAAATTGATTGGGTAGAAGTTAGTTTTGATTGATGCATCTTTCTTTTTTCATAATTAATCATGCTTCTGAAGTTCTCCTGAAGTGACCACAAGTTAGACACTAATTGATATAGACCTCAATCAAGATAAAAACCCAAATCTAAATTAATACACTTATGTCAAAAGTTTGTTTAACATTTTAGAGTATAGGCATTATTAGAGTTTCAAAGACAGAATTTTGGAGATTTTGATCCTCAAATCTTGATCATCTCTTTCAATAATTAAGTGGTTGATTGGGTAGCGAGCGCACACATAAATTGGAAGCCACAAAAAATTAACACTCAGAGAACTTTTTGAAAAGGTTAATCATAAGCATGTAACGGCTTAGTAGTTGGGCCCATATGAAAGCATGATCAATCATGGGTTGTAGGAAGTCTAAAAGGTTTCTACCCTAAACCCCGAGATCTCAACCTTGCATGAGTAACACTTCTGTTAGGTTGACCTTTGAAGCAATTAAGATTTTATTATTAGATATTCATAATTTGGTTTTTTAAGCGTTGGATGTTTGTACTTATAGTGATACTAACTTTTCATTTCAAGTATATGATGCTGACAACAAGTATTGTGTCAACATTTACAAAATCATTAGATATTCATATTTTAGTTATTTAATTGTTGGATGTTTGTACTTATAGTGATACTAATCTTTCATTTCAAGTATATGATGCTGACAACAAACTCTTTCTTTCTCTCTTCCCTTCTTTTTGTTTCTCTTCAGATTGCATAGCTTTTTCTTGTAGCATTGATCAATACTGTGAACGGCCTTGTTCGAGAGAGTGATAGGCAATCCTCACAGTATTTTATTTTGGAGTTTGATACTAAGGAAGATAGGAAGACAATTAGGTGGTGCTTACTTCTATGTTGCACTAGGTAAGTGGCTAACTACACTAAGATTTTTTATTTTATTTTTTATAACAAGTTTGTCATTATTTTAAGGTCATGTCCAACATTCTTTGCTAAGCCACAGCTTCACCTTTGTCTTATATAAATATAAAATCTACAGCCAGCCGCCCCTCTTTTGTTGTTGCATGAACATTCAAATCACTAGCTATAGAGAAGATTGCCATGCTTGATAGTTCTCTACATCTCCTTCTGATGAATTCTACATTGATAGAGATGAGATATCTTCACAGACTAATATTCCACATTCATAGCTCATTTATTACAAAAGGTGGCTCATATTTTGAATCTAAGTTTTCAATACTTTTTGAATATTTTTAATACAAATATTTTGAAGTCAATGATGGATATGATGTTCTGCATGCACACATATTTCTAATGGTGCAAGCCAAATCCTGTCCCACCCCTACTACACTCATTGACTCTCACCTGTTGTGATGATTTGCAAAATCTTATGCATATTCATTAATTTCTTATTTTAATCAAACAAACTATCGTCTGACTAAGTACTATTGGAATAAAATTTAACGATATGCTATAATCTAGATGGATTCATAATTTTACTAGCTAAGATTCACAATAGGTTTGTCGAATAGTAGAGGTCAACTCTCTTACCTGAACATGAGTTTTCTTTTATTTTAATGTGCCTCCTATCGTTACGGTGTATGAAATAACTTTCTAAGATGTTCTCATGTTATTATTTCTTCCAAAAATATGGCTCCTTCATTTAGGTTTTCTACTTATTTTTCTTAATTTCTTTAATCTTAGTTTTCTTTGATGGAATGCTTACCTTTTATTCAATTTAACATTTGTTGGAACATATGTATATTTTTTTAATTAAATTAAATAATTTATAGTTCTTTTATTACTACATTTGATGCTATTTTTTAATGGATTCCTTGCTCTCTTGTTCTTTTGTTTTAAGTTGCTAATGTTGTCTAAATGAGTATCTAATATGGGAATCGTGTTGATTTTTGATTAATTTATATGAACTTACTTGATTTATGTTGTCTGCTTTACCACCATATACTTTAAGATAATTTACATTTTATAAGACATTTTAGAAACTGTTAAAAGGTTAAATTCATACTACATAACTTAAATATAGTATCAAACGTAAGAACTGAGCATAACTTAAATATAGTATCAAACCTAAAAACTGACTTGTTCTTTTATATAAAAGATAAGATCAAAATTATAGTATCAAACGTAAGAACTGAGCATAACTTAAATATAGTATCAAACCTAAAAACTGACTGACTTGTTCTTTTCTATAAAAGATAAGACCAAAAAGCGTCATCAGAGACAACACAACTCGGTACACCAAGTTGTCTATTAAACAAAAAGAAAGAATCAACATGGAAAAGAGGGAAGCAAATAAAAGGAGACAAATATTACAAACTGAAACATTAGAACCTGCTCCAAAGAAGAAAAGATATGCTTCTAAAAGTGCAAATCCCACAAAAGCAACATCAAACTTAGGTATGCTCTAAATTTTATAATACATTTATGTTTATAATTACAATGAATAATAGTATTTGTAATTACTAATTCCAATATTTGTCCTAATATAGAACATGCAAAACTTCAAAAGCGACTACAAGGAAGACAATGGTACGCCTCATTGCCAAAAGAAAAAAAAGACGCACTTCTTCTACGAAAAAGGGAGGCTTATGCTAGAAAAAAGTTACTGAAAGGAGAATGTCCAAGAAATCTTACTTCATCATTTAATACAAGTCAACAAACAGGTAACTAATTCTATACTCTTATATATGTAATATTAAAACTGTTTGAAAAATATAAGAAAAATATTTCTAATGAAATATTTATTTTTTGCACCGAACAGAAGCAACTGATACACTGCTACGTATCGGTCTCAATGATATTCCCGCAAATATTAGAGCGCAGATGGAAAAAAGAGTATACCATACTTATGAGATTGGTAAGTTTTATATTAGAAAATTAATAAATATGTTCATCTGATCTAATATATATTTATATTACAAACTTCTCAAGATTATATATATCTTCTACCAGGATCAACATCTAGACAACCCGCTGAATCTGATGAAGATGCTTCTTCAAGTGTTTATTTAGAAAACACTTCTACATTAAACTACATACAAAGAGGTAAACATATTTATACAAGAAAATAACTTAGATCTATTATAAGAACCGAATTATACTAATACAATTTTTATGTGCAGCTTTGTATAGTTTTGACATAAGCATTCCTTCCCAACCAGCGATATTAGAACAAAAACCAGATTGTACCTATTGTGGAGCAAAAAGATTTGCTTATGAACCAAAGGGTTTTTGCTGTTCTACTGGTAAAGTATTAGTAGCTTCAAATTTTGTTCCCGAAGAGCTTCTAACTCTATTCACATCAAATAGTGAAGAGGCAGTTCATTTCAAAACACATGTGAGAACATATAATAACACATTTGCATTCACCTCCTTTGGTGTCAAATATGAAAAAGAGCTTTGTAGGAGGAACAAAGGTATTTACACTTTCAAGGTTCAAGGCCAAGTTTACCATTACATCAATGATTTGCTTCCTCCTGATGGTCATCCTTCATATTTGCAATTATACTTTTATGATACTGATCATGAAGTGGAGAATAGGATGTATCAGTCACCAAAGCTTAGGCCTGATGTTGTTCAAAAGCTAATGGATATATTGACCATCAATCCTTATTGTGAATTTTTCCGATCTTTAAGAGATTTACCCATCACTGATGATACAAGAATATTCATAAGATGTGATCCTCAACTTGATCAAAGGGTATACAATGCACCTTCAGCATCACAAGTTGCAGGAATTTGGACTGAGAATTCAGATACCAACCAATTAGCCGAACGTGACATCATCATATATAGTCATTCTGGAAACAGTCACAGAATTAAGCATTATTTTGGTTGCTATGATCCATTAGAGTATCCACTACTATTTCCTTATGGAGATTCAGGTTGGCATAGACATATCAAACGAAGACAAATAAATGAGTTAAGTCATCTAAATATAGATTCGATTGATGATTTGTTGAACAAAGAAAAACAAGGTATAATATCTTATCTTCATATAAACTAATATAAAATCAACTTGAACACTAAAAACTAACAACATCTTTGTTTTTTTTTTCAGCTTCAGAGAAAAAAACATCAGCAAAAGAAAACATATCATGTCGACAATATTACTGTTATAAATTACAAATCCGACCGTTTGAAAGCTCAATCCTGCTACATTCTGGTCGTCTTTTACAACAGTATGTTGTTGATATGTATATAAAACTTGAAACTTCTCGGTTGGATTACTTTCGAAATGATCAAAATTCAATCCGAGCAGATTTATATCAAGGAATAATGGATAGCGTTAGCACTGGTGAAACTTCTGGAAAAAAGGTTGGAAAAAGAATAGTACTACCACCATCATTTATAGGAGGTCCAAGAAATATGCGTCGTCGGTACCTTGATGCAATGGCATTAGTTCAAAAGTTTGGCAAACCAGACATCTTCTTGACAATCACTTGTAATCCAGCTTGGTCAGAAATTAAAGATCAACTTGGTGACCATGAAGAAGCACAAAATAGGCCAGACTTGATTGCAAGAGTTTTTAGAGCAAAGATAGAAGAACTAAAACTTGATTTAATGAAGAAAAATATTTTTGGTGCGGTTGCAGCACATGTATATGTTATAGAATTCCAAAAAAGAGGACTTCCACATGCTCATTTCCTACTCATCTTAAACCACAGGTTCAAACTTAAAACCCCAGAGATGTATGACAAATTTGTGTCTGCTGAACTTCCCAATGCCAAAAGCTATCCACATCTATACAAAATGGTGGTTCAACATATGATGCATGGACCATGTGGAAATTTGAATCCGAATAATGTTTGTATGAGAAATGGACAATGCAAAAATCATTTTCCTCGGGAATTTTGTTCTGTCACAACACAAACAAAGAATTCTTATCCATTATATAAGAGACAAAACACTGGAGAAGAGGTCAAAGTTCGTGGTTGTTTCTTGGATAACCGATGGGTAGTTCCATATAACCCGTATCTATTAGCAAAATTCAATTGCCACATGAATGTTGAAGTTTGTTCGACAGTAAAAGCAGTAAAATATCTATACAAGTATATTTATAAAGGACATGATAGAGTCATGTTTCATCTTGGCGACAGTGCTGTTCCTGAAGATATTGATGAGATACAACAATTTCAACAAGCAAGATGGATATCTCCTCCAGAAGCAATGTGGAGGATTTACCAGTTTTGTTTAAATGAAATGTATCCATCAGTCAAAAGCTTACAAGTTCATCTAGAAAATATGCAAACTGTTGGATTCAGAGAAGATACAAACTTATTAAACATCTTGCATAATCAACAAGCATCTAAAACAATGTTGACTGGATACTTTCAAATGAATCAGCTAGATAAAGATGCGTGCAGATTTCTCTATAAGGAATTTCCTGAACATTATGTTTGGAATGAAGATAAAAAATGTTGGAGCCAAAGAAAGCAACGGAATGCAATTGGTAGACTTGTTGCTGCAAGCCCAGTTGAGGGAGAAAGATATTATCTGCGATTACTACTAAATCATGTCAAAGGAGCTACATCATATGAAAGTTTACAAACAGTCAATGGAATTAAATTTGATACATTCCGTAAAGCAGCAGAGCAATACGGTTTGCTTGAATCTGATAACAATATTGATCAATGCTTAGAAGAAGCATCATTGTTTCAAATGCCTTTTACATTGCGACGACTATTTGCTACACTTTTAGTCTACTGTGGAGTGCATAATCCAGCAGCATTATGGGACAAATATAAAGATGCGATGTCTGAAGATTTTGCAAAAACAAACTTCATGTCTGCAAGGAACACCGAGGCAAAAGCATTGCAAAGTATCAATTACTTCCTTGAATCAATGGGTAAAAGTATTATTGAGTATGCCTTACCAGCAATAATGATTGTTGATAGTCCAGATGAAAAGCTCCTAAAAGAGATTCATGAAGAACTAAACATTCCAATTTCAGAAAATGAGTTGTTGACAATTGAAAATTTAAATCCTGAACAAAAAAGAGCCTATACCATCATATTAGAAAGAATAAGAAGCGGCAATAATGGAGTCTTCTTTATTGATGGTCCAGGAGGAACAGGAAAAACATATTTATATCGAGCTTTACTCATAACTGTGAGATCAGAAGGACATATTGCACTAGCAACTGCCACATCTGGCATTGCTGCATCAATTTTGCCAGGAGGCCGTACTGCACATTCACGGTTCAAATTACCATTGAACTTTGAAGATAGATCAACATGTAATATATCAAAACAAAGTGGCCTAGCAGAGCTATTGCGTAGAGCAAAACTTATTATTTGGGATGAAGCATCCATGGCAAATAGACGGGCAATTGAAGCACTAAATGTTATGCTGCAAGATATAACTGATTGCAAACTATTATTTGGAGGAAAAGTAGTAGTATTTGGAGGAGATTTTCGGCAAATACCCCCTGTTGTCATTCGTGGTGGAAAAAAGGAAACAATTGATGCAAGCTTAGTGATGTCAGAATTATGGAAAAAAATCCAAAAAATAGAACTAACAGAAAATATGAGAGCTAAAATAGATCCACATTTCAGTGAATTTTTGTTACGTATTGGGAATGGAACTGAAATATTTATTTCAGAAAAAAGAATTCAAATTCCAAAAACAATGCTCATTCCTTATACAGATGACATTACCTCAAAGTTCAAACTTATCAATTGTGTCTTTCCAAATCTCATCATGAATGCATTTGATGCTCATTTCATGACAAACCGAGCTATATTGACAACAAAAAATGAATTTGTTGATGAGCTGAACCAAATCTTGATTGAAGAATTCCCAGGAGATTCAATCAAATACTACAGCTTTGATTCTGCAATAGATGAGGCACAACAAAATCTACCAGAAGAATTTCTAAATGGATTGACTCCAAGTGGCTTACCTCCACATGAATTGATATTGAAGAAAAATTGTCCAGTCATCTTATTACGCAACATAGACCCTTCTTCTGGCCTTTGCAATGGTACTCGATTAATTTGCAGAAATTTCCAAAAAAATGTAATTGATGCTGAAATTATTGTTGGTCATCATGAAGGAAAAAGGGTGTTTCTACCACGAATCCCATTGCAATCAGATCAAGACGAGAAATTTCCATTACCATTCAAGCGAAAACAATTTCCCATTCGTTTGAGCTTTGCAATGACAATAAATAAATCTCAAGGGCAAAAGTTGGAAAATGTTGGCATTTATCTACCTCAACCTGTTTTTTCACATGGACAACTATATGTTGCCTTATCAAGAGTCAGATCAGGTGAGGCTATCAAGATATTAATAAATCCATCTTCCAACAACAATAATGAAACATCATATACAAGAAATGTTGTCTACGAAGAGCTCTTGGCACTTGCTTCTAACAACAAATGATGCCAAACATATAATACAGGTATATGTTATCACATAGACCAATTTTAAACATTTACTTTATGTTTTATATGTTAAAATCATATATTACAAATTATACATGATTCGTAAAAACTTGAAAAAAACTTATTACTTTGTCATTTATTTTATTCCCACCTTATTTCATTGCCCCATAACCACTTATGTCAATACCTAGATAGCTTCTTATTCTGATACATTCCTTCATACATAATACATATTGCTCTAACATACCAATTGATATGATATTTTTATATTTTCATTTCTATCTCTCTAATATAAATTAATGTTTCTCTTTAGAGCTAAATAACACCAAAATGGTTATTTATTTATACTTCAATACAAAATGGTAATATATTAACCTAAAATAATAACTATGACATACTTCCCTCATAAGCATCCATCAAACTAAGCACTCTCAGACATAACTGTACTACTCATGCTTTGCATCTAAAAATGCAGCAACGAATACACTAGAATGGATACAATATCTCTTGGATCCATTGAACACCACTGATTTCTTGATTTCTTAAAAAACTGTACTGACTTTCTCATTAAATGTCTTTTATACTGGTTGGCTTTTAATAAAATGAATAAAATTATGTTACAATTTCCCATCACTATTACTGATCATCAGTAGTCGAGAACCATATACTTTTACATGGTCCCCTTCTGGTCCAAATGACTTAACAGAGCACACCTTACAGGTGTGTGAAACCATACAATTGTATGTAGGTTGAAAATGATTTTTTTTTATGAATCTTTTAAAGTTTCTCACTTTTTATGACTTATAGCACTCATGATCCTTTCTTACTACCCCTTCAAATAGTCCACTTTCATGTTCTTCTATCCTAGAATTTAGAGCACCAAAATTTTGTTATTTGTTTGTATTATGCCTAAATGCTAAAATTTAACAGTACGTACATATGTGTGTATGCATGTATTCTCATTTTATCAATTACATGTACAATGTAGAGAACCAATACTAGCAATGACATGAACAATTCATCCTCTTGTTTCTTTAAATCCATATCATCGAACCTGGAGCATAAAGGGTTAGGTTAACAAATAAAACCAACTTGGCAACTTACAAGAACAACAGAGGACAAGGACATCTCTTCACTGTGGAGTTGACTGATGAAGATGTAAGTAATGCATTGGTGTCTAATGTTACTATAGATAATATTTACATTATAGAATGCTCTATCCTTTCAAATGATGTATTTCTTTTTGCTCTTTTTCATTTTTGTGATATCTCATAAGTTATATTTGTAAAGATCATATAATTATGAAGCATGCTTTGTACATCCAATTTTCATTTTCTAA
Organism: Litsea cubeba; assembly: GCA_012931725.1. Lineage (NCBI taxonomy): Eukaryota > Viridiplantae > Streptophyta > Magnoliopsida > Laurales > Lauraceae > Litsea > Litsea cubeba. The sequence continues at coordinate 65,614,151 of CM022950.1, read as the reverse complement.
CATAATTAGTTGAATCTTCGTTCTATTTGTCTCTCTAATATGGTTACATCGGATAGACTTACTTGGTTTTGAGTTAGCGACTTAAGGTCCATCAAAGTTTAATGCAGCAACACAATTTTCCATCACTATTACTGATCATCAGTAGTGGAGAACCATATACTTTTACATGGTCCCCTTCAAGTCCAAATGATTGAAAAGAGCACACCTTACTGGTGTGTGAAACCCGTACAATTGTATGTAGGTTGAAAATGGTTTTTTTCCTGAATTTTTTGAAGTTTCTCACTTTTTATGACTTATAACACTCATGATCCTTTCTTACTACCCCTACAAATAGTCCTCTTTCATGTTCTTCTATCCTAGAATTTAGAGCACCATAAATTTGTCCTTTATTTGTATTATTCCTAAATGCTAAGATTTAACAATATGTATATATGTATGTATGTATGTTTGCTCTATCCTTTCAAAGGATCAATTTCTTTTTGTTCTTTTTTCTTTTTCTAATATCTCATAAGTTATGTCTGTAAAGATCATATATTTATGAAGCATGCTTTGTACATCCAATTTTCATTTTCTAGCATAATTAGTTGAATCTTTCATTCTATTTTTCCCTCTAATAAGTATACACCAAATAGACTTAGTTGGTTTTGAGTTAGCAACTTAAGGTCCAACAAAGTTTAATGGGGCAGCAACCAAGTTGTTCCACGAGTTTGAGCTTGAAAAGGTTTACTACATCTCCAGCGGAGTACCATATTTTAAAATTGATTGTTGTTATAATTAGGGGATAACTATATCATATTTTGAATATAATAGTCCAATCATGGCCCAAACAAATTTCATGTAACTATAAATAGATTATTTTACATCAATTTCTTTATTTTTTTATATCTCTTGATAATATAAATGTTGCAAGATACCTCAATCAAAGGCATGCCAATTTTCTCAAATTATCATAAAAGTTCTGTCATTTTTGCATTTTTTACTTTAATTTTCTATTACAAAAAACAATCCATGTCCCCGGTTTAAAATTGATTTGAAAATTTCATTTAAATGCATAAATTTACTAAATAGAAAAAAATTAAAAACACCAAAACTAAGATTCTTACTGTAATATTTGTATTTTTTTCATTCACATATACATCGTACATATTTATTATTAGCTCAATAATATCCATTATTGCTTCTCTAATTCAAATTACAATCTCTCTCTTTTCAGGCTACTACTCTTCTAAACATACATACATAAAAAATGGCAAAGCAATATCAACTGCTTAAAGAAATTAATGATGGAATTCAAAGATGGACTACAAAGGTTTGCATTCATGAAATGAGAAATCCACAATCTTCAAAGAATAGTAAATCAACTTACCAACACTTAATCTTGATTGATGAAGAGGTATTATTTCATCTATAATTGATATTAGCATCATAACTAATATCCTATTATATTATTAATGCAAATGCTTTGTTTCTTCAATATAGGGCACAAAGATGCAAGCAACAATTTTCAATGATGACATCAATATATTTTCTTCAAGAATCACACAAGATTGCACATACTACATATCAAATGGTCTCATTAAGAAAATCCCACCGCAGTATAAACTTGTCGAGCATGACTATCAAATGATCATAAACAGTTATACAAAAGTGGAAGTAGTTGAAGAGGCATCCATCATCAGCACACAAAAAAAGTATAATTTCATCCCTCTCAAATCCACTTCCATTGATCCTTCCTCAACAACAACAGCAGGTATCAATACTCCAATGCCTTTAATATATTAGTAACTTCAATATTCAAAAATAAAATCCTTAACAATACTTTCTTGCTTTTTAGATATTATTGGCATTGTCTTGGATATTCTCCCAAAAAAAACATTCAAGAGGAAATGGGACAACAAAGATGCATTAATTCAAGAAATCGTTGTCATTGACTCAAAGTATATTTTTCACTCTCTCAAAATCTTATTAACTTTCAATGTATACATATTTTAAAAACTTTTCAAAGATACCCACAAAAAATACTAACTATTAAACTTCACTATTGTATAGTTTGCAGCCTATATTTCTATCTGCCTGGGACAAATTCATAGAAGATGAATGTAAGAAAATATTTGAAATATTACCATCCAGGCCAGTTATTGTTGCAACAAATCTAGCTCCAAAAGAGTTCAGAGGTATGAAACAAAAGTGACTAAATTAATTTATAATATCTACCTCATTTCTAATAACATTTTTAGGATAAAATATATACTTATTTGAATACTGCTATTAATACATAGAACTTAGAATTTTTAAATTATATTTATGGCTAATAATATTTTAATTGGTGTTTTCGTCCTCAATTAAGGAAGAAGGTCATTCTCAACAAGGTCATCATCAAATATTATCATTAATCCGACCATACCCGAAGCAGAAGAAATGCTTTCGTTGTAAGTATTCTCTTTTAAATAAACATTATGCATGCTTAAATACAAAAATCAAACTAACTAATTGTTTTTTTTTTGCATTTTACAGCTCTATACAAAAAAAAGAAGTATTGGATTATATTGTTTCAAAGAAATCATACTTACAATTACCAAAGCCAAAAGATTTGGAAACAACATCAATCCAAAAAATCATGGATTCTGGAGAACTTGTATGTATCTACTTACTTTATTTTATTATTTATTCCACATGTATAACATCATAATTATATTATTATAGGATAGCATTCATTGGGTCAAAGGTTCAATTACAAGCATACCAGAAAACCAACAGTTCTGGTATATGGCATGCAATCATTGCAAAAAAAAAGACACAAGAAACTTATGGTTCATCATTTACATGCCTCAATTGCAACAAAATAGACACTGCAGTACCAAGGTACACTAATAATGTAGACAAATTAAGTACTTTATGTTTATAAATCAAAACACATACTAACTTTCATTAAACTATAGATGCGTTATCAATGTCGAAATTACGGACTCAACCACATCTATTCATGCAACACTCTTTGAAGATGAAGCACAAAAAATACTCTCTTGTACAGGAGAATATATTATGAATGCTCAAATGAAGGTGATTCTATTTCAATAACTTTTGTAATTGTTAAATATAATCTAATCAAGATGTTTTAATATAATCTTTAATTTTTATCTTTATTTTTATTTGCAGGAAAATCATGATCAAGTCAAAATATGGATGAAAGATTGTGAAGACAAGATTTTTCTTTTCTGTATCAAAGTACAAGAACATCAGAGTGGTCAGAAAAGGGCCATTATCATCACATCACAAAAGAATGAATAGCTTTTAGATTTGTTTATGTAGGAAAAAGGGTAAATTCTCATCCACTCACATATCCAATCATTCTAATTAAAATAGCTACCCAAAAAATGGTCTAATTGAGATAGCCAATGACAAATTGGACAAAAAAACAAAGAAAAAGAAAAAGGGCTATCAGACTCATAACCCTATCCTTTCACTAACTTTAAAAGTATTATTCAGAGTAATCTTTATAACTTTGGTACTTGTTTATCTGTTCCTAAAATGTTAAAATGTTGTATCATTTGTAGGATCAAAGCCAATGGCATATGGAGACAATGATTGCCACATAACTGCAAATTTGAGCCGCTGATGTTTGTCACTTTTTTATTTCTTATGATGGGCCATTTTGTAATAGGTTGGATGTAATTAACCAATAGCAACATGTAAATTTCTGAATGATAGGATTTCTACAATCCTTGTATCTTTTACTTTTGCTTTATATTTTGTAAAGAATTACTACATACATATTTACTTATGGAACACTTTTAATCTGAGACTTTACTTTCATTCTTTCACTACCTATAAATCACCAATATCTGTTTCCAATAGCTCACTAATTTGTTTATACGAAAAACAAATTAATCCAATTAGTTTATATACATAATTCTTCTCTCCTCAAGAACCCCACCAATGTGTGATAAATCCAACCCAACTCCCAAAGGTATGCATCAATAGCTTGTATCTCTATTTCATTGCTTCTTAATATTTCATCATATATTGTTTCCTTGCATGATGACAATCTTCCCTTTTATATCTCAGCTATTTCATCTCCCTCTCATTAGAATAAGACGTCTCTGTTGTTCCAGCATGTCACTTTTTAAGATCATGCTCCAGCCATCTTGCTCCAGCCAGCACCACATCTTTTCAGCATAAACAGAAGGCAATGCTTAAGGATGTCAGTAATGTCTACTGTGATCATTCATATAACAACTGCCTCAATGCAACAAAATTGCAGGTTTGAAGGCTCTCTTACAGTTTGCATCCTCTAATATTCAAATAAATGAATTTAAGGCCTATTTACTGTCTATTTGATTGAATATTTTTTCTTGCAAGAAATCTTATTAGTGGTTTAAGTTGTTAATTTTCTTTTATTTGAGCATCTGAATTGTGAACTCTAAGGTAGCCCCTGTTGTAGTTGTAGAAGCTGTCAAGGTTCAAGATGACACCAAGAAAGTGATTGTTGAAGAAATATCCAAAACAAGGATTTTACTGTCTGAACTCTGAAGAAACTAGGTTTCCATTTTCAGTAGAATTGGAAGAGAATATGGGAACTCAACAATTTTGGTTGAGTACCACAAATAAGAACATGATAGAATGTTCTGCAACAAATCTTCAGGATGAGAAACATTACTTTAAAAAGCATTCTGAACCCATGACAAGTTTGGCTTGTATTGTTTAAACTGAACTATACTCCTTTATATCTTTACAACTTTTAGTTTGAGTAACTGAATCACATAGTAGCCAGAAATAGTCACCTGCAGGTAAAATACTAAAATGTAAACGACCAATTAATAGTGGATGGCTTTGTCACCACAGTGTAACCATGAATGTCAATGAAATCGGTTGAAGGAAACAATATCTTAGGGAACCATGATGTAGTTAGATTCCATTGCTGTTTCACTAAAGCATTTGAGTTGTAAAACTGATTTAATTTGGGAATGCAGAAGGGGAGAACCTGCGTGAAGATATTGGAACTAGAAGATCAAGTGATCTGAAATTGATCAACATAGATTCTAATCATAAAGACCCTCAACTTTGCAGCCTCCAGCCTCTATGCCCCTGATATTTACATCAATCTACGTGCTGCAGAGGTTTGTTTCCAAGATTTTTTTCCCTTGAGTTTAAGGAAGTTCTACTATAAAAATATTGATCTCACCCTATCTTTAGGCTTCACAATTTAAACTTCTTACATCATAGACATGCTATGTATATTTTTAATTATTAATCGTTCACTAACATACCAAATTTATTACAAACTTCCATTTTCTTTCCTTTTCGCAACATGATTGACCATAGCTGACAACTTTAGTGTTTATTACACAGCTCATCCATAGACAATGTTCAAATTTCATGGAAGAATTACAACGAGATATCACTCACAGCATGCACAGAATTCTCTATTTGGTAGCTTCTACAATTTATGTTTTGCAAGATGCTTGAAATCCTCATATCATCCCTGTTTGGAATTTGCCCATTTAATGTGAAAGCTTTTCTTCAAGGAAAATTTTAGTGAACTTAACAATACAATACAATCTCTGTACATATATGACTATATATGCTATCCTATACATTATTGGACACTACTTATGATATATTACTATAGGCCTATAGCTAAAACATCTTACTATTTAATCACAGTAAAATGAACATTACGTGCAACACACGTACCTATCATTTAAATAAGTATACATAATTTAAATTAAAAATAAAAATCCTACAACTCACAATACAATTTATGATTCAATTCGATTCTTGAGTATGAACGATTTGCAATACGATTCCGATTTTCAGAACTATGCATTTGAATGCTCTACCGCCCATGTAAACATTTTGTGATGTAGCACAGAAACTAGACTATACAACTGAGTTCACCGTTTGAATTTAGACAAGTAGTTTTTCTTCTTCACCATTGATTAAAAGGCCGACAACTAGATTAATTGTTATGAACTTCTAAACAAAAAACTTGTTTTGGCTATAATAGAATAATATGTTCTGCTTATCAAAATTAGTATAATATGTTCTCTTTGGCGCCAATGGGTTAGACCTTCTGAATTTGCACAGTTTCATTAATCCTTTACTAATTGGTGTTTCTTGAATTGTTTCTACTAGATGTATCACCGCATCAGGTGGTGCTCAATATATATCAGCACTATTGGTAAACTTGGTTGTGAAATGCAGGGAATATGGATATTACATGGATCTTGAGCACATAATGGTCATGGAAGCAATCTGACTTTCCATTCAGGTGATGTTCACAACATATTGGGTAGATTTTCACATGACTTATAATGGTTAATGTAGTCAGGAGCATACTGCTTCATTTTTTTTTAAGTGTTATTCACCTTAACTACATAGCAAATAGTTTTATGATGAAGAAGAGTGTGAAGATTAAAGAAATTTAGTGTTATAAAAGAATTCAGAGGCATAATCTTGTTTTATCTTCCGATAGGATTGTTAATATCTAGCTTGCTTTCATTTTATTCAAGTACTACGTTCGAATATGTTCTTATCAGTTAATGACATGCTGTTATTTCTTAAATTCCATTTTGGCCATTTTGGGACTCCGAATTATATGAAATTTAAACGTATAGAGAGATTAATTTATTTAAGCAACTCATAAGCAGTCTTTACGAAAAATAACATTGGTCATCACTTCAAGGCGATGCTAGAAGAAAAATCATGTTAGTCATCTCTTCGTGCATTGCTTTGAAGATGGGCAAGTTTACATTTTTTTTTCTTTTATATTTGGGTTTTTAATAGCAATGGGATACACAGGTTTACATTTTTTCCTTTTATATTTATGTGGATATAGTATCTATTGCTTGGAAAGGCATTCAATTCATAGGTAGATCATAAATTATGTGAAAAATACTTTTTTTGGGCTTATGGGTGGAAATGATTAACACAAATTTGGTTCTTGTTCTTTGTGATGATCAGCCTTATTTTTTTTTCTGACAGGGTGGAAATTGTTAACAAAAATTTTCATACATGTTCTGTGTGATGGTTGGGCTTATTGAAAAGGCTAATCTAAAAATAATTTCTCAATTGTGCTCAATGGAGTTACATGTCGTGGCCATTCACAATTCATTATTATTTTTTTTTATGTAAGTAAAATTTTGCTTCCTCAATTTGGAGGATCTTTTTTTTTTAATATTTGGTTTATGGATGGAAATGATTGACATAAATTTTCGTACCTGGTCTTTGTGATGGTTAGGCTTATTGAAAGCTTCGAGATTGGTGTCTTCCATTTCACTGATTCATTTTTGGCCTAAATAGATATGCTGCTCCTAGGACAATAAAAAAGGATGTTTTTGTGAAGCAAGAATACAAGCATACATGATTATCTTATAATGTGTTATTGTAGCTAAAAAATGATGTTTTATATGTGGTTATTGTGAAGCAAGAATAGAAACATGTGTTATTATCTTATAATGTGTTATTGTAGCTGAACCACCACATTATTTAATCGAAGTTCTATTCTATTTATTAATGAACTCAAACTTAATTAGAACTAGACAGCTGCATGTTTAAACTCTTTCATAATACTAAACATATCACAAGGTTCACTAACAACTACGTGCAACGCACGTACCCCCCACTAGTAATATTAAAAAAATAGAGAAAACTCAAGTTCTACCAGCCCATTATGAAAAGGGAGGTTTAGCATGATCGTAATATATATACGTGGGTAAGTCAGACATCACTGGCCATCCAATCCAAAGAATGAAAAACTTATATGACATCATGGCCACCAACATCCAACAATCCCTCTGTTTGTTTTCTCACTCTCTGTATCAAGGAATTCGAGGAAATCAACATCAACCTCTTTTCTATCTTGTGGTTTAGAATAACTGATTATTATCATACTACTTTCTTCTTTTCTTATACTAATAAATAAATAAAGAGCACCCATTTACCAGTACATTTGAAATCCGTACGTTGACAAATGATACAAAAAAATAAATGTGGTATTGAATCCAGCAGTGACTTTGGTTCTATGACCCACGTTTACACGGTTAGAGATCCTTATTGGATCTTGAGCCAATTTCTTTGGGTGGGCCCGTGGGTGATGTGTCACCAAAAGGATTTTAAAAACCACATTCTATGATGAGGATGGAAAGAGAGAGAAACGAGAAGACAGCTATCAAATTTGTAGATGATTATGATGAATTCTTGGGTCTAAATTTAGGGTCTAAATTTATTCACAAATATCTCAATATCCGTGACAGATCAACGGCTGAAATTTGACTTAGTAGCCATTTTTGACATTATAATCGTGATTACAGATTCAGATGTTGATTGTTGGACTTAAAAAGTGGGGTTACAAAGTGAAGATGGTGAAATTTCTATTACCGGTTCTGGCATTGGGATTTTGAAGTTCCGTGGACCTTTCATTAATTGAAACTCTAGCGCACTCCATTTTCTAAAGATAAAAACCAAGGAGGATAAGAAGATTAATTTCAAAAATGAAGAAGACAAAAGATTTTAGGGGCATTCCGCGACGGTCCCTGAACATTTCACTTTATTGCCTTATATCCACCATCTTTTTTCATATAGTGTGATAGGTCATTTTTTTCAAATTTGAAGACCTAAAATGTCTAATTTACCCTTTCTTCAAAATCACATCCCTCGATTAATGTGATATCCTACTAATAATGGTCAACTACCATTTAATTGACCACAATTAATGAAATCCCATTAATGAGATTTTCAAATAAATTTTATAAAACACAAATAAATTTCAAAAGAACACAAATAACTTTTAAAAAATGCAATAAATTTAAAAAAGAATGCAAATAAATTTAAAAAGATGCAAATAAATCTCAAAAGATCCAAATAAATTTCAAAAGATCCAAATAAAATTCAAAAATATAAATAAATTTGAAAAGACGCAAATAAATTTTAAAAGACGTAAATAAAATTTTAAAAAAATGCAATAATTTCAAAAAACGTAATAAATTTCAAAAGAACGAAGATAAATTTAAAAAGACACAAATAAATCTCAAAAGATCCAAATAAAATTTAAAAATAGAAATAAATTTCAAAAGACGCAAATAAATTTCAAAAGATCCAAATAAAAATTAAAAAATGTAAATAAACTTCAAAAGATGCAAATACATTTCAAAAGACATAAATAAAATTAAAAAATGCAAACAAATTTCAAAAACTGCTAATACATTTGCCCAAACTACAATAAACCAATTTTCCAAATTTTAGAATTTTTTTTCAAAAACTCAAGTATGTTTTCCAAACCTATAAATTTAAAACAACGTAAATAAACTTCAAAATATACAAATAAAATGAAAAAAATGCGAATAGGTTTAAAGAAATATAAATAAATTTTTCAAAAAACTCAGATAGATTTTCCATAAATTCAGATAGATTTGTAAAAAAAACTTAGATAAATTTGCCAAAAACAAAGAAAGATTTGCCAGAACTCAGATAAATTTGCCAGAAACTTAGATAAATTTGCCAAATGCTCAGATAAATTTGTTAGAAAGTCAGATAAATTTTTTAAAGACTCAGATAAGTTTTTAGAAACTCAGATAACTTTTTTCAAAAATGATATAACAACCCAATTGCCTTATTTCTTTGGCGATGGCATAGCACCGTCGACTACGTTTGGATCTCACGGTGGGGTCTAGCCGAAAAAACAACCTAACTTCTGAAACGGGTAGGGTCGAAGCTGACCTGGAACCAACCCGGAACTGCTGGAGAGCCCATGCCCACCTTCTTCTTCTTCTTCCCCCGTTCTGGTTCTGCAACAAGAACCAGAAGACACCGCTGCCAATAATGGCTTCTTCCTCTCCGGTCAAGGCACGAATGCAGCGGCGGCGACCCTCCTTCTCTATCGACGCTCAGTGGCAACGGAGATCAGCCCCCATATCCACTGTGTGAAAATCCATAAAACTTGGCCTCATTGCACATCCACTGTTGAACCACTCCAATGAGCTCAAAGACCCAGAGCTTACACTTTTCTGCAATGGCCCTAAAAAAACCGATCGATCTTTTTCCTCATTCAAAGTCCCCTCAACCTGTGCGGTAGGAACCTTAACATCTGACACTGGAGGATAAGGTTCTTCTATTGCAGAATTTGCCATGAGGTCCTATTTGCACTCGTAAAAGACCTCGCTCATCAGATGCTCACTTTGAATTGATTCAATATCAGTGACCCTGATTGTCTCCGTAGAGATGACATCTTCTCCATTTGAAATCGTGGACATGGCAGCAGCCATGTGTCAAGTCCTAGTATTGGTTCTTCCACGATGGGCTTTGGAGCTTTAAACAAATCTCATTCTCCACCCAAGTCATAATCATAAACAGTGGAGGTTGGAATGATGTTGCTCTATTAGTTCTGCTCGATTCGGAAAACACCACTCTAAAAGAAGAGGGATAATACAATTTTTGAAATTTAAAATTTCAAAATTTGATGCCTAAAATGATTGAAAGGGTAAATCAATCATCAATAATGTATCTAGGGAAGTCAAGCCAAAAGAAGAAAAAAAAAACTATAAATATAACCCTAGCGGGGACGTCCAAACCATACTCTCCTAGGCTTGGACGTCCCACCCCCCTCTCTATTATCTCTCCCCATTTTCTCTCTCCCCTCTTCTAGATCTAGGTTTCTCTAATCTAGTTCTCCACTTTTTGTATTTTTTTAGGGTTGCTTTGTGCCTTGTACAAGCAAGACATAGTTTTTAGGAGGAGCAGAAGCTTTGTACTTTAAGAATGCTATCAATGAAAATATCAATTCTCTTTTGTGCAATGGCTGGTTGATTTTGTGATTGATGCCACAGATGAAGTTAAGTAATCTCTAACTCTTTCTTTATGTTAATATGTGTTTGATTAAGTATTGACGTGCTTGTATGCTTTAGTAGACCTGTCTTCATATTTGATCGTCAACCCCAAGTGCAAGGCCGCGATTGTAGTAATAAATAACTCGGTGAAGTCCGAGGTCGATCCACAGGGAGTAATCACTTAAATAGAACCTGTCCTATTTGAAAACTAGTACTAGCCTAATAAAATCTATACAAATCAAGTATCCTACTTGCATGAAATAATTAATTACAAGTCTGAAATATTAATTACAATTAGAAATAAAAATCTTAAACTAAAAACTTAGTCTAATCTAATTACTGCATTCACCATAAGAGTTGTTAGAACAACCAATTTGTAGTGATTATTTAGATACCTAAAAATAAAAAATAAAATAAAATCAGAGAATAAAAAGATGGATTTTAATTCTAAAATAATGCAATAGCTACTTTGCTGAATGTCATCAATAAAAACCAAGACCACCGCACCAAGTGTGTACTGTCACTTACACACAAACATTCGATGTTGACCCATTGGTGAAAACCAAGACCTCATGAACTTGATTCATTAAAGAAAGCCCCATTACATGCAAATAGCCATTACAAGATTGTTTAAATTTAAAATAATGTTCATCTAAACTTACCCTTAGACACCCGAAACACTAAACGGAGGAGAAGGACTCGCGGTCTAGAACGGCGATCCAACCGTCTCTCGTTTTGCGATCTGAAATCCAAGCAAGAGAAGATGATGAATGGCTGGTCCAATGATGGAGTGACGATAGCAACGGCAGCGGAGCGACGGCGTAAAAATCCAAGTGGTGGTGTGCCTTTAAGAAGACCTTGGATGAAGTAGTGATGGAAGTAGGGAGAGATGGAGGAAAAAAATGAAAAAAGGAAGATGGGTTGCTGGTCGTCCAAGAGGGATGGGGGAATGGGATTCTCGTGCAGCCCATATTGGGTCTTTTTATGGTTTTTTGATAGCTTGGGTTGCAAGGTTTTGGTTTGGGTAAGGATTAGTATAGTGGGGTCCAATGTAGATTAGGATTAGGAGGGTTTTGAGAGAGTTTCAAGGGATTGGCCCACAATCCTAGGATTCTTCTTGTCTCATGCAACTTCCTCTCTTGGGCCCCACTTTGGCTAAGAATCAATTCAAATCTGAAATTTCAGATTTCAAACAAATCTTGAGATGCATGTGGTCCCCACTTGGAGTGTATCATCTTGGCAGCTTGGAACGTGTAGAGCTTCTTTTGGCCTTTTTTTATTTTTCTTTCTTGGCTTTCTTATCTTCCTTGATTCAAGATTCAAAATTTGAATCTTTAAGTTTTATCTACAATCAAGGATTGAATGTCCAACTTGGAATGGAGAAGCTTGGGAAGGCAAAGTGTTGGACGTGTGATATCTTCTTTGGATAGAGGTGTTACACTTTCTTTGGAAAAGTCTTGGGTTGCAAACTTTCAAAATTTGGAATGGTATCTTGATTGATATCCAACTTGTAGAGTATTTAAGGAAACTTGGACTCTTTGATTTTATCTTCCAACTTGGATTGCTTGGCAAGATCTTCCATTTATTTTTGAACTCTTCATGGCTGAGAAATTATCCTTGGCATGGTCCCACCTTGGAGTTGAATTTTAATTTCATTCCAAGTTGCAAAGGAGGTGGGCCATGGTTGTGAGCATGCATCTCCTTAATTTGTTTGAGCTTGGACTTCTTCCATCTTGGCTTAAATAATTCCAAATCTGAAATTCAGATTTGTATTATCAATTGGAACACATGATGGGCCCCACTTGTGTGTGCAATCTTCTCTTGGATGTCATCTTTAATTCTTCAATCAATTTCTCTCTCTCGCGGGTCCCAATTTATGAAATTCTCTACAAAAAAATAAAAACAAGGATTAAAGAATACTCTAATCATAAAGGTAGGGAATGATGCAATATGCGGGTCCACCCAATTTACACTAAATGGATGCTTAAAATGTCACCATTTTGTTAAAAAAAAATATTCTTTAATTAAATCAATGGTGCAAAGAAAATTCATCATTTTATGTGTGAACAAAAAGTTATGAGGGATTTTATGACTTCCAATGCCAAAAATATAGAAATTCATGATTGTATGTAAAAATGCAATTTTTCAATAAATTTTGACTTGAATTTGAATTTTGATGCTCAAAACATAAAATCATGATTTTCCTACTAAAACGGTGCATGATTTAAAGAATAAGTCTTTAATTATTCTAAAATGATGATGAAATTATGCATTTTTAGAGACTTATCACACTCCCCAACCAGCATTTTGCTAGTCCCGAGCAAAATATGCGAACTATGATAGTGTTCTAGCCTAATATAATATAAACTAAATGCAAAGATAAAAAGGAAAACACCACTTTCGCTGGTACTCTCGGCTGCATTTAGCATATGCAGCAAGCCCTTAAACCCCTAGGTTACCCCTAGTGGACGAGTTGTGCCTCGTGAGGGTTTGCAGTGAATATGCCCACAAAATTCATTTACCTAAAAATAAAAGAAAGTCAACGGAAGGTTTTTCAAAAGATGATTGAGTCAAATCGGATGCCTTGAATCCTCGAATAATCAAGATTTCGGACTTTTCAAAATCTAGTTCACATTTTTCTTTTCAAAAAAAACTATACCAAAACTTTGGGTGCCTTGTGCGTGTATACATCAAATCAAAAATTTTAAATGTTCTATGATAATGCCATGAAAACAGAATTCTTCCTCAGAATTTTCAACTTTCCTAGATTCGGGGAAAAAATACAAGTCTCCTCTCAAGGCTACTATGACGGCTTTCGCACTACTGTTTTTTTAAAGGCCGCGAGATGTATCTTTTTTTTTTTTTTTTTGGTAACCACACATGTGACTGTGCAATGTCTAGGTCCCTTAAGCTTTCTAATTAACCCATGTAACGAGTGTTAGGCCAATGACTCCCAAAACAGATGTCTTTAGGGCACTAGGTATATAAATACCCCTATGGGCTTACTAGCTCGGGTTAAAAAGGCTACGAACCCAAACTAGTCACACAACTTTTTATTCTTTTCAAGAATTATAACTAAACACTTTTTTTTTTAAACGGTCCCCAACAATAGGCAGCCCTTTTCAATTCACCCGAATTAATTCAATGGTTTTGGTTGGCCTAACCTTACCGATGAACCAGGAGAACTCATATGGCCAAATCTCATAAAGTCATTTCTATATATATATATATATTTTTTTTTTTGAAAGAATTCTGAAAATGACACTTAAATCTTTTTATCCAAGACTTTTGAAATGATGTACATGTGTTACTGTGAAAAACAAAGTTCGGTATTCTTTTTATCTTTTAGAAAATTGTGAACCTTCATTTTACTTCCTTTCAAAATTCTGAAATTCCAGATTTCTAGACATCTTCGAATCATCAAGTTCCTTTGGAAACCTTTCTTTTTTTTTTTTTTTTTTTTTTTTTTTTTTTTTTGAAAAAAAGACTACACAAAAATGAGAAAAAAAATGTCTAAAATTGGACAAGTGTGCTTGTTCCCACCCCCCAACCTAAACTAGACAACGTCCTCGATGTCATACATGAAATGCGAAATGGAATGTAACATGAGGTGAAAATGTAGAAGGAGAAAATGGGTAGAAAGCACCTGGAGTAATGAAGCTTTCACGTAGAAACCTGTCCAATGTGAGACAAAGAACACAAAAAGAAAAAGAAAGAAAATATATGCGTAATATACAAGGGTATGGGTCACTGTCAGATCCAGTGCCCGTCAATCCTGATAGACAGGATCAATCAGAGGAATGTCATTTTCCTCTGGAGGAACAGTCTCCAAGAATGGTTTTAAACGTTGTCCATTAACTTTAAAAGAGGTACCATTCGATGGATCAATGAGGGTCACTGCCCCATATGGAAATACTTCTTGAACAATGTAGGGGCCTGTCCAACGAGATCTTAACTTTCCAGGGAAAATATGAAGTCGAGAATTGTACAAGAGGACTTTTTGAGACGGATGGAATGACTTCCTTAATATCCGTTTATCATGAAAGGCCTTAGTCCTATCTTTGTAAATTCTTGAGTTCATATAAGCCTCGTTTCTCAATTCTTCTAATTCATTTAGATCAAGGGCTCTTTTCTCCCCAGCCTTGTCTAAGTCAGCATTCAATTGTTTTATGGCCCAATAAGCTTTATGTTCCAGCTCCACCGGAAGGTGGCAAGCTTTTCCATATATAAGCCGGTATGGAGACATCCCAATTGGGGTCTTATACGCAGTTCTATAAGCCCACAAGGCATCATTTAGCCGTATTGACCAATCCTTACGATTTGGTCTTACCGTGGTCTCCAAAATTCGTTTGATTTCCCTATTTGAGACCTCAACTTGCCCACTTGTTTGAGGGTGATAGGGGGTAGCCACTTTATGTGTAACACCGTAATTTTTAAACAAACTCTCAATGATGCGGTTACAAAAGTGAGTGCCCCCATCACTAATGATGGCACGTGGAGTTCCGAAACGGGAAAAGATATTGTCCAAGATAAACTTTTTGACCGTTTTAGCATCATTATTCCTACATGGGACTGCTTCAATCCATTTGGACACATAATCAACTGCAACGAGGATATAATGAAAACCATAGCTCGGTGGAAAAGGTCCCATAAAGTCTATACCCCAAACATCGAATAACTCGACGACCAAAATTGGGTTTAAAGGCATCATATTCCTTTTGGAAATGGAACCCAATTTTTGGCACCGCTCACATGTCTTACATAAATCATGTGCATCTTTAAATAAAGTGGGCCAGTAAAATCCAGATTGTAAAATTTTGTGAGCGGTCTTTTTAGCAGAAAAATGGCCACCACAAACATGCGAGTGGCAAAAGGATATAACACTATTGATTTCATGGTCAGGAATGCATCTCCTGATGATTTGGTCTGGGCAGTATTTAAAAAGGTATGGTTCATCCCAGAAGAACAGTTTCACCTCAGAGAAAAACTTGTTTTTATCTTGCTGCGTCCATTCTTTTGGAATTTCACCCGAAGCTAGATAATTAGCAATGTCTGCATACCATGGAGAATAGGAAAATGTGGCAAATAAATGCTCATCAGGGAAAGTGTCCTGGATTGGTAAGGGTTCTAAAGTTTTGGAAAGGACAAGCCTAGAAAGATGATCGGCCACCACGTTTTCTACTCCTTTCTTATCCTTGATTTCAATATCAAACTCTTGGAGTAGAAGGATCCATCTAATCAGTCTAGGCTTGGCATCTTTCTTAGAAAGAAGATACTTCAGCGCAGAATGGTCAGTAAATATCACAATTTTGGATCCAATTAAGTAGGAACGGAATTTATCCAGTGCATAGACCACAGCCAATAATTCTTTCTCTGTTGTTGAATAATTGATCTGTGCACTGTTTAAAGTCCTGCTAGCATAGTAAATCACAAATGGCTTTTTGTCTCTACGTTGCCCAAGAACCGCCCCAACCGCATAATCACTAGCATCGCACATGATTTCAAAGGGCAGGCTCCAATCTGGAGGTTGCATAATTGGAGCGGTCGTCAACATGTCCTTAAGCTTAGTAAAAGCCACTTGACATGCCTCTGTCCACTCAAATTCTGCTTCCTTTAGCAGAAGGTTGCATAATGGTCTAGAAATGACACTGAAACCTTTTATGAACCTTCTGTAGAATCCGGCATGCCCTAAGAAAGATCTTATATCTCTTACGGTTTTTGGGGTGGGCAAATTGGAAATTAAGTCTATTTTGGCTTTGTCCACTTCCAATCCTTTAGATGATACAATGTGGCCAAGGACAATTCCTTGTCGTACCATAAAATGACATTTTTCCCAATTAAGTACTAAGTTCTTTTCTTCACACCTAGAGAGGACTTTAGTTAAGTTACTCAAACAATCTTGGAATGACTCTCCAAAAACTGAAAAATCGTCCATGAAGACTTCGAGAAAATGTTCCACCATATCGCTAAAAATACTCAGCATGCACCTTTGAAAGGTTGCCGGAGCATTGCACAGCCCAAAGGGCATCCGTCGGTAAGCAAAGGTGCCAAAGGGGCATGTGAAAGTTGTTTTCTCTTGGTCTTCCGGGGCGATTTCTATCTGATTGTACCCAGAATATCCATCTAAGAAACAATAATACTCGTGACCAGCTACCCGTTCTAAAATCTGGTCCAAAAAGGGTAGGGGGAAATGATCCTTTCGTGTGACAACATTTAACTTCCTGTAGTCGATACAAACTCGCCAACCTGTGGGTACGCGGGTTGGGACGAGCTCATTATTAGCATTACGGACTACAGTGATGCCGGCCTTTTTAGGTACAACTTGGGTAGGGCTGACCCATTGGCTATCCGAAATTGGATAGATGATACCAACGTCTAGAAGTTTCAAAACTTCAGCCCTAACCACTTCCTGCATGGTGGGGTTTAACCGGCGTTGCATCTGACGGGAGGGTTTCGCATTCTCCTCCAAATAGATATGATGTGTACACACGAGGGGATTAATTCCCTTAATGTCAGCCACGGTCCAAGCAATTGCACCCTTGTGCAGTTTGAGCACTTCTAAGAGTTGGACTTCTTGGTCCTTGTCAAGGTGTGCAGAAATGACTACAGGAAATGTTTCATTTTCTCCAAGGTATGCATATTTCAGGTGAGAGGGCAAGGGTTTCAACTCAGGTTTGGGCGGCCTCACCTGAGATGGAAAAGACGGAAGTACCAGTTGGTACCAGCTTTTCAAAAGAGGGTTTGCCTACAGTGTTGACCATTTCAACAGTGCTATCATGTGTTTCTTCACAGAGGGTTAGGTCCTCAATTGACTCAATGGAATCGGAGATCGATTTTTCAAAAGTTTCTGCTGTAAGAACACCGATCAAATCTACTTCTTCAAGGTCAATGTTATCATCCCGTGGTTGTTTGCAAAGGTCAAAAACATTTAGCTCTAATGTCATGTTACCAAAAGATAGCGTCATTTTTCCATTCCGGCAATTGATCAGTGCATTGGATGTGGCTAAAAATGGTCTCCCCAAAATTACCGGAATCTGAGCATGAGGATCTGCCACAGGATGAGTGTCTAGCACAATAAAGTCTACTGGAAAGTAGAACTTATCAACTTGCACAAGCACATCCTCTACTATCCCTCTCGGTCTTTTGATTGATCGATCTGCGAGCTGCAGAGTAACCTGGGTGGGTTTGAGTTCGCCCAGCCCCAATTTTACATAAACCGAGTAAGGTAGTAAGTTGACACTCGCCCCAAGATCAAGCAATGCTTGTTCAATTTGATAATTTCCAATAATGCATGAAATTATGGGGCATCCTGGATCTTTGAATTTAGGGGGAGTGTCGTGCTTTAGAATTGCACTAGCTTGCTCAGTGAGAAATGCTTTCTTTTGTACATGTATCTTACGCTTCAACGTGCACAATTCCTTAAGAAACTTTGCATAAGATGGGACTTGTTTGATTGCGTCTAACAGCGGGATGTTAATTTTGACCTCTTTAAGCACATCCAAGATTTCCTGGTTCTGTAAAGATGGCTTGGGAGGAGCTAATCGATTGGGAAAAGGCGGTAAGGGCTTGAATCCGGGAGGAACTGGGCTTTTCTCCTTGATAGGAGAAGCTTCCTTTTCTTTTCCTTCATGATCGGAGGATGCAGGTTGTTTATCTTTTTCCAGATCAGGCTTTTCAATCTCTTTACCACTACGTAGAGTAGTAACAGCTTGAACCTGCTCCTTGGAATTTGACGGACCACCTTGATGAACCTCATATTGCCCTTTTGGATTGGGCTGTGGTTGGGCTGGAAAAACCCCCTTATTTTGTGCTTCAATCAATTTGCAGAGGTTTTGCATGGTGTTCTGTAAATTCTCAAAGTTCCGATCTTGTTTCTTATTGATGGACTCTTGATTCATCATAAACTTAGCCACAAGTTCATCCCAAGGTGTCGTTTGATTTGTAGGGGGTGCCATTTGCTGTGTGTTTTGAGCATATGTACCAGAAGTACCCCCAAATTGATTTGACATTTGGTTGAAATTGGGCGGAGTAGCATTTGGGCCATTCCTCCAACTAAAGTTGGGGTGATTCCTCCAATTAGGGTTGTACGTGTTACCCAAAGAATGATTGAACTGCCGGTTGTATGTGTTAGTGGCATTTGCTTGCTCGTGAGTCACTTCTTGGAAAGCAGGGAGTGTTGGACACTCTGAAGAAATGTGTGAATCACTAGCGCAAATGCCACATACTATAGCAGGTTCCTTATTCTTCACAAATTTCAAGGACTCAACTTCTCTTGTAAGATAGGCAATTTTTGCTTGAATATCATCCTTTTCTTTTAATACATATAACCCCCCTCCTTTGGCCTGATTCGATTGCTTTACGGGGTCTATACCTTCAGATGTGTCCCAATTTTGTGCACTATCTGCCAAAAACTGAAGGTAGGTCCATGCTTGATTTGGGTTCTTCGCCATGAACTCCCCATTGCACATCATCTCCACGAATTGACGTGTTTCAGGACTAAGTCCATCATAGAAGTGACCAATTGTATTGTGCAATTCAAATCCGTGGTGGGGACATGCAAGGAGTAGCTCATTAAATCGTTCCCAACACCGATAATAAGACTCCTTGTCTTTTTGTTTAAAATTCATAATATTTCTTCGTAAGGTGTTGGTCTTATGTAATGGGAAAAATTTCTTCAAAAATTCCCGGACCATGTCGGACCATAGAGCAATCGAATTGGGCTGTAAGGAGTGAAGCCATGCCTTGGCCTTTTCTTTGAGGGAAAATGGAAATAAACGAAATTTGATAAGGTCTTCCCTCACATTATTGAAGTGTAGTGTTGCACACACTTCTTCAAACTCTTTTATGTGCAAATATGCACTTTCCGATTCAAGTCCATGAAATTTGGGAAGAAGTTGGATTACTCCCGGTTTGATATCAAATTGACCCGCACCTGCAGGTATAACCATGCACGACGGTGTGGCTTGTCGTGTAGGGTGAAGGTAATCACGTAGACTCCTAAGAGGTTGATTCACCTCCCCATTATTATTGGGTCCATTCCCATTACCATTCCCATTTTCGTTTTCATTCCTAATTTCTTCATTATCACTATGCTCATCAGCCATATTGGAAATCCTTAGAGAACCAGGAGATCTAGATTCGTAGAATTCAATCAATCTCTTGACAGGTGATTCCTTCCTTTCTAACCGATTTGAGGTGTCCCTCTGCCAAGAAGATGGGGGTCTTTCTTTCTTTTTTGGAATTTTGAAATTTTTTTTTTTTAAATAAAGAAACCTAGAAAGAAAAACTACCTAAGTCCGTTTTTAAATTTAAAAGAAGATTCTCAAATTCTTGCAAGTACTAATCTTAGAGAGTTTAATATCTCTAGGGAAAGTTCCCAAACTCAAGTCTATGAAACAGGCCCGACCAGGTAAGCCCCCAGATCGATGGTGGGGTCAAGGGTCCCGCTTAAAAACCACCTTCTAGAACAAGAGACTTGTCTCCCTTATCTAATGGGACAAGACTTGCCTAGACATCGAACCAATCAAGAAAGGCAGTTTGTTCGACTTTCCAAAGAAATAACTAACCTTCTTAAAAAAAATTCCAGCAAGTTTTTAAGAGTCCTTTAAGTTAAAATTTATAAACAACTAAAACAACTGAGTTTCCAATGAAAGTTCTGAAATTTTCAGATTTTGGCAAGTTTTGTGGCCAAAAAGCCGAATTTGCGCTATCTAAGACTTGCCTTTGTGAGGAAAAGTTCCAGAATTTTTTTGGAAACTATAAAAACCTAAAAATATGAAAAAAAAACTAAATTTAACACACCTTAATTAATCCTAACCAGCAAATAAAAAAACTGACCTAAACTAGTCCAAATTAGAACAAGTAAACTAGGCAATTTTCCGAAATTGATGTGATTTTTCAAAAATCAGAAAAAGTAATTTTTCAGATCTGAAATAGTTCCAATTTTAACAAAAACCAGAGATTAAAAATCCACTTTTTAATGCAATAGGGCTGGTCCAAACATTCCATGCATGCTACCCTTAGATCTAGAATGATTGCGGAATAGTAAAGGCACACCCATAAAGCAATTAAAAAGATAGGTTGGGAAAAATACCTCGAGCGAAGAAAAAAAAAACTCCCCGGCAACGGCGCCAAAAACTTGATCGTCAACCCCAAGTGCAAGGCCGCGATTGTAGTAATAAATAACTCGGTGAAGTCCGAGGTCGATCCACAGGGAGTAATCACTTAAATAGAACCTGTCCTATTTGAAAACTAGTACTAGCCTAATAAAATCTATACAAATCAAGTATCCTACTTGCATGAAATAATTAATTACAAGTCTGAAATATTAATTACAATTAGAAATAAAAATCTTAAACTAAAAACTTAGTCTAATCTAATTACTGCATTCACCATAAGAGTTGTTAGAACAACCAATTTGTAGTGATTATTTAGATACCTAAAAATAAAAAATAAAATAAAATCAGAGAATAAAAAGATGGATTTTAATTCTAAAATAATGCAATAGCTACTTTGCTGAATGTCATCAATAAAAACCAAGACCACCGCACCAAGTGTGTACTGTCACTTACACACAAACATTCGATGTTGACCCATTGGTGAAAACCAAGACCTCATGAACTTGATTCATTAAAGAAAGCCCCATTACATGCAAATAGCCATTACAAGATTGTTTAAATTTAAAATAATGTTCATCTAAACTTACCCTTAGACACCCGAAACACTAAACGGAGGAGAAGGACTCGCGGTCTAGAACGGCGATCCAACCGTCTCTCGTTTTGCGATCTGAAATCCAAGCAAGAGAAGATGATGAATGGCTGGTCCAATGATGGAGTGACGATAGCAACGGCAGCGGAGCGACGGCGTAAAAATCCAAGTGGTGGTGTGCCTTTAAGAAGACCTTGGATGAAGTAGTGATGGAAGTAGGGAGAGATGGAGGAAAAAAATGAAAAAAGGAAGATGGGTTGCTGGTCGTCCAAGAGGGATGGGGGAATGGGATTCTCGTGCAGCCCATATTGGGTCTTTTTATGGTTT
This sequence comes from Litsea cubeba, assembly GCA_012931725.1. Taxonomy (NCBI): domain Eukaryota; kingdom Viridiplantae; phylum Streptophyta; class Magnoliopsida; order Laurales; family Lauraceae; genus Litsea; species Litsea cubeba. The sequence continues at coordinate 65,592,294 of CM022950.1, read as the reverse complement.
TTTGATAGCTTGGGTTGCAAGGTTTTGGTTTGGGTAAGGATTAGTATAGTGGGGTCCAATGTAGATTAGGATTAGGAGGGTTTTGAGAGAGTTTCAAGGGATTGGCCCACAATCCTAGGATTCTTCTTGTCTCATGCAACTTCCTCTCTTGGGCCCCACTTTGGCTAAGAATCAATTCAAATCTGAAATTTCAGATTTCAAACAAATCTTGAGATGCATGTGGTCCCCACTTGGAGTGTATCATCTTGGCAGCTTGGAACGTGTAGAGCCTCTTTTGGCCTTTTTTTTTCTTTCTTTCTTGGCTTTCTTATCTTCCTTGATTCAAGATTCAAAATTTGAATCTTTAAGTTTTATCTACAATCAAGGATTGAATGTCCAACTTGGAATGGAGAAGCTTGGGAAGGCAAAGTGTTGGACGTGTGATATCTTCTTTGGATAGAGGTGTTACACTTTCTTTGGAAAAGTCTTGGGTTGCAAACTTTCAAAATTTGGAATGGTATCTTGATTGATATCCAACTTGTAGAGTATTTAAGGAAACTTGGACTCTTTGATTTTATCTTCCAACTTGGATTGCTTGGCAAGATCTTCCATTTATTTTTGAACTCTTCATGGCTGAGAAATTATCCTTGGCATGGTCCCACCTTGGAGTTGAATTTTAATTTCATTCCAAGTTGCAAAGGAGGTGGGCCATGGTTGTGAGCATGCATCTCCTTAATTTGTTTGAGCTTGGACTTCTTCCATCTTGGCTTAAATAATTCCAAATCTGAAATTCAGATTTGTATTATCAATTGGAACACATGATGGGCCCCACTTGTGTGTGCAATCTTCTCTTGGATGTCATCTTTAATTCTTCAATCAATTTCTCTCTCTCGCGGGTCCCAATTTATGAAATTCTCTACAAAAAAATAAAAACAAGGATTAAAGAATACTCTAATCATAAAGGTAGGGAATGATGCAATATGCGGGTCCACCCAATTTACACTAAATGGATGCTTAAAATGTCACCATTTTGTTAAAAAAAAATATTCTTTAATTAAATCAATGGTGCAAAGAAAATTCATCATTTTATGTGTGAACAAAAAGTTATGAGGGATTTTATGACTTCCAATGCCAAAAATATAGAAATTCATGATTGTATGTAAAAATGCAATTTTTCAATAAATTTTGACTTGAATTTGAATTTTGATGCTCAAAACATAAAATCATGATTTTCCTACTAAAACGGTGCATGATTTAAAGAATAAGTCTTTAATTATTCTAAAATGATGATGAAATTATGCATTTTTAGAGACTTATCAATATTGTATTTCTTAATGCTAGAGTAAGCCTTTTGTTATCCATGCTTCGAAATATGTTCATTTTTATGGTTTATACTTAGGTTTGATGGGTAGTTATTAAGTAACTTTAGTAATTTATTGAAGGGAAGGAGGTCTCACTACAAGAAAAACTGCTGAGTAGCTACTGTGCCAGGCACCACTCCAACTTCACTCTTGTACTCTGATTCCTCTTCTTCCTCTGTTATGCTTCTCTCTCTCATTTTTTTTGTCAGCTGCTCAGACTCTTAAAAAGCTTCAGAACAAATCCTCTCCTACCTACAATCAACAAAAGCACCCAAACCAATTAAGAATAACCATAAAGACAAACATCTGTCATCAAAACCTAACCAGAAACAACAAAAATCAAAGCAGAAGGAGCAGATTCCAATCAAAAGGCGATAACAAATACAGCAAGAATCATCAATCACCTTCAAGTTTTAGTGAAGAACACAACTGATCGTGAATTGCACCAGCTCAACATCATCAAACTCACTCCAAAAAATGAAAAATCAAACTACAAGAAGACCTCAAACACACAAAAAGAACAAAAATCTTCAATCACATGAAAACTGATCTGATCACTACTTGCACGCAGTCTCGAAGGTCCACGGATGAAACGAAAACCATCGAAACTTGAGATTCGAAGCTCGAAACCACCAATCAACTCAACGACCCCAAAAAAAAACCACCGGATCCGCCATTGAAACAGCCTTCAAAGAGCTTCAAACAATCAGATCTCCGCCGAAAGGAGAAGCTTCTTTAATAAGCTCGAATCTCGAGAATTAGGGTTTTTGGGCAAGGAATCAAGAGCAGCTGAGGTTGCTCTGCTACAGCAGCAGCCATAGACAGAAGAAAAAAAAAACAATCAGATCATTCGACGATTTCTGAGATGGAGATCAATCGATCAAGATGCGAATCTACGGACGAGACTTCATTTGGGGATGTTATCGACGGTCGCGTTTGGAGGCCTAAAAGTGGATGGAGTGTTGGTTACGGTGATACGGGATCGGTTCCGGATGGGCTAGAACAGAGTTGTGAGAAGAGGATGGTCTGGACGATGATGATGGTCAGTGGGGATGCATCGGCGATCTCAACTGGTGACAGAGTGAGAGAAAGTGAGAGAGATGGAGGGGTGCATGCGCAGGGAGAGACGTTGAGAGAGTGAGAGAGATGGAGGGGCGCACAGGGGAGAGATGAGCGAGAGAGGGTTCCAGTTAGAGTGAGATACTGTGAAGGAGAGAGATAAATTAGAGTGGGGAGCGATTACATTTTTACCGTCGGTTGCCACTTATGGCCGCCGCTACAAATAATTTGTAGCGACATCTAACACTTGACTGTCGGTAAAAACAAAAATTTTTCCCGCGATATATTGGCGCCCTTAGATTAATGTTTTTAGTGACAGACATCGCAAAGGCCGCCGGTAAAAGTAGCTTAGAAATTGTGTTACAGCGATGGGTCAGATTGGATGCCGCTATAAGTATATTATAGCGACTAATTTTATTGGCCGCCGCTATAAGTTCGCCGCTAAAAATGTATTTTCTTATAGTGTCTTGGCTGTATTTACTAAATTTTATAGAAAAAATAATCTCTTTTGAGAAAACTGATTTTAAAGTTATATAATCTGGATTTGGACGCCTTCCCCGGATCCAGATCTTAAGTAGAAAAACTGATCAAACATGTATTTTCATTAAAAAAAAGTCATTTTGGATTGCTTGATGGATTCTGAATGCCTTGATCAACTTTATTATCGATCATTGTTTTTTCATTATCTTATTGCTTTGATTAATTTTCTGCATTATTAGTTAATTATGATATCTTATTAATTAGATTCTTTTCTTGATTCGCTCTATGTGGGTTCGACCCGTACTTGTCGCTGTTTATTCGTAGACATCCGTGCACTTGCGGTATTATTTAGTGTTGATTGAAATCACAATCAGATCTCATGTTTTAATTCCTAAAAGTGGAGTCCATATTGTAGTTTCTAAAGGTGGGCCACATTGTGCTTCCAAAAGGTGGACTCCATGTTTACAACACAAAAGGTGGGTCCATGTAATTCCTATAAAGGTGGGGCCCCATGTGCTAATTCGTAAATGTGTATCCCATGTTGTATGTAATCTATAATGATGGGCCGAAGTTGTAATCATTAAAGATGGATCCCATGTTTATAATCACAATAGGTGGGTCCCATGTATTGCAATGCATAAGGTATAATTATAGTTAGGAATTCTAATAGCTATCAAATAGGGGATTTATCAAACTCAAGATGCATGAGACTCTCAGGCAAGAATTCCAAGACTGAATGAAATATGAAATCTAAGAATGACAAAATTTAGCATCAAAACTCCAACATTTGAAATCCGCTCGGACATTCACCATGCATGAATTCCAAAAGTTTCAGTACATAAACTAAGGCATTGTTTGGTATCTCTACTCCTTTTTTGATAGACCCATTCAAAATAGAGCCATTAAAAACAGCACTATAAAAAAGAGGCTAGAATATAATAAAATAAACGTGTTTGGTAATGCATGGATAAAAAAATGCGATCTTATGAAAGATAAAAATCTATAGTTAGGATTTTAGGTTTTTTTATTGTGGGGTTGGAGGGTGGACTTTGTTTGAATTTATGAGTTCCTTGAACCTATTTTGGTCAATATAAAGTGATTTGTGCATCCTCAATCAGAGAAATGGTAGAATTTTGGGGCTCAAGAAGTAATGCACGTGGTTTGGATTTTTTTATAACTTTTTTATGTAAAAGGTTTGAGGTGTTTGGAATTTCGGATAGGAAGTAATGTGTTCATGTTCATGATATTTGGATGCGTATTGTGTCTCACTATGCCCTAATTAAATGGTATTTAAAATTTTATAACATAATGATTTTTATGAAAAAAAAAGGTTGTAACTCCATTGCCCACCCTTCCTCACTTTTTCTTTCCCTCTCTCCCTCTTCACTCCACCGCCCCCAATAGCACAGCAGCCACCATCACCTTCATGGTCCAACCACTATTAAAAGAAATGGGTGAAAATATCGCCAGTTAGGTGAATAAGGGTATTTTCATCCAAAAAAATGTACGACGTCCTCTGTCTATATATATATATATATTTTGTGTTTTTTCGTAGTTATCCGATCAATCACACTTACAGCATAATTTTCATAAAAATTTCTAAATACAATTGTAGAATTCATTTAAGACTTTAATACTTTTATTTTATTTTATTGTGGCTCGGGCTGGGTATAGGGATGTAAATGGGTCATCGATTCTCCGATTACACAAAGGTTCTGACCGATTAAAAATCGGGTTTTGGTCCTTATTTAGGCCCTAATAAATAAATGGGTCGGGGTCCACCTTGATTCGGACCCGTAGAACTGGGACCCGACATATTACTTCAAATTTCGAGAATCTCTCCTAAAAACTAGTTTTTTCTTTCTCTATATCATTCTCTTCCTAGAGTTAGACCTGAACTCGGACCTGAACCCGTCCCATATATATATGGTTCTGGTTCCAGGTCCGGTTCCACCTTCTCATTAACGGTTTCGGGTCCACCATGGACCCGGACCGGAACCCACCCGTTTACATCCCTAGCTGGGTATGTGCCCTTTTTTTCTTTCTAGTAAAATCAATATGAGAAATTATCAATATTCTACATTGACACCTGGAGGGGAGTTTCCAAGAGACGAATTAATCTGACCCAAGAAGACTGTGACTTTATGTTACATCCCTTCCCACATTAATTGAGATTAATACCAATTAATCATATTTAATTTAGTTAATGGTGTTTTAATGATCAAATTAAGATAAACTAGTCTCAATTGGTTGAATTGAGTCTAATGGATCCAGTTTGAATTGAGAGCAAGTCATTTGAGTTGGTTTTGGGTTCAATGCATGGTTTAAAATCTCCGTTTTAGTCGCGGTATCGGCCGAGCCGAAAAACCGATATGATATCGGTATCGGTCGCGGTTATCGGTCCGTCACGGTCGTCGCGGTGTGAATTTCTTTTTAATCCAAAAAAGTGTAAAATATAAGAAAATAAAGATAGTAAACCAATCATCATTTAATACTAACTCAATCAGCAAATAAGTTGTGAAATTCAAGATCTAAAAAAAAAGAAACATTTTTCTACACCCAAAATCATATGATATATGAGTGGAGCTGGCAAGAAAGTGTGTAGATCTAACTTCTAAGTGCAGAACATAACACATGTGATAAACCCAATGATCTTTACATTCATTTCTCTGCTTTATCTAAAAAATAAAATAAAAAATACATAATAGTAAAATTAAGGGAGTTAAGTTGATTTTCTCTTTCCAAATAAAATATTTTCTTCAAGAAATAGTGATGGAGATGAGATATGGAGTATGGAGTATGGATGACTGCTCATACTCTAAGGAGCTGAGAGGAGAGGAGAAGAAGATGGGGAAAAAGTAAGAAAAATAGGTTTTTTATTAACCATACAATATCTCGGCCGATATTTTCAAAATATCGGCCAAGATATCTGTAATACCGATATGATCTACATCTCGGTCGAGATTGACCGAGATTTTGGGGATATTTTGCCGAAATCGATTTATCAGCAAAATATCAGTTCGGTATCGGCTGATTTTTTAAACCATGGTTCAATGGGATAGAATAAGGACTTTTTTTGTAAATTTTAATTTTAGCGTATTTCCCCGAATACGGTAATTTTTGATACCATCGTGTGTATCTCGAAGAGTACATCGATTTTTGTAATGGACTTCATTGCATTTGATCTTGTATAGATCAATTGAGTCTTCATTTGACTCAAAAAGTAAATAAGGTTATGTCATAGGGTTTATATGCAAAATATAGAATATTTGTTCGTAAAAGAACCCAAGTTTAACTCCAACAACAAACCAAACCCTGGTTTTTCCTTCCTCTCTTCTCCATTTCTTGTAGAGGTGTTCTGCTTTATCTTCTTCATCTCCTTCATCATCTTTCTTTACTTCTTTGGTGTTAGGATTTAAGGTAAACCTCAATTCTTCCTTTCTATAAGCTACAAGTAAGTGGTCAATTGTAGTTTCAGAAATTTTAAGCTCCATTAGGTGATTTAGACTCTTATCTATCAGAAGCAACTCATTGATTTTCCGTTATTTGTTGTTTCATGCGATAGGTTGGTGATTAAGGTTCAAAAGGGTGGAATTTCATCTCTAATTGAGCTTAAAGAAATGAGTTTTTTTTTTTGTGTTTGATTCCTAATTGAGGCAAGTATAATCAACTCAATTGATAATGGGTGCTAGAAATTTTATATGAGTCTTTGTATGTCTAAGTTTCAGAATTTTTTTGCAGATTTGGGCACAGTTCGGCTGGCTGAACAAGTGGCTGAATAGCTGGCCAAATGTAAACCTGCAGAAATTCGAGCTTACCAAATAGCTAGCCGATGCTGGCCGAATAGCCTTCGGCTAACCAAATGCTGGCCAAATTCTGGGCAGTTTTTATAGTTTGAAAATTATAATTTTTAATTCTAAAACCTAGTGAAAAAATGGGTTTTTAGGGCTATTAAAGGAGTGGTTTTAGGTCCAATTTTTTTAATTTGTTTGTCATAACTTGATGGCGATCTTTGATGAATCCAAGTCTTCCAAAAGTATGACAAGTCTTTTGCTTTGATCTCCGTTGAAATGGATTAAGAGACAAGTGTCTTCAGGACTCTTTTGACAAGGAACTGATAGTACAATGTGCTTATGAAGATGTTGCACGGACATAACCATAGGTGTTAAATTAGGGGACTCTAATGTACACTTCATACACTATGTAATACCAAATAAAAAATAACATGTACATTAGATAACCGAAAATTACACTGAATGGATGGTTAGAGATGAAGGATAATTAGAGTAGTAGTGGCTAGTAATATCTCTTGACTCTCTAAATTGATTTGCATTTCATATTGAGATATTATTGTTGACCTCAAGTTTTATATTATCATTTGCATTAATCTTTACTTTCCTTCAATTGATTTGATTGGAATATATGGAATTGAGTTGATATCCAAAAAGGTAGAGAACTGATTTGAGTAAGGTATAAGACTTGATTTGACTCTTTGAGTCTGACATTACTTAGTTTGACCTGTTAAGGCTTGTTAGAGTTGAAATAGGTTAATTGTACAATTCCTACTGTAGTAGATGGTTATATTGGGGTGATCGAGAGTTTCGTGGCTAGTTGTCCTTGGCCCGGACACTGGTCAGATCCCACCATAATGAATACTTCCATTGGAAGATATGAAATATGATGCTAATGTAGTTGCCAACTAGACTATGATTCTGATTTATGATTCTTACAATATAAATTGATTTCAATGTACAATTTGCCTAGTATTCGATATTTGAGTTCTTAAATTATCCTGTCTTTAAATTCAATTAAACATAACATGAGTTATAATAGAGCTATTTATACTTCGCTGAATCGTCTTATTGTAAGCCCAAATGTCAATGCTGGTCTTGCAGAGACCGCAACGCTAGTGGAGGAGATTGCATTGGTTCCTCCAGTAGGATTAGTAGAATGGAATGGCCAGGATATCATCTGATCCTAGCAGCAGAGTGCGAGAGTAGTTTTAACATTTTTGGAACTTTAGAAATATGTCGTCATGCATTGTAATTTTAAATATTCACAGGAATGACATTGTTGTAAAGACTAAATACTTTACTTTTTGTGTAAAGAACTTTGTAAATATGTGAATAAGTATTTTAGTGTGTCATTGAGTAGCAATTAGGGACTTTTCCATATATGATACCATTGTTATATAAGCTTCCGCATTGTTAGTGTTAATGACGATATGATTCATTCGTCTTACTAGCGTAAAGTAAGTATATCCTTTGTGGGTTTCATTTTAATTTTGGTTAATTACGAAATTCACGGGAGTACGTGTGGCCGCGCCTCGTAATTTGCCCATATTAATCAAATCTCGGACTCAAGGCGTGACACTTTACTTGATCGAGCCCATTCAATCCACATTCTCTCTCCGGAATATGCACTCAGCCAAATACGGTTCTTTAAAAAACTAGACAATGCTGAATCAATCCTTGTATGAAGGTAGAGACTTAAATAAATACTCAAGTCACATTTTTCATATATTGATTAATTTATCACTAATATTATTTAAATTGAAATGAGATTTGGACTAGTAAGTACTACATTTTGAAAGGGAGTTTATTATAATGTGGATGGCTTAGATGAGAAACAGTGAGGCTTGCCTGAACCAGTATTGTAAATTGTTTGTTCCTGTGTCATCTGCATTGGATCAATCCTCTTTAAATACACACGTACATATGGATCTCTTTGCATCGGCCCTTACAGGATGAGGCTCTAGTTCATCCCCCGCATTCATGATATGGACAACAAAATTGAATCGTACTTGGATGCATCGAAATGCCAATAAATTGAACAACCGTTTTCATACATGGCTCTAGACAATGAATGGTAAAATATGTATAATTATACCAAGCAACAAATACGTTTTTATTTTTGATGAACTCAGCCATCCACACTGGGGAGAAATCGAAGTAGGCATATGTATAGTACTACTCATGTATTCTTGTTTTCCTCTCAGCTCAGGAGACAGTCTTGGCAAGCGTGTGATCAGCAAGATCCATCTCCCAACTTTCATGCATGCCTCCAAAATTTCAGTCATTTGTCGCCCTTTGAGAACAAACAGCAACATATCTGCAGATCCCAAATTTGAAGAAATTAATGACACGAGAACATAAGCCAAATCCATAGATAGGATTATAGGAATTTATCCTATCCGTTAGATTTTTCTTGCACTTTTTACAATGATCCTTAAAATTTAATGACACGACTCATAAGTCAGGTTGAGTACTAGAGAACCTCTCCTTATTAGCGTGGTAACGAGCGGCAATTCTCGCTTGGCAGCTCAGGGTCTGAAACTTGGATACGCCAACTTTTCCCGTGTGTGTGGGCATCCTTCCCATTTGTGTGGGCTTTCTTCCCGTGTGTGTGAGCACTTGAATGGACAGTCTTCCCATGTGCATGTGGGCTCTCTCTTGAATCTCTTGGGACAACAAAAAAAAAAAAAGAAAAATCAGGCCGTGTACAAGGTGGAATTTAAGGTCGCATTGCAATTCATTTTGACTGAATTTAGATGTTTTTTATCTAAAAACTTGAGTTCCTTTTATTTTCAACTCCACTAAATACATGTCAAGAGTATGAATTGATATATTTATAGGATTGTAAAGAAAAGAACTATAATCCAAGACCTGTTCTGGATCTTTGAATTCAACCTGTCTAGTTAGGAACCTATTAAATTAAGTTGGATCTTCTTAATTTATCGCTTGTATCAATTTCTATTCAATAAACATCTAGCCTTGCAAATTCATCTATTAAATGAATGTAAGCATATCCACATGCACACCTTTGATTTCAAGCCAGCACTGTCACGACCTCCATGTCCTGTCCGACCAACGGTTTGTCCAACTGGCACTGTCGGGAACTTAGCTGCTCCAATTTGCTTCTCTTTTTTTACTTTGTTAAAAATGGCTGTAAACCCTTCACCTGATCTTGGATCTGTTTCGTCCCAAGCACCAAATTTGGGTACCGATGCAACTCTTTGAGGCTGCCACCACCACAACATTTTACAAAATCAAATGACATCACTAGCACGAAAGAATTTGTGAAAATATTCTAGAACTTGGTCCATGAGGAATGCTAGTAATTGACTCAAAATACTAGCTACATTTTGCAGGCTATTTTTTTTTTTTTTTTATGTACTTCGACCACTTGATCTAAGGGTGGCGGCGGTAGGATTGGAAATTCACATTAGACACGATTATGCTTCTTCTTCTTATTTTTTTTTTCCACTTAAGATAATGTATTCTTGAGGCATAAAAGCAGTATCCCACATAGAGTTTTCTATTTCTTCACCAAGTCATGATAGGGTGCTCAACATCTCTATCCATTTTGCTCATCATCCACATAGTTAGCAATGCAATATAGGGTATCATCATCCAAGCGTAAGGTATTCAATCCAAGACCCGTGTATACACAATTTTTGGGGTTTTGACATATTAGCCCTTCTTAAATCCGATTTTTGAACTTCATTATCGAATTTCAAATAATGTCACTTGACTCTAGTCAGTATGATCTAGTCTTTTTAAAAAAACTTTTTTGCCTCATATCTTATGATATCATGAAAAATAAAATTTTGTATCACATAAATTGATAAATCCTATGATATCATGTGACTGTCCCATGATGTCATGACTTTTATGCATCATCTTAGAAATTTTTTTCCTGAGTGATAGAATTGAGAAGTGGTGGAGAGATGTGTATTTATTTCAACAAAAACTCATTTTTCGTGTCTATAAAAAAATGAGTTCGCTTGGTGGTTGCAAAAAATATATGATACACAAATTGATAAACCCCATGATATCATTGAAATATCCCGTGATATTATGGGATACGACACAAAAAAGATATAAAAGAAATATTGATAGGTGAGATAATTATCTGAATTTCAGTCATGAAATTGGAAGAACCAAATTAAAGGAGGACTAAATGTCAAGATTCCCAGTTTTTTTTTTTTTTATGTTGAAAATGCAGGGGGTTAAGAGATACAGATTTTTGTGCGTTCCATCTTGAATACTGAAATCCTTCATCCAGGCCCAAGCAAATGGATACAGAAGAGTAGGACGGGCAAAAATGAATTTACTTACAACTTCATCTCGTCGAGCATTTCCAGATTTCATGAATATGGCCTGTCCGGAAGAGCTATTGCCACCCTCACGAACGTGGAGATGGTGGTGAGATTTTAGAAGCGAATAATCAGAGCTGGTTTTGTCGCTGCCAGAGTGTGAGGAGTTACTGCTTCTGCTTTTATGATGGTTCCTTCTACTTCCTTGGGAATCGTTGTCGACGACAACCCTTTGATGATGAGAATAAGCCTGGTGTGTGGAAGCTTCCAGATCGTCATTGAATGATGCTCCTCCTCTTCCCATGTCTAGATGTTTCTTCCTATGTTGCTGCTGCTGCTGCTCTAGCATATACTCACTCTTGGAACCAATAGGTAGTTTAGGAGGGGCAGCAACTACTTCGCGTGAATTCTCCGTGTGTTGGAGTTTTTGCCTCGTCTCGCTCTCACGTGTCGATGATGTCCTACCTACCGTTATGAATGCATCTGGATTTTGCTCAGGATCATTTGGGTTTATGATCTTGGCTCCTCTATCTCTGCGTGCATTCTCGAAGTATGTGGTGTAAGGAACATTTTCTCTTTCCCAATTACCAAACTTCGGAACATGAGAACTCTGCAGTGTTCATCAATAAGGACGACAATGTCATAATTTGTGTTCGATCTCCATTCCATTTAGTGGAGGAAAAAAAAAAAAAAAAACATCCAGTCATGTTAGGTCGAGACTGAGTCCAGGATCTGACGCATTTGATCTTTGTCCGATCTTGGTTCACTTGAGAGTACAAAACATTGATCCGATCCACGCAGGGATACTTTTTGCCTAGTTATCATGGAAGGACCCAATCGGGAAAGTGCAAGTGATGGATCTGGCCAAAATACGCATGTAGCGCAGTATAATATATACAATACATTAATACATAGTAATATATATATATATATATATATATATGGAAAGTATTCAAGTGTATCCATCCCTCACCATTTTTGGTGAGGGACACCTCCGGAAAGTGTCAAGTACAGAAAGGAGAGTCCTATATACTTACACTCCCCTTTTTGTCCTTACACTTTTCAAAGGGGGTGTCTCTCACCAAAAAATGGTGAGGGATGGATGCACTTGAATATTTTCCTATATATATATGGGAAGTATTCAACCAAAAGGGGGTGTCCCTCACTAAAAATGGTGAGAGATGGATGCACTTGAATGCCCGATCCATCACTTTTTGCCTATTGTAGGTTAGGTTCTCGTAACTAATGAGTGCCCTATATAAACCCCAAGGGGTAGCTTAGTAGGTTTAGGACCATGGTTTGCACCCGGATGTTGTAGGGTCGAAACTACACTACCACACTGGAGCTACAGGGGAGTTTACCCGGCTTCCCTATGGGCCCGGAGGGATTAGTCAAGTTCAAAGGGTTGGGAACCCTTAGATAGCAAAAAAAAAGAAGAGTGCCTTGTATATATTATGGGTCAAGGTTTTTTTCTTGGATAGCCCAACTAAGGGGGATGGTACCCGTGAGACTACTCACGTACACATGGGAAAATGACTTGCACACGTGAGAAGAGGATCCAGGTACATGGGGAGTGAGTACTTGCATCCTGTGGGTCAAGTTATGCAGGTCAAACGTGTATTGAGCCTGGTTATCGGGTTGGATCAGGTTTTGCCACCCCTTAGGCTGTACAACTATAGTGAGTGCCAAATTTGAATTGATTCTGATTCATAAGAGGCAAAGCGTGAGAAGGGATTAGACTGATTATAAGAGGGAAAATGTGGGCACATATGTTAGCTAGACCGTTTCTATGCTGAGATGAACTGGCTGTTTATGAAAATTTGCCATACACACTACTCATTAGTTATTATTATAATATACACACAGTTATATGATTTAAATAGGATTAATTTTCTCAAAAGCACTCTGTATATTCATGGAAGCTTAAGACGGCAACATTTATTCACTTAAAAAGACTCCCTCAATATAGGGTAAAAGAGAAACTCAGTCCTCAAGTAATCCTGAATAATTATATCTTGGATATGGATATCTGCTGGCATGAAGATCATTACACTCAAGGTACGGCTCCGCGGTAGGTTAGAACAGCCTCTTACCTTGTGGTAAGCGGGGCCAGCTTTTACTTCCCAGGGCTCGGGTCCTATCCCGGGTGTACTTAGAAAAATTAAAAATACTAAACCAGTAATTACCGGCGGGTTGGATTTTAATGACTGCATCCCACCAATGCGCCTACCCTAATATTCCCATGACTCCCCCCGACGATCTGACACTTACCTGCTAAACCCCATGTACCATGTAACTCTTTAAGTTTTCAGCAATTCAATCCAAAGACAAAACAGACCCGACATATCATCTCTAGCAGCAGAAGAGAAAAGATTCACAGCTAGAAGAAAACACAGAAGGAAGGCTAGAGAAGAAGAGAAGAGAGGAGGACTCACCGCCATGAACTAGGCAATTAAGTCAATGAGGGACGACGGGTTGCGGCAGCAGAAAGTGGGAGAAACCAGTAATCTTCACCCCTTTTCAGCTGATGCTGATGTCGATAGCTACTTGGCCTGCCTGCCTTTGGAATTCTCGTTCTACAAACCAATTTAGATTCGATGGATTCGAGGCCCGGCAATCGGAACGCAACAAGGCCTCTTTACCCCTCTCTATGTCGTTTTCCTTCTCCTTTCTTTCTTTATATTTTTTTTTTCTTTTAAGCTACGTTGGTGTAAGTGCTTAAAAATTACGGACTTTGAACCAGGGACTGGGACCCCTGTCTGGAGTTGTTTGGATGAAGGTTAACGTGGCTCCGACTAGACCTGAAGAGGAAGAGAGGAAAACATGCCAGAGGACCTTGGTTGTGGGCAGCACAAGGCTCTCCGATGCTTAAGTCAGTTTAGGAACTGAATAAGGGAGATGGAGAGAAAATTGCAGAGTAAGTGTATGCGTTATGGGTTGCGTACCTTAGAATGTAGATGGAGATGCTATTTATAGGAGATGGGGGTGACTTGCGTGGACGAGCCTCATGATGGGCTTTGCCACTTGAGTGGCCCTGTCCACTCAGCCCACACTTCATTAAATGCTAGCCTCACCTACCCATTCCTCATTAAATGCCAATCTTATCGGGCCAGACGATGGTTGACTTTTGGGCCAAGTCTCATCGGGCCTGGCTTGGAGCCATGCTTTGGGGGTGCACGTGTATCGTATAACGCCGTTTTGTCAGGAATGATGGATCGCAGGGCACGCCTTAGCACGTGCCTTCGTCCTGTAAACAGTCCCATCAGCATCTGTCAAATCCGCCGTGCCGAGGTCGGCTACAACGACACGTGCCACCTGACTTCGGGGGTGCTCACCTCGGCGAGTGCCATGACCCTTCAGCCGCGGTCCGTCTTGGCCGATGGGAGGCATGATTAAGCTGTCTTAAGACCAGAACTAGCTCTGATATCGGCTTAGTGAAAACATCCCCACACAATTGCCCCCCAGCTTTTGAGCTCTTAGAGTATCCCAACTCTTTGAGGTCGGAAGCTGACAAGGACTCGTAGAAGGATTGCCGAGATGTGGCGTGCCGCGATGCCGCACTACCCCTGCGTCCGGATCCGGAGGAAGCCTAAACGGCTCATGGTTTTGAAATCCCATTACGGCTTTGGTTGCGGGCGCCTTATCTTTATCCGCTGTCGCTTCGGTGTCCGAGGCATTAAATGGCGCACGGAAATTAGGCTGGCGCTTCCACGTGTCTCCTTCGGTTTGGCTGGCCCGTCTTTTCATGTCGGCGCGCGCAGCGAAAAGACGCGCCTTCTTCGAAATTCGAAAAGGCGCCATGATTAGGCGCTTTATTTTTGGCTATAAGTAGGGGAGGCACCCATTTCTTTTCTTCTTCCTTCCTTATCTTCATTTTCCAGAACTTTCTTCTTCTCTTTTGCTTTCGCCTCCCAGAGCTTTCTTCTTCTCTTTCTGCTTTCGCCTCTAGAACTCTCTTCTTCCCTCTCTGCTTTCGCCTCCCTGAACGAGAGAGACCGCTGCAGAGATTTCCCAGAACTTTCGCCGGAGGGAGGTGCTGCTAGGGTTTTACTTTCGCTGGCTCGACCACTGTTTAACTTTTGGCCTTTCGTAAGTCTTCTTCCTTTCATTCATGTTTCTTCCTGTGCTTAGGGCTCTGTCTAGGGGTTTTTCCTTGCTTCCAGCATATTCTTTTCTTCTTCTAGTTTTTTCATTTGAGAGATGGGTATTTACAGCCATTGGATAGAGTCTGAGAGGGGGTTAGCCGACCTTAGGGTTAAGTATAACATACCGGACGGGGTCCAAGTCATGGCGGCCCCTCCTATTGTCCATATTCTTGGTGACTTTTATAATGGCTGGATGCCGTTCCCCTTAGTGGCCGTGATCGAGGGCGGGGTTAGGTTTCCCCTTCGCCCTCTACTTAGGGAATGCCTCAGGGCATGGAACCTCTGCCCCTGACGTGAGCCCGGATGAATATCCGCGCCCAGGAACTGAGCTGATCCCCGCGGTCGAGTTGGAACCGGAATT
Organism: Litsea cubeba; assembly: GCA_012931725.1. NCBI lineage: Eukaryota > Viridiplantae > Streptophyta > Magnoliopsida > Laurales > Lauraceae > Litsea > Litsea cubeba. The sequence goes on along the minus strand of CM022950.1, from coordinate 65,576,811 downwards.
CCCCCCATTTGCATCTGAGGCACCTATTGCCGCCGCGACCTTGGCCGCGGCTTCCACATCTGAAGCCCCTCCTGTCGCCGCGACTCCGACTGCGGATGACGTAGCGCCTGCTGCGTGAAGCCCCTCGGCTGCTGCTTTCCTCTTTCTTTTTGATGTAATTTTTGTTCAGGCGCATCGCGCCCTTTATGTAGAGAACTTTGTCAGTTTCAATGAAACTTTATCACTTTGAATGAAAGCCTTCCTTTGTGTCTATTCTGTATTCCTCTTTTCTTGCACTTTTGTTTGATCTGAATGTGCTAAGTGTTTCGCTTCGGCTATATGGCCGAGCTCCCCATACCTTAGAAACCCGTGATCGATTAGCCGCGCTCAGTAGCTGTAGCCCTGAGAATGCGATGTAGGGCCCCCATTCTGCTGTAGGGGTGACCCAAGGCATTGAGTGTTTTCCGTAATGTAATGGCGAGTGAATGATGTTTCCTAAGAAGTAGAAAGAAAACTCCTTTTGCTTTTTCTTTTTTGTACAAGTGTATGAGCTCGGTAAGTGCCGAGCTGCCGTAGTCCGGGACCGCATTGTTTAGGATAGCTGCCCAGCGACTAGATGTGTAAGTAGGGTGATCCCTCTGGCTCTTCACCAGGGGCCGTGCTTGCCATCTGGCGCGAGGGCCGAGATGCGCTTATCGCACGAATGGAGATGTCCCCCTGGCTCTTCACCAGGGGTCGTGCTGGCTATTTGGCGCGTGGGCCGAGATCCGCTTATCGCACGAATGGAGATGTCCCCCTGGCTCTTCACCAGGGGCCGTGTTGGCTATCTGGCGCGTGGGCTGAGATGCGCTTATCGCACGAATGGAGATGTCCCCCTAGCTCTTCACCAGGGGCCGTGCTGGCTATCTGGCACGAGGGCCGAGATGCGCTTGTCGCACGAATAGAGACATTTCTGCCGAGCTGGAGAGGGCGAAGTCATTCCTCTGCCGATTTTATTTCCAAAGCTAGGATGACTATGCGCACTGCTGCCGAGCTGGAGAACTGCGGTAATGCCTTGGTCCTTGACTTAGAAAGGTAAGAGAAACATCTGAGAAGAAATTGTCTTCATTGATTTGCATAAACTGAGTACATTTCAAAAGTAAAATTTTTTGAGGTGCGAGGCATTCCATGGTCGTGGCAGTTGCTTTCCATTCATATCCTCGAGTTTGTACGCGGACCGGCCAGCAGTCGAGACCACTTTGAACGGGCCACGTCAGTTTGGAGCCAACTTGCCTTGGTTTGGATCCTTGTCCGCTGGTAGTGCCTTCTTCAGGACCAGTTCTCCGATGGAGAACTTCCTTTCCCGAACTCTCTGATTGTAATCTTTTGCGAGCCGTTGCTGATAGGTTGCTAAACGGATGGACGCTGCTTCTCTGCGTTCTTCGGCCAGATCCAACCCCAGGGTCAGGTTCTTCTTATTCTGGCTTTGGTCAAAAAGTTCAGATCTGAGCGTTGGAAGGCCGATCTCAAGCGGGATCACGGCTTCCATTCCATATGCCAAGGAGAACGGAGTTTCCGAAGTGGAGTGCCTCGGGGTAGTCCTGTACTCCCATAGGACACTGGGTAGCTCCTCCACCCATCTCCTTTTGGCCCCGTCGAGTCTCTTTTTGAGTCCATCAAGGACCACTTTGTTGGAGATCTCGACCTGGCCGTTGCTCTGGGGATAGGGTGGAGTTGAGTAATGGTTCCTGATGCCGAGCTCCTTGCAGAAGTTTTTGAAGAGGCTGGAGTCGAATTGAGTCCCGTTGTCCGAGACCCAGATTCGTGGGATGCCGAACCTCGGGATGATGTTCTTCCAAAGGAAGTTTTTGGAGTCTCGCTCAGTGATGGAAGATAATGCTTCTGCCTCTATCTACTTGGTAAAATAATTAGTGGCCACTATCAGCCACCTCTTATTCTCTGGAGCTCGGTGGAGAGGCCCTACGATGTCCAGCCCCCATTGGGCAAAGGGCCACGGGCTGGAGAGTGGGCTTAAGTCTGCGCAGGTTGGTGGAGATTGTGTGAGAACTTCTGGCACTTCTCGTACTTCATAGCGTACATCTGTGTGTCTTTTTGCATGTATGGCCACCGGTATCCTTGGCTTATAGTCCGGTACGCGAGTGACTTTCCTCCGATGTGACTTCCGCAGATGCCTTCGTGTATCTCAAAGAGGAAGTCTTCAACTCGGCTCGGGTGGACGCACTGGAGATAAGGGCCTGTGAATGACTTTATGTACAGTTTTCCTTTTGGAGAGAGCCAGAACCGGGCTGCCCTTAGCCTGATTTTGTGAGCTTGAGCTTTGTCCTCAGGGAGTTGGTCGTCTTTGAGGTACGCGATAATAGGGTCCATCCAACTGGGCCCGAGATCAATGCTCATGATTTGCCGTGGTGGGTGAAGCTCTATGCTTGGTGATGCTAGTGAGCCTACTTCTACAATCATCTTCCTTCCAGCTTCGACGGCGGAAGCTAGGTTGGCGAGCGCGTCGGCGTGTGAGTTAGAATCCATGCCAATCTGTCTGACTTCTGCTTTCGGGAATTGAGAGAGGAGCTTCTTGGCGAGGGTCAAATAGGCCGCCATTTTATCGTCGCGAGCCTGGTAGTCTCCAGTGAGCTGGCTCGTCACCAACTGTGACTCACTGAAGACCACCAGCTGTTGAGCTCCGAGAATCTTGGCGCTGTTCAGCCCTGCTAGCAATGCTTCGTACTCCGCCTCGTTGGTTGATGCTCTGAAGTCAAGTGTCAGGGCCTGCTCAATGACTAGCCCTTCTGGAGACTGGAGGACTACGCCGACGCCAGCCCTCCTAGAGGTAGAGGACCCGTCAACGAAGACCTTCCAAGCCGAATCACGGAACGTATTCCTAAATTGCTCGTAATCAGTCCCCGAGACTAAGTCCTCATGACCTCTACCCCCCAGTTCGGGGTCGAGTGGGCTTGGCGTCGAACTCGGTGAAGTGAACTCCACGATGAAGTCGGCCAAAATCTGCGCTTTGATCACCGTCCTGGGTTGGTACTGGATGTCGTACTGTCCCAGCTCTACTGCCCATCTTGAAACTTGTCCGGAGAAATCAGCCTTCCGGAAGACAGACTTGAGCTGGTGCTCAGTAACCACCACTATCGTGTGGTCTTGGAAATAGTGTGAGAGCTTGCGAGAGGCACTGACGAGGGCCAGTGCGAGCTTCTCCATCTGCAAGTATCTAGTCTCGGCATCGAGGAGGATCTTGCTTGTGTAGTAAATGGGCTTTTGCTGCCCGTCATCTTCTCTGACTAGTACTGAGCTCACAGCATGATCCGAGACCGCCAAGTACAAATACAGTGCTTCTCCCTTCTTTGGGGTTGACAGCAATGGAGTTGAGGCCAGGTAAGTTTTGAGCTCTTGGAGAGCCGAGTCGCACTCCGGTGTCCATTCGAACTTCAGGTTCTTCTTTAGCAGCTGAAAGAAAGGACGGCATTTGTCGGAGGAGCTGCTGATGAAACGGTTGAGAGCGGGGGCCATGCCAGTGAGCCTCTGGACCTGCTTCGTCGTCGCCGGGCTTTGGATACCCAGGATTGCGGAGATCTGATCTGGGTTTGCCTCGATGCCCTGTCTCGTGATGAGGCTTCCTAAGAACTTGCCGGAGCCGACTCCGAAGGCGCATTTGGAGGCGTTTAGCTTCAATCCAAACTTCCGGAGAATGTCGAACACCTGGCCGAGGTTCGTCAGATGGTCGAGAGACTGTACGGACTTGACGACCATGTCGTCGATGTACACCTTGACCGTTCTGCCGAGCTGGTCTCGGAACATCTTGGTGACCAACCTTTGGTAGGTCGCTCCAGCATTCTTCAATCCGAACGGCATCACCTTGTAGCAGTAGGTCCCCCTAGGAGTGATGAATGCCGTTTTCTCTTCGTCTGGCCCATATATGGGTATCTGGTGGTAGCCCCGGTAGGCGTCAAGGAAGCTCATCCTGTCGTGGCCGGTGGTGGCATCGATCATTTGGTCGATCTTTGGGAGTGGAAAGCAGTCTTTGGGGCACGCCTTGCTAAGGTCGGTGAAGTCGACACACACTCTCCACTTCCCGGTCTTCTTTTTCACCACCACGGTGTTTGCCAGCCATTTCGGGTACTGGACCTCCCTGATGGCGCTTGCTTCTAGCAGTTTCCCCACCTCTTCGATTACGGCCGCAGATTGCTCTACTCCCGATCTTCGTGCCTTCTGGACCACAAGCTTGACTTGTGGGTCTACGTTCAGCTTATGGCTCATGACCTCGGGGTCTACGCCAGGCATTTCTTGTGGGGTCCAAGCAAAGACCTCTTTGTTTTGCAACAGGAAGCTAAGCAACTCGGATCTCTCTAGCTCGGTGAGCTGACTCCCAAGCAAAGTACCTCTCGGGATCACTGGGTCAATCCTGACCTCTGTGAGATCTTCAATGCTCTTTTCTTCTGGATCGCGGCCAACTCTGTCCAGTTCAGCCTCCAGTTCTGCCATATGTACTTGCTTCGGCTCTTCCTCGCCGGGCACGACAGCCATCATGCAACGTTTGGCCATTTGTTGGTCACCCTCGACTGTGACCACCTCAATCCTGCCATCCCTTTCCAAAGGGAACTTGAGCTTCTGATGGTAGGAGGAGGGAACAACTTCTATCTGATGCAGCCAACTCCTCCCCACTATGGCATTGTAGGGGGACGGCGCATCCATGACGAGGAAGTCAGCCATCACTGAGGCGCCTCCAACTTGGACTTTGACAGAGACTCTTCCCTTTAGATAAACGGGCTTCGCGATGAACCCTATCAGGGGGGTACGCGCTTCTTGGAGATCCTCTTCGGTGAGCCCCATCTTTGTAAAGCAGTCGAAGTAAAGTGTCACGTCCCCCGAACCCGATTAAAGAAATAACCGGATCCAGAGAGTGAGTTTTAGGACTAATTAAAAATTTTGTCCTTTGGGCCCACGGATCGTAGTCCGCGGTGAGGATTTAATATTTCAAACCTCATGTGGTACAATAAATGTAGAGTTAATACAACTCTAGGCATATGGAATCTCAAGCAATGGATAATAATCCTCATTAAATTAAAGTTGCAAGAAAGAATAAACAAAACTAAGAATTAAGTTATTTATTACATTGGCCATCCCAAGATACAAGGCCAATAAAAGTATGGAAGTCAATAATAAAAGAAGGACCAACGAGAGAAATAAATGAATAAAAGAACAATCTAATAAAACCCCATGTATCTCTCTCGTGCCCGAAATGATGACGCTACTCTACGTCATCGGCACGCCACTCTCGTGCCTCCTCTGCTGGTTGGAGATCCTCTGGGATCTCCTCACCAATCTGCTCCTCATAGTAGTACTCACCTGAGGTGTCTGCACACCAAGGAACAGAGTCAACGACATGTTGAGCAATAGATATACAAAGCATAATAAACACGACATGCATCAAGTATAGAGTAATGATAAGTAAAAGATCATATGAATACAATAATACGAAGCTAGGCATAAAGCGAGATTAATATATAGAAACAATAACAGGAATCCTAGCAATCATCTAACAATAACCACTATCCATGCAAATGCAAGCAAGACAAGCAAGAGGGAGACTCCGAGGATGTCCTATGCCACCTCCTGGGGTACCAGTAACAATCCCCTTAGACTACTGATACCATAGTCCGGCTCCAGTGGGATCCTAGCTCCCTTTCCTGGGAATAGCAGCACGGTCCTAGCCCGCTCCCAGCTATTCAACGCCATGGACGCCGTCCTATGCCGATTGCCCACCCCGACAACCGGAGTAACCGATTCGTCATTTAAATCCCAAACTGTAGATGGCCATGATATGCAACAATAATAACAGAGTGGTTCTGACACAAGAATAACAAGACAAGCGAGTCTGGCTAGTTCCAAGTACAAGACAAGATCCTAGGAATTATCTCTTCCAAAATAGTACAAGACAAGCCACGTGATAATCCCCTTCCATCCTAGCCAGTCAAGTTCATCAATGCATGACACGGGTTCCTATGGTACATTCTAAGTCAAGTCCAAGTCCTAAATTCTATAAGAATTTATGTTTCATAATTGATTACGTGTTTTATGTCAAGAGTGTACAAGGAGAATGGTACAACGGATACAAGTCAAAGTCAAGGAGGAATTACAATCCAATCCTAAGCACGTGGTGTCATCCCTGTATTCCCCGTATTCTAACAGAGTACATATGGAAATTGGATCAACGATGCTTTTAGGATAATTCCTTGGTGTACAATCATTGTAAGCATCGTTCAACCCAACTCTATATGCATTCGGTTACGTCACGCATAATACACGAATACCTAGACAACCATCGAATTCACACCAAGCCACATGATTCGATTTCAATCCCATTTATGGTCATGTGATAGAAGGTTAGTGGTTTCCAGCATCTAAGTCCCAAATGCTAGGTTACAGGTCTCATTTCCAATAAAACATGAGCTGGATTAATGATCCAAGTATTTACATCACTTTCCGACCTCTGATTGTGATGAAACTACAACCATTGGATTCTACGTTTCAAGAGCTTTCCAACGGTATATTATACGTAGAATTCCAACGGCCGGATTAAAAGTTATGAGCATTCCAAAATGGTAATTTCGGCTGACCCTCATGCTGGTTGTCGGCTGACCGACCCTACCGAGAATAGTGTCGGTTGACCGACGCTAAGGTGTAGGCTGACCGACCCGAACCGACAGTTCAGCAGGTCAAATATGGCTCTCTGTTTTTGGAACCGACATGGCTTTCGGCTGACCCACACCATGCTGTCGGTTGACCGACACTGATCCGACAAGTGAACCGACAGTACGAAACTCGTACGGGTTCAGGCCATTTTTGAGCTCTTTCTTCCCCATTTCAATTTCCTCCATTTCCAAACCTTCCGAGAGGCTTCAACCTGCATAAATAGAGCCTCCTGCTCTCCTCAACCATCCATTCCATTCCATTGAATCAATAATTAATTATAAACAACCTATGATCATATAATTATCCATTTTATTCCAATTACCCAAATATCTAACCTAACATAAAAATCCCAAATCAACAAGAACATGCTTGGAATTAAGGGAAATCTACAAGAAATATGGCCAATCAAATGAAAACAACATACATGCATATATATGAATTGTAGATCTACTTGCCTCAACCCAAAGTGAAGATTGGAATTGGGTGAAATTCGAGGAGAAGCTTTTCCACTCCGAAATCCCCGATCTAACCCGATAAAACGCAAACTAGTAAGCCAAGAAGAAGATAGGAAGGAAAAGAATTAAGATCCAACCTAAATTTAACCAAAGAGAATACGAATGAAAAGATGAAAGTATGAGGATGCTTACCAAATTGGTACTGGAAGCAAGAGGGGATCGCGATGATGAATCCTAGCGGATCGGATCTTCAAATGGGGTCTTCTAGGGCTGAGATCTGGCTTGAGAAAGGAAGAAAAAAAAGATGGGCTGCTGGTTATCATTTTCGTTTGCAGAGAAAAGAGAAGAAGATTAGGGCAAACTCGTTTAAGAAGAGGATTAAGAGGAAAGGACTAATTTACCCTTTAAGTGGGTCCAGTGAAGAATGGACCACTTGAAAGGTTTCTGATCGTCGGATCGTGACGAGTCAAGAGACAAAAATCATCAGAACGACGAGAGCTTTCCAACGAACCCAAAAATCATGATGTTTGGAATATTTCGAAAAAATACTCAATTTTCCCTAAATTGTAAACTACCCCCTGCTATGATCAAACGAACTCGAAATCAAACGAAACTTCACAGATACTATTCTAATGCTAAAAGAAACTCGCTCATGTGCTAAACCCGCTTAAATATCTAAAATACAATTAAATAAAATAATTAATAATAAATGGGTCAACGGGCCGGGTATTGGGCCCAACTGACCCAGTAAGGTCACAGACCTTACATAAAGGATTTCGGACGAACTGCCGAGGTCGACGAGAATCCTTTGTATCTTGTAGCTCTTTAGCTTCAGGGTCATAATCAGCGGGTCGTTGTGGGGGAGCTGGACTCCTTCCAGGTCCTCTTCTGAGAACTAGATCTTTGGCCTCTCCTTCCGAGCTTTCTTGGAGGCTGGTCCGAGCTCGGCTGCCATCAGCTGCTTCCCATGGGAGGCCCTCCTGGCCTCGACACGGGCCTGGCTGCTGCCCTGCTTAGCGGGGGCTAGGTGAATGACGCTTATGATCCTCTCCGACTCGTCGCTGTCATGATCCTCCTCGGCTTGGCGCCGAGGTCGCTCATTGCTCCTGCTGTCTGCTCCCTTGCAGTACTCCTTTAGGTGTCCGCTCTTGACGAGCCTCTCGAGATGGTCTCTGAGAGTGTAGCAGTCCTCAGTGTTATGTCCGTTCTGCTTGTGGTAAGCGCAGAACTTGCTTTGATCTCTCTTGGAGGGGTCACCTTGCATGGGCTGCGGCCACTTAAAGTACGGCTTCCCCTGGATCTTGTCCAGTATCTGGTGAATCGGCTCTTTAAAGACCGTATTGACCTTTTCGCGTAAAGAAGAGTAGAT